>JANHMN010000001.1:210779426-210818021 GCA_030674055.1 Rhabdomys pumilio | reverse complement strand
CGATGGGCAGCCACACACATGTGACATATACTCACACAGAAACTTACCCACACGCTCATGCACATGTGTACACAAATAGAGGAAGCATCTGAATTGCTGAGATATAAATGAGGCCCGAGCAAGGCAAACTAGGACCAGCACCCCCAGAGCAGGGAATGGAGGTATATTTGCTAAGAAGTCAAACAGTCTTCGATATCCTATTAGTCCTCATCCCGAAGCCTGCCATGTCACATTTTTTGCAGGGTTGCTAGTTCCCCACCCCACAAACACACACACACTCTTCTGTCTGCCCTTCACCTTGGCAAATGTGATGCTTCATTTAAAACTCAAGTAAATGTTCATTCCTCCCACTCACATCTTTCCATCCATTCCAACCCATGCTGCTGCCTCATTGGCTTCCCTTAGTCTTATTGCACAGGCTGAGCTGCAGAGCTCTGTCCTGCACAACATCCTGGAGCTCTTCCCGCAGGCTCCGTCTGTCCGTCCGTTAGGAAGAGTCCTTTCCCTAACATCACTCCTGCCCTCTTGGAAACCTGGGCTCACTCTTGTCTTTCTTTTTGCACATAAAGTAGGTAAGCTGCATACTTTTCTCAGCTGTCTATAGAGGCAAACAAACTTCTTGAAGGCCATCTACCCCGGCAACAGAGCAAACAAACTTCTCAAAGGCCATTGACACCAGCAACAGAGCAAGAATATGAGATCGTGAGAGAAAAGAGGCTTTGCTAAACCCCTCACTACTATCAGGGTCAGGGTAGAACCCTTGCTCTGTGTCCTCATGGAACTGTGTGCAGCTCACATGGTGCTTCTCACTATAGCACCTGGACCATAATGACTCTTTGACTTAGCATCCAGCCTCCATATTAGAAAATTCCAGAGGATAACAATTCTTTGGGTCAATTATGATTGGGTCATGGCTGCCAAGTCATGGGTGCTCAGAAAATCCTGGTTGAGAGGAAAACGGAAGCAGATTAGTGAGAACATGCTTTTTCTAGAAATAAAAATAGAGCCATACTTACTGGGTTGAGTTAATTTCCTCCTGCTTGACTTAGGCCTAGATGGGCTAGGGGAACCCATTTCCACCGGTGGGACCTTCTACCATGACTGTGGTGGTTTGAATAAAAAATAAAATGTTCTCCATCATCTTGGGTATTTGAATAATTGGTTCCTAACTGTGGCACTGTTTGGGTAGGTTCTGGGAGGTGTGGCCTTGCTGGAGGAAGTATGTCACTGGGGCAAGCTTTGATCTCAGAGTCTTGCAGCATCCCCAGTATTAATGCTTGCTCCCTTCCTCCTTCTCCCCCCACCCCTGCTTTATGCTTTTGGTTCAAGATGTGAGCTCTCAGCTCCTGCTTTAGCTGCCTTGTCTGACATTTGCTGCTATACTCCCAGTCATGGTAGACTCCTATCTATCCCTCTGGAACCAGAAACCAAAATAAACCATCAGCCCTTCCTCCTTATCAGTTGCTTCAGTTGTGGTTTTTAATCACAGCAACAGAAAAACCGGTGATACAAAGGTTTACTCCATAGATGAGAAGACACGGACTCCAAAGCCAGACAATTGATGTGGGGTCTGACTTCTGACCAATTTTATGTCACCCTAATCCAACACTGTGCTCAGATCATTAGACCTCCCATCTGTGGTAAGAGAAGGTGTTGCAGTACTTCCCTATCCCAGATCCACTTACTGGGCACTAACCACAGGTGAGGGATGCTTCAAGACAAGAAGACACCCCACATGACTGGACCCTCAGACCCCCTTCTCTAGTCAAAAGCAAGCAACTTAGCATTGCCAGATAGTTTCTTCAGGTGCTTGGAGACTCAATCTCCTCAAAGATGTACCTTAGGGTACATATCAAATGGATGGCTAAAGATTAGAGACCTCTTGAAGGCTGGGCTTCTCCTTTTTCTTCTTCTTCTTTAAAAAAAAAATACAAAAAACCAAACAGCTGTCAAGGTGCCTTAGTACCTCTTTATTTAAACAAGATCCTTAGTCTTGCTTGGTACATGGATCGGGAACTCAAAAAAAAAAAAGTCAAATAAACAATCTATCATGCTAGCAACATAATTATAAGAACATATGTTGGCACCAGCTAGCTATCTTCTAGTCGTATTAAGGGAATGTGTGGGGGAGAAGGATGACAGGAGAGGCTCAAAATAGTCCTTGTGGAGGAAGGGTGACAACGACTGTGTGGGAACCCAAACCAGGCCTTGAGAGCCCTGGGTATCCGAGGGCACAGCATCCCTGGATCCCAGAGCAGAACTGCTGGTCCTTTACTACTGTGATTGTGACCTCCTTGGGGATGGAGACCCTTGGCCAGCCTGCCATGGACAGTACCTTTCAGCAGCCAGGGAGGTGGCTAGTCAGAGGGTTCCAGCTTGGACAGGCATTTAGACACTGGTTCTTACAAATGCTCTGAGACATGAAGGAAAAAATATTTCCATAGCCTTAAGTCACTATCACCCCACCTACCCCACCCTGTCCCCACCACCACATTTTACCATTATTGCTATGACTTCCTTCAAGTTCAAGGCTCTCTTAGTTAAGCATACTTTCCTGCCTCCTAGACTTCCCCAATCCAGCAGGGCTCCAGTCCCCATCCCTCCTTTCATGTGTTTTGGGACCCCTGACTACTGCTGTCATAGCACCATATGGTTCTGGAAGACCCTAGTACTCATCTCAATTTTAACTGTGCTATGACTGTCTTCCCCATGGCTTGCTGCATGCCTCATTTGTTCCCCACGGTGACTGCTGCTGACTGGGGACCTAAGCTCTCTGTTGTGAGAACACACACAATGCTCATGAGAAAGCTGCAAACAAAGCATCCTGGAGCCAAAGGAACCAGGAGGATGAAAGAAGGCTCACAGAAGATCACTGCACTTAGGATGGCCACAGAGGATACCTGCACTCAGGGCTGCTCACTGGGCAACAGGCCTGGCAACTGAGCCATGTTCTCAATAGCCAAAGACACAGACCCTGCCAGTAATGGGCACAGAGCTTCTGTGGAAGACCATGAGAAAGGCCAAATGTGTGCTCCAGGAAGGAAACTTGAAGACTCAGAGGAACCTGGAGGCAAGAAAACAGCTGGGAGGCCATTATATTTACCATTGTGAGAAAAGGGGCACATCATCAGAATGGTGAGTTTTAATAGAGAAACGTTCTGGAGACAAGTGAGGGTAGCACCATGTATTTTGTGGCACACTAGGCATTTGGTCCATGGGCTTAAAAATGAAGGACCTAACAACGTTGATTGATATGTTTAGTGGCCATTCTCATGTAAAATGAAAACAAAGTTTCATGAAAGTATTTGGGAATGTTATCCTAACTGCTTCTATACTTTTATACAAGCTGCTGATTCACACAAGAGGAAGAATTAAATGATGAGGAAGGGAAAGATGTAGTGTTTAGTCTCTTCAGTAGCTTGAGTACTAAGCCAAGAGAGGGATGTTTCTCTGTATTCATACATCTAAGCCACGCCCCTTTAAAGCTCTTTTTCTGGAGCTAAGGATGTAGTTCAGGTGGTAAACTACTTGCCTGCCATGCAAGGTGTCCTGGGTTTGAATCCCGGTATCACATGAAATAGGTGTGGCGGCACATGCCTATAATCTCAGCACTTGGGAGATCAAAATGGGGTCAGAAGTTCAAAATCATTCTAGATACAGAGTAAATTTAAAACCAGTCTGGGCTATGTGAGACTCTACAGGCAGTGAGAAGGAAGCTCTCTTTTCTGGCTAAGTTCAAGTGCTACCCTCTTTCCAGTGGACATGGATTTAAAAGAAACTGAAGGTGCGGAGAGATGGTTCAGCAGTTCAGCTCCTGGTACCCACATCAGACAGCTCCCAACTGCCTGTGATCCCAGCTTGCAGGGGTTCGATGTCTTCTTCTGACTTTCATGGGCAACTCGAATTCATATGCACAAGCACCTCACATATACATGAATACCCAATTAACAAGAAAAAGATTTTAAATTACACACACAAAAATAGATGTAGTCATATGCCCCCTTCTGCATAAGTATCATATGAAACAGTCATGATGATGACCAGAGCCCTAAGGAGGGAAAGGGAGCCAGTACTACTGGTCCAGGGTCCTCAAAGAAAGTAGGATAGGGGAAGATGGGGGTTCTACCAGGCAGGTTAGGTATGCTGGGACAGGGAGTAATTCAATGGCTATTCCCTCTCCAAGCTTATCTAATTTTCCTTCTTCAATGCTAACATTTAAATGGTATTCTCTCTCCCAAGAGGCCACACAGTGAGGCTTAAGTGTAATCTAGACTATTATGTCAACAACATTAATAGAGAAAACATGACATTTGTGCTCATCCCCAAGGAAGCATTGCTCATCAAATGGAGAAAACCAGACAAGTCACTCACTGCCCTGTGTTTGCTGATATCCATATTGATCCCTTGGAAATACTTGGCAAGATCCCTGACTTCATGCCATGCCCTCTGCTATTGAAACATGGGATGGAGGAGCCTGAAACGCTCACTATCGCTCCTAGGGAGAAAAGTTTGCCATTTCCCCTTTTAAAACTGCAGCTCTCCTATATGTAGATAAAGATAGGGTGGTGCCTTGCGAAAGGTAGCGCGGGATATTTGCAAAGTGCTCCCATACATATTACCTCAGCAAACAACACCTCTAAAATACACCAGATGGGTATTGTTAGTCTCACTGGTGATACGGATGGCAAAGTGACTGAATCAGGTGCCTCAGAGCAGGTAAACTCTCCTTGCCACCTCTTTCCAACCCAGCTGCCTCTTATCCTGACTGTCCATGTGACCCTAGGTCAAGGACAGTCACAGCAGTAAGGATAAAGGTCGCCTTTCCTGTTATATAAGACATATGAGACTATTGGAACGCATGCTTGTCTCAATGGGTTTACGTTATGTCCAAGAGCAGTCCAACCTAGCACTGACACATAAGAACTACCGTGGCCACTACAGAGGCAGAGGGTTGACCAGACTCCCATGCTACAGGTCCTCCCTAAGCTTCCCTGATGGTCCGTGAACCTGCACAATGATCTCCAAAGACATCTCAGATATTTCGAACAAAAACAAGCTGAGCAGAGCCCCGGCTGGAGATGCATGCACACCTGGTCCCAGCTGCCCCAAGCCGGTCCCAGCTGCCCCGAGCCGGTCCCAGCCTTCCATCAGAAATAAGCCAGGCTGCCCAAAGCAGGAAGAGGTAAAAGCAAATAAACCTTGCCTTAATCTCTCCCATAGATTGGAACAATCTGAACCAACCTGTAATTTCATCCAGACATACGGAGAAAATAATTTTAAAGCCTTACTTGAACGTAAATGTACCTCCACTTGGTCTGACTTCCCAGCATCCTTTCTTCCTGCCCCCTCCCCATCTGCACTTTATTCAGTGAACACATCTGCATTCCTTCTCCTTCTCCTTTCTCTCTCTCCTTTCTTGGCCAGAAACCCTATACAACCTTATCACTGACACCTCTCCACAGTTTCAAATTCCAACTTTGTGCCAAATCCCTATTTCCTGCTGCTTAATTTCCATTCATTTACTCTTGTTTTTGCTTCTTCTGCCTTTCCCAGCATGGACCAGCTCCAGCCCAGCTTCTTGTAATTTTTTAAGGAAGGCTCCCCATCGAGTGCTATTGGAATCTGAGCCTCTGCTCCATGCTAGTGACTAGCCATTGTTTATACTACCTAACGATGTTGCCGGTAGGGCCTCCCTCTCCTCCTTTCTCTCTTTCACTCTCTGGGTGTGTACAATAAGGCCCAAGAGAACTTTTTCCCACATATGGTGACCCAGTATGTCTAGTTTGTTATTGTTCCGCTCTGTGCTGAAGTGGCCTCTTTCCATTTTGATTGCAAGGGGAATTATAAAATCGAATCTAGAAGCTTTGTTTTCCCTACTCTTGCTGACACAGTCCACCTGAGCCCATGAGAACGCCTGTCAGGGCCAGACCTATCAGACCTCATCATGTGAAACTCCGTGAAAGGACGGCAGGTGAGAGCCCGCAGGGAGGATAATCTGAAGACCAGCTTGGGAGAACAAGGAAGAAACACTTGGTATTTATTTCTTGGGGATGGCTCTGCATAGCCAGTAACAACTTGGGGCTGTTTTCCTGGCTAACCTATTCAGGGGCAACATAATAATTTATAAGCAAATGACTGGAAGTGTCAAAGGTGGTCACCATCTTCTGTTCCGAGGTGTGATTGTTTCTGGCCTGTTGTTTGGGGATGTCTCGGGTTTTATTTTGTTTTTCTCAAGTTCATAGTTCGATCAGTTCTAATCCCTCTGCTCCAGGCCTAACATGTCTGCTCACCTGTACCGTTCTCCATCTAAGGTGATCTCTCCTGATCTCTCTGTAGTAACATCTAAAATGTAACAGCCAAAATGAACAAGGCCAGAGATTCCAGAATATGGATTCATGGTTGCCTCCTAAGTAAATGTGATTAAAGGGCAAGGAAGAATATTCTTTTATCCTGTCACTAAGGCGGGAAGAATACTGACATTGGTCATCCTTCTTCACAGCTGTCCCTGAGGCAGACCCAACACTCTCTGAAGGGCTTTGTCTCTGGAATCTCATCTTCCTGAAGTTGATTTATGGCATCAGGCCTCTGGCTCCTAGCCCTGGGGTTTCCCAGGCTGTGTTCCTTTTCTGGAGATGCCTTCTAAACACATAAAGTATGGTGTAGTCCCCCCACTGCCAGTTTGCACAGAAGTAACACACAATATTGTACAAACGCAAGAGAAAATCTTCTTACATGATGTTAGCACTCAGGTGTGCAATTTCCCTTAAAAGCATGACTTTTTATTTATTCACTTTATTCAGATTTTAAGAGTAAAGACATTCTTCCAGTAGAGCATGGTTCACTTAGATCTTCTTAACCCAAATAGGTCTCTGTAATAGTGTACTTAAACTCGTGTCATTGAGAGACCTGGATGCATTTCTCCAAGTCAGATTGTGTTTGCTTGCTTGCTTGATTTTTGTTTTCCAAGACAGGGCTTCACTGTGTAGCCCTGGATGTCCCGGAACTCATTCTGTAGACCAGGCTAGCTTCAAACTTACAGAGATCTGCCTCCCTCTTCCTCCCAAGTGCTGGGATTAAAGGCATTCCAAGTCAGATTTTTAAAAGTGTGTGTGTGTGTGTGTGTACACTCAAGAATATGTAAGTACTTACTGTGTATATCTGGTCAGATCATCTCAAGTACATCAACAAGGTCTAGACAATATTACACCATTATACATGTAGGATAGAATACAAATCCAAGGACAAACTAAAGACAGAAGAAGCCCATACCATTCAAATCCCAGAGAAGTTCCTTTCCTGGTTTGGGGTCAAGGGTACCCTTAAACTTATCTACTTGCTAAAGCAAAGACCTTCAACTGGACAGCAGGAATAGAAAGCACTTCAGTGGCCACCCAGAGACTCTGAGTGCCTTCCTCATCTTGTCACCAGCCCTGAAGTCTCAGCCATGACAGACAGCCTCAACTGTTGCTCTTAGAGGGAACAGTGCTCCATCTGGACTCACGTGGGGTTCAATGTGAAGGAAAGTCTGTCATCACCAGGAAGTCTATTTTTAAAGAAGTGAGATTCTGAGTATAAGTATCCAATCTACCTGAAGGACTATCAGTCCTTCTCCCTCTCCTCCCTCTCCCTCTCCCTCCCTCTCCCTCCACCTCCACCTCCACCTCCACCTCCACCTCCACCTCCACCTCCACCTCCCCCTCTCCCTCCACCTCCCCCTTTCCCTCTCCCTTTCCCTCTCTCTTTCCCTCTCTGCATAGGACCAAGGTACAGAGCCCTCAAAGCAGGCTGATGAAGTTGGCAAGGCTTGTCTACCCTTTGTTCCAAGGACTAGAGGCAAAGCAAAACCACAGCCTTTGAAAATAAACTTCACATGCAAATGAGCAAGTAGATGGCCAGAATAAATATTTACCAAAGCTCTCCAGCATAATAAACAAGTGGGGGCCTAATCGTGGGGTGTCCTTTGTCCTATCCCCACTGGAAAGGCTCAGTTTGCTGTCAATTTTCTGCTTTACTCAAGGGTACCTGTAGACACTGCTCACGCTAAATAAACGAACGGGAGAAGAGATGCTCCAATCAAGAGTCCCTACTCACCGACTCTTTTTCTTCTCTAATGTGTAACTGAAAGTTCCCCTGAGACAGGAAACTGTTAGAGTAATCATAATTCTTGCTAAAAGAATCACCAGTAGCTTCTCCAGAAAGCCAGAATATAATATGAAATTAATACATCCACTTAAGGTTATTGTTTCCTTCTCTTCCAATTCATTGTATGATTCCCCTGCTTTAGACAATTAAAACTAAGCTACTGTTAGATATTTATATTCACGAATCTACAAATCTTCATATTTACATGCATATATAAATATATACACACACACATGTTAAATATGCATCCATTCATAAATACCTATATGAACCAATAGGAAAATGACCCTCCCCAAACCCGGACTTTATTTTACATATGGCACATGATGGAAAGAGATAAGCTCCCACCATATAAGGATGTTTAGTCGATGACAGACTACAGTTATGATGGCTTTTCTTTGGCTTTTGTTGTTGCTGCTGTTACTGTTGGAGGTGGTGGTGGTGTTGCTGGTGTTGTTGTTGTTGGTAGTGGTGGTGGTGGTGGTGGTGGTGGTGGTGGTGGTGGTGGAGGAAGAGGAGGAGGTGGAAGATGAGGAGGTAGAGGAGGAAGTGGAGGAGGAGGTGGAGGAGGAGGAGATGGAGGAGGAGGAGGAGGTAGAGGAGGAGGTGGAAGAGGAGGAGGAAGAAGAGGAGGAGGAGGAGGAGGTGGAGGAGGAGGAGGAGGAGGAAGAGGTGGTGGTGGTAACATGGTCTCTTTATGTAGCTCTGGCTGTGCTGGAACTCACTATGTAGACCAGGCTGGCCTCAAACTCCCAGGAATCCACACTTCAGCCTCTGAGGCTAGGATTAAAGGTGTATGTCAGCACACTTGGTTTATGATGGTGTCCTTTAATATTTAATACCACCTAGTGACATCTTAAACCACTAAGTTTATATATGTATACTCTATGATGACTCCACAACAACAAAAGTGGCCCAGACCCGTCTCCTCATGTTAAGTAACACATGGCTTTAGATGTACACTATCTCAGTCCACATGCATGAAAAAATAGCATGGGATTGAGATTAAAATTCAAAGAGAGAGGTGATCTTTGCAGCAAGTTTGGGTGATCTAGTGCATGAAGCTTCTTTGGATTACTAGCCTGATATTTTTTTCATGTGTTTGAAATTTTCCTTAACAGAATGCTTAAAATTTCAAAGACAAGAATTTAATATCCCTGGCATAAAGGAGATGAATCTTATAATTTGCATTTATGGGATACTTCAAATAGTCAGTGATACAAAAAATGGGTTTTATTGTGCTGGTTTTCTTGCACTGGTTTTAAAAGGGGGGATCAACAGAAAATGGTAGAAAGCAATTGAATGGGGGTACACACCCCTCAGATGGGGGTGCAGCTGCCCTGGTTCTTACCAGCTTTAGAGCTCGTTTTTAAAACATCATCTTTCTACAGCTAGAGAGATGATTCCATTGTTAAAAGCTCCAAGGAAGCCAGCCCCTCTTTCTGGCTTCCACGGGTACCTGTAGCTATGTACACAGATATACACACATTTACATAAGTGAAAATAAAATATTTTAAATTAACTTTCTAGAGAATAAAGCTTTTCCAAACTTCTTTAGATAATTTTTAAGTGTAGTCTCCACCTACTACCCAATGGATCTCTGCTATGCCAGTTCATGGGAGTAACCACCTTTAGACACAAATGGTAACAGTGTTTTTAATACTGATTACCAAACATAAACCCTTCCTGTTTCCAGCTCCACTCGGATATGTTACAGAGAATGATCGGTCAAACAAAGAAACGAGAGGGGCCCAAATCCTGAAGGACGATTGTCCTTGATGAGGAAGAGCAGTGAACACCGGTGCTGGTGCCAGTGGCTTTTTGCTAAACCTGCTTTTCTATGGACCCAGTTGTACAAGGGCCGATTTGGATAACAACTCAGCTCAAGGATAATTAGCCTTCCAGAAGCAAAGACTATTAGCCCCAAATGTATCTAGTCTGGGTCCCCAGAGATGTCAACCCCTTTGGGTCAACTTCGTACTATTATCTAGATGTGTCTGAATCCAGCCTCTGAGTATAAAAAGCCACCCATTACATGGGACGCTGCACACTCTCTGATCCACACAGCCTGACCCAAACTGAAAAGCAAAACAATCTGGTGAGTGTGTGACATCATGTTTGCCTCGGCTAACAAGCTTCTCTATTCACCAGCAGCCAAAAACCATAAGTGGTTCTTAAACAAAGACAGTCCAAAAAAAGAATAAGGATGTCAAATCCTAGCCACAGTTCCGTGGCGTGAACACAAAATCTGCAGGACCCAAGTTCAAAATGATTTACAGACAGTTTGATCAGAGTCAGATGGAACTCGGTGTCTTCCTGGAGAGGAGCCAGCAGCTATCAATCCAAAACCTCTCCATCGAGTTTGTCATTAGTCAGAATCAATACGTTATGGAGACAATTTTCTCCTTTGTCTCTCAGCCCCGGGAATTTTCTGCATTGATTTTTATCATCAGATCTCAAGGTGCTCGCCTTACGAAGTGGCTGACAGGAATCACAGCCCTGACTCCCTCCAGTGGCTCTATTGGAGGGGCCAAGTAGAAGTTTAAGGAATAAATCCAGTTAGACACGGAGGTCTCAGAATAGCGAGTCCACTGCGGGTTGGTTTTGAACACTTCCTGCCTGTCCCCACTCCTCCTTTACAGGCATGACTTTGGACTTTGGACTTGTAAGAGGTAACAGTGCCAGCAGGTGCTCTGTTGCAGGCCTCACCCTGTGGTTGCCAAATCACATTGGCTAAGTCAAAGCAGGGGAATGACTGAGACAAAGATCAAGGCATAGCCAGTGGTCTCAACGTGGCCATTTTTTTCTCTGACAGCACATGACTGCATGGACCTGTAAGAGTCTCATTACCTCCTTACCTCCTCGGCTCCCCAAACAATAGTCAGAGGGGCAAGGGGGACGCTTAAGTTCCATGATGGCTGTGCTCTTCACTGTAGAGTCTCAACACCTATGGAGAAGCTGAGCACGGTGCTATCAATCTCTCTCATCCCAGGGCTGGGGAGGTGGAGGCAGGAGGATTCCTGGAGCTTGCAGGCCAGCTGATCTAGCCAAATTGGGGAACCCTGGGTTCAGTGAAAAACCCTGTCTCAAAAAATAAGCTAGAAAACAATAGAAGAACTCAAGGCCAACCTCTGGCTTTCATGCGAGTACACATTAGATACATTCATCTCCCAGCTCACCCCACCCCACCCCACACACATGCACACACAGGAACACACACACACACAAACAGAGAGCGTGCTGTCTCTAAGATACGGTACTCAGTTCTGTGAAACCCTTCCCAACTGCCAGCATGAAGACCCCACTTTTTTCATCACAAATGCCATCAGGATATTTGCATCGTAGTTGGGGGGTGCTGTTCTTGAAGGATCTTCAGCCCTTCTACAGGGTATGATAAAAACCAGGGATGGAAACATTAAAAAAACGAAAAGAAAATGAAGGTCTCATTTTCTTATTGCCTTGAGGCTCTTCCTGGAGAAACTCTATTCACTCCCATGCGCTACTCTAACACATGATATTTTTCCAGCTCACTGGTATTTCATAAACACCATTTGTTGTCATGTGGTTAAATTAAAACTGAGGATATCAAACATCAAACAGTATGTTAATGTCAAGTATGCTTGAATAAATAGTAAGAGTTCAACTGAATGGAATATGTGGATTGCTAGCTAATTAAGCAAGAAGCAGGTGTGAAAAAAATCTAATTTAGGCAATTTTTTATAATTAATAATGTTTACTTGTAGTACCCTTCTAATGGGGCTCTAGTTTAGCCTCTTGTGAATTGCTGAGTTTACTCCAGTATTTTAAAATTATAATTGAATGGAGAATTTTACCAGCTATCAGGTTGCCTTTTCAGCCGAGGAATCGCTGCCCAGCATAGAAGGTTCCTCACGGTACTTTGTATCTCTAGGATTAATGAACAAATTAGCCTAGCAAATTAAAGCTTAAAGCACACACAGCCACGTCCCTACACCTGAACGTTCTTCTAAACCCTCCCTGCCCATGCGAGAATGGAGGGAGGCATGTGTGAACTTAGACGGACCAGCTTGAATGAGGTGCTGTATTCAAGCAAAAAAAAAAAAAAAATGGAAAATGGGTTGTGAAGTTTTCGGTGAGTGTCTGCAAAGCACTATGACAGAAAACATCCTACTTCAAATAGAAATGAAAATACTAAGATCATATCTGAACTGTCCAGGCCAATTGCACACAACCAATCAATTAATCCAAGAATACATTTAAGCTTGCTTTTCTTTCCAAGAAACCAAGTGGAAGCCGAGGAGGAGAACACGGCCACAGATGTGCAAACAGACCTGGACTATTTCATGGACGTGACATATCTACTGCATTTAATTAAAAGAAGAATGTCTGAGAACAATGTATCCTTCTCAATCTGGGGCCGAGGGACCAAAACAAGACTGGATTAGATAGGGCAACTGTAGTCTCCAGAGACCAGCCCCCTCTAATGGGAGCGCCACATGTTTGATATGTAAGGAAGTAAGTGGGTGTCCTGGATATAGTCCACTATTCATCACACCACAGCCCTGTTCATTCCCATAGAGGAGTCTCAAAACCATGAAACCATATGTAGAATATTAAAAATCATTTAACGTTAACATGCGCATTTTGAAGGCATGCACTTTGGACAAGGCTGCAGTCCAAAGGAGCCCTGGAAAATCCCCAGACAAGAAGATAATGGCTGTAAAGGCAAACTGGGTTTTCTGCGCAGATGTGTATGTATTACACACACACACACACACACACACACACACACACACACACGCGAGATGTCATAGAAATTCACACCTCCTCTCTGCAATGCTGTCTTTTATCACTGTTTTCCTTACCAATTCTTATAGTGAGGCCAGCATCAATAATTGATGGGACTATATACCTAGGGTACCAGCACATTAATTTATAATTAAAGATGAGAAACACCAGTTCTTCTACCGCCAATCATTTGGTATTAAAGGATATGCAGAGATATTTACATATATACATATACATATATACAACAGATATAAATCATTTCTCAGAGTCAATAACCTTACTATATTTTCATGTTCCTTTCATTGCCACAGAATTAATCACAGCCCTGCCCCTAACCACATGGAATTTTATTTCCCATCAGAGTGATGTTTACTTGGGTTTACTTTGTTGGAACTCCGAGTGCTTATTCAGTCTATAAAGATTTAGTGCAACATATTTTCTTAAGCAACATTAAAAGCACTCCCTGATAGATCTCGATATATACCACATTGCTTCTCCATAGCATCTCTGTACTTTTGATCTCCAGCTAGTCTACTAACAAGGACTATGCAGAGTTCAGCTCCACCATGCATGGAAATGCTGACAAGTTTGGAGGCAGAGAGTTCTGTTTGTTCTTTCGGTTGCCAGAAATAATATAGGAAGAGAAAAGTGAATGCAAGAAACTTAAGCATGCGCCCAGGGAGGAATCAGACTTCATCAGCTTTCAGCACAGACACCAGGCACCAGAAATGGCACCAACCTCAACTGAACCTTAAGGTCCCAAGTAAAGACAATACGACAACTGTTATAAAGGCCACTAGTGGACACTAGTGTCACTGCTGTAGGAGATTCTACTCCACCTACCTAGGACCCCAGACTCTACTTTTGTACAGGCTGTACCTGTTCTCCAGGAAGTCCTATGAACAAGATATACAGTGACCTGGGGTATCAGTCTGTGATCACTTCCAAGGGGGCATAAGCAAGGTATTTGTATCCATAGTTACACCGACTATGGTGGCCCATATACTCTGTGCGTGTAGCTCACCTTTCTCAGGGACAGATGACTGTGGGAAAGGGTCTCCTCCTTAACTGATCAACAGAAGACTTGCACCAGAGCTGGGTGGGAGAAATTGATGAGGAAAACAAGAGAGCAATTGAGCAGATCCCATCTGAGCTATAGAAGTTAATCCACCCCTGACAGGTCTGGCTGATTCTCAAAAGAAAAGATGGCGTTGGCTCAAGGTCTGGACCTCAGGGACAGCAGTGCTCTTCCAAGCCAAGGAGAAGAGCTATGAGGGTTCTAGGAACTAGAAACTAGAACCCTAGTCACTAGGGTTCTAGTGACTCCATTCTGTGGAGTCACTCACTGCTGCTCCAGACCTCAGGGAGATACAGAAAGGAGAAGGAATGTATGACCATGTGGTTGAAGGTACAGCCTTCCTTCCTGATGCCCCTACCTTATCTGGGACCTGAAGGAATCACTTCTGCTATGACATTGCCCTGGTCTGGTTTCTTGAAAGAAGTAACAACAGTACAGCTAGACAGTTGGAGTTTCTGGAAGGTAAATGAAGTTTGGGAGGACCGTGTTGACTCCAAGAGGGTTTTAGTCCAGTAAGTAGAAGGCAGGGGCTTCTTGGCTGTCTTCATTTGCAAGGCGGGGATCCTTTCACAAAAATTCCAGTGAGGAGGTGGCTTGACTGTCTCCTCTCTGAGTTCTTGAGAAAAGACTAGTTCTCTTCTGCTCCCTCTTATTACTTCAGACTTCTTAACATTTGGCTGAACACCACATCCCTAAAACAAGTTGGATGAGTAATGGAAACCCTTCCTCCGCAAGCCAGTCAGTCAGCATACTGGAGTGGATAGGAGGAGAAGACCAGGGGAAATCCCGTACAGCAGCAAGCCCTGAGACCTTCCTGTCATGGCTGCCAGGGATTTTTCTCTGTAGATTGTCATTAGATTCCCTGCCCATACACCAACCCTGAATATATGGAACTCCTGAAGCCTGTGTCAAAAATGGCGGTGGTGGGGTGTAGGGGTGAGGCAGTGGGAGATGAGAATCCCAGTGTATACAGCTGCAGTAGATGAAAAGGAAACTAATGGATAAATTCCTCATCTGTGATAAAACCAAAAAAAAAAAAAATTGAAGATGGATCTGTGTACTGGGGAATCAAATCTCCAGTCAATGGAGCACACTGCTAAGGGTGAGCTGACATCACGTGGAGGCTGAAGAGGAAACATTGATATATGTTTGTTACATCATCGCTAAAGACAGAAGACAGAGGCAAGAGCTTGGAAGTCTTCTGTAGCAAAGATACAGAGAAAAGAACTCTTTCTTGGGTTGTGGAAGTGGGGAGTAGGGGACATTGTTCTCAATGGTAAAAACAGACTACGCTTCTTATATAGTCTTACACAGTCTCTGTGAGACCCAGAAAAGATCAATTGTTGAAAATATCGACTGTTAGGAATGTAACTCGGAGTTAGAATGCCTGAGTTAAGTTTACATTTCTATATTTATTAATGGGGGCAAATTCCTTAGCCTCTCTCAGTCTTGGTGCCTGCAATATGAGGATTAAATAGGGAATGGTGCCTCAGCTTAGTGGCATAGTGTGGTTTATCATGTGTGAGGTTCTGTGTTCTGTCTCTGGCACCACAAAACAACAAAAGCAGAAAGATAAAATGAAGTGGCCCACAGCCAAGGAAAGCACTTAACGGTACCTTCTACACAATGCAAGTAGACATGCACTGTGCACACACTCAGCATGCACTAAAAGGACACGACTAAGCTGGTAGAATCAGGGTGAAAACTTTGAAAAGATGACAAAGCAGAGGCTGTAGCTGCTAGTTTTCCTAGATGTTAGTGGTCTGTTGAATGAAGTCTGGGGCTCTCGCTGGCTATGATCGATAATCTATAAACTATAATCTCAGTGGTTCATGATTCCACCTCAACTCCTGAGGTTCTCCTCCCAAAGAAATTATGTTTGTATACCCATGTTCATAGGACCTACACTCATGATGGCTGAGCCATGGAAGTATCTACAGACAGAAGAACAAAACACAATAAAATACCAGTTAATCTTTAAAGGGGAAGACACTTTTTGATGTGTTACTAGATGAATGAAGCCTGAGGATATTATGCTAAGTGGGATGAGCCAGCCTTGAATGACAAAGATTGAATGGCTCCAGTTACATGGAGCATCTGGAGAAGTCAAATTCATAGACACAGGATATAAGATGGCTACCCAAAGTTAACAGGAGCTATTGCTTGATGGGTACAGTATCCTAGTTTTATAAAATGAAGAAGTTCTAGAGATGGGTGGTACCGATGTCTGCACAATCATGCAGACGCACTTAACAGGTTTATGTGTTTCATCACAATTTTTTAAATTTAAACTTAAACGGACAAGAAATGAAATAATAAAAATAAAAGAGGCTGGAGAGATGGCTCAGTGGTCAGAGACACTAATCGCTCTTGCATAGGGCCTGGGTTTACTTCCCAGCACCCATTGGAAGCTTAACTATATGTAATTCCAATTCCATGGGGATCTGATGCACTCTTCTGGCCTCCGAAGGCACTGCACACACATAATGCACATACATGCATGCAGGCAAAACACTCATACACATAAAATAAAAACAAATCTCTAAGAATAAATAAATAAAAAGAATCTCAAAGAATCACATGCAAAAAAAAAAAAGATACATTTCAAGTAGAAACTAACTGCCACTGGCCTCAAGTGTCCCCCACAACAAAGATTTCTTTTCTTCCAGATATCCCCAAGTCATCCCTTAGAGTGAAAGGCATCATCACAAAAGATGTCTACTAAGAGCATCCATTACAGGAAGCTGGTGAGGTCCTCTCTGCCTGCACATATGATGTTCTCTGATGTCTCAACTGTCTCTGATTGTGGAGTACAGCTTAGGAGGAGGCATAAAAACATACTCCAGGTTCTGTGGAGTAGAAACAGAGGCCCTGAAATCGATCACCTGCTCTGAACACAGAGACAATAGAGATGCCCGCCTCTGCTGGCTTCCTTGTGCTTCTGAGAACAGGGAATAGAGCTATGGCCCTAGCTCCAGGCCTGAACTCTGGCATCTAGGAAGAAATGCAGTACCAACATATATTAGCATCTGTTCTCAAAGGATTGTTTTTATTTGTTCTTTGGGGGCTTGAGGCTGGTGTTAGGACAGGGTCTCATGGAGTCGAACTGGCCTTGAGTTCCCTAAGTAGTTGAGGATGGCTTTGAAATACGGATCCTCCAGCTTTTAAATCTCTCAGGTGCTGGGTTTACAGATTTCGGTGCCTACACTTGGAATATGCAGTGCTGGGAATTGAACCCGAGACCTCTCTGGCATGCTAAGCGAGTGCTTTACAAACTGAACTTCCTATCAGTCTCCAGGAAGAACACTTCTCTTTGGAGGCAGAAGCAGAGCAAAATCGTAGTACAGTCTCAAGGTGTTTGCTCAGTCAGAACATCTCCCAGGGATGGCAAGTTCATGCACCTTCTCTGCTTGAGAACTTTTCTTGCCTACGAGTCTCCTTAGAGGTGAGTGGGTTGAAAGCACAGGTTTGGGGACCAGATGGAGCTCAGTTGCTGAGCAACCACAGCAAGGAATTCCATCTCACCCGGCACCAATTTCCTCGTCCATCTATAAACTGGGGATGACAACATTGCCTGTTCCTCGGGGTTGTGGTAAGCGTCTATGGGCTGATGTGTTAAGCAGAGCTTACTTTGGGGCCTAATACACAGAAAACGTTGGCCACTATTATTTATTATTCTCACAACAGGACTTATGAAAAGGTTTTTATGAGTCCTGGAATCAACAAGGAAGCGGCCACACAGAGAGATGGCAAAATAACACAGCCCCTTTCATGCCATTGCTTCTTCTGACTCCTAACCTGCTTAGGAAAAGAAGACCCCCTCATCACACACACACACACACACACACACACACACACACACACACACACACTCCAGAGGCAGATATAGACAGTAGAGCTAGCTGAAGAGAGCTGTCCACACTCTGTAATCTCCTGATAAACCTAGAAGCTACCTCTGGATTGGCTATGGAGTCTCCCATCTTGGAGTGATACTCAAGAAGGGATGCGTGCACGTCTGTGTCTGTCCCCTGCTCCTCCATTCACTACGACAGGAACCTTCATCTGCTCCGCCTTCTGGGAGTGCCTGTCGGTCTCTGAGCCTGGCGCGGAAGCAGGTGTGGGCATATTTTAAGCTCCAGCAAATAACTTTAATTGAGCTCTCCTTGGACATATGAACCCACAGAGTGATTTTTTTTCCTCTTCTAATAAAAAAAAAACCCACAACAAACCAGATGGGTCTCAGTCTCTCCCAGACACCCCCCCCCCCCCCCCCACTTCCCTCCCCCCAACTACTCAGGCTTCTCCAATAAATCTTCACTCTAAAGAAATCATCCGTCTTTGAGTGGGTATATTATTTGGTGGCACAAGTGTACCCTTCCTGCCTCTACCAGCAGATATATGGATCAGAAGGATGTAAGACACAGAAATGAGGCCTGATAGTTCTGGCCTTGGTTGGTGCTTATATCCTTACCGATCTGGAACTTTCTATGACACACTCCTCCCCTGGGCCTGATGTCCTTACTCTCATCAACTCACCTTGGATTTGTAACTATTACCTCCTGTCAATCTCACCTCAAAGGAAGCCTTCTAGAGGCGACCTCACAACATTCAAGCTGTCATGACCTCAGCACCTACACAGAATCCCCTCCACCCAAAGCCAGGTTTAGTCCTTGCCAATGTGTCCAGGAAACAAAGTGGCGAAAATGGAGCTGAGGCTCCTTGTCACCAGAATAAAGCTCCTCAGAAAGGCACCGTGGCAGGCAAAGGACAACGTGAATGGATTCCAGACTTCCCTCCCCAGGAAAAAAAAAAAAAAACCTCAAGAATAGCCCAGGGCCTGAGTGGAGCGACACACTCTGGGTTCTGATTTATGAGCATTGAGTTATTGGTAGGAGGGCCCAAAAGGAGTCGTTTACAACAGAAATTATTGCAGGCAAATGTTGGTTGGTATATTAAATCACTTACTAATATTGATGGGTTAATGCCTGTCACACTTACTTAAGGGTCATGGGGAAAGGGGGAAGCTTTATCTCTGGCCTGTTACCCCTAAATATAATGATAGATACACCTTTGTGTGCTTTCTTTTCCCTCAAGCAAAGCCTGCTGTATTATTTATGGTTCTCTGAGTCACCGGCTGCAGCCTGCATCTGGATCTTAAAAGGGTGATTTGCAAAAACACAAAAAACAGGGCACCCGTCTAGTATGCTGGTGGGATTCTGTTCACCCGGCTCACAGCGGCCCCCTCAGAGGACCCTGGGCTGAGAGCACCACCGGGCGCCTCAGGCTGCTGGGGCCAGATGGTGAGGGCGTATTGTTCCCTTTCTGGTGATAGTCCTGCTGTGGCAAATAAAGTTAAATCAAAAGGTTACAGCTTTGCGATCGGTGATGGGGCTGGCTCCAGCTGACAAGGCTGAGGAGCTCCAGCAAAGAGTATGGATGGACACAGCGCTAGTCCCCAGGAACGCAAAAGGGAGGCCCTACCTGCTAAAATAGTTCTGACCCAAAGAGAGGCTTCCAGGCACTGCGATCTACAGCCTCTCTCCTTGACTGACAGCAATCCTAGCTTAAGGACCTCTCCTGTCAGGCTCCTGTGAAAGGCCTAGCCTGCCTTGGTACACTCAGGAGCAGAGAGATCAGTAAGCACCGCACCGTCCCTCACCTTGGGTCTCCTCTGGGAGCAGCCACTTCTGACTTTCCCAAACCAACCATAAGTTTTGGTTTGGGGAATGAGGGTTTGGTGGCGTTTGGGAAAGTGGTCTGGGGGGTGGGGGGGGCGTTGTAAAATGATCCGGCTCTGAGTTGAATCCCATTCGAGATCATACATGTATCGCTGGGATGCTGGGCATGCCCTGTTGACCTCCTGAAGGTAAGAACTGAGACCCACAATACCAACACAGGGGGGTAATAGTTGACACAAAAACAAGTTATTGCCTCGCACAGTGTGAGCATTGGAGTTTGTTTATGTATCACTGTGTAGCTCTGGATGCCCTGGAATTCCCTATGAAGATTAAGCTGGCCTCAAACTCACGGAGATCCACTTCCCTATGCATCCTGTGCGCCGCCACGCTGGACCTGAGCATTTTTCTTTAAAGCTTCCTAAATTCTGTTCTAGTGGCTTTGCATTGCTAACTCTAGGTGCCGCCCAGGTGCATGCGCTTGCCACGCCCCTTCCACTCGCCACGCCCCTTCCACTCTACACCGGCCACGCACTTGCTTCCTGCTTTGAGATCTTTTTACACCAAGTCTCCTGAGCTCAGCCTTTACCCCAGAGGCAGCCGTTTCCAGGCCTGGAGCACTTGGGTGTCTGCAGAGCACTTGTTATTTACACAGGGGAGAAAGGCTGACTTTCCGTGCCAGTTGATCTCAGGTAAATAAGAACATGCACAGACTTTTAAAAAAATAAATAAAAGGTAAACAGTAAGATGCGTATCTGGGGATTTTAAAATTAGAGAGTCTATCCTTTTAACTAAATACCTTTCTTGGCCCTTCCTGGCTGCCACCCCACATTACTTCCATCCTTTCTGCTGCTTTTAGGCTCATTCCTGCTGCCATATTTACCAGAAAAACTCCTCCTTTCACCAAAGCCAGTTAGTGGGAACTCACTTTCCAAAAGTGACTTAGAAACAGTGGTGTTTCCAAATGTTTATAAAATTGTAAATGAGACTAGCTTTTCTAAATGTCAGCCACATTTCATGGAAAAGTGCTTTAAAAAAAAAATTTTTTTTTAACAACTTTGAATGTATTCCCACCCTGAGATCTGTCCTCTCCGTGCATTTTAGTACTAGAAAAACATTTTGTTTTCGTTTTTGTTTTGGCAAGACAGGGTGTCATGTACCCAGGTTGACCTCCAACTCACTATGTAGCTGAGGAATGACCTAGAACTCCTAATTCTCCTGCCTCTACCTCCCCAGTGCCAGGATTACAGGTGTGTGCCACTGGGCTGAGTGAGTGTGGCTTTTTTTTTTTTCCAGTTTTATTCTGTTAGAATCGATTGGGAGGCTTTCGGCTCATTCCCAAAGATAAGGCCTGGGCTGTGGCACTCAGTAGTTCAAATAGAAACATGAGATGTGAGAATTCTCACCCCAAATAAGGCTCAGGAGTAGGAAGAAGCAACTCAGGACAAGCTAACAAACTGTTTTTCACAGATGAGGTCACTACTGTGACATGTCCCAACTAGAGAATGGGCAAAAGCCAGGCCAGGAGCCAGGTCTCTGGACTCTAACTCAGTGGTCTGGCCAGCTGCTCCTATCAGCTTCCCGTCAGCCCAGTGATGACCTGAGATTCAGTGACCTCCTTCTAAGGCCTCATGGTCTCCAGAAGAGTCTGTGAAAAAAGAGATGAAGCCCAAGGTAGCCCCTGTACTTGCTACACAACTGAGACTGTTGCTAGAGAAATATTCTTGCTTTCAAAGGAAAACTTTCCACAGTCCACATACCTGTTTGGGAAAATTCCATTTGGATATTAGATAGTGCCTGGAGCCAGAAACTGAGTTTAAAAAGAAAAAAAAAATTCTTAGTTTGAACTTTCACCAGAGTGTGGATCAAACACACAACAGGAAATTAGAATTTCGTTATTCAACTAAGTGATGTAACACACAATTCAATCTTTCTTCTCCTTTCAGATTCTGACAATGCACAGAACTATCCATGGCACAAAAACTAGAACTCACACTGAAAAACATCCTGAGCCCAAACTCTCCTCATCCTCACCCTCCCTACACCACACGAGCACACACACACGTGCAAACACATATGCATACACATCATACGCACATACATATATGTACACACATGCACACACACATTCACACACACACACTGCTCCACAGTAGCTGGCAAAACACAGTTTTCCAATAACTGCATTTTTGTGACATTCGTACATTCTGAGGCCCAGCGAGACTTCCCATTCTCCACACTCAGCACTTCGAGGGCTGTGGAGGTCAAGGCGCCAGTATTCCCAGCAGATCCAGGATAGTTAATCCAGAACAATCAAGCTAGCGGCTGCTCCACCCCTCTCATTACGGAGCTGACATCAGTATCTCAAATCAGCTCAAATCAGCATCACCTTCCCTGTTGTTATTTTCCAGGACAACCACAAAGCACAAACAGAACCGTGTAGTCAAATGGTTCCGGGTTCTGCTCTGAATCCCTCCTTCACTCTGCACACACAGGTAGAGAAAATAAAGTGAGCCTGCACACAGCCCTCAGAAGCCTGTGTGAACATGGGAGCTCCGAGCAGAGCTGGAAACCACATCCTCCACGCAAGGCTGTGAGCTGGGGCTACAGGGTTGGGAGTGGGGGATGAAAGGAACGATACATGCTTCAGATTTTACAAAAATTTGCATTGGCTTCCCTTTCCATGAGGAGTAGTTGGTGAGGAATTAGTGGCCTCAGGAAAACATGCCACGAGCACATAATGCCTGTAGCAAGCAGTGTCTGACCCATTCTTTCTGCTGAAAGTCAGATGCAAATTATCCTGATTAAATAATATGACAGGGTTAAATAGACACCTATGCACTTGTAAGTTGAATTATACCTGTCCTCTAGGTCATTAGTATGCGGGTGCTACGCATAGACTATCAAATGAATACTTAAACATGCAAAGTCTAAGCAACTTGCAAATGTTTGCTGTAGGGAGTTTGGGGATTTTTTTAGATATATATTTAATTACGTGTATGATGTGTGTCTGTGTGTAGGTGTACACACGTAAGTGCAGGCTCACACAGAAACCCTAGGTGTTATTCCTCCTAGAGTTATATTATAGGCAGTTAGTTATGAGTCTCTTGACATGAGTGCTGGGAACCAAACTTGGGTTCTCTTGCAAGAACATTACACAGAAGCTCTAAGTTGCTGAGCCATCTTTCCAGCCCACAAGTGTCCTTATGATGCGAGAGTCTAAGAGCCCCTTTTTCCTGCCTAACCCAAACTGCAAGGTTAGGTTAAATGCCTTGTTTAGTTTCCCAAGCAACATTGAAATCAAACAAACAAACAAACAAAAATCATCATATCTACTGAAACTGGATAGAGGTATTTTGAGTTGTCAAAACTGGCATTATGCGTGTACTTACTGAGTACACACATTAAAAATTAGGACCAAATCTGAAATTCTACTTAAGCAAAGCTGGAGACTCATAATTTGAGCTCCGACTCTGTACAGCTGCCAAAGGAAAGTTAAATTTTTTATCTAAAGGGTGAACAGCTGCAGTCAAAATTACCCTGCCGTATTCATCTTTATAAGCGTCTCCAAGAGAATCAACAGCGAACACTTCCGACAGGATCCCTGTTTTAGCGTGATTCAGGGAGATGATAGCTGTCTCAGTTTGGGGGTCTCCTTCAACATAAATATTAATGAATTCAACCACATAAAGACTCTTCCTCTGATGAAAATTAAAAATTCAGCTCTTGCATCATAGCTTTTTATGAAGAAGAATTAAAATGCCTTCATTACTTTTAAAGGATGTGGTTAAAATTATTAAATCATTATTGAATCTAAGACTCAAAAAACACTTGTAGTCTTTTTTCCGTGTTCTTAAATGCAATTTAATGGAGACGCTTTAGGTTTTGCCTATTTGGCAACAGGTCCAAGACATAGTTGGTAAGTGCCGCTCAACAGTTAAGCTTTCTAACTTCCAGAATATTTTCATAGTTCCCTATAGAACCCAAACTACCTTTCTCCGTCTTCAGAATCCCTTATAGTGTTCTGGACAAAACCTTAGGAAAATGACACCAAGCCAGGGTTAGCTGCCAAGAGACAATATTTCAAATGAAGACTAATACTATTTGGGAACTATTTCCTGTTGTTTCTTTTCTCAACTTATTTGTTAAACTGATAGTGGTTCCAGGATTTGGAAGGTTCATGTATTTTGTATTCTAGAGAGATTAGGGGCTTCCTGGGGGGTGGGGTGGGGGTAGAGAATCAACTTACTTTCTCTAGGCTGAATCTCCCTCAATGTTCAATGTCTTTTAAACCTTCTAAATCAACATGAATATGCATCTATTAGTGGCTCTTGTGTTGTTGCGGTTGCAGGGGGGTGGGAGAGAGACAGAAAGAGATCAGCCTTCCCTGTGTAAATATGGACTCTTAAGCCTCTAAATGATTTGCCAAACTGAATCGAATAATAAAGGGTTTAAACTTTGCCATTTGGGGGTTAATGTGAAAGGCTTGTCAACATCAGATTGTTTAGACATTAAAAGGAACGCGCTGTGTGCCTCCTTTAAAGCCCTGCTCACTGGCGTTGCAGCTCCCAGCGAATTTACCCAGCTGTAAGTGATTCCAGATGCGCGGCAGTGACAAGCTTCAGTCTCAGGGTACTTATTCATTTCACATTAAAATCTCATGTTCCCAGGTCTGAGCTGTTATCTGACTGAGATCAGATTAGGGAATGCAACAAGCAGGCATTTCTAACCCAGACCCTGGGCTCCTTCTTTGGCCTGGAACTCCGGGAGGTGCAGACGGACTAAAGAAAGGACAGTGGTTCTGAGCTGTGTCATTTAACCCACATCGAATGCCCCCCAGCAGGCAGGGACCTTGCCAAGTACTTGCACATAACCTATCTTCACTCAGTCCTGGACAGAGCTCAGCACATCACATTAGAGCCTGCCTGCGCCTAATTCCTCAGTGGAACACAAGCAAAGGCTAGGGCTTGTGGTTTTGCTATTCAGGTGCATGGTACCCACATGCAAAGGGCTGCTTGCTACACGCATGGTGAGTGGTGAGTGATTAGCCAAGCCCATGAGTCCTTTCATTCTGTTTCCCCGTCCTGAGCTGTATCATGGACACTGTAGGTAGAAAGAAGCTCAAATGAAGAAAAGAGCGAGAAAGGAGTCAAAAGCCAAGCCACTTTGCCTTTGTTTCTCTTGTAAAGAAAGCAAGATGAAGGTTCCTTCCCATGCCAGCATGAGTGGGGCAGGCTTTGAGTCAGACTTGACTGCCTTGCCTGCAATGCAGAAGCACAGTGCTACTGGTTGACACATGTCAAAGAAGCATTTTTTAGAAACACAGCTACAAACTAAACAAGTGATTGTGGACACAGAGTAATGTAACGATAACGAAGTGATGGCGGACCGCCACCTTCATGCTGCTCCTGAGAAGGAACAAAGGCAAGGATCATAGTTGGTTTCATACAGTCCCCTCAAGCTAAGCTTTGGATCTTATTGTCATTCCTTTTTCTCTGCCCCATTGTCACTCTGAAAAGGTGGATAGCACTGTGAACCCCCAGCTGATCAACTGTGGTCACAGGCTGCTGGGCAGCCCCAGAACCCGTCAAGAGGCTCCTGTCACCAAGATCGTCACACTGGAAGCCCTGGAAAACATGTACTGAATATTGCAGCCCCCCGCCTGCCCATGCTCTCTGGTGGGGAACAGAAAAGGGTCACTCACACCTACAATTAGAAATGAAAAAGGTGAAGAAGGCAGGGGAGCCCCAAACCCATCTCGGCTGCAGGAGAGGGGGCTGCAATAGGGGACAGACAGCTAACCACATGGAAAGGGAACGGCAGCATTTGGCTTGGCAGTGGGCAGATTTTCTTTTACGACTGCTAAATGCCTGCCTTTCTCCCCAAGCAATTATGGTACTGTTTCTCATCAAGATGGCTGTTAGCAGCCAATCTCTAAGTCTTTGCAAGTAAATCAGGGATGCTATTGGCAGCTGTCTTGGAGAGTGGCCTGAACAGCCATCCTTGTCATTTCAGGGAGTGAAGGACATCCCAGCAATGGTCTATATACCAAGCCAAACTGTATATGACTGCTAAAGAAGGCAGAGTAGTGTCTTCCTGGCATCCAACATAGGAGAAAGAAGGAAGACACTTAGGCCTTCTGGCTACAAGTTCAGAACCAGTTCACTATAAGATGTGACTTTAGCCCCATGGCACAGGCCTGGCCAAAGGCAATCTAGTCGAGTCCCCTTCCTTCAGACCATGGGTGATATCAAAGGTCATTATCAAGTTAATTAGAAGGAACATAAAGGGGTAATTCAAAGCACAGAGGACACAAGTCACATAGTGAAAGCTTGTAAAAGATTATAGTGAAGAGACATCTTAGATGTTCAGGGCAAACAGAACCAACATAAGGAATGGTCCTTTCTGCAACCTGCAGAGGCTTCAGGCTGCAAAGAAGCCACAAGGTATACAGTGTGCTTTCCAAATACCAGAATGGACTCTCATATGCACACGAGTTACTGGTGAGAGTCCCACAAATCTCTCTGCTTGCTCTGTCATTGTAAAGCACAGGTCCCACAAAGCCTCCAACCATACCCACAAGTTGCTATACAGCCCCTACATGCAGAAAGCCTTTCCTCTGTTGGCAGTGTTCAGGGAATGAAAGGGAGTAAATGATTTGGGAAAGTTGCCAGGGGGATGTGGAAGCCAGGTGGGCCGTGTCCTCAGAAGGCAGCTCATGTTGGGGCTAAAAGGCAATCCCCTCGGTGGACAGGTTCTGTGTGCCAGCTGCAGACCCAAGCCCTGCCCCCAAGTCACATTGTGACACGCCACAAGGCATTTGGACAGGGAGCCGGCTGGGGCATGCTGCATAATATTTTAAAAAGCCCATTTCCCTGTTCAAGGGGGTAGCAGGTGGAAGGCAGTACCCCTGAAGGGCAGACCCCCTGAAAGGCCCCACAGGCAACACTCCAATAAAGGAGCGAGCAAAGCTGGCATAGATCCCAAACTTTAGAATTGACCTTCCCTCTTGATCCGGGACTTAATGCTTCCAAACCAAACTAATTCCAAAAGTCACCTTCTCAACTTCTCTCCACAATTTTTTTTTTTTTTTGAAATAAACGAAGGCTCAGGTACAAGCTTCCCCTTGCAGCCCTTCTGACGCCCTTAGTCGTTCAAATTAAATCTGAATGGTTCGTCTCTTTTTATTATAGGATGGGCCATATGTCACTAAAATAAAAACCCAGCTGAAATCCCAGTACAGATAAAGGGCACGGAAAGCTGTTCCAGCCGCAAAATAGGCACCCTGTTTAAATCTTATTAAACAATAACACCCACCCGGCTCTCTCATCCCTCTGCCCCCGCCCCTGGGGGAAAAAATCAGGAAGGAAACTGTAGTTAAATCATCTCATGGTTTGGCAAAAAACTTCTACCTCTGAAAAATGAAAAGAATAGAAGGGGGAACTTTTTTTCTGTACTGGACTCACACAGGCTAATAAAAAGCAGGACTGTATTGCTTTGCGCTGTGGCTGTCAGCCACTCTGAAGTGAAATACTGATCCTGACTGTCTGGGTCCCTGGAGTCCTGCCCCTGCAGACCACCAAAAAGGGAACAGTGGGGGTGGAGTGACAGGCTCACTCATCCTCCTTGTCTAGGGTGAATCTTGTTGGCTGCTTTGTTTTAGTTTGGATTTTTGTTTTCTGGCCAGAACATCTCTTTTCTTGCGTAAAGTTCCCAGTGGTTGTGACGAAGCCATGGAGACACGGAAAGGGGTGTTCCTGCTCCAAAGAGCTGTGACTGTGCCTTGTGGCAAAGAGAGTGAACAGCTGCACTCAGAAAAGACTGTGCGTGGCAACAATATTGAAGAAAGCAAACAAAATAAAAGAGCAAGAGCAAGCGAGCAAGAGAGAGAGAGAGAGAGAGAGAGAGATCAAAAAGAAAAAACATTTCCATTTCACAAGGTCCCCCAGTGGTCTCCATCGCTCCTCCTCCACCATCAAAAATTCATAAAGGGATCAGCATTCTTTAGCGAATGGATCCCAGTGGCACCATAGACCTTGTTGGGGAGAGAGGCAATAAATATCAAATTATATACCTCATGGGAAGAAAGCAATGAACCCTGGGCTTTGAGGCCTCCACATGGTCCCTGGGGGCGTCTGGCTCCAGACACCAGGTCCAACACAGAAGAGAAATGGGTCAAACGTGTCAATTTCTGGACTGATGACCTTTGACTTGTTTAATGACACTAAGAGGCCACCAGAAGGAAGGATGCCACATGCCTTGGAGGGAAGGAGTGGGGGAGGGGTGCTGGGGGCCACAGGCACACTCCAGCAGCAGTGGTGTGGTGGAGGTGACCCCCACTCTTTAGTCTTCATAGTCTTCGATTGGTTCTTGGAAAGGTTCACTGGATCACTCATAGAATGTTATCTACGTGATTTCAAAACCTACCATGGATTTTGGTTCCCAGCTTCTGGAAGGGCTGAACTATCTGTCCTAAATTCAAATTAGTTTCTTTGTGTTCTCTAGGCCTTGTCCTCACCATGCCGTGCCTTTAACACCTTTCTCCTCAGCCATCCAATGAGCCTCCATTCCAGCTGTCACAGCCTCACAGGGTGGCTGGTCTTCTCTGGAGGTATCCGTGTTCATCTTCCGTCTTCATGCTTTTTTCTTTAAACGTGTGTATCTTGCTTCAGATCAAACCCACAGCCTCCGACCTACAGGGGAAGCACCCTGACACAGAGCTCCTTCCCCCTATACACACACTTAGAACTTGTGAGCAGCAGGAGTAGTCCTGACCCTCTGGCTTCCCTGCTGCCCCTGCCCTCCCTCACCCAGCACTGTACGATGGGTGCCAAGTTAAATCCCTGAGATCATGCCGATCTCTACCAAGCAGCTGAGGAGCATGGGTTCTAAGAAGAGAGCTGGGGCGGAGATCAGCATGTGGAGTCACATAAGAGCACACCAGCCCTTTTCTCCATTGAAAATTGTGTACAGCTCAGCAAACGCAATGCTGGTAGGTAGCCCGTTCCCCATCCTCTAACACAGAAGACTGGGTTTCAAGCCTCGACATGTTCTCCGTGATGATGCAAATTAAGAGAATCCCACAGTTGGTTAATAAAATAGTGTGAGGCTTTCTCTGAACCAGACACTTTAGGAAGAGTCTCTTTCGGCTCATGGACTAAGCTGTTTTAAAAAGCACTTGGCTGCCTGTCTCCCAGAGGGCTGTCTCCACAGTCCCGGCCCCTCATCTTATATACAGAGTTGGCCCAATTAGAGCTGGGTGTGGAGGCATTTTTAGCTCCCCACTCTCACGCACCTGGGCTCACATTCCCGTTTGTGCTTCAAAAAAAGAGTTAAGCATTCCTGTTTCCCAGAGTCTAGCTTTCTGAACTCCGCTGCCAATTCTGTGAGCTATTCCTTCAGACATGTACTAAACGGCCAGTGGTGAGCAATCCTCCTGGAACACCCATACTGAGCTCTCCTTCCCCTGGTTCCCAGAGCCCCCACTGGGTGGGGCCACCCCAGTTTGCAGTCAGCACTTCCCAGGCAGGCTAGGGTCTAGCTAGCAGTGTCCCTTTGTCCTCCTCCATACAGCTGACCCTCTACCACAGTGTGGAGCTGGGAACTGGAAAGTGAGGCTCAGCTCATCCCCAGTGGAGGAAGTCTGAGCACCAGGATCCCTGGGGGAGAGCACAGCTAAAAGGAGGCCCTGTGTCCCATTTGATTGTTCTGTCTTCCCACCATCCTCCAAGCCTTTTAAGGCCCTTCAATGACCTCTAACCTTTCAGGAGTTGTTTATGTTTTTTTTTTTTTAATACCTCCCCTCTTATCTGTCACCACTAGAAAATTGTTCTTTTGTTTTTATATTTTTAAAGCTAAGGTTGACTGAAATTATTTTGATTTTCAAAATATGAGCCTTTTCATTATCTTGAAGAGAAACATATGCGCACACACCCAAAACATCCATTTTATATACCATAATATGTATATGATATATATGCATGTACTTAAAATGTCAGACACATACAATTATATCAACATAATATCCTCTCTTCATGTCTTATTCTTATATTTATATATTTCTAAGACTTAAATTCGGAGATAAAATAAGAAAGTTCTGGATTCTTTGATGAGAAAAGTAAGATGACCACCAGTCACTGGCTATGATTCTAATACTTCCTCAAGCCAGGGCTCACACCCTGTTTCCCATATGGGTACATTCATGGGGCATTTTTTTTAAAGGAATAAAAAAAGAGAAAGAGAACTTCTCCATACTAGAAATAGTATTGAAATGGTTAAGTAGCTTATGTTCTACTTGCTCATTGAATAGAACAGTGTTCACTCATTCAAACAAGACAACAGAGTCTACAGAGAGGCTCTGCAGTTAAGAGCACTGGCTTTACAGAGGACCTGGGGGTGGATCCCAGCACCCATCTGCCAACTCACCACCATTTTCAGAGGACCTGATACCCTCCTTCTTCTGGCCTTCAAGGGCACTGAACACATGGTGCACAGACACACATACAGGCAAATGCCCATACATGTAAAATAAAAATGAATGAATCCTTTTAAAAGGAAAGGGATGGAAAATTTTGAAAGACACAGAAAGTGTGCACAGTTCAATGTGTAAACTGAAGTAGCAGAATACAAAATCACGCATGCTCTGACCCATATAAAATAGGCCCACAGAGAAACACAGAGGACATGACTCAGATAAAAATATGCCAAACTATTGAAAATTACAGTGATTTTTTTTAACCTTTCTTTCCTAGATTTTTTTTTTTTTTTGGTTTCACCATTTTATCCTATGATTAAAAGGAAAATTTTAAATGCAAGCCCCTTGACTCTATGGGAACTTCCCTTTCCTGTCTTCCTCTGGGTTGTCCTCAGGGACTCAACACACCCCAGGAAGCTGGAATGAGAGGAAAAGCAAGGAGTCCCCAGCACTGACCTCCAGAATTCAGTCCTGGCAGCCCCCACTTCCCAAGCATAATGCTTGGCTTTGGCACTGGGTAGTCCCAACTTACGCTGCCTCTGGGCTTATAAATTATACAAACTTGCAGGGTGTGCCCGCTGATACCAAAGGATGGGCTGAGACCCAGAGCCAGAACCATAACAAAGGACTTCACCCTTGTTGCTAATGTAAACATAAAACTCTCAGCTACTCTATTGGTGGGGAGTTTAAAAAATTCTCCAAGTAAGTCAGAGGATGTAGTTCAGTTAGGAGATCGCTTACCTAGAGTGCACAATGCCCTGGATTTCATCCATGCCTGAAATCTAAGTACCTAGGAAGTAGAGGCAGGAGGATTAGAAAATTCAAGGTAATCCTCAGCTACCTAGTAAATTTAAGGCCAACCTGGGCTAAAGAAGCCCTTGTCTCAGGGAGAAAAGGAATATCTCACTTTCACTTTTCAGTGCACTCTAGAAAAATGAAATATAACATCTTTCAACATATTTCCCATACTGTGAGGACCTGCTCCTCTGATCTGTCCTGGCAATGGGTACCAAAGTAACAGAAGATGAGAAAGATACGTGTCCTTGTGTGTTGACATGTGCCTGGGGGTGTAGACTGGAATCCAAATAAATTATTTCTAGGATGTAAAGAAAGGAAGAGCCATGTCTCCCAGATTTGCAATGAGCATGAGAAGAGGAACCCCACCCAGCCCACAGCAAAGCTCAGTTCACAGAAGGAACCGGCTTCTTCCCACTAGCTTCACGCAAAGTGGCATCAGCATGTGATTGAAAGAATTAGTACCTAGAGCCCAGATCCATGGATCAACAGTAAGCAAGCAAGGTACAGAGCCTGGGGAAGCATGTGAGCCCTATAAGCCCATTCTGCCTCAGAAACACCCAGTCTCTGGGCAATGCCCAGGGTTCCCTGCTGCCCGCATTTGGGAAGTGTTTCTTGGTTCCCACAGAGCAATTCTCAACCTAATACTGAGACCCTTTAATACAGTTCCTCATGTTGTCATGACCCCCAACCATAAAATTATTTTCGCTGCTTCTTCATAACTATAATTTTGCTACCATTATGAATCATGATGTAAATATCTGTGGTTTCCAATGGTTTCAGGTGACCCCTGTAACAGGGTCATTAGACCTCCAGAGGAGTCGCCACCTTCAGGTGGAGAACCACTGCCATAGAGCCTTTAATAATTTTGCAAAATAAAGTTTGCAGAATGAGCTCAGATCTGTGGCTTTTCTTCCTGGGTGTTCTCAAAGATTCTTAACCACCCACCTCCTGCAACCGAGAGACCTCAAGAAAGTCAGTCCTGCCAAAAAAAAGACAAAAAAAAAAAAAGAAAGAAAGAAAGAAAGGAAGGAAGGAAGAAAGAAAGAAAAAGAAGAAGAAGAAGAAACTCTAGAATAAGAATAATCGTGGCAATACAACATGCAAAGCCCACAATACGTTTCTTCTGTCTCAAGGGAATCTCAGGGATAAGGATTCTGCTCTTAGAGGAGGCAAGGGAATTGTTTATCTTTGAAATGTGATAAAGTAGAAGGAAGCCAAGCCTGTGCTACAGTTGGGAGAGAGGCTGCCAAGACTGGAGCTCTCTGGTCCACCTCAAGGCTCCAGAGAGTTCTAGAAACCCACCAGGGTTTTGTGAAGGGAGCCTCCTATGCCAATAGTGGGTATGAAATGCCCTGTTGAATCGGCTGATGTTCTCTCTGAAATACCCAGTGGCTACATATAAAATGTAGAGGGAAGGAGGTATCAAGATTCCTCAGTGGATAAGAGCGATTGCTTCTAAGGCTTACAAGCTGAGTTTGAATTCCAGAACCTCCTATGGTGGCAAAAGAGAACCAGCCCCCCCTAGATGTTCTCTGACCCTCCACACATACCCATCCACTCGCATATAAAATAAACAAATAAATGTAAATAAGAAAAAAATCTATTAAAGTGACCAAAACGGCCAAGCATAGACACACACACACACACACACACACACACACACACACACACACACCTTTAATTGCAGCCCTCGGGATACCATGATGGTCAAAGCTCTTTGAGTTCTAGGCCAGTCTGGTCTACCAAAGAGTTCCAGGCCAGCCAAGGCTACATAGTGTAACCCGACCCCCCCCACCCTCCCCCAAAAAACAAATGATCTAAAACATGTAAGTATAAAATTAAATGCAAAGTGACACAGTCCAATTTCTTCACATATGACTTGCACATAAATCCAGGCGGGACACCTCCAGAGGAAAACAAGAGCCCTGTGGTCACTTTGTGAGCTCTTTCCACAGTCACTTTGCCCCAAATGAGTAAGCCAGGCACTGTCTTGAGAAACAGTCTTATAAACAAGAGGCGTGACCACAGCATGACAACCGCTGCAGAGCCATGTGACCCTTCATACCATCACACCATTGGCACTCCCTCAAAGGTTGCTAAGGTTATGATTGGTCCAGTCAGGAGAGGACAGGAAGTAACAAGAACCTTGCTGATGAGAACAACAACAACAACAAAAGACACGAGGTTTCGGAAAGGTCCTATGAGCTCCTTAGTTACTTGTGGCACAGTCATAAGGCACACACTCATTTGCTGGGAAACAGACTGCTGGGTACACACTGTGGCTCTTGCCCTTTGTGAAGCTCAGGTTTGCTACGGCAGTTGCCTGTGACTCTATCAAGTGCCTTCTTACATATTCACACATGCCCGACTGGATCCACCTCCCGTGCTGCAGCCCCCACCTAGACTGCTTCCCTCACCTATTTAACGTCTATAGTTGTTTGTTTGTTTTCTTGCTGTGCTGGGGATTGAACCTAGGTCTTACATGTGCCAGGAACACATTCTACCACTGAGCCACCTCCATAGTCCTGTCTCTGTTTTTGATTTTTAAGAAAGAATGCCACTAAATTGCCCAGGGATGGACGTGAATCATTTACAGCCCAGGCAGGCAGGACCTTAATGAAAATCCTTCAGCCATAACCTCCCTTGTAGCTGTGACAATAGACTTGTGCCACTAAGTCTAGCTCTACCCATCTTTCCATTCCTAGCTCCCTCACAAAACTAGACCCTACACTGGCTTCCCTCTCCTCTGCTCTGTGGTTTCCCAAGGTAGGGGCATAGAGAAATGATGTCAAATCTGATTTTCTAAAGGCTCGTAGTCACTGAGTAATCTATGTAATCTATGACATGTATCTCATGATGCATACATACTAAGCTGCATTCAGACCTTAATTGTGTCCTCAAGTGTATTTGATAGTTATATCCCTCTCAAGTGCTGAGATTGCCACTGATTTCTGCTTTCCAAGAGGATCCCTCCAAACACCACCTCTGCAATTACTATGCCCACCTACTAGAGCCCTACTGTACAGATGAAGAAATGGAGGCACAAATGTCATGGTCCCACTTCATATGGCTAAAAGGCAGAAGAGCAAGAAATTCTGTGAAGTTCTGCAGCCTGCACGGCTCTGTTTGAGAGATGACACTGATGTGACATTAGACTGATGACATCACATAACATCAGCAGGTCTTGTCAAGTCAACTGAGGACCAGCTGCACAAGACACAGAGAATGTGCTCCAGGCTTAGCATGTAACAATTGGGCCTTGCAGGTGACATGGAAGACTTCACTCAAACCGCCTTTGCTATTCAGCTCCTCAGTTTCCCTTAAAATGGAGATGCTGGCAGCCTCTGATGCAGACTGGTGAAAGGCATGAGGTTCATGATATACATGGATATTCTCAGCAAACAGGAACGAGAGAACCATATGAGGTTCAGCAGAGTGAGGGTAGAAAGAAATGGCCTCTGCCCAGGGCATACAGATAAAAGAATCACTGCTGTCCATTCTAGAGCAGATGTCACTGTCTCCATATGACATGCAGGGTAAGGTTTTGGTTTGTAACATTCAACTGTGGGTCATGGGACCTCTGTCATAGAAAACTTGTGAACGCAACACCTCAGCTTTTCAACTCCAAAACCGAACCAGACGTGAGTGCAAAGCATATTATTTGACACGTAAAATGCCAAGTCTTTCAGGAAATATTGACCTGGATAAAGAATTTCAGAGGCTTCAGACATTACATTGTTTCAGGTTTCATATGCCTGTAGCACTTGGGAATCAAATCGATTCAGACATGTGACACTGGAAATGACTTACAGAGAATGCTGCCTCTGTCTTCTAGCAGTTTAAATGACCCAGCTCTGTGGACAGCACTCCTGCGGTAGAAGCATTGTGTATTCCGGGTAAATAACCAGAAGAGGGATTCGAGAGGTCCCCTGCCACAAGCCACTTTGGCTTAGTTCTCTGGGTAAAGGGCCAACAGGTGACTTTCTAATCATCGGCAGACATGTGTTCTGAACCGCAGGGCAGACTGCCCAGGAAGCCTTCCTGGGATTGCTCATGGTATCCTCTCTGCCAGCTGGGTTGGCCTAAGGGTTGGGATCAGAGCTTCATGGGGCTTACTGTGGGAATTCAGAGCCTGGTGGCTGCCACTTGTCAACCCTTCTTCCCAGTGCCGAGGGTTTTGAATAGAGAATGAAGCTCGGGTCAGGAAGCAAGATCTTTGGCAGCCTGCACATAGTAGGTACACAAAAATCCCTCGACCTTGTATAATCAGATAGTAGCAATAAGCATACTTATATACTACAAGCATGTGTATAAGGCAAGGCCCTGGGTGGACATAGCTACTCGAACATGTGATTTATAGACCCATCTCAGCAGAAAGACATCTTTCCACTGCATTTATTGTACTTGGGCTGGGTGTGGTGGCACACACCTTTAATCCCAGTACATAGAATGCAGAGGCAGGTGGATCTTTGAGTTCAAGGCCACAGAGCTGGGGCTACACAGGACTGCTACTGTGGGCAGGGGTAAGGGGAGGGGTATTCTACTTATGGTCAAGCCTAACGGTACAGGCCTGTAATCCCAGTCACTTGGGAGGCTGAAGAAGGGGAATCAAAGTCCAAAGCTTGCCTGGTTTACAGTGTGAGTTTAAGGCTAGACTCTGCAATTTAGTGAGACCATGTCTCAAATTTTAAATGATAGATAGATAGATAGATAGATAGATAGATAGATAGATGATAGATAGATAGATGATACATACATACATACATACATACATACATACATACATACAGCCCTACTTATATATACATGGTTACACTGTATAATTATAGAAAAAGCCTATAAAAAGGAATTCATGGATCCTATGCATCAGTTGTTTATAGTTCTGTTTATAGCCAGAAAGCTTGGGGGCGAGGATGTACCTTAGCTGGTAAAGTCTGTAGAATCTATAGATAGAGCCCAGGGATCAATCCCCAGCACCATATAAACTGGTCATGCGGTACACACCTAAAATCCTAGCACGTGGGAGGTGGAAGCAGGAGTATTAGAAGTTCAAGGTCATCCTTGGCTATATAAGAGTTGAGGCTAGCCTGGCTCCTGTCTCGAAACAAAACAAACAAACAAACCTTAATTTAATTAAATAAAAAATTAACAGAAAGTTGGGGCTAGAGAGATGACTCCACAGCTAAGAGCACTGGCTGCTCTTCCAAAGGACTCAGGTTAGATTCCCAGTAACCAGATAATGACTCCCAACTGTCTGTAACCACAGTTCCAGAGGAATCTAATGCCCTCTTCTTGCTTCCATGGGCACCAGGCATGCAAGTGATACAGAAACATTCATCTAAACAAAAAACCCATATACATAAAATAGAATATTTAAAATATTAAATAAACAGCATAAAATGTGAGCACAAACCCAGAACTCTCTTCCATGTCCATCTGAAATGAAAATCGTAAGTCAGACTGAGTTCATTTGGAACCCAGCCTCATTTTCAGCTTCTCAAAAACCATGCTTTTATAAAAAGAATTAGCCCATCCCTCTTTTCTCAACTAAATTATCATCTCCAGCATGGAATGGAAAGCCTCTGCCATTTCATGCCAAGAAAAGGGACCTGGGCTGTCCTCGCTGCTGCAACACACTAGCCTGGAAATATTAAATTTACTCGGTGTTTTATTAGACACAGCTTAACAACCCTGAGTTTACAAAACTCAGCCAAACAGCATCAGGCTTCAGCATAAACTTTTGCTAACTAGCCCACATAGTTCCCATATGCTCCGAGATGTCGCTGGAGCCAGCTCAGTACCTTATAATTATAAACACACGTCTTTCAGCTCTTCTGTGTATTCTTCCCAGGCAGAACGGAAATATGCCACTTAAATTAGCACTTGGAGTGCAGTGTGGGTGCCAAATTTGGGCTAGCACAAACAGGGTAAATAAAACAGCACCAAATTAAAATGGCAAAATAAACTTCTTTCCGCTCCAATGGAAACTGCTAAGTCCTCGCTGAATGGCAGCTAATGGGTCTGGGAACTGGGCATCCCTCCCTCTGCAGCACTTGGCTTTTAACTACGCTTCTCTCATCCAAGGATCTCGAAGCAATTTCTTGCAAAACTCAAGTCATGGTGGGGGAAAAAAAGGAGAGAGAAGAGTAGATGCTATTTCCTTTGCGAATTCTTTTACCACCATCTTTCTTTTCCAACAGCGCAAGGGAGGCATGTGTTTATCCCTATATAACTGATGAGGAATGGGGAAGATTTTAGAGGAATAAGTGAAGGCACATAGGTGTGACAGAACTTGGCAAAAGCCACAGAAATAGAAAATAGGACATAAATTTGGTCAGGGGAAGAAACCCTACAAGGGAAAGCCTTTGTCTGAATAACACTATTCTTGACTGAGCGCCTATTTTGTGTCTGGGGCTGAGCTGCGTGCCTGTCACATATGCCTTCCCTTTTTCCAAGCACAAGCCTTTGGTCCTCTCCACTTACAGCTTGAGTATGTTCAAGAAGGGGAGATAAACAGAGGAGAGAAGACAGGAAAAGCAAAGAAGTACCCTTAGCAACATCAACCACAACCAACTCTGACTGTCGACAGGGGAGCACATGACTGACTGCGTCAGCCTCCCATGGAACACTACTCAGCAAAGTCAAAGGAATAACTACTGATATAAATATTAATTTTGATTAATCTTTACATGACTCTACTGAATGAAAGAAGTCTTTTTTAAAAAGGACACAGTTCTGACCTGGTAGTGGTAGTGCCTGCCTTTAATCCCGGCACTTAGGAGGCAAAGGCAGGCGGATCTCTGTAAGCTCAAGGTCAGCCTGTTCTACAGAGTGAGTTTCAGGACTACTGAAACTGGGCTACACAGACAAACAAACAAAAAACAAAACAAAAAACCCAACAACAACAACAAAAAAAAAACAAATAAAAACAAAACAAAAAAAGAATGCAGTTCTGCTTCTATTTCTGTGAGGCTCTAGAAGAGGCAAAAAGTTACCTTGAGTTAGATAAGATACCAGAACACAACTTGTATCTTGGAGGGTGAGTGAAGATGGATTAATTGAGATGGGATTGGAAGGAGGTTTTTGAGATATCTGGAATATTATTCATATAGGCAGAGGTTTGGATTCTCCAAAGTTTTAATTTGTCAAAACCTATCTCATCCCACCCTTAAGATTCATTCTATAAAATTTTACCTTAAAACCAGGGAAAGTCAACAACTGCCAAGTTCAAGTTAATGGCACGCATGGCATACGTTAAGGAGTGATATCAACTACTGGCATTGAAAACTTGGAGAGCTGCGGAGATGGCTCAGTGGGAAAAGCACTCACAAAGAAGTGTGCAGACCTGAGTTCAGGTGTCAAAACTCACACGAGAGCCGGACAGGAGGCCTCAGTGTGCCCGTGGTGAGGCAGAGGAATGGGAATTCCCTGAACTTGAAGGCAACCTTCCTGGTATGCACAGCACAGCAAGCACAGACCAGAACAGCACAGCACAGCAGCAAGACAACAAAGAGACCCATCTGACATAAGCTGGAAACTAACACCCAAAGTTGTCCTGTGGCCTCAATCTGTACTGCACAAGCTCGAGCACACACACACACACACACACACACACACACACACACATACATATATACACTATATAAATGCACACACACACA
>JANHMN010000001.1:210759600-210773740 GCA_030674055.1 Rhabdomys pumilio | reverse complement strand
ATGTCCAGTCTCTAAGGAGATGAGGGTAGCAGGAAAATTCTGGAAAGGATCTTTATGCAGTTCTGGGTTAGAACAGAATCAACACATTCAGTGGCGTCTGTTTAGCAATTCTGCAAGAGCATTCTCGGGAACCCCTGTTGGAGCTGCTCCCATTTATTTGTGGCACTTCTGGGTTGTGTTTCAAAGTGTCATTTAATGTCATTTTATGACTCCCTGGTTGTAAGTGTCTGAGTATTACCAGGGCTTAGAGATTTACAGCCTATTCTAAACTCAGATAATGATGTTTAATTTGTTATTGGCTGTGTAAAGGTTAACAAAGAAATAACTCAAATTATCATTTCAGGGATAACACATTACAAGAGGGCAATTACGCACAGTACCTGGCATTACACAAAAGACTGATATCTCGTTACCAGAGAGCAAATGAGTTCAGATTTCACAATACAGAAAATACACTCATCTGAGTCTCTTTCTGAATAAACAGAGGAACCCCCCACTTAACAGAGCCACTGGGTGACTCACAGGGGCTGAGGGAAAGAAAAAAAAAAACTTTTCAAGAAAACTGAAGGCTGCTGGCAGCCCGTCTCAGGAAGATATTTCATATCCAGCTTAAGTCAGGCCAGGGTTACTGGAGAGAGAGTGTAGACTCCTGCTCAGTTGTAAACAGACTATGCTAATCAGCAAGGCAAGCTGACAACACCCAATAGGCCCAAGGGAAAGGAGAAGCAAGGGCCTCAAAACCAAACAGCCATTAACCTGCCTCTGAAGTAAAAAGAACAGTAACACATCCCAGAAATCATTTTGGCTTCCTTTTGCCTTCTCCTCAAGACACCTTTGCGTGATGGTTTGGTGCCCCCTCCCACAGATTTGGGTGCCAACAAAAATATAAATAAGTAATATATTTTCCAAACTTGTCAGATAAAAACACATTTCATTGCTTCGGTCCTCAGTGAGTGCAGTTAGCTAATAAATGCAGCTTGTCTTACAAAATCTTCAGCTGACTGAGAGACTTTATTTCCCGTAAAGAGAACTGCCCCACCCTCCGCCACCACCCCAAGTCCCCCACACACCCCAGACACCCCCATACTTCCTACTCCCCACACAATCCCAAACCCCAGTCCCCTCCACCCCCAACCACAATCCCTCTTGTACTTCCTACCCCCACACATCCCCAACCTCACTAGACTCAATTTCTCCCCCTTTCTTTTTTCCCCTTTGTAGTCTTGGTGGTTTATGTCTAGGTTTTACACACACACACACACACACACACACACACACACACACACACGTTCTTACTCTCCACCTTTGCTTTCTTTCCTCTTTCTTTGCTCCCTGTACTCACACTCCTCTTCTCCAGGAGAGTTCTCTCTCTCTCTCCCTGCCCTTCTTCTTTCTGCCATACTCTGCACACCCACCCACGTCTTTGAGAGTTTGCCACTAACAGCAGCCTCCCCATGTTTTAACAATCCTGGCATGTCTTTTTTTTCTTCTCTGCAGACCCAACCTGCTAAACCAACAGTCTTATCGGTGTGTGTCAAGACACTGCTCCGTTTGGACCACACATTTAAACAAAACTTCTGACCTGGAATTTCCCTGGTTCACAATCTCAGAACTAACTAACTAACTAACTAACTAACTAACTAACTAACTAACTAACTGCAGGCAAATTGACAATTTAAAACTAATATGTCTGCCCACCATGATGGAAAATGCTCTTATACCAGCCGAGAACACTGCACAGATGTCAAAACCATTGTTCCAGAACATTTCCAGAGTCCTGGCACCTTCTAAACTATAATACATGAGAATCTGACATTTTGAGACCTCACTCCCAAACCATACTGGGACTTTGAGACTGTTGTAGATGTCTGTCCGTAAGGGATCAAACAGAAGGGTTGTACGACTTACTGCCAGGTATCCTACTGCTGACTTGTCCACTGGCAAAGCAACAAAATACCAGCAGCAGCACCATCGCCATGCACAGGGCACACTGATGATGCTCAGGTATATCTAGGTTGTGGTGCTGGGTTTTAGGAAGACGGACAGACATGTCCCTCTGATCACCTCTCTTAGGGCCAGAAAGCCAGCAGTGTGTGCCAGCCTGGAGAGCATATGGTATAAGAAAAATAAGGCAAACCCATAAGCAGCCTTTGTTGACACATAAATAAACATACTATTCATTTGCCCCTTTAATCAACTGGCTGAGGCTTGGTTCTGTAACCCCTAATAAATGGAGCGCTTAGTATATCATAAGGATGTGCATGTTCTAGCAGTCTTGAATGTCACACCAGGGAGTCAGGCCCAGATGACACTGTGGCAAGAAAACACCTGGGATTGAGGGATAAAGCATTAGTTAAGCAAACCAACCTCAAGCTTTTGGAACTGAAATACCAACAAAAGAATAAAAAAAAAATTATAAATTGCTCCTCCCTGTGGACATTAGCCAGGCATTTGTTCTTTAGCCAAAAACAATCAACAGGCATGTCACAACTGTAAAAAAAAAAAAAAAAAGAAAGAAAGAAAGAAAGAAAGAAAGAAAGAAAGAAAAAGAAAAAAGAAAAGAAAAAGAAAGAGAGAGAGAGAAAAGAAAGAAAAACAATGCTAGCTGGGGTGGGGGTTGGCCCACTAAATAAAGAAAAAAATCAATATTGCTTGTATGTTTAGGCCACCACTGGTCATGCAGTAGAAAATGGAGGACAGATTCACTGTAGGACGACATAGGGGTGACGTTCAGACACATCCCTAACTACTACCCACCAGCATGGACTTCACATAGAACGAGAAGCAACTGTATGGTGTCCAGCATACACAGGGTGCCAGGCTTAGCAGAGGCAAGCTGGACTTCTAAAGGTACACTTCCAACAAGCTAGCCATTCAGACCTGGAAGGGGAGGGAAGGGCCTTGGCTTGTGGGGCTGGCTCCAACCTTTCAAAAATATTTGGAGAAAAGAAAGAGTGTGGATTATGAGAGAGGAAATATAGCCAGTGGAAAGACCTATCAACAATCTAGCTGAATAGATCCCTCTTTGTTTACTAAATATTAATAGTGGGCACTTCTATCACATAGGTAATTTTCACTTTTCATTCTTGTCTCTTAAACATGGAACACACTTATTTTTTTAAGTAAGCCTAATTATATAGGAGAAGGAGGACTAATCATGGGCCAGTGAGATGGCTCAGTGGATAATGGTGCTTGCCACCAAACCTTATGATCTGAGTTCGATCCTTAGGAATCCCACATGGTGGAAGGAGAGACACAACTTCCACAGGTTGTCCTCTGACTTCCACACGCTTGACATGGCATACGTTACTCAGGCCCCAGATAAACAAATGCCATAGAAAAATGGAAAGAACCAGTCAGAGTTGGGGAAGAGGCTCAGTTGGCAGAGTGTTTGCTTAGCACACATGAAGTCCTAGGTTTAATCATAACACTGCATTAAACAGGTGTGATGGAGCACGCCTATAAATCCAAACACTTGAGAGATAGAGGCAGGAGGGTCAGAATATCTAGGTGACCCAAGGCGCTACAGATAGTTTAAGGTTGGCCTGAGATAATTAAGATACTGACAAAGAAAGAAAGGAAGAAAGAGAGAGAGAAAAGAAAGAAGGAAGAAAGAGAGAGAAATAAAGAGAGAAGAAAGAAAAAAGAAAGAAAGAAAGAAGAGAGAGAAAGAAAGAAAGAAAGAGAAAGAGAGAGAAAGAAAGAAAGAGAGAGAGAAAGGGAAAAAAACCTACTTATATTTAGTTCCCATACCCACTCCCCAGTCAGTCTCCACATCCTACTGATCTACTGATGCCATACACAAGCATGCACTTGAGACCACCAGACACGGGCAATAAGAAGGGGGGAGATAAAGGTGGTGCCGACATTATAAAGAATTAGACTGTTCCTCTTTTGTGGAGGAGGCATCATGATCAGAGGGACCACTGTATCGCCTCACATAAACAGAGAAGGAAGCTGTTTTAAAAGAAAAAAAGAGTTCTTATGCCTTCTGGCTACCTGCTGATGGGAGGCCTAGTCTGAGCCGTGATTCCACTGTTGGGCTGATCTTCGGTCCTGGTGTCTAAGGTTGGGGCTGGGCAGACGTGTGCATAGGTTCAAGCTATATGGTATTTGCACTTGATTTTAGCTCTCTGTCCTTGGAAAAGGGTGGGTGGGGGTTATTGATGAACTACTGTTTTGTCATTGTTAATGGTGCTGACACGTGCCCAGCAGGCCCACTGTGAGGCAGACAGCACCAGGCTCCCGACAGCCTTTTGTAGCGCACACATGTGCTGCACGTTAGGAGAGGTGCGTAAATTACCACAGCCCAGTTCTTCAGGAAGGCTCAGGCCTGACCACTTCTCTCTCTCCTTTGCCCTTTGTGTTCTGTGTCCCCACGGCCCAGGCCTCAAAGCCAGCTCTACTCCTCAGAGAGAATATTAGCAGTCAGAGGCTCCGGCTTCCGAGTAAATATTGCAGGATTGAAATGCGGAGGGAATTAGGCTCCTTTTCCTCACAGGTTCTGCAGTGCTGGGTGAGAGGTAAATAATGAAGACAATAATGGGCTCTCTTCTTCCGGGCTGTGCCTCTCCCCTTGGGTACAGAGCATTCTCTGCAGTCAGGGCAGTGGCTCACGGTTACTGATTCAAATTTTGAAGCCAACGTGTGAAACATAGCCCAAATGGGGCAGAAGAGCAAGTGGCTCCACAGAGTTCATAGGCTCCTCTCATCTGTGGGCTCCAGCCATGTCTGGTTTTACAAATAGGGAATCCTGAGAAGAGAAGAATTCCCCCAGTGTTTGGAGATGTGTGTGATCCCACCTATACCCTGAGAGACTATTCTGAATTACTTTCTGTTATTCTGCCCTGGGAGTCTCTGGGAACTCTGGGAACTTTTATATTTGGGAATGTTTGAGTAAGACTGGCCCCATCATATCAAAGTGATACAGTCCAACCTTGGGCACTGGGGCCAGAGATTTGGAACCTGTTAAGAGAAAAGGATCCCAGTGTCTCACCAACTTCTTCCCTCTCCCTTCGTCATAAATATAGCTGAGTCATTTTCTAAGAGCCAGGAGTTTTAGAATTTCTCCCATGGCTCTGTCTTTATTTTGGTCTCCAGTCATCTCCACGAAGAAGATATCTGTTCTTTACAGCTTCTTCTGTGCATTCATTCTGTGCTCTCACTGAACAGTCCCCTGTCAAGAGGGCAGAGACTGCCATAGATTTTATGAGGGGGACCCTCTCTCTGGCATAGGAAAGTACATCTAGAAGCATCTCCCAGGGACTGCCTGGCTAGAAAGCCTTCAAGGTCCACACCAATTGTCACAGCAGGCAGGCAAACAACACCCCCTGTGTACAGTCGGGTTTGGTACGAATCCCACTCAAGCACAGCAAGTCTATTGAGCGCCCCCCATCACTAATGTTTGAATCCTCTGATCCGAACCATGCATCTTTGCCTGAAAAATTATCTCTCTGGTGAAACATCAGGAGAACAATTAAGGATTTACCCAAGTGCTCTCTCTCTCTTGCCAGCAAGTACTTGCGCTCTCTCAAGTACACATGGGAGCCATGTGTACCAAAGGTCTTTGTCTCTCAAACATCCTCATCTGTGTTTTCTATCTCATTAGGAGAGACATTTTCCTCCCACTGTGCCAAGGTCTTTCACTGCTGAACATCACTTAGTAGCTGAAATAGAATTTCCCCCCCACATCCAATGGCTCTAGGACACACAGACATGTTTTCTAAAACGTGATTTAAAACACTTCAAATGAAAGCCACAGGTAGTTTGTTACCATTATGATTCCAGCCAGGTATGGTGACACAGGATTATAATCCCAATTTAGAAGGCAGAGGCAGGAGGATAGCAAGTTCCAGGCTATTGCTGGGCTGTATCTCAAGTTCAAGACCACCCTGAGCTATAAAACAAGACACTCTCTTGAAGCAGAAATACTTTTACCTACTGGTTTTTCCTGAAATAATTGCTCTCTAAACTGGCTACATTTAATACAATTACTGCAAATAAAAATAAAGGAGATAGAAAAGGAGATAGAAAGGGAGATAGAAAGGGTTACCGTGATCCGTGTTAATGCCCAACTACTAACTGATACTCAGGAAAATTTCTGCTTGAACTCAACACAAGGCTAGAATCAAAGTGGTCTCCAATAAAACATGGTCTACAAAACTATTCTCAAACATCATTTTATAAAAAAAAAAAAAAAAAAAAAAAAAAGAAAGAAAGAAAGAAAAGAAAAGAAAAGAAAAATCTCCTAAGCTGCTGCCAGTCCAAACGGTAACTTCATAACTAGGGCTCTGAGATAAACACCATGGTTCAAATGAGTCTCAGCTCATCCCAAAACACGGGGACTCCGTAAAGAGTAAACAGAATTCTCTCAAAGCTCTTTGTTTATCTGGAATAATGGGATCCGTACACAATAGTCCCGGGAGGCTGGTGGTATTCCTTTGAGGTAGACAAGAGACATGAAGACCATAATTGAGATACAGAGAACCACCTGCCCAGAAACACAAGTTCAGTAGCAGAAATCAGAGAAAAGTATATGCCTTTCTTTTCTTCTGTCAAGTCCTGTGTGGCCCTGTAATAGAGTTCTGTGGATGGAGGGAACAGCTGGCCTGCTCTGTGTGCCATGTTTTCTATACTGCTGTCCACAGTCGCAACTCTATTGCAAGTGAGGGCGTGTTGCAGTTTTCTTAATGTGTGTGTGGAGGGGGTTTGTGGGGGGGGGGAGCTACTAAGAAGGACTCATGCTTTGAAGAAGTTACTCCAGAGTACAAGTCCCTCACAAAGAAGTTACAGTTTACTGACCATTTTTAAATGGCCGGGTCTTCCACCCGACATGTTTCCACTGACATTTTAATTTTTTTCCCCCAACACAATAAAATCTCCTATCTGCAGAATAAACACTCACGTTCCCAAAGAGTTAACCATCCTTGGTCCAAAACAAATCCAGAGTAGAAATAAAAAATCAAAACATGCAGGACTGGGAGATGACTCAGTAAATAAAGCTCTTGGTGTACACACGTGAGGATCTGAGTTCAAGTCTCCAGAAGCATACAAAGACAGAGACATAGCACACATATCTGTAAGCCCAGTGCTCCTAGGACGAGAGGGGAGGTGGAGAGAGAAAAACTCCTAGCAGGTCTGAAGACACTGTCTTAAATAAGGCAAGAGGTGAAGACACCCAGGGTTGGCTTCTGACCTCCACGCATGCACACATACCCCACACTCACACAAAACACACTGGGGGTTGGACATTTTAAGGGTTAAAATGTGGGAAGACAGATCATTAGGATTGTGGCCTGGTCGATTCTTCTTTGAAGCATTACTGATAAGTACGTTAGCAGTGGAAAAGAGTCAGCCATGATTCCAGCACTGAGAACATAGAGCAGTTTACTTCCTCTGATTCCTGCGTGCCCACAGGCAGTCACATTTACTGTACAGACTGAGCACCCCAATCCACAAACTTGAAACTAGTAATGCTCCAAAACCCTGAAACTATTTTTAGCAATAGCATGACACTACTTGATAGGTTTGGGGTGCAAAGCATTTCCCAGCTTTGGTTTTCCGAACAGGAGCACTCAATTGAGTAAATTCTCCACAAATATCCCAAAATCTAAAGCACAGCTGAAAAATGAAGGATTCCCAGGTCCCATGCAGTTTGGATAAAGGACTCCCAAACCTGTCGAAATTAACATTGTGTATAATTTCCTTTTTTACTAAATAGTTTCCAGGCTTAGAGCCAGGTTCTACAGTTCTGGTTAAGTATGGTTTGGTTTCACTTGATTGAGACAGGGTCTCACTAAGTAGTCCAGGCTGGCCTTGAACTATGATCCTCCTGCCGAGGAGGGTTGTAAGCATGGACCATCATGCATGGCTTCCAATGACTCTTCCAAGTAGCTGAATAAAGATGTATCCTATCCCTATGGGCTCTCGGGCTACGCTGAGCCAGACAACTTCCCATAGACTTTCTGAGGAGAAAAACCCACACTTCCCAGTTAACTGATCCCTTTTCTAAGATCCCATCTCCCTGCCAGTACTCAGCAGGCGTTCTTAAAACACAAAATTCAGAAGCCCACTAGCAAGGCTGGTGTTGGCATTTGTGGAACAGGGCATACCGCCAAGTCCCTGCTGCCCCTGCTCTAAGAGACTTCGGGAATTCTAACCTTTGCATCATGACCCCTCAGAAGCAGTCATTTCTATTCCCTTTGGGGGGTCACCGCACTGCAGAGGGAAGAACACAAGACCATTTGGTGTGCATTTTTCTCTCCCCAGTCTGATGTTGCTACTGTCAGAAAATTTTTGTCCCTCCACCCAAACACGAGAGGAGATGCTTGCTTCCTCCTGAGACGGGGTGGAAAAAACGGATTCCAGAAGGCACCATACCACAAAGGCACCAATTGCCATAAGAAACCATCCCCACCAAGAGTGCTATAGCAGAGCGATATCTGTGACCTCTCCCGCCTCTCCAGTGAAGGTTTCTCTCGTGATCTAGACACGTCTCTTCCCACAGATCTTAACATTCCATTTTATTGCTTGTTTTACCTTTGAGATAGTCTCACATAGCTCAGGCTGACCTTGAACTCACTACATAGATTAGGGTGACCTTGAACTTCCAGGTGTGTACTAGCACAGTCAGTTTTATTTGGTGTCAGGGATGGAAGCCAGGGCTCTGCACATGCTACGTAAGTATCCTCTCAACTGAGTCACACCTCCAGTGCCTTGGCCTTGATGTGTTATTGGAGAAAACGGAGCAGGCCAGGAGCACTGGCGAGTAGAGAAGTCACCAGGCTGTGTCCAGTCTTCTGCTTTGACTCACCCCATGACCTTGAAGGAAGCCCCGGTCCTTGTGGCCTCTTGCAGACTCTGCTCAGAAAAGACTTACTCCTACCCATTCCTATGTGACTCACTTTCCTATCAGCTCCTATGGGAAACCAGGGATATCATTTGCCTCCCTCCGTGGCCCTATACCATTGGATAGGGTTTGCTCTTCACTTCCTTGGAGCTGTCTGGTGCAAACTATCTAATCTAGAGCTCACTTACAGAAACGTAAATGTTTATAAACTCAAAGCAGGTGTTTCAAGAGACAGATGGCAACTGAAACAAGCAAACAAAAGTAGAAATTCAGAACACTATGAGCCCAGAAGTCCAGAAAAAGCCTAAGACACAGTAGGACAACACACTGTGAAGCCACTGAGTAGGAGCTGGGCTGGGTACTAGGACTGCACTGGGATCCTGGATCTCATTCACATCTCAGACCCCTAAGAAAATCATCACTTTCCCATATTCTTGCAGCTTTTGCAAGTACATGCGCACCACGGAGAAAGAAACTCCTGACGACGCACTCAAGCCCAGCCTTGTATAACCTGAAAAATAGACATCACATGTCTCCCTAAAAGAAAATTATATATACACACATACATTTTATATATATGCATATGTGTGTGTGTATATATATATATACACATACGCATACATACACACACATATATACATATATATATAATATATATATATTATATATATTATATATATTATATATATATTAAATATATAAAATATATATTTTTTTACACATACATATATAATCTTACCAGATAGCAGTTCTCTCTGCAAAGAAAGACACGGCCGCATAGTTTCCACGTGAAACAGTTTCAAACGTCCTACATTTGGGTTGTTCCGAGAGGCTAATATTTGAATGCACTTGGGACACTCTGTCCCCAATTCCAATGTAATCATCATGACCAGCAGGGCCTGGGAGATCTTTGAGGTCAATATTAGCTTTCACCAATAGCATACAAGATGGACTGAAGTGACACCGGGTGTGAGTCTATTTTTACCAAGTAGTATTTACAACGCACTCCCATCTCCGTGTCTATAAGCTCAGGAACTCTGTGGAAAATCACAAGGGCCCTAGCATGGCCATGCATGCGCTTTCTCCCTCTGGTTGCTAGATTCCCCTTCTATCCTCTTTCGTTCCTGTATCTGAGCACCAGTACCATAAAACAGGCTCTACCTCTATCACAGTAAAAGTATCAGCCGAGAAGGATCTAGAAAGGTCGAGTTCCATGGCCATTAAATTTATATTCCTGAGGGTGATCAAGAGCAAAAAGCCAGTCTGTCGGTGCCATAGTCAGATAGACCAGGGGCGACTGAACATCTCACGGGGTATTCAGCCCATCAACCTACATGGTTAGCCAGCAACACATTGGGATAAATGAATTCATAGATAAGCATTTTATAGAAAATCAAGAAAGGATAATCAGGATATAAATCGAGACTTGCTATCTTATTCCTAAGTGTTTGAAATGTTAACGTCAATATTAAATCAGCAGCATCTTATCGTCTGCGTTTGTCTTATCCTGGGATATTTGTTTTCTCAGAAACTAAAACGGAAAGAGGGTGAGGACTTACTCTGTATGGAAATGCAGTTTATTGACCACCCCTAGGATAATCTAGCTAGTCTTAGTCCAATTTTTCAACCTCCCAAAATCAATTAGAAGTGAAAAAATAAAAACCAACAACAGTGTAAATAAATGAAGATGTAGATCTAAAGCTTTTACACCAAAATGCCTGTGTGTTCTTTTTATTCTTTCTTATTTTTTATTTATTTATTTTTTTTATATAGCATGCTTAAAAACTGAAAACGGTTTTTGGATTGCTTACATACTCTGAAGTGCTTCCTGCCTACATATCCTCAGAAATCCCAGGGGCTTTGCCTGGACACATGGAAAATTTCAAGTTGAGCCATTTTTAAGTTATCCATGAGTGAAAGCAAAAGAAGGCGGGGGGGGGGGGTGGACCATGAAGTGGGAGTTGGAATTTGTCATGAAAGAAGGAAAAGGCATTTTACTCTTTCTTTTCTGATCCTTGAGCTCTTCACAGTGGCTCAACATGGTTTACTGGGCTTGTCTGGTTTTGTTGTGGTTGTTGTCATTGTTCTTCCACAAAGAATAGAATCACCTTGGAGCTGAAGCCAAGTATGAACGGATTCAGAGTGCTGTAGGAGAGAGCACCAGGGAATTCTTCAAGCAGGTCTATTTGGAACCATAAAACTAGCAATGCCAGACTCAAATCAGATCACATGTCACGGTGATAAATAACCACCCAAGTCATAAAGCAAGCACGTACTTAGTATCCATCAGCCAAAAAAAAAAAAAAAATAGATTTTTTTAAAAATTTTATTTTGAAGCATTTAACACGGAAATAATCGTGTCAGTGATAGACATCACTGGGACAGGAGCAAGCAGCGTAAAACGCTGGCTTTCTGGAAGTTGATACTCCTAGGTGCTGCCTCTGGCAACTGTGGTTGCCTGCGAGAGGCTGACTGCCCCCAGACGAAAAGTTTCTGAGATTCTTCACTAATGATAATATCTGTGAGGTATCATGTACAATCTAGTGATGATGCCAATAATGAACAGCTGGGGTAGAGAGGGGTAGAAAGTCAGAAATGTTTGAAAGTCCATGGGCTGAGCAGGTTCAGTAAGGAGGAGAAAACCAAACTGGTTTACAGGGAAACACCTCACTCAGAAATGTAGTAACTGAGTTCATAAATCTCACATAAATAGCTGTAGACGCTGCTGACTTCCTAAGCCAAGGGGAAAAACATGCGTTTGAAGAACAAGGAGAGAAGCCAGAACATGGAATAATTGTCTCACTGGACGCCCTCTGCTGCAGAGACTGTTGGCTGAGACTCCCATTAAGGAGAAATGGAGAAAAAGGATCAGAGATACTGCCTAGCCAGGACGGAAAGAGACTTTATTTTTACAAATAAACGTGTCTAAGAGATAGGCTGGACATCAGGGGAAAAAAAAGTGGGGAAACCCAGAAGAAAAAGGAGCCTGAGGTCATTGAGGCCCTCCTGTCGCCGATGGAGGCTGTTGGGAAAGGGAAACCAAATATTGGCACTGCACGGCTGTGGTGATTTTCCCCACATCTTCAAATATAACTTTGTGACTGTGTTTAAGAGAGTTGCCCACTGTTATTGGTCTAATGAGCTAACTCTGAAATCTGAGCTAAAGACAGCTCCCTAGTGGCTGCTCACTGTTTCACAGACCAAAAGGAAACTTCTTTCAGGGGCCCATCAGGGCGAACCACTGCTGACAGCTTGGAACGGCACAACACAGATTTATTTCACAGACAGCCACAGACAGGAATTTAGCACCCTGTGCTGGCCTCCTGCTTAGTGGAGAAGGTGTTAAAATGCAACCATGCAGAGCCCTCCCTTGAACAAAACCCAGTAGCGACTAATCAAGCGGTCACCCGTTCCCTGCAGAAAATACCCATCGATGTGGGACTGAGTGCAGAAGAGGGGTACAGGATTCTGACAGCTGCTGCCGGGCTTGGCCGCCGCGGTGCAGCGTGGAGAGCCGCCTTGGAGAGCTCTAAATATTTTGCGTGACCTTTCAACTTACAAATTAATTGATTTATAAACAACGGCAAATGCTATTTATTTATTTATGACATCTTGGAATGCCTTCTCTGGCTCCGAGGGCACAGCACTGCCGAGAACACTCTGATGCCTGCGGAGATAGCAGAAGCATCCAGTTGTGGGTTCAAGTAGGCATCAGTGAGCAGATCTTTACCTGCCCATTCCAGAAACTTCCACATGCCTACGGGTCCATGCATAAAATTAGTCTGTCAGCCTTGCTTTCTATGTGTTTTGTATATGTATCTATGTAAGCACATTCATGTAAATTCACATGGAAGGAAGGAAGAAAGGAGGGAGGGAGGGAGGAAAGATATATAAACAGGCCATCCTTAAATGCTGCCCTCATCTATAATAAGAGTTTTCATAAATACATCTCTTTAGATCATGTCTCACCATTCGAATTCTTGAACATTGACAATAATAAATATTAATAAGCAAACACTGGTAAAAGTAAAAAAAATAGATAGTAAATAAACAAATAATCTGATACTCCTCTAATTGATGTCACACGTAGCAAGGCAGAGAAGTCCCCTTACAGGATGCTCAGCCTCCTTGCAAGTCTTTAAGGAACAGAGACATGAGAACTCAAGGAACAGTTACCATCGGCTCAAAGGACCCCTGACAGAACCAAGTTCAGTTTGTGTCCTGCCATAGTAGGATCCTCCCAGCAAGGTAGCAATTTTTGAGAAAGAAAAACATTTGTTCAGAGTTTGGGTGCTGGTTTTGCCTTGTCTTTTCTTGAAGTTTTATGTTATCCTGTTTCCTGAACCATGTATGTAGCCCAAAGTTTTTTTGCCATCGATGAAAAACACACGCCTGGACAAGAGTCATCTCAGAGCCCTGTTCTCAGGGGGCTACCCTACCTCACCTTACTGTGGGACCTATGCAAAGGGAACCCCATGAAGCTGCAGCCTCAGGAACAGGGAAAGCAAAGATAGTAACTTCCTCACCTTAGCAAGTTGAGTCCAGGACTGAGCAGGGAACCTGAGCCTGCTAATTTTTCTACTTCGTCCACGTCTTTGCAAATGTATCATTTTCCTAGAGGTCCTGGTCACTGATACCGGTTAAAGGAATGGTGCTTTAATTTTGTAATTGATACTAAATGTGGGGCAGGGGCTGGTGTGGAAGGAGGAGAAGCCATAGATAAACTCCCCAAACTTCCTTTCCAAGAAAGGCCGATTCATTTTTGATAGACATAAATATGTGTGCTAAAGTTAACATCAGTCTTACTTGGGATATCACAATAAGTATGTTTTAATGTATATGAAAATAGAGATTTGAAGCAATACAAAGAAAAATGTAGCCAAAGGTAATCAACTGAAAATAGCAAGGGAACTTTCTCTAACCTTAAATTAAAAGTCTGAAGGTTGAGGGTGGAGCCCAGCTGGCAGAATGCTTGCCTAACTTGTATGAAGCCCTCCGTTCCAACCCAGCAGTGCATAAACCAGGTATGGTGGTGTTCGCTGGTAACTCCGACACTCAGGAAGTAGAAACAGGAGAATTAGAAAAGTTCAAGGTCATCCTTAGCTACATTGTGAGTATCGAGTCTACCCTGAGCTACATGAAACCTTTGCAAAAATAGCAAGATGTTTGATACTCTGCTCGTTCTGTCTCTCTCCCTCCCTCTCCCCTTCTCTTCTCTCTCTCTCTTCCTCTCTCTCTTCCTCTCTCTCTCTCTCTCTCTCTCTCTCTCTCTCTCTCTCTCTCTCTCATTTT
>JANHMN010000001.1:210720780-210759500 GCA_030674055.1 Rhabdomys pumilio | reverse complement strand
TCTCTCTCTCTCTCTCCTCCCCTCCCCTCCCCTCCCCTCCCCTCCCCTCCTCTCCTCTTGCTCGCTCATTCTTTCTGGGCATCTCATGTGACACAAGCTCCCCTTTCCTTCCATGTTTCCATTCTCAGTTGAAGTCTACTAAGATGAAGATGAAGCATAGTCCAAAAGTTAGAAGACAAGGTTGTGACATTTCCACCAATGGACATAGCTACTCTCTCTGTTCCTGACCTATGTCCCTATGTACACTATGCCTTTGACACATTTTCTACATTTGGAGTGCTTTCCTGATTCCTGGCAAGTGTTGCTGATGAAACACCCTAGCCTCCTTGCTACAGTAGGCTGTGTGTGCTCAGAGCAGCCCTCTGTCTCCAGCCTTTGCTGAGAAACCATGCTCCGTGGTACTGGTTCTGTCATTTACTCATTGTGCAAATGACCACTGATACCTAGGCTGTGTGAAAGACATTACTCTGCATCAATGGTTCTCAACCTTCCTCACGCTGTGACCCTTTAATACATTCCTCACATTGTGGTGACCTCCAACCATAAAATTATTTTCATTGCTACTTCATAACTGTAAACTTGCTACTGTTATAAATTGTAGTATAAATGTTTGTGTTTTCTGATGGTCATTTGGGGGCCAAGACCATAGGTTTGGAACCAGTGTTCTAGATGTTGAGGCTAAGCCAAAGTCACTGCACTGTCATCTGTGGCCCCGCCAACCCCAATCCATAGCTTAGTAGTAGTAAGAGTCAGGGAGAGAAAACAGACAATGGATAAGTTAGTAAAATATTAAGCATATTAGTTGTTGATTTTTTTTTAAGTCTGAGGCAGGTACTCAGGATATAGAACCTTTGTGAGTTTGAAGCCATCTAAGTCTATATATTGAATTCCAGGCCAGACAGGACTACACAGTAAGACCTTGTCTCAAAAAACAAAACAAACAAACAAACAAAAAAGAAAGACCAAAGAAAAGACTAATAGGTTAAAAGCACTACTGTTCTTCCAGAGGACCCAATTTCAGTTCCCAGCACCCATCTCTGGTGACTTAGAACCTCCTGTAACTCCAGCCTCAGAGGATCCACTGCCTCTGGCCTCCGCAGGCACTGTGCACACATGCATATGCCCACATACAGACACACCTTCATACACAATTAAAAAATAAGAAAAGTTTTAAGTGTTGAAATCATTAGGTCAGGAAGGGGATTGGGAAGTACTGGATTAGTAGGTACAACCCTGAAGTGATCTTGAAACAAAGACCCAAAAGACACTGGGCTAATATATCACACCATAACATGCTGTCCCTGTTACATGGTAAACACACAGTAACTATTGAGATGTCCTGCTCACTTGTACCACTGCAGGCACAGTGTGCATGTATAAGATACCTATATTTCATTTTTCTTCCAGACTGGACGACATCTTGCCACACCCTTTTCTGTTTCTGCTGTCATCCACTTCACCCCTGTGAGTCCTTGCTGGCTTACCCAAGGATTTTGACGCTGCTGTAGGTAATACCTGCCGAGTGTCTATACTACATTAAACACGGTGAGGAAGCAGCATCCGCTGTGTCGTGTGGGTCTAAAGTCCGTCTTTCTCTCCAGTTACTCATTTTCCTGTGATTCTCAGTGCTAAAAGCTTCAGAGCAATCCCAGTCAGAACTTGGATGTCTCACTTCCGACACCCACACGCACACACAAATAATAAACAGATGTGCTCCATTCAGGACTACTTTGAGTCCCTGAATTTTTCTAATGTGCTCTACCTAAAATAATACTTGCTGTTAAGAAGAAAGAAAAAAAAATCAAGGCAAGCCACCACAAGATGAGTCTGTGCAGTCCTGAGTCACAGGTAAAAGAAAACCTTGTCGATACAAAATCAGACAGTGTAAAATTCTCTACCAGAGGAACATGGCATTATTACACCCCCATCAATCATGGCATTATTTCTCCAACAAACTGTATCAGACTCAGTCTCAGACATGGCTATGACATCTCTAGATTCAGCAGTCTCTTGCCTTTAAGCCCCCAAAATAGAAGACAGGTCCCCCAAACATAAACTTGTCCAAAAGATTGCAAAGTTCTCAACTGTTTTTAATGATTAGCAACTCTAAAACGGCCAGAACTTCAGTGTCATTGTGAAACGGAATTTGACCTACACAATTACGTAAGACTTATACACATATGACAATAGTCTAGAAATTTGATATTGACATATAGGGAGAAATACCATCACACTATGACATATTGTAGAACAATGTGTTACTAGACGAGATGTAATTTAAACCCAAGCTTTTCGAGGATTGATTTCCATTCTGCACATTGATCAATATTGAGAGTCTGATCAATAGCTCGCCAATGGGTTCACCAAAGTCTCTACCCCTAACGTGACATTTTGTTGGTAAATATTTAGGGGTTGTTTTCTTTCATACCCTCAAAGTAGATTTGAAAAATTACAAAATCAAGCTTAAATCAAAATAGAGACACTGGCTGAATTTTGAAGTTACCTTGTGTTAATCACCTTGATTAGGGAGAAAATATCTATCCCTCTGGCCATATCCCCTGTGCAAGTCTATGAGTGCACACATTGAAAAGTAGACTTCAGAAGTTTCTATTTGCCCTGACATTTTCCTTCTGCCCTTGCCCCTGATGCCCAACGCAGGTAAAGGGAGGGTTTTTGCCTTGGCCTCTGCATAGGAAAAGCCTGTGGTACAGCCACCTTATGTACCTTGTTTATAATCCTCTGTAAATTTGCCCAAAAGTCATGAACTACATAATACTAATTCTTATAGGTTGACATATTTCCCTGATCTTTCATAAGCCACATGGGGAAACAGTTTTCTCCTGATCTGAATGAAGAAGAAAAACAGTGATCCTAATCACTGTTTGCCCTTAGTGGCTTCCCTAAACAAATCTGGGAAAGCGCTTAAAGGCTTGGGAATAACCATGACCCTGCTTGACGCACTGTAATAACCCTACCTAATTATACTGATATAAAAACTAATTGGAAAGATAGCAAATGTCAGGGTAAGATGCAAATCGGAGGGTGTTAATTGCTGAACAGGTGCTGGGATAGAATTAAATGAGCATTCTGATTAAAAGAGAGGAAGACACAAATGTGGACCCCCGATACAAACTTGGCCACATGACTCCTAGAGCGGTCCATTCCACTAGGGAAAGGTCGTGCCGCAGTGACCTCTGTTTTGTGAGGGGTGGGTCAAGAAAATAAAACTGACCACAGAAGAAAAATAATCCAGCAACAATATCAACAAAACTCCCAGGACTAATGACTAAATCTGAGCCTCAGAAACATGTGAGGTATCTTAGGCGCTCTTAAAATTCCAGATACCTCTAGACGAAATTCAGAGCATGTGAGGCTGGGGAGATGGTGCCATTGGTAGAGGGCTTGTCATGTAAACATGAGGACCTAAGTGGATCCCCAGCACCTATGTAAAAAGCCAAGTATGGTAGTATGCACTTGCGGTCCCTGCACTGAGCAAGCGGACACAGATGTCCCCTGAGGATCATTGTCCAGTTTGCCACGTACACAAGCCAGGTCCTAGAAAGATATTCTGCTGACTTCTGGACTACACACACACACACACACACACACACACACACATACATGCACACACACAGATACATGTACACACACATAGATACATGCACACACACACACATAGACACATGCACACATACACACACATGCACACACACACACACACACACGCATGTACACGCACACACACATGCACACCACAGAACCCTTCACTGCTCACTTCTGTCAGCCACAGAGCCTTTCCCTCCCCCACCCTTAGCCAAAAGTTCCCATTGCTCCTGCCTCATGGCAGAATGGCAGTACTAAGCCTTCCCACATACTTACTACACATTTTAGGTTGATAAAGCAGTTGATTACCAATGAGTCACTTGCCTTCAATGACTTAGGGTCACACGATGACAAAGACAAAGAATGGGGTGGGGTAACATAAAGAATAAATCTGAGCCTGCCACTGATAAGGCAATCACTCTTACCACAAAGTGGTTTGTGGATACTTTATTGAGCCAAACCTTTAACTATAAATAGGAAATAATGGTCCAGCATACCAGGGAAGAAGGCTGCTTCCCAAGCTTGACTTGGTCAAGCTCTTGGCCAAGCTCATCATTGTTCAATGTGCACATGACAGTCTCCACCCATGGGACCCAAGCTGTCCTGAAAGACCCTGGGACAGTGATGACAGATAGATGTTGGCCAGTGGTAGACAGCTGTCTGTGGACAACTAGTGGTGCCTAGCTCTGGATTGACATTCCCTCTGTCTAAACTACAGTGCCTTTCAGACCTCTGCCATCAAAGGAAACCTCGTTCTCAAGCCTCACTAGACTATACCAGAAGAGATGTTTCACATGGTAGCACTGTCTTGGCAACACACCTAGAAGGGATTATTCCATTTCCAGATCAAAGGTCATGGCAATGTTCTTTCTTTTCTTCCTGATGGTTGGTATGCAGGCCTTTGATATGTACAAGTTTTTAGTTCAGGGAGAGTGAGGCACCCCAATGACCATCTGTATCTAGTCTTCAATATTCTCCCTCCACTCCAGCTCAGAGCAACAATGTATTTATTCTGCTGGTTCACCTGGGAGCCTGTTTAGCTGCTGTGTGCTAACTACACACTACTTAGCCTGCTTATTAATTCAGTGATAGAGACCAGGGATGGTCGGTGTGCAAAGGACAAATAGAAAAGCCAGGTTGGTTCTTCTAACTCAGACCTCTGCCCAGGGAAACTCTATCCCAGAGCCAGCATCCTGGTTTCTTTCAACCACCCACATGCCCATGCCTGTTGCCGGTTTAATCATCTCAGCCTCCATGCTAAGCAAGAGAAAATAGCTCAATAGTTGCACTAGCCAATTTTAAACTGCAAACAGAAAAGGGCCTAGCTGCATTCAGGGGGAGATGTGGCTACTGGAGGCATGGCTAGGATTGGCCTTGTTTGGCTATAAGGAGGCTGGGAATAATAAGAAACTGGGTGGAGAAGGAGAAAATGTTCACTCCAGCATTAAATGGCCTGGTGAGTATCATCCTCACTCCCTTCTTTGATCTCAAGAAAAGCCCCTCTCAGCTCACTCCTGCGCTAGTTCGTTCTCTCTCTCTCTCTCTCTCTCTCTCTCTCTCTGGAACAAAAATAAACTGTCTCTTGAGTAATAACGTCAGGACACTTGCCAGTAAAAACTAGTTAAGGTCATCACTTCTGAAGGGCAAAGAAGTTTTAGACACGATGTCACGTGAGATCACCATTCAGCACATTTAGTGAAATGGTTAAAAATAATACAAAATAATGACAGTAGTGGAGTTACTATTTTTTTTTTAAGGCACAGAAGTCAGAGAGAAAATGAGAGAGCCAGATGTTTGGAAGGGATGCTGGGAAACGCTTCAACGAAAGATCTCTCCCACCCCAAACAAAAGCTTCCCCAAGGATCTTTGGAGACTTGCTGTCATATCTGGTACGGATGTAACATCATATATCTTTTTTTGGGTTTTGCTGTAGGCTTTATTTATTTATTTATTTATTTATTTATTTATTTATTTTATGTTAACAAAGAAGACATAATAGGGAAAACTTTTTTTTTTTTTTAAAGCATGGTGATTCAAACTGACGCTAAAGCACGTGCCTCCCAGGGGTCCCTGCATCTGCCTTATTTAAAGATCCAAATGGCACCAGAGGTTGTACCGATCCAGTAGACCATAACAGAAAGAGGCCAGTTTCCACAATGGGTTTTCCTGCCCTTAACACCACCCATTTAGTGGGGGAAAGACATTGCAGCCTATTCAGGCTCCAGAGGAAGATGGTGGCTCTTTATAACACACAACACAAACAGGTCAGAGCCAAGGGGCTATTACCAGATTCAAATGAGCTCTCAGGGGAGGCCTCTGTGGCTCCAAAAACAAACCCAGAGTCCACACTGACTGCCTAGCCTGGGGTTCCAGTTCGTGTCATCTCCTTTCACAGGACCAAGTGGGCAGTCAGACTCAGTCCTTTTTATGATCCGTTTGCTTTTACAGACCGCAGCTCACCCACAGAACCCAAAATCCCCCTGTGCCAAAGGAAGCGTTAAACCTCCAGCAAGGCCACAGTAAGACTCAAGTTCCAAGGATCGCTCATTGCCAGTGACAATTAGAACAATCTGAAAATGTTCCTCAAAGAAAAATGCACTCTTTTTTGTTGTAAGAGGGGTGTAAACGCCAGCCAATCTCTTTTGGCACCCAGCACTGTAAGAAGTGGTTTTGCTGTGCCACCTCTCCACAAAAAAAAAAAAAAAGGAAGAAAGAAAGAAAGAAAAACCGCCCTCAGTGAGCAATGAGCATCCTCCAAGGACCAGCTTTGAATGGGGGTTTTGCGTATCAGGTTAACGCATGCACTTGGCACAGCCCAACTTTCGCACCAAGGCTCTGGGGTGCGGGGTGATAAGAGCCAGGTTCTGTTTGTTAACGATAAGGCAATTATTTCTTTGGTACTTCACAGAGAGGAGGGGAAAAAAAAATCTTACAGCAAAGATTCAAACAAGGATTCCCTAGGGAGACAACGGAACTGGTAGGTTGGAAAAGTTTTTTTTTCCTCCTTTATTCTTTCACAGGAGCAAACACGGAACCATTGAGAGGAGCAGAACGAAAAAGTAAAGTTACCGTGTTTGTCGTCTGCTCTCAGACACAGCCACTGTGACACCATAAGGGGAAAACAGACAGTAGAGACAGGAAAGCCCCCACATACAGCGACGATAAATGGGAAAGGGGGAAAAAGTATAAAAGACAGGAGTAACAAAGAGAAGAAAGTAGAGTGAGGAAAGGCAGCAGGAAGTGTGGTCTGAAGCACTTCCTGTGTGTTTAGAAACTGAAGCAGACATTCATGGGTAAACCCTCCATCTGGGGATGGAGGGGAGGGGGTCCAGTTTTTGTGTTTGTTTGTTTTTTAAGTCCTAACATCTTCCATTTTCAATGTACTTGAGTCACGACAGAATATTAAGAGCTCACGGTGAAGAAGCAGGACCACTGGAAACGGTTGGCATCTTTTAGCACGCAGTTCTTCAGAAGAGAGGCATGCATGACTGTCAGCATGGAGAAATCCTTCCAACGACTTCCCAAATTGGGATTTCAGCCTCTAGGCCGACATTTCCTAAGTTTCCATGGAACTCTCTAATATGCAACAAGCTTAGGCATCACATCCAAGGGAGCATTCAGTAGTGCTTCCCAAGGCCATCGCACTTGATTGACGGCTGAGAGTTAGTAAGGCAGCCCAGCATGATAATTTTGCTCAGCTGGCAAAACCCAAAATAAACGGCAAGTGGTGACTTCCCATAGAAGCATGTCTCAGAAGCCCCATTTTCAGTTCCTGCAGAGGGAAGAGAATTCTAAAGAGACTGAAATATTCCACAGGCAGAATGGGTCTTGGTCAAAGGGAGTGCTCACCAGCTTGTTGGTCTCAGAGTGACTTTAGAGAACCTCCATGCAGTGAAACTGCAAATCCTGTTGTTGGCAGGCTAGCATCCGTGATGTGACGGGTCATTGCCCTGTGGCCTCTGGGGTAATCTGCTGGTTCCAGCCACCATTCGGATGTGGCAGGAACAGCTAAGTCTAGCTTGGGATAGCCTTGCCAGTGCCTCTACATTTCAACTATGCCTAGCTTGATGCAAACTTTCCATTGCTTCGTTCTCCTGTTTTCTTCAAGCACCCTGGCTTTTCTCATCACCCATGCTTCGTTTCACAAGTCTCTAGGCCAAAGCTAGCTCTATCTCTGTGAGGTGGGGAAGCTTTGTGCCTTACTGTGGGACTTTGCTTTTCATGCTGGTTTAAGTCTGATGTCTTTAGAATGGATAGCATACTTAAGAATAACTGCTTTATTGGGGGTTGTCAAGACATGGGGAGGCAATCATTTCAAAGGTGGCATTGGTTTTGAAAAATTTGGAGCCCCCATTAGTGCCTAGGTGGCAGACATCTGAGTGAGTGTGGGTAAGGTACAGGGATCAGGAAAGACACGAGGGAAGATTTATCCCAGTCAAAAACCCTACGAGGCTTTCTTCATTGTCTAGTTCATTTACTGCCAGTCTCACTGATGGGAATTAGACAATTGCTTTAAGACAAAAAACTCCAAAGCCACCATAAAAATAGAAAATGATTGCTTCCTGTCATGACCAAATATTAAACACAGTGCACACCTAATGACTCTATCCCTCCCCAGGGACAAAGCTTTATGAACAACAAAGTCCCCATAGGCTTCCACTGTTTAGGTTGAGGGGTCTCATTATGGGCTCACTGATCCAATACCATTTACAAGCCCAATGGACACCACTGGAAGAGGAAGCCAGCACCCTGGAGTTAAAAGTCAGAACTCGTCCACTGAAGTCATTCAGTGTTTCATTCCTCAAGAGGAAATGGAAAGAAGGAAAGAGAGATGTAGGGACAAGGTATCAGGGTGCAGGTAGCTGATGGACAAGGCAGACACTCTACCCACTCGGCTGCATCTTCAACCCTTTTATTTTGAGACAGAGTTTCACGTAGCGCAGGCTGGCCTCAAATTTGCCATGTAGCTGAGCATGACCTTGAACTCCTGATCTCCTTGCTTCTGCCTCCCCAGTGCTGGGAATGAGAGCCTTGCTATCAGATGAGGAGTTATGCAATGAGAGGAGTGGACCATACCCAGGACTCTGTGCAAGCTCAGTGAGCATTCTACCAACAGAACCACATCCCCAAACCCTAACTGAAGCATTACTGACTTTCAGAGTGGGACTTAGGGCTACATCTTCTACCAGAAAGGTGGTACAGTTGGAGGTACAGCAAGAAAATCCTAAAACAGAAGGCAGGAGGCAGGAGGCAGGAGGCAGGGACACAGAAGGATGAGGGGAAACGAGAAAGATGGAGAAGAGGAGGGTACTGCATGGAAGTGGAAGATTTTTGAGTTTTTGCTTGTTATTTTTTTTAATCTACCGTCTACACCTTCTTCTGCATAGGTTGAAGCTACATGACATCCAAAATTCACAGCCAGATTTTTTTCAAGTTCACTGTTATTCTCTGGACATGGGTCTAGAGGGTGGCTCCTCCTCCTCCTCCTGTGACTTAACATCTGGCTGCTCAAATGTGTCCAACACTCTGTGCTGACTTAGATGACCGACAAGTGGACCAAGCATTAAACAGAAGTCAAGTCTGGCTCTTGTTCAAACGTTAGCCTGGACAGAGCTTCCTTACCTCTTAGTCCCTGCCGTTTATCACCACAGTCTAAACGGTCCCACATGTGGGCAGCACTGTAGAAGGAGACCCGGGGAATGTGGAACAAAGGCTTTTAGAGAAGTCAGAATGTGACTCGCCAAGTAGACAGGGGACTAAACAAAAGCAATCCAGGAGAGGTGACAAGTCCATAAAACAGGGTCTAGACAGCATGAGACCAAGGCACCAAGAATCGACAAAAAAGAAGGGACAAGAGCAAATGTGGGGGCAGGGAAGGAGTGAATTTCTGTCCAGAACAAGAAACTGAGGAAGGGAGTCAAGAGGTGACTTCTAAGCTTGAATCCTGGTGTCTATACTCTTTTAAATAATACCTAAGAGTAAATCAACTTCTATAAAACACAAGGTGAAGGTGGTAAGCCATACACAGGGAGAAAACACACATACACACACAAAAGATTTTTTAAAGCTCTGGGATCAGTAGGGGTCATGTGTCATCCTGCCTCCCCAACAAGCCTGAAAAATCACACATTACTTTCCTATTCTTGAGATAACACAGATTCCATTAGAGTTACTGTATAAATTATATGATAGATGGCTATTTGTTGAATTTCAAATAAATAACAAATCAATTTTCTTTCCAGGTAAGTATATCCTAAGAATGTTGCGTGGAACAGACTTCACAGAAGAAGAAAAAAAACATCATTGTTTCTCTGAAATGTAAGTTTAACTGAGCAATACTTATACTTTTAAAATAATCCTGCTTATATAATATTCAAATCTACCTGGGTATCGTAAAGTTTTATTTGCAAGTCTATATTCTGTGAGAGGGAAGAAATGAATGAATGAATGAATGGCAGAGGAGGCTTCAAACTAATTCTAGTACCAGATTTTACTGTGATCATTATCATACTGCAAGACTAATGGTTACTTTAAGCCCTCAGCTCACATGTTCTAAGTCTGTATTGTATGTATACTTAGTTATTCTGAAATAAGAAAATGCTTTTTTCATAGGATAAAAGAAATATTCATGATCATGGAAGAAACTGACTACACAGAACATTCTTCATTTTACTGACTCTGACCCATGGTACATGCCTAGAAGGTGGCGCATGCTCCAGCCCTTCAGTCCATTGTAATGTGATACTCAAAAAGCCCACGGCTTCTCCTATTCCTCTCCTTGCACGGGTCACCTCAGTGTTTGACCTGGGAGCTAGAGAAAAGCCCAGATGAGTCTTTGACCTGCCACCTGGCTTATGAAATCATTCATATATAGATGGGTTTTATCCCTTGAAATATGGGGTGACAATGCCAGTGTGTAGTTAAAAATAAGTAGGTATACCTTTGAATGAACTGGGAAAACACCTTCTGTGTTCATGCAGATAAAACTCCCCTTGTCTCCATAGAGACACATGTCAGAGCTTTCCTGGAGGGACCAGGTATGAGAGCATTCATATCTACCATGGTTCCAACCTCCTTTCAACACTGTCTTGTGATCTGTCCTTTGAAAAAGCCCTGGCATCATATGGGACTCATAACATACAGCTGTTACCCCTGAAGTATCAGCCTACACTCAGGGGTCCCCTTTCTGCAAATGTCTCCATCCCTGCCATTGCATCCATGGATAAAGAATGTCTTCCTTATGCCTGTCTCACAAGGTTTTGTAATAAGGGAGAAACGGCTGTGCTGACTCTAGCCCTACTCTGTCTTCCTGGTGATCCTTGTGGAGAAGACAAAAGTAAGCCTATGATAGTAAGTTGAAGTCAAGAGCAAAACCTTCCAGGAGGACAGTCGTTCAACTGATGCAAATACCTTATCTTAGCAGATTTTACTGCTGTAATTAAGACCATGACCAAAAGCAACTTGGGAAGTAAAGTGCTTATTTCTTCGTAGAACTCTCAAGGCACACAGCATCTCTGAGGGAAGTCAGGGCACAAACTCAAGGCAGGAACTGCAGTGGAAGCACATCGCTTACTGGCTTGTTCTGTTTGTATCCTTACGTATCCCACGGCCACTGGACAGGGACGGCACTGCCCACAGTAGGCTGAGCCGTCCTACATCCATAAAGCAAATGCCCCAGGGGCCTGCTAGTCTTTCAGAGGTATTTTTTTAAGCTGAGGTTCCCTCATTTCAGATGACTCTTGTTTTTGTCCAGCTGATAAAACAAAACAAAACAAAACAAAAAACCACTAGCAAGTGCACACCTCATAGACTTGCGCTTAGATGCTTAGATTGACTGACTTCTCACCCCTAACTTCCTTTCTGAGAAATGAGCCTCCAATTTTAGCTCCAGATCAATGTGGAAACAAGACCTCAACGAATAATTCCTACAGGATTTTGATCAATGTCCACATAGTCTTTCAAGTCCTACTGGTAGGTCCTCAAGTCTCCAAGTCACGTAGACAACATTTTCTCATCCCCTTGGCATGTATGTCTCATCTCCCAACCATGTGACCTGTTAGTTTCTTGGCTGAGTCAAAAATAGATCCAAAAGAACTTATGCACGCCCATTTACCCAAACATAAAAATAAAGACAGACTGGAGAGATGTCACAGTGTTAGGAGTGTTTGGTGCTCTTTTAGAAGGCTCAAATCTGATTCGTAGTTGTTACCCATCTTTGGAAGCTGACAATGGCTTGTAACTCCAGCTCAGTGGAACCCAGCATCCTCTTCTGGTCCCCATAAGCACTTGAACACATGTGGCTTATATTCACACAAACACGGATATATAAGTAAAAAGAAAAGAAAATATAAGGCTCCCCGTGTGTAAGTCTTACTGTAATATTTGGGGAGCAGGGTTGAACCTGAGGCCTTACCCATGCTAAGTGAACTCTCTACTACTGGGCTATATTCTCAGCCATCTTTATCATAACCTTTCCCAGCTTCACAACTCTGTTGCTCCAGTGTCAGCCAGGTAGACAAGTTTAGAAAGAGACACATTTTCTAGAAACAAATATCGATTTCTTTTTGGTCACAGAGCCCAGTTTCAAAGTTTTGTTCTCTTACTCATCCTAACTCGTCCATTTCTTGGCAAATCTGCTCTTTGATCACATCATAGAATTTTATAAGAAAAAAATCTGAAGCAAAAACTGTCTATTCTCAATGACTCCATGCACCCAGTGGGCCAGATGGGAGTGATTTCACCGGAAATGGATGGGGGAGATTAAGCAAGCCTTTGGAAGGAAAGAAGGCTTGTAATGGCGAACCAGGTTGGTTTTTTCTCCTGTCATTTAAGAATTACTTACAAATGGCTTGAATGCTAGGCTTAGAGCCTCTGCTTTCTCACCAACATCGAGGCTACTAAAGAATTCACAGATCGCCAGATGGTATAGCAGCAGCACTTTGTAAGGGATTGAAGCTTCTGGGTGAACCAAGCGGGGGGCGTGTATTCATGGGGACAAGTAGCAATATTAGCAAAGCTTTGGAGTAGGGAGGGGTGGGAAATGAGGTGTAGAAAAGCAAGAAGATGAACTTCCCCTGAGGTGACTGACACAGGGTGACAGGGAAGAGCTGACTTTCTAACGGGAAGTTCCCTTTCATCTGCCATTTTCCAATCTACTCATCCACTCTCAGTGTTCTCTCTTTAAAAATACGAGTTTGAACTTACAACTGTACTATTTAGTATCCTTTATGTCTTCTGTTGCCAGTAAAATAATGTTCCAGTGCTTTCATGGGGTCATACAAATTCCCCCAAAACTCTGATCTTAAATAATCTTGCAGACTTCCATTCCCATTCCCATGCGCTTCTAAATCCATGAGAAGATTCAGGAAATACGTTCCTTCCCATAATTCCTTTTCTCACACTCAGTCCTTCCAGAAGGTCCTTCAGCCCCACTGGTTGTCTGCCAGTACAACCTTCACCACACCCACCTCTGCCAAATCAGCAGTCACCTCTACCCTTCACGTGCCCTGGAGGTTTCCATCTCTGTCTCTCGTGTGGCTCTTTCTGCATCATGACATGTCTGAGGGCCCTTTGTCTTTCTGTCTAAACAATAAAGTCTTGAAGGAAGAGCTTTGTTTCTGGTCAGTCTTACTCCTTGGGGCACAAAGCAAAGTTCATGACATAATATCCCCTCCATAAGTACTTCCTGAACAAATAAAGATTCATTCTGTTTTATAACCTTAGACATCTGTTCTTGGTATTCTTTTTCTTATCTATCAACCACTGGAGCTAAGATTGCTAGGTCATTGTCAACTGATCAGTTATAGGAAAGTTTCTCTATGAACTGGCTAATTCCTCAGTCAACTAAACTCAAGGTTTAGCAGTGAAAACTCACCCTGTCAAGTAACATCAATTGAATGCCCCTGACATCTAAGTCACTGCAAAGATATGTCAGGAGAAACAAGACAGTTACTGTGGTTTTTTTAAAAGATTGTGTTTATTCTGTTTTGTGCGTATGCACGTTTCCCTATGTGTATGTCTATGTACTAAATGCCTATTTGATATCTACAGAGGTCAGAAGAGGGCATCGGACCCTCTGGGACTAGAGCTACCAATGGTTATATGCCACAACGTGCATGCTGAGACCAAACCTGGATCCTCTCCAAGAGCAAGAAGAACTTTTAATCACTGTGGAACTGTCTCTACAGCCTCTTGCTTTAAAAAAAAAAAAAAAATTAGGACTGTGGGAACAAAGAACATTCCTAGCATGTGTGGGAACCCTAGATGCAACCTCTAATCCCTCCCCCATCTCTAACACATACACACACACAATGCATCATGTACTATGTGGGTACCTTCATGTATTTGGGGAGGCAGTTTCATTAACACAAATTCCTTGCCATCCTGCAGTTGAGTCTTAAATGACATATGGCATCTGATACTCAAAAAATAAGACCATAGCAGGAGAAAAAGGCAAACACAAATAGACTAAAGGATAATAAATGATGTGTATATGCCCAACCAGAATGTGACAAGTGACAAGTGAAAGGACCTTGGTTACTGAAACTGACTTCTCTGAGGTCGCAGAATCTGAATCAGGTCCTGACAACGGGACAGAATTTGTATTTGGAAAAATCGTATCTACAACAAACCTAGGGTAGACAGTCTAGGAGGAAACAGAATATGAAAAGGAGAAGAGCACAAATGCTTCAGACCGGCACACTAGAGCAGGAGGACACAGAGCAGGCAATGACAAACGACCTGCCATCTCATCTGCTGATCCCGAAGCACTGTGCAGGCTGTTTGTATATATTTAGTTGATCATGGACCCATAACCACCTTCTGAATAGTAGGAAGAGATTTTATCTGGGGGTGCAGCTTGGTTTTGTTTTGTTTTTGTTTTTGAGCTTTATGTATCCCAGGCTTGCCTTGACCTGATTATGTAGCCAAAAAAATAGCCTTGAATTTCTAATCCTTCTGCCTCCACCTCCCAAGTGCTGAGATGGTAAGTGTGTGTACCACACTCTATCCTAAGCCATGCTGAGGAGTGAACCCAGGGCTTTACGCACGCACGCTAGGCAAGCACACCACCAACCAAGTGAAAGCCCAGGAACTGCATCCTACAAGAAAGGTTTGTTTCATTCTCTCTTCCTTGGTTTAACCAAGTTCCTCTTCAACCCAGAGTAATAGCTTTTCTACATCACAGGCAGCAAGGCTACCTTTTCTGAGTTCCCCTTTTCCCACCTGTAGCTTTCCAAAGGGGTTGAGACAATAGCAGATGTTTCCTTGGGAAACAATAGGAAATGAAGAATTCACATCAGATAGATAATTGATGTTTTTATATTTTAAAATATCTAAACCTTCCCTGGGGGATGGAATTTTTATACATACATACATACATACATACATACATACATACATACATACAGAGAGAGAGAGGAAGACAGACAGACAGACAGACAGACACAAAGAGAGACAAAGAGACAGAAAGAGAAACAGAGAGAGAAGTAGCCCCCAAATCGGGCTTTTGTGGCCTCTGAACAGTATTGTCTAGGTGCCCTGACTCTGGAGATGGGTGCAGAGGTCAGTAGCTTTAAGCATCACTGACGAGCAGACTGTCACATCTGGAACTTACTTCTGGGCTTATTACAACCAGAGAAATCAGACAACTAATCCAATTCAGCTCTTTTTACAAAGAGGGAAACTGAGGCTTAGAGGCGGCTCGTGGTCTCTGTAATGTTACGCAGATGGTTAGTAGATGTGAGTAGGGGCCCAGTTCCTGAACTGGGTGGCAACAGTGAAGACTGACACAGCCCCAAGTCTATCTCTCAGGTGAATGTGACTTATGCAATCTCAGCTAACACGTTGCAGAGGCCAGCAGTCCCTGCCAGCATCCCTGCTTCCTGCTCCACTGCTCCCATCAGGGGGCCCTTACTTGTCATGCTCCCAAGTCTCCAGGCTTTCAAAGGCTCTGAATTCTGGACATTTCCCCCTCAACAGTATCAAACTGCTTTAAATCCATAACTACCTGATGGAGTCAAATCTGATTTTACTGCTGAAACTCATGACCTTAACCAAGTGACCCCCAACTCCTTGAGACTGATCTACACCCCCACATGCATAATTGAGATTTTTTTTAAAGCAACCACTGGAGTTATTTAACTATACCACAAGTTGGCTAGCATAATGACCAGCACACAATGAGTGCCAATTAAATATTAGCTAAACATTAGTTGTTGGAGAAAAATAACTCTAAGCTATTTGACTTGCCCTTTTCCAGGGAAAAGGAAGGAGTGGTCACAGCCTGAACGCTGGATTCAGAGGCTTTGCAGATATGTCACGTAGAGCTCAAGTCCAAGGATGACCTGAGTACAAGGTCCGTAATAAAAGGGCAAGCAGACACTATACCACAAACCGGAAATATAGATAAATAGGATTAAGTCTATTCATTTGATAAAGGAAAGAGCTCCCTGTTCATCCAGAATGGATATTATCTCAAACACACAGAGTAAAACACTTAGGGTTTCAATCCCATAGTGACTCTGTGCATGCTTCTATCCCTTAAGAAGCTCCAGACTGTGAGTGACACACTCAAGAGAGGGGAAAGACAACAACAGCCCGGGAAAGGGAGTCTAAGCTATGATTCTCAGGAGGAAGATAGACTAGAAGTCTACAGGGCAGTCGGAGACAGGGAGTGGTTGTTCTAGGAACCAGGGAAAGAGTGGATGAGAATACTGCCATACAGCTAACAGCCTCTGGTAAGAATGCCTACCAAGATGACAACTGCAAATGAAGAAAACTTCATTTAAATGGGGACCGTGGAAATGACTCAGTCAATAAAGTATTTACTGTGCAGACACGAGGACCTGTGTGCAGATTCCCAGAATCCACATGAAAAGCCACACACAGCAGGCAGCATGTGCCCATAAACCCAGCACTAAAGAGGCAGAGACAGGAGGATCACTAAGACTTGCTGATCTAGCAGTCCAGCTGAGCAGTGATTCCAGACCAGTGAGAAGCCTTATCTCAAAAGTCTCCACATGTGTGTATACTCATATGATATACACAATTGCACACACACACACACACACACACACACACACACACACACACACACGGAAATGCCTTGAAAATACTGCGCTAAGTGAAACAAGTCAGTCACAAAAGAACAAAGGATTCACAAGTCCATTAAATGTGATTCAGGAGGTTGACAGGTAAGTACCGGGGGCTTTGATAGGAAGAAATAGAGTTGTTTAATGGACACAGAGTTCCAGTTTCAAAAGACTAGACAGTACTCCACGGTTGAAGAGCAGTGACAGCTAGCATGACAACATGCCTCACTAAACTGCAAGCTTCATCGTGGTCAACATGGTAAATGTCGAATTACATGTATTTTACTACTGTTTAAACAAACATACAAAAAAAAAAAAAAAAAAGGTTCCAAAGAAGAGAAAACATCTCAGAAAGTCTCTGTGGGCAATTGAACTCCAGATATTGTTTGAGGAAACTTTCTGAGTCATAGCCATTCTGTTGCTCTTTTGGCTTCTTGAAAAGGAAAAATATAGAAAAACACATCAATACTTGAAAAGATTCTCCCGAGCAGGGGTGGGGTAGGAGACTCAGACACATGTGAGAATAGCATCCTCAGGCAAGACTGCTCTGTTACTGTGTGACAAATGGGTTGGGCATATTCTTTTCATACCCTCCATGGTTACATATGGGGAGGTTCCTCCTACAGAGATCCATACAAGATGGCTCCCAAGGGGAGTGATACTTCCTGCCAAGCTTGACGAACTGAGTTCCATCCCCAGGACCTACTTCATGGAAGGAGGGAGCCAACTCCTTCATGTTGTCCTCTGACCACCACACATGCACTGAAGCATGTGTGTACTCACATGATCAATCAATCATCAATCAATATTGTAAAGATTCAAAAAGAAGTCTTGGCCTCTGATATCTGTTCAACTTTTCATGGGGCATTTGAAGGAAGGAATTATAAATGTGTCTACCTGGCACACGTGCCCCATGAAAGCTCTGAAGACAGCCTAATGCATAGCCATAAATCTACTCAAAATATTATGGGGTTTGTTTTTTATTTGGTTTTGTTTGGGTTTTGAGGGATATGCACGCATGTGCATGCACATTCGTGTGTGTGTGTGTGTGTGTGTGTGTGTGTGTGTGTGTGTGCAAGAGAGAGTAGAGAGAGAGAGAGAGAAAGAGAGAGAGAGAGAGAGAATGAGAGGTGTGATTCCTGGGTGTGAACTACTTTACAGATTTCAACATAATGTTGAAATATTAAAGGGTAAAGGTCACACAGATCTAATTATGAGACTATCCCTAAAAATCTTCTTCCTCTGAACAAACTATGAGGTTATATCCAACCCCAGAGCATCAATGGGCAAGCAAAAGAAACTTCCAGACCAAAGAGAGAATTTAAAGAGCATCCAGCCTGTGGCACCAGGACTGAGTTAGAGCTTCCCTCAGAACCACAAAATAGAAGCTATTTCTATTTACCAGAGAGGTCTTCATAGCTAAAAGAAGCCAAAGACCACGAGGGAATTGTGTCATTGTTACTGTTTGAACATGAAACATGAAGCATTTAGTTACCAGACAGAGGCGCTGTTTTGAGTCTGTGTCATGGGACCTAGAGGGCTACAGGCTTAAGGGATACAGCTCTGCCCACTTTCGGCTGAAGACCCTGTTTCCTGGTCCAAGCCATTTACTAAGCCACTTCTGCAGGCTGCTGCCACAACGATGACCCATTCCACTGCTCCACCTGTTGGACTTCCTCCAGCCCCTCATCAAAACAGAGCTCTACCAGGTCAACAACACAAAATAAGTAATACATCGGTCATGTTTTGTATTTTCCCAGAGAAGAACTTTGCATTTTTGTGCTAAAAAATGGGTGAGCCTGAGGCCCTCTGTTCATGTGACTTTTCTGTGTTTTTGCAAATGCTTGTAAGTTCTGGCCTGGGTATTGACATAGCTTTTCAGAGGAAAGAGTGGTTACTTCTCAAAAGCATGCTGAATAAACAACTAAAAATAAGAAAATAGATCCAGGTGGTAGCGGTACACACTTTTAACTCCAGCACTCAGGAGGCAGAGACTGGTGGTGAGTTCAAGGCCAGCCTGGTCTACAGAGTGAGTTCCAGGACAGCCCTGAGAAATCCTGACCTGAAAGAGGCTGGAGAGATAGCTGAGTGGTTAAACAAACTAATTGCTCTTCCAGAGGACACAAGTTCCATTCCCAGCACCCACATAGTGTCTGACAAATATTTGTAACTCTAGTTCCAGGGTGGGGCCAGCACTGTCTTCTGAGACACTGCACCCACATAGTCCCCACACATACATATAGACAAATATTCACACACATTAAAAAATCACACACACACACACACACACACACACACACACACACACACACACATAGTAGGTGTATGTCTCTAGAGCAATCAAGGTAGAGAGCCATTTAGCAGGATACAACTCTGAAGTTTGGGGCTGAGTCTTAGTAAACAGAAAACTAAGTTCCTGGTACGTATTCCCTACTGTAAAAGCTAGCTATCAATTAAGGGGCTACACGATGTTGAACACTGCTTTTTTAATTTGGAGTAGCCTGTTGGAAGCTGAGTCATTGCAAGGATGTGATCACAGGGCTCCTTGGGCAACGCAGTTGTTTGGTTGCAGCCCAGAATCCCTTGTGTCACGTAGGAATGCTCTTTACCCCACCCTGACCAAAGACTGTAATTGGCCATTGCTGATGTGGAGGACATATCTAAAACAACTTTTTCTGCCTCCCGTTCTATTATCTCATAGAGGAAAAGCATCCCTGCACTGTATCCTATCACTATAGTGTTGCAGTCACCAAGACAATACATACATACATACATACATACATACATACATACATACATGCATACACGCATACATACATACATGCATGCATACATACATACATACGTGCATGCATACATGCATACATACATACATACATACGTGCATGCATACATGTATGCATACATGCATACACACGTACATACACACAGGCATGCATGCATACATACATACATACATACATACAAAAGAGATCCTTGAAAGGGGATGAAAAGTTGGAGAATCATGCTTGTGCCTTCCCCTTCCATGAACATTCACAAATCCAGGGGACTAAGTCGTCTTCCCTTGAGCTGGAGTGGATGGAGTGGGGATGTGCCTGTGAGGAGGCTCAGAGAGAGAAGTGTAAATTAACTGCATCTGGCGAGGCTGAGTTCGAAGGGTGAGATAATTAGCCAGTAGTATAGGAACCAGGGCAAAGGAGAGACCTCAACATTTACTCAGAGGAAAGCCGAAATCAACTGCTTTGCACCCATTTGGTGCTCGGTAAGGGAACGCAACACCTTCGCACTGGCAGCCATCGAACCCAAAGACCATAAGTACAGGCCAACCAAACCACTGGGTGATACAAGCTCCGCCTTCCCACCCAACAAACAGGAGCCGGACTGCATGCCTTCTCACTTCTTTCTTTTCTTTTTTGTTTTTTGTTTTTGTTTTGTTGTTGTTGTTGTTTTGTTTTGTTTTGTTTTGTTTTTTGAGACAGGGTTTCTCTGTATAGCCCTGGCTGTCCTGGAACTCACTCTGTAGACCAGGCTGGCCTCAAACTGCCTTCTCACTTCTTAAAATGAAGGCAAGACCTTAACATGGAGGTTATACCCAAGAGACATTTGGGAGCATCGAGGTAAGGCTCTGGTGAGAAAGCCATGTCTTCAGAAAAGGACTCTACAATATGGAAGATGCACAAATACATATGTTCATAATAAAATCACTTCTCCTAAGAACTGGTGTTAAACAAATTTATAGCACTGTTCTATTTGTGCGTTTCCATGTGTACATGTGCAATATTTGAAAGTAACACGTATTTCAGGTGACCCGGAGACTTCACTGGGCTGTTTGGATGTGTATAAGATGGTTAAAACAAATGCCAACATCACGTTAAATTTGTAAGGACACAATTTCTACCGTCTTAGAAAATTGTGAAGCATTCTAACACACTCCATGAAGACACCTAATATGAAACTCTTTTGTCTCCACAGAAGAATATCACTTTCTGGGAGCTGCAGAGATAGCAAGTGGTTAAGAAGTTATACCACTCCCAGAGGACCAGAGTTCAGTCCCTGGCATCCATCTCTAGCCACCCCAACACCCTCTCCTGGCCTTGAGGGGAACTGCACTCATGTGTACAAATCCCCACACAGACAAGTACATATAAATTTTTTAAGACTGCTTTCTTTGTTGCAGTTTGGTTTGGTTTGGTTTGGTTTGGTTTCGTTTGGTTTGGTTTGGTTTGGTTTGGTTTGGTTTGGTTTGGTTTGGTTTGGTTTGGTTTGGTTTTACAGGTCAAAGTTTCTCTGTGTAGCCTTGGCTGTCCTGAAACTCTCTGTAGCCCAAACTGTCTCAAACTGAAAGAAATTCTCCTGTCTCTGCCTCCTGAGTGCTGGGATTAAAGACACACACAACCCCCTGCAAACTGCCCCCGCCCTCGTTCTTTGGTGCTTTTACCATGTATTTCTGAAAGTACATTTAGCTTTATCCAGGAATGCATTTTACTAACAGCATCGAAAGTAAAAAGCTACTAGAAAGCACAGAGTCACTGGGATGTGTGCTTGAAGATCCAAGGATCAGTTAACATTTACAGGTCTGCAAGCATTTCTAAAACTGGCTTATGGGGTATTTATCCCAAGAAGAGATATAACAGTCATGAAACTGGGTAACCTTCCTGAAAGAGGGACTAGAGTTAGTGGGAAAAACTGGACAAGAGTGGGGAGAGTGTTTACAGCATACTTCTGAGAACTCTTGTTTGTATCCCTAGAACCCACATAAAAGCCAGACTCATTAGCATGTCTATGATACTGGTGCCCCCTACAGGGATATGGGAGGCTGAAACAGGACACTGCCCAGATGCTGGTGGGCCAGCTAGCCTATGGGAAGGGCAGTGAATAAGAAGAGACCCTATCTTGAACAAGGTGGAAATCAAAGACCAATATCTGAGGTTGTTCTCTGACCTTCACACAAGCACTGTGGCAGCACACTCACAGACATGAATACACACACATGTGTTCATACATACATACATACATACATACACACACAAACACACACATACACAACACACACCACAAAGAACAGATGAAGATCAGTGAGCTTTGTACACACTCCAAAGGGCAAGGCTTGTATCTAGGCACTTGCATATGCTTCCAGTTCCCAGAGGATCCCAAAGGCAGTGTGGGAAGGGCAGACATGATATTCTCTGTGGTTAGCAGGCCCTATGCATTTGTTAGAACAGAGAGCATGCTGGGAGAATGCAACTGTTGAATGGAGAAGAGCATGAGCCTGACAGTAAAATGTACTGTATTCTGGTGCCAATTCTGCCACGCCAACTGCACACCACGTCACCACTCTGGGGCTCCGTTTCTTTGTTTTGTATTTTTCATCTATAAAATGAGAAAGATGAATGGCCCTAGAGAGCTCTCCCAATGGTATATGTATTTCTTTTTAAAATACCAGAGAAACTCCAAGCAGACCCCTTTAAATTACAATACACATTAAATTACCATACACATCCTCGACACTTTCCACTTGTTTGGTACTCTCTTCCAGACGTCTCCATCATCTCCTGCAGCCTACAGCGGCAGGCAGCATCCCCGGGCAGCCATCACTTTACTATGGATGAACAGTGATGCTGAGTGCTTTGGCCAAGGTCAAGAGCTAGGACAGGCTCGCAAGTCCAGCCTCCTAAGTCCCTATGGCTATGCTATACTTTCCATGCAGAAAGCAAGCTGACTTTCCTGGGAAGAGTGCCAGAGGTTCCATCCTCCCCACTGAGAATATACTGGAATATTAGAATAACAACTTTGGAGACGGAGGTCTCTCCGAACCATTTCAGGACCTGGCTAGAAACCCAAAAACCCACAGAAAGAAGCAACAGGGAATTCTTCCCGTTTTTTAACGAAAGAGAAAAAATTAGGGATGGGAATATGGGGTTTCTTTAAAAATTACATGATTGCTGGAAGTTAATTTGGTATTTCTTCGTTGGTTTGTAAGTTCTGTTTCCAATCACAAAACCAGACAGCTGAGGACGCCTAAATCGCATTTCAGTGAATTAGCATCTTGTCCCAGAGAATCTATCTCACTCTGAACACAATGTAGAATCCAGACTATGGTCCTGTGTGGCAGGAAGGACTCTTCCTCGGTACAAGATTGAATTTGTCATGGTTACCTGAGATGACAGACTTCAAGTCCAACAGAAGCCACAAAACACAGTTTTTAAAATGTCATTGAGGTTGGGGTGTACTGATTTCTCCAGAGAAGGGATTGACCATACCCTGCCAGAGAGGGGCAGGGGCTGGACAAAGGCCTCACCATCCTCTGTCATTCATATACATTATGAGACCAAAGTTAGTTGACATAGAAACAAATCTGCCAGTGATTTAAAGGTACACCTTCTGGAAGGAAGGTCCCAGCACAAGTCTGTACCCCAGCACCTGGGAGGCTGAGGCAGGAAAAGCACACATTTAAGCACAACCTGGGCTATAAAACAAAGCCACATCACAAAACACCAAAGATTAAATAAGAGAGTGAATAAAGAAAAATAAAAAGAAGGTCCTGATTTCTTTCCAGAGACGTTGCCAACGTGAGGAAATCCTGGCTGCAGGAGCTTCATGCCTTGTAGAAAATACAAAGCCAAGCATACAGCAGAGTCCCCCAGGATCAGTCCTCAGAGTGAAGACTCGTGAAGGAAAGAAACTGAAGAGCAGAAATGGCGTTCCCCCTACCTGTCGATGATGACGGGGTCTGATGGGGTCTCATTCCGGTTCCCACAGCTCTTCTTCTCACAGCATCGACTGTAGAGTGGGAAGGAATCAAAATGATGAGAGAAATTGTGTCGAACTGAAAAGGCTCGATGAGCACACAACTCAAGAACACCCTGAAATGGCCAAGGTGGTCTCCAGACTATGAGCGTCACCACAGCAAGCTATGCAACCATGTTCTAGCTATTTTCCAAACACTGAGTCTGAAGCCATGAAACTCACTCAGATTCTCTACTCTAGGAGCTGGCACAGCGAGGTCTATAATTTAACCACAGATGTTTGGATTTTAAGGTCTACAAGGTCACTTCCAAGCGGATGTATGACGATTTCTACAAAAGTGTACTTCAGTTCTTTGTATCCCAATAAATATTTAAAGAAAGAAAGGGTGTGAGCATGTGTAAAATAGGCCAAAAGTAGCTGCCTGGGTTACTGTAAACCTTATTGGCTGCCAGCTTTCTCTGGAGAGCTGGGTGTCCTTTCTGTTTTATCTGTTCATTGTCATTCTCCAAAAATAAAGAAGACAAAAAAATGTATACATTTTTAAATGTATAAATTTTATACATTTTAAAATAAAATGTATATTATGAATTTCATACATTTTTAGATTTTATACATTATAAAATTTATACATTTTATAAAAATGAACATATAAAAAAAGAATGTTATAAATTTTAAAACAGGAAGGAAATAAAATACAGAGTTGGAGATGGGTAGCTAACAATTTTGCCAGAGCAGAAATAGGATTTGAATGTATCCAAGTTCCAGTCCTAAAGTCTCTGTCCCCACTCTGTAAGGTACAGGGAGCCTGGTAGACAGACAGAGAAATATTGAGGAAAGGAGGAACAGAGGGAGGGAGGGAGAGAGAGTGGGAGAAAGAGAAAGAGAGAAAGAGAGAGAGAGAGAGAGAGAGAGTCCCCAGAGCAACTACAACAATGAGAAAAGGCTCCAAATGGCCTGAGGAAGCAACATGCCTGCCCAAGAATATCTGTTCAAAGTAAACAGACAAGCGTGAGACGGCCAACCCGGTACACAAATCCCCAGCAGCCGCTCATCAGACCACTGTCTCTTGAATGCTCACTATCAAGCAGGGTTGACTCAGCTTGTAGCCATGGCGTAGCTCATAAGAAAATCACGACCATCCCAACAAGTTGGGCTATCTAATACATGAGCCACCATGTGGTTGCTGGGAATTGAACTCAGGACCTCTGGAGAAGCAGCCAGTACTCTTAACTGCTGAGCCATCTCTCCATAGCCCCAGAGCTATGTAATACATGTTTGTAATAACCATCTGCATGTGAGTGCTGCCATGACATGGCTCCTCTCTGCCGCTCAGACCTAGGGCACCACCTCTGAGAAACTGCTGGACCAAGAATAAGAGGTCTTTCATCTAACCCATCACTAAGTAACTACATGAACTCAGTCCATTGTCCTGAATCCCTCTGAAGTTTGCTTCCTTCTCCAGAAGGTGTTTGGTTTGATTATCTTTAGAGCTGCTTCTAGGCTTAAGCTGATGAGGGTGAAGTAATGAGAGTTCATGCAAATTATAATAGTACAAAGAGAAACAGGAAGGAGACCCGCGTGGCAACAGGGGACCCCAAAACCTGCCCCAGCACAGGCAGGGATCTGCTCAGTGACCCTCTGCAGCCATTCACCCTCTGAACCTCCATAGGATTGAATACATACAAATGTGAAGACTGGGGAGACGGCTCAGCAGCTAAAAGCACTTTGTGCTCTTCTAGACAACCCAAATTCGATTCCCAGCACCACGTGATGGCTCACAACATCTGTAACTTCCGCTATAGAAGAAGCTCCAACGTCTTTTCACAGCCACCTAGGGCATCAGGCATGCATATCACATACAGACACATAGAGAAACAAAACACAGGTAGAAAAGGAATTTGTTTTGTTTTGTTTTTCATGACAGGGTTTTTCCTGGACAGTCCTGGCTGTCTAGAATTTGTTCTGTAGACCACACTGGCCTCGAACTCACAAAGATCAGCCTGGCTCTGCCTCCCAAGTGCTGGATTAAAGGTGTGTGCCGCCTTTATATATTTTTAAGATTTTATTTATTTAACTTCATGCATATGAGTGGTTTGCCTGACTGTATGTGTACCACATGTGTGCCTAGTGCTTAGAGAGGGCAGAAGAGGATGTTGAGTCCCCTAGAACTGAAATTGCAGGTGATTATGACCTGCTGTATGGGTGCTAGGAACTGGACCTGGGTTCCTCTGCAAGAGCGGAGAGTGTTCTGAACTGCTGAGCCCTCTCAGGTGGAAGCCACCTTTTTTTTTAATGAATATTTACAAACATTTGAAACCCCCTCTCTCACCAGAGATATGCAGGTTAATCAGTGGGCAACCTCACCACTCTCAGAGTGTAAAAGACCCTTGAGAGACAATGACACCTGCTCATCAGATGAGCACGATGCAGCTCTAAGACATATATCAAATTAGCAAACCCTACAAAATTATCTCAACTTTCCAGAATGCCAGTCTTTCAGTCACTGGAACTTTCCAAAATAATATTTGACCTTCAAAATTATATTAGGTCTTAACTTTTAAAATTTCAATTCATCCCAATATTAACACCCATTTAAAAAAAAAAAAAATCCCAGCCAGCCATACTCCAGCCTCCAAAGCCTTTGTATCCCCTTGCAAACTCCCCATCCACCGTGTTTCCGGCTCCCACCTTTCCCGTATCTAGAATAATCTTTCTATCAATGTGTTCACTTCAGCTGGTGGGGCGAAATGACTTTGTCCAGCACCGCATTTTCAAACACCACCCCCACACTAGCCACCTAAAGACCTCCAAAGTAGAGTGTCCTTTGACATCACCAGCTTGTCCACCTAGTCACAACAGAATGCGCAGCACTGGTACAGTTTAATTACAATCACATATGCCCTTAGAATGTGCCGGTCTGTTTCGCTTGGGGAGGAGCAACTCTTACAGGAGACCTGTAAGTTTGCGAAATTGCTCAGCTAGATTCAGCTGCTTTCCATGGGAATTTTTCCTATAAGGAGAGAGAGAGAGAGAGAGAGAGAGAGAGAGAGAGAGAGAGAGAGAGAGCGCCTTGCACCAGGATGTATAATGTGAGGGCGTCAGGCAGGGAAGGAAATGCAAAGAAACTGAGCCTTTATTTCCAATAGGAAGGTATTGAAATATCACCTCTAATATCAGTACTCAGCAGAAAAGAGATACGGAGACACTCACTGGGGCACTAAACTTCAATAGTAAAAATATAAACATAATAGGAACTGATTGCATTGCCCCATTTGAGTGCTCCTTAAGATTTCTCTGGGTCTCTCAAAACAAATTCCTTTTCCAGTTTTTTATTTTGCCTTGGTTTTAAAGGCAGCTCTCGTTAACGTGGTCTAGTTGTGTTTGGTTTGACTCTTAAGAACAGTCAGTCTTAGCATTCCTAACAAGCAAGAGAAGCAATAAGCCCAAGACATAGAAACTCAGTCCCGACACTGTGGGTAGCTGACTCTCAGGAACTGGGTCCCTGAATTACTTGGGTGACATTATCTCTTTTTCTTTCCTCTCTGGACAAGGCCTGAACAACCAACTCAGGTTTAAGTACTTTTGTTTAAAAGTCTTTAGAGTTATACACCAACAGACAGGTTCCTCAGTCTCAAGTTCCTGAGAAAAAAATTTTTTGTTTGGTTTGGTTTGGTTTTTTTGAGATGGGGTTTCTCTATGTAGCCCTGGCTGTTTTGAAACTCACTCTGTCGGCAAGGTTGGCCTCAAACTCACAGAGATCTGCCTGCCTCTGCCTATCCAAGTGCTGGGGTTAAAAGTGTGTGCCACCACTGCCCAACATTTTGTTTTGTTTTTAACTGAAAATAAATAAGTAAGTAAGTAAGTAAGTAAATGATAAGAAGGCCAAACTTCAATAGGTTAAAACTACCCTGAGGGTTTGTGGGATTTCTTTTTCTCATCGTAGGAAAGTGAAATCTATCTCTCCATGTTCCTGTCTGGTTAGGTTTGGTTTGGTTTGGTTTATTCTAAAATTTATTTGGGGTACCTTCTGCTTGAAACACTCTCAAATTGTTCACAAGGCCTCTCCTCCCTATGAAATCTTTGAAAAGGAAAAAAAGCAAAACAAAGACACGATTGGGGGCGGGGTGAGAGATTGGGTCTGAGAAATTTTTACCACAATTCTGAATTGTACCTGAAAAAAAAATTTTTTTCAGGAAAGGAGAAAATGAGAGAGAAAAAAAAAGATGAAAAGATGGCTGGGGAAGGAAAAAAGAAAAAAGCCCTGGTCTCAGTCTGAGGATGGCTAGTCAGCCAAACTCCAGCCCAAGATAAGCTAATGTGTCCTTTTCCTTTCCAAACTCGTTTTTTAAAATTCAACCCTCAACTTTCAAAAATCTGTCTCTAATTTCAAACTCAAATAAGCTCACAGCATGGTGGCTTTTGTTTTGTTTTCTTCTCCCCAACTCCTCCCTGCGATTGCATAACAAAAGTGTCTAAATTCACACCATCTGGCCGATAAAGACACTGGCCCCACTGCCCGGCTGGCCCATCTGATTAGGGCCCTGTCTAGCCTGCGCCTTGTGGCGAAAAGTCACAGCTGTGGGGTTTGCTCACGCTCAATACAACTCTGTTATTAGCCAGCTGTAGGCCTAGAGACGACTTCTGTTCAAATTATAATATCTTTTAACCCTCTGAGCATTGAGGGCACGGGGTGGCAGGCAGCAACATAACACCTAGATATCTCCTTGCTAATAATTGGCAAAATGAACTAGCACGGCAAAGAGAGGATCAAAGATCACTGGGGAAGCAAGAAAAAAAAATTATTCCTAAAAGAGACGAATTTTGCCCTTTGTTTTGTCACACAGACACACAGACACACAGACACACAGACACACACACACACACACACACACACCATCCCTACCACCAAAGCTAAAAACAATTAATGAACCTCATACTAATGAATACAGAATAGCCATTTCCGGAAGTACCCAGGTACTCCAGACAAGACCATGCAAAGGAACTATGCATACTAATTGGGCACCGGCACCTCGTTCATGCTCCGCCATTCACAGCCATTCAAATGAAGGAGAAGGAACTTTCCCTCTTTAAGGAGAATCAGCCCTTTTTGACTAGTGAAAAGTTCCCTTGTGCCTATGGACTCACATGTCTCTCATCTTCCAACACACACACACACACACACACACACACACACACACACACACGCATGCACGCACACACAGATACACACAGAGACACACATACATAAACATACACACACCCAGATACACACAGATACACACATGAACAAACACACACACACCTTACAAACAGGCATGCACCCACACTCTACAGACAGTAACCTATCCAATGGATCATTTATTCTCCTATAATTAATATTTGTTTGAGAATCTAGAGAGAAAGTAAGAGTGCATCTTGCCGGCTCTACACTGCAGAGAAGTTACAGTACATTAAATTTTTATATTGTGTTACTAATGCAGACTAAACTAGAGGCTTTAAAAATTGATGCTGCTATTTAAACAGCATAAAATGAGGAGGATTTGATTAGGCTTAAAAAATAAAAATGTCATCCTCAACTACCGCTGCATGAGGTGTTCTGAGTATTATTTAAAGTGATGGGAAGGCATCATAGACAGTGGACTACTTGTGCCTTTCTTATCTTTTAAGACTGTCTCTCCAAACAAAGATACTTAACAGGTAGTGACAGAAGAAACCTCCTTTTGACTAGCCAACCAGATCAAAGCACTGCAACTATGTAGTCAGGGTATTACCAACAAGGACATCATAGAATAGTATTTTCATTTTGACCAGGTCTGTCAAGTGCTCTGAGGTAATGGAGTAACTCTACCCGAGGCCCAGGCCTTCCCAGGCTGTGGCACCTCAGTACGCTTCTGTTGGTGAACTTTACCTGTTGGTGAATTTGTTTTTCTAATAGTTGGCCACAACCTAAACAAGCATGTCCGGTTGTTATGACTTTATACTGGCTGGATTAAAGGGTTGGGGGGGGGGGTGCCTTTAGAGAGCTGCCTAAGGTGAGCCCTACTAAGTCAGGTGTCCTGCAGTTATCCCCAAACTGCCCAGAATGAGAAGAGGGCTGTAGGAAAACCAAGGCTTTTCCTCCAGTCAAACTGTGGAGAGAGGGAGATGTGTGTGTACAAAACAGACTTTGACGTTTCCAACTGAAATGAGTGTCTCCTCCGGATGCTCTCTCCCGTTTATGGTATTAACACCCTATGTGCTACACAGCACACACCGGGCACTCCGCAAACATTAGTTGAAAGACTAAATGTGAGAGTGAATTCCCTACACTACCATCATCATCTATTCTCTTCTGTTTAAGTAGAAGAAAGGGGGCAATGTGCACGGCTCAAAATAGAATGAACTGAGCCCTGGAGGGCAGGTGGGAAAGCTAAAAACTCCAATAGACTGTGCCTTTCACAGCGTGATCCTCTGAATCCATCTCTCCTGGAACCTCAGATGTCCTGAGCACGGGTTTCTCCTTGTACATTTGTTCGTTCCCTGCCCCCACCCCCCGCGAAATAATTTTCTGTCCCACAATTCCTTCTTGACCTAAGAAATGACTCTGCTGTGAAATCTTGCAGTGGGAGAAGTGACTTTACCAGCAGGGGATGAAAAGCCCAGGCATCTCTCCAAGGACAGAGGCCTAGGACCTGGGCAGTGCCTGGAAATAGGCCTCTCAGCCCTCTGGTGGTGCCTGGGGCCCAGCAAGAGCTCCACAAGTGGCTCCATCAGAAATTTACCCTAAGCAGGCAAAGCTGTAACAAAGACTGGTGGGAGCCCCCACACCAAATTCAACCTGAAGCCTTGCCTGATGCCTAAGCAGCAGCTGAGATTTCCCACCCTGTGGAAGAAACTGGAAAATCAGGTGGATGGAATTCATTTTCTGGTTTACATTTCCCAGTCCTAAGCCTTAATGACTAGGAAGGTTTTCTGAACTCCAGATCAGCTCAGGGACAAATCTGCCAGGTTCCCTTGGCAAACCAGCCTCAGGATTCCCCCAGCTTTCCAGTCAAGCCCAAGGAAAAGGTGCCTCTTACCTGCACATCACCTCGTGTGTCAGGAGGACTCTGCACATTTCAGGATTCTTATTCTGTCCCTCATAGGCTATGGGCTGTCAGAAAGGAGACATGGACAGGGTGGAGGCTTTAAAACAAGCACTAAATCAGTTCCCTCTCACTAGCTGTTGGGAGAGCTCCCTCCTCTCAGGCAGCACAGAACCAGAGTCTTTGCCTGGTTAATACAGCCCGAAGAAGTTTGCCCTTAGTTCTTAGTAAAGAGGAATTCTCCAGCGAACTGAATCTTCAATAATTGTTTGCTGTCTTCAGCCCTTCATTTATTACCTCCCAGTGCCCAGCATTTCCCCATAGCAGATGAAACAGGGCTACCAGAGCAGGGGGGGGGGCTCCCCAAGAGTGGACTTGAGGTAAAGAGAAGTGTGAATCCCATGCTCTAAATCATGCAAGAGGCAGAAGTCACCAGACAACCAAAGGAAGTAGGGAGCCAACAGTAGGCTCCCTTCTAGTCTCACCTGTTTGGTGACAGAGTCGATGAGCCTGACATAGAGGTCCTGCTCCGTGCGGACACCTGTGTGGGAGGGGACAGGCGGTTGGCAAGGATGACAAAGACCCTCTCCCACCTCAACCCTTTCCCTGTCCTGGAACCTGATCCAGTCAAGCCACAGACACCTAGATGGAATTGACATAAAGGGAGACACCCCTCTACTCCCATCCGGGACCAAGGCTCCCCACAGGCCTGCCCTCACTAGCCTTCTACCTCCCAAGCACCGTAGGAGGTAGCCACAGCAGCTACCAAACTTGGCTGCTTGGTGACTGAGTGCCTGCCCCACTTACCGTTGCTGTAAAGGAGCTGTAACTTGTAATGAGTACCATTGTTGGTCTTCTCATTGCCTTGCTCCTGAAAAGACAGAAACCCTTCATTCTTAAACTTTTCAGTGACTCCCCACACACACAACCCCGGGTCCAGACTCAGACCAATGGTCAAGGAGCATTTTCCACCATTGGCCATCTTGGGAATTTTGTCAAGGCCTGTAGCCGCTTGCCCTTCACCAGCCCTTGTCTCTCTTTTAAAAATCTCCTAAGTGCATCCCTGCCCGGACTCCAGCACCAATGCTGTCTTTCAGCAGTCCGCACCCAGTCTATCTGACCTTGATGAGCTCCTGGGCTACTCTCTGCAAGGGGGAAAAAAAAAGGCTAAGCCTGCCTGTCCTTTAGAAAAAGCAACATTAGCCACCATTGGGGGGGTTGGAAGCCAGGAGTGACCATTTCCAGGGCTCAGGGGCTTGGCAACGAGCTACCCCAGGTTTCCCTTTCTTTGCTCAGCCAATGAGCCTCATCCCTGCTGTTGGGCATATATTGGTTTAGGTAAACAACCCATCATTTAGGCTCAAACGTAGCTCTCAAATTAGAGTTTGAATTCAAGGGAGGTGCTCAGCTGTTGGGGGAGTAAGCGAGCCATGGAAGGCTGGCCTGAGTTCCCACGTAAAACTCAATCAACCCACCTACACCCCTGCGCTCTTTCCTGCTGCAGAGAGAAAATAATAATAATAATTTCGAAAAAAAAAAAACCTGGAGACTGACAGCAGCAGCGTTGGATATACTTTTAAAACTAGGTCTAAAGTATTTTTTCCGCGGGGTCAATTGATGGCCTGCCGCTATTGCTATTACTGACCCCAAGGCTAGGGCCCACAGCCGCAAGCCTCTGGTTCAGAGTAGGGGCTCATTGAGGTGCGGGGGGTGGGGGGGAATCTACTGAGTTAGAAGCTGAGGGTGAGATGCCTCAATTTATCATCCCTGATGATACGAGCGGGAGTGTCACAAGTGACAGATGGAATCCTTAGTGCCGGGTTGGGAGGGGAGGATTTTAAGGGGTCCGCTTACTTTGTCGTTCTCCACAAAGTCCACGAATGCAGTGCGCTCAATCTCCACCGGCTGTCCCTGCCTATCGTAGAGCGCCAGGACAAAATGAAAGAAGTTGGATTTCCTCAAGTTAGAAGGAGGCTGCTTTTCAAAGTGGGCCCGGGACAGGGCAACTCCGCTGCACAGGAAGTGTTGGGAGACAGAAACAGGACAGGGGGGAAAGAGAGAAAGACTGGGTGTTAGGCAGTTACTACTAACATGCTCAAACGACATTGCAGAAGGACCAGGAAGTCCACTGCCCGGAACCCAAGACCCGAAACCTTCAGAGACTTTATCATTTCTGATTAAGAAACACACTTCCTTAGAGGAGTTGCAATAGACACCTTCCTTCCACTGCCCAGTTATACAGTCGCCCAGAATCCCGTCAAAATTCACTTTTAGTAGAATTGAAAGACCAGAGCTGCCGGGCCGAAGTCCTAAGAAGCGCTGCTAAACCCCAGGTGCCTGCCCCAAAACTCAAAGCTGTGGCACAGATAGGGATAGGGTTCTTTTGCATTTGAACAAGTGACTCCCTTTAACTCCTGGCTAATGAATTTCTGGACCTGGTCCACAGACTACAAGATAGGAAGCCTGGAGCCCAAGCCTCTGCCCTCACAATTTGCCTTACTCTATCGAAATTTGCATCCAGGGCAGCATCACCGCAAAAATCCCTACAGGCATTGCTGGCGATAGTGGGCCAGGGTCGAGGACTCGCTATTGAGGGCCTTCGCCCTCAAGAGCCGCTCCACGTGGAGAAGACAGAAGAAGCCAGAATGTTAAGAGACAATCAGCGTCCTGGCCAGAGACCCGGGCGATCCTCGTTCAAGGATTTTCTCCAATTCCCTGACTCTGTAAAGCTGGATCCGGAGAGCTCCAGAGCCTTGGATGTGTACACAGGACCTCCCTATATACCTGTCTTTGATTGTGCCATATTTGACTAAAAACCTTGTGGAACCGGCGAATTGACAGATGGTGAGGGCAGCCTAGTGGCCCTGAGGTCTTCTGGATTCTTCTGCTGGGCACGGTCGCAGGCATTTTTTGAAAGTGTATAATTTTGACTAGACCACCACAGACTGTCGTTTCAAACTTTAATAAAGTACATTTTATTTCGGACGGGAAGACAGGAGGGAGATGTCATTAAGCCCCGCTAAGGAGCAGATCTACGGAGCTGCCTTGGTTCCCTCGGCTTGTCGCTGGAGCGAGTCCCCAGACCGCTTTCGAGAGCCGCGGCCTCCGCAAAGTACCATCTGCTTCAGGGACAACTGAGCATTCGGCTCCAGAGGGGTGGCAATCGGGTACCACAGCTGCCACTTCAGTCGTCCGGCTTGTGGCCTTTACTGCCACTCATTGAAGGGCCAGTTCGCTCTACCCGGGACACCTGGAGATCTGGCCTGTCTGCAAAAGGGGTCATTTCTCAATGTGAAGTCCAGATTTAAGGAGGTTGGCGCAGAGCACGGAGGGAGAGACAAGAGTCGTGGAAGAAGTTTGTGGGCTCTTGGAGAGAGGAGCTGCTTCTTGAAGACCTGGACGCGAAGGCCACAAATCTCAGTTCAGAAGCGACGGTGAGAAGCGGGGCTGGAATGTCTTCGTGGGATGGAACCCTAGACAAGTCTTAACCATCTATACACACGAAGATTTGGAAACAAAATCAACTTGAGGAACCCGCAAAACTGGAGGCTAGTCTTCTCTGCGGCTCAGGCAACGGAACTCCATTTTCTCCTCTTCCCCGACTGCTCCTGTGCTTCGGTCCATCCTCAGCCTCCTCGATTTGTCAGGCCCACTCTCTCTCACCCAGGACTCGCTTGCTTGTCCCCTTTCCTAGAGCTCCCGGCCGCCTTGCTTTCCCTGCAGCCACTCAGGCCTCTCCGGATCCTCTCGCCGCCGCCACCATCTGGCCGCTGGGCTCCCCGAGTCTCAAAGCCATCCTGAAAGATGCTGGAGGAGAGGCTCTCGCAGGCAGCGTGGGGGAACCTAGGAGTGACCGGAAAGCCGGCTCCGCTGCTGTGCCGGCTGCCAGCTCGGATCTTCACGCGCCACTCCGCTAGAGTCCTGGAGTAAACGCCGCGGTGTGAGCTTGAATTCTTTTAATATTTTTTTTTTTTTTTTTTGCCCCCAAAGAATGGACTGTGGGGAAGAAGTAAAGGAGAAACACCCATGACCTCAGTAGTTCAGAAACTCCAGTGGCGACTGCGGAAAAAGGGTTCCCCTGGTCGCAGCGACCTGCCCGCCCAGGGAAAACCCCAGTGCGCTCGGCCTGGGAGAACAGACAGGGACAGAGAGAAAGAGAGGGAGCAGAGGAAAGAGGTACGCGGGGAGACAGACACAACCAGAGACTTTCAGAGCACAACGGCTCCAGTCTCATTACCTCTGAGCCGCGACATTGGCATCAACCACGCCGACATTCCGGACCCAGGACCTGACCGAATCCATCTCGGCACCCAGAGACTTTTCTTTCAGAGACGGTCCTCTTCCTAGCGTATCTTGAATCCCAAACATTTAAAAAGTCTGGTCCTCTACTGTCGCCTTAAAAGTGACTTTACGACAACACCGTCCTCACTTTCCAATGCTGCCAGCAAATGGTGTTCTCCAAAGCAATCCGAGAAAGGCGGCAAGGGCCGAAGTTTAGGGCCCTCTTGGAAAGAAATAGCCAGTCCTTTCCTCCAAGTACAAAATGCAAAGTTTGCGTTTTTATCCTCGGTGGCTTCTGATCTGCCGCCTCAGGGCTTCCACTCTAGGTCGCCCGCATCCTTCCAGCTGCAGAACGTTCTCCAGAAAGTGGCCACAATTTAGAAGCATCACCTGTTCTGGGAAAAACAGGAGGAGATAGATAGCTGCCTGATCTCTCCCCTTCCTCCTTGTCCCCCCTCCCTGCTCCTCCCCACCGTTCTGATATAGAAAAAAAAAAAAATCCCCAACAGGATCAGTTGTAAGAGGAAGGGGAAGACCCGGAGCGGGGAGGAGGCGGTGGCTGAGAGCGCCGCAGAGCCGGGCTGCTGCAGCGCGCGGGCCCCATGAATGGTTACTACAACCCGGGCCGCGGGAGGCGGAGCCGAGCCCCGATAAGGAGCCTCATTTGCATGAACGCCCGGGATTGGCCGGCTCTGGGCAAGCCGGGCGGACGTCCTCCCGCGGCGTTAGCCAAGCTTCTGCGTTGCCCGAAATCCGGGAGGTGAAAGGCTACAGCAAGCCACAAGCACCGAGTGCGGGCCAGAGCCCCGAGTGTTTGGTCTGCGTGGGAAGGGGGTCCCCAAATCCTGCACTAAAACAGAGTAACAGGACTCTGAGAGTTGGGAACATGATGGTTCTCTCCGATCGCGGGAGCAGGAAGCCTGCGCGGATTTGCCTCTAGATACAGGTTTTTGTCGCCTGCGGGGGACCCTACAGATTCATTCCCGGGGGTTGGACTAGTGTGCACGCTTGCCTGCAAGCAGAAAGTGACCACCTGTATTTATGCTTTTCGCAAACAACGTCCCCCCCCCCCCCCAGGGTATCCATCTTCCTGAACCGGTCTACCAAGTCTCAGAGTTCCAGGGAGGCTATCATTTCGTGCGAAGGCCACAAGTGTTAAAAGGAGAGAAGAGATGAAGGAAAGCGAGAGCGGAATGTGGACGAATGAGGCTCAAGTGCAGTTTAAATAAATATACTGTGAAGGGAAATGGTGAAGGAGCTAAGGAAAACAGCCCCGGGAGGGCGGGAGCACGCACCTTTGCAGATGGGAAAGGTTGCTGACAGCGTGGCTGGCTGAGAACTGCGGGGTGTAGTTTCCAATGCCCCCCCCCTCTTTATTTTTTTTTTTTTATATCCTCTCCCTGAAGCCCGAGGAACCCGGGTTGGAGCCACGAGGAGTCTGTGAAGAAGTCCTGGAAACTTTGCCCGCCGAGCGCGCTGTGGTCGCGAAGGTTGGTGGTCGGGAAGCAGCGGCTTCACAAAATAGCTGAAATCCTAGACGGCTGGAGGTGCCTATTAAAAAAAAAAATCCTCCTGGCTGGGTGTTATTTTCTTGCTTCTCTTTTTGTATTCTGATCTGCGCGTAGATCTTCTGTTGAAATCTAGAACGCCAGCGCGAAAACAGATTTGAAGACAATGAATGCAAATCTGTGCTCAAAGACCATCTGCCGTGGAGGAGACAATCAGCTGCGCCGCGGTTCGAGCGACTGCACCCGAGCCTCCCAGCGTCATTACAGTCGGGAGACTTTCCTCCCTACTCAGGGCTCAGGTTTGAGTGTCAATTGACTCCTGACCGGACCCCCTAGCTGTAGGTGAGCGCTCACAGCTGAACTGCGAGAGTTAGCCGCTAGAGGACACAGCGCCTGGGGTGCACGTTTGCCTGGCGAGCGAACAGGAAGCTTGCGCTTTCAGACACTGCGACTTTCCATAGCAAGGGACCACCTGAGCACGTCACTTCACCTCGGGGGCAAACTGCGACTACAGACTGCGCAGGCGGGATGGTGCTCCATCAGATTTGGTCTCTCTCTCCAGCAGAAACTAGCTTGAAAGCTGCCGGGGGCTCGAGCCCTCTTTGCACAGACTAGGTGGGGAGGGGGGTGCGGGGGAAGAGGCTGGAGTCGCGTTGATGGTGTACCCTAACTCCAGGCCTTTAGCTTGGCCTTCCCAGGTGGCATAAAAGGGAGGAGGGGCGGTTTGTGGTTCGGTTGGGTATGAAAAAATGGAATGAAAGGCTTACTTGCATAAGGCAGTTGTCCACCAGAAGAGGGAGGGTGGCGAAGCTGGTAGAGATAAGATCCACCTCTGTGCTTTCAGCTGCGCAGTTCGGTTACACAAGACTGTACGGATAATTACGACCCCGGGAAAAATTAATCACCTAGAGGCTTCGAACCGGGCCTGCTAGGTTTTTTTTTTTTTTTTTTTTTTGGTAGTGTTTTTGTTTTGTTTTGTTTTGTTTTTTAAGTCTGCTGAATTTAAGTAATCCCTTGTCCTTCTCTTTCTTGCCCGGGCCCTGTTTCCAGCTGGTCAAAGGCCTCAGGTTCCTCGGTGAAGAGTGTGGACCAGTCAGTGAGCCCTCTGACGTGTGGATAAAACGGCTGGCTTTTGTGTAGTTTTGTTTTAACCTCCCCAAGGAGACTTTGATCAGCTACACCTCGAAAATGTTCGCGAAAGATGCAGAGAGCCTGAGGGGCTGCGGGGCAGCCCCGGACTCCGGCCTAGCCCGGCCCGTAGGCCCCTAGAGGCCCCAGGTTAAAGGGCAGAGCCAAGGTCGCTGACGCCTCTTTTCTCACCAGTAACAGCTGCCGCCCAAATTATACCCCTCAGGAAGCGAATGAATTGTTCCTTTCTCCTAGCTCCCTGCTGCCTTCTCCAAAGCATACCCGGTGGCGTCTCACCTCCCTCCTCCCCAGTGACAAGTTGAGGGTGGTGGTGTCCTGCTGGGAGACGGTGTGTGGGTGCCCTCCCTCTAGAACTCAGTGGGACGCTTGGCTCTGAGTCGTCTGCACTGAGGGAACCTCCGGTTCCTGGGGCCCCTCTGGACCCTGGGGACAGCCTGCGGACCCGCCGCTTGGGGTCCCAAGGGTGGCTAGCCCAGAGTCCAGAAGTTCCTTTTAGGCATAGATGAAGTTCCAGACCGAGAGTATAGAGGAGCAGTCGGCCTTGTGCCCCAAGCTGTAGCGTTTGTGCGCGCCGAACGCCTTTCTGCCAACCGCCTTGGCTTTGATTTTGTTTGTGAAGGTCTTAGGGAGGGGTAGCAGAAGATTGACCACCCGCGCCAAAGAAGCCGTGCTTCTGACTGAGGCGCGCAGTCCTAACTCCCAGAGTTGCTCCCATCTCCTTCGCCTCCAGCTACGTGAGAATAACGCTCCATTAGGAACCTGCAACACAAACCCCGCCCGGAGCGGCTCCGGGACCCGGTTGGAGGAGCTGCGTGCCCCCCCCTTCCCGCCCCGACTCCCAGCCCCAAAGCCGGACAGGGTACCAGGCCTTCCTCCACTCAGGACTGGGGAGTCTCGGGGTTCCATCCTCGAGAAAAATCCAGAACTCGCTGCATTTCTATTTTTCACGACCATCCAGTTACACAACGTGGAGAAGTGGTCTGGGATCCCGTCTTGTACACTGTCACTGCATTTGTTCGCCCTTCTAACATACCAGAGTCCAGGTTTGGGTTCCCCCACCCCCTTGTTCGTCTTTTACTTCAGCTTAATACAGTATGTTCAGGCTAAAATTGCTTTTAAGGCCCGGTTGATCCGGTATTTACCAGCCCTGACACCTTGCGCGCTTCTCTATGTCAGAGGTTTGCGGGAGTGCCCACCAGGCATTAACACACCCCACATCCTACAATCCTCTCCCTCTCTCTCTCTCTCTCTCTCTCTCTCTCTCTCTCTCTCTCTCT
>JANHMN010000001.1:210687902-210712901 GCA_030674055.1 Rhabdomys pumilio | reverse complement strand
CTCTCTCTCTCTCTCTCTCTCTCTCTCTCTCTCTCTCTCTCTCTCTCACACACACACACACACACACACACACACACACACACAATTTATTAGAATGACTTACAAACTGCAGTCCAGCTAATCTAACAATGGGTGACTGTGAACTTCCAGTCCAAGAATCCAGTAGTTGCTCAGTCCACAAGGATGAATGTCTTCAGTATACACTGAAATCCTGAAATAGGCTCTAATACCAGTGAAGGGATGGATGTGCTAGCAAGGCAAGGGCAAGCAAGCAGAGAGCAAAAGCTTCCCTCTTCCAGGTCCTTTTCTATAGGCTGCCAGCAGAAGGTGTGACTCAGATTAAAAATGTGTGTTCGTCTTCCCGCCTCAAGCTCCAGATCAAATGTGTGTGTCTTCCTACCTCAAAGGTAGGAAGCAGAGTCACACATTATAACCCAAGCAAAGACTCTCACAGGCGTGCCCTCCTCTTCTGGATTGTAGTTCATTCCAGATGTAGTTGAGCTGACAACCAAGAATAGCCATCACAGGTGGTGAATCTTGACTCAACTTGATGAGCTCTAGAACCACCATGGGCACAGGTCTCTGAATGTGTCTGTAAAGGATTGTCTAGACTAGGTTAACTGAGGCAGGAAGACCCACCCCAAACGTGGGCAGCACGATTCCAGAGGCCGGGATACAGATAGAAAGGAGAAAGGAGTAAGCACCAGCATCCGTCTCTCTCTGCTTCCTGACGGTAGACACAATACAACCAGCTGCCTCACACCCGTAGCACTTTGTCTTCCCACCATGGTGGACTGTGTCCCCTAGGACTCTGAGCCCAAACAGACCTTTCCTTAAGTAGTTTTGGCCAATATCTTGTCGCAACAAGATAAGCAGCTAATGCACACGTCTGAAGACCACATAAAGAACTGAAGTCTTCACTACCCAGCTAGTTCATCATGTGGCTGGAAAGTAAGAAAGAGCAAGGGTGCCCATTGTGTGAGTAGTGAAGCTATTGATGTCCAGTGAGGCTCTAAACACCCAAAGGTGGCTCGCACAGCTGGGAAACCAAAGTTTCAATCCCATCAGTTAAATCCCTTTAAATGTAAGTATCTATTTAAATACTCAACGGGACTGTCTGAATTAATAAGAAAACTATCAAAATCTGCAGAGGCATTCACATCTCTCAGAGACCATTGGAGTAGGGCTTCACGTTTGAATCTTCTAACATTGCACCTCAGGCAGGGTGAACGGGAGATGATCTGTCTCTTAGGCAGACATAAACAAGACACACTAACTCCTTTAGAATTGTTAGGGAGTTGACAAGGAGTGTGTGCCTCCAACTCACAATTTCTGACAGCTAGCTCAGGGCTTTATCCACAATATCCATCTATTAACAATGACAATAACGCATTAATGGCATAATTAATATTATGAACTATGCACAAGGAAGCCCTTTGCATCTGTTGCTTGGTGCACTCGACAGATTTACACATTCTGGCACTCCAGGAAAATGATACCACACGTAAGACACATGGGGCAAGGCGGGGTAAATATCCCCCTGAAGAGTGCTGTCTGAAACAGCCATGATACTCCTCTTACATTTTATAATTAAGATAAAAATAAACCCTGCAGGAATAGGGTAGATATTAAATGCTGATTTTGTTTAAAATTTCCAGATGGTTCGTGAGAATGGGATCTGCTTCATGAACCACACCTTTCCTGTGCTGTTTTATACTCATTTCTCAATCAAATATTTTCAAAGGTGATCACTTCCATTTTTTATGTATACCTTTGTAGTAGTTTGAATAGGTATGGCCCCATAGACTCATGTGTTTGATGCTTGGCCCATAGGGAGGGGCACTATTAGGAGGTGTGGCCTAGTTGGAGTAGGTGTGGTCTTGTTGGAGGAATTATGCCACTGGGGTCAAGGTTGGGCTTTGAGGTCTATGCTGAAGCTATTCCCAACGTGGAGCACAGTCTCCTTCTGCTGCCTGAAATCAGGAAATACAACTCTCAGCTCCAGCCTCATGTCTGCTGCCATGCCTCCATGTTTCCCGCCATGATGATAATGGACTGAACCTCTGAGACTGTAAGCCAACCTCAATTAAATGTTTTTGGGGTTTTTTGCTTTGTTTTGTGTTTTGTTTTTTAAATAAGAGTTGCCATGGTCATGGTGTCTCTTCACAGCAGTAAAACCCTAACAAACGAAAAGAAAAATTTTGTTCTGACAAATATAACTCAAAATTATGTGTGCCACACCCATGCACATCTGGGTAATACTAATTGGACTCAAGGGGTCCTTAATGAAAAACAAAGAGTACATGACTTTGGGATGAAGATGGAGTAAAGACCATCTATACACATATACACAACACCGCAGACGCAACACCCATGTGTGGCTTTGCGTGTACATGGGACATGTGTGTAAACACATACACATATGCATACACAGTTCTGGTGGGCTTCAGTCCTCTGCAGCAAACTGAGGTCAGCACACCTCAGAGCCCAGAATCATTCTGTCCGTTTATCTCTGTGCTGAGGAAGCTCTGGGCAAACATGACCTTGCAAGACTTGTATAAAACTTCCCACTCGGTTGCCAAGCAGCATCTTGCCCTAGACAGACAGCAAGGGTAGATACTGTTACTTCCCCAGTGAGTCCTCAGATGTCAAGAATGTCAGGCATTGGCAAAGCTGTCCTGTCACGTTCTGCACAGCCCTTGGTGACGTACCGTTGGCATAGTGTGTCTGCTACAGGAACTTGGTAGTCTGCCTGGTCTACGGTCCACAGGTTGAGCCTTCACTCTTAGACTGCTGCCCCTCCCCTGGCTGCTTGAACACTGAACCTTAAATATCAAGTGATTCTCCCTCTGACACTCTCTGAGATAGGTCAATGCTATTAACTCTATCTTATAGAGGGGGGGAGAAGCCTTAGAGAGGGCAAATGGCACTCTCCAGGTCACCCAGCATGTATGGGAAGTGCTAATCAGCCTCAGCCTGTCTATTGGGTAACTTATGATGCAGGACCCCAGGGTGCATGCTCTGAGTCTTGGAACAGAGACTTCTAGAAGCCACATATGGAAATAAGCAGCATCCAGAATCCTTCCTGCCCTGTGACCCTCCCCACTAACGCCCCCCACCATCCACCCCAGCTCACTTCTCTTCCATATGTTTCAGTATAAAACTAAAGACTGACAGCTACAGAAAGGAAAGGCACGTTGCGACTACTCAAATGTACCTAGGTTCCCATTCACCAAAACCTCACATTCATGGGACCCTCTGGCACCACTAGCCAGGGTCCAAAGGAATTGTGTTATATTTTCTTGGTTTTTCTCACTGTGTCAGGATGTACACAGGTCCCAATTATACCCCTTTCAAAGGACAGGAGATGTTGCCACCGGTGGCAGACCTTTCTTCCTCTGCCGCCAGGTACTCTGCGAGGGGTTGGACATCCTCAACAGGCTGGGACCTGCTGGAGAGAAAAGGAAAGAAAGTCAGGCTGAGGCATATGAGCTGAGAAACAGTGTCCCTAGCCGCATGTTTGTGACTGGCTTTCCCAAGGAGGTTGATGGTTACCACTGTGGCATGCATATGCTGGTGACAGGACATCCTGGGAGAGAGGCCAGATTCTTGGTGTAGCCCGCAGAGCTTGAAATTTTCATCTGCCAAAGACACATGGATTTGCCAAACCCAACTCACCCTTGCCAGCTTAGACGTTCCCTAGCTTGTAGAGAGATGAGAGTCTTATAAGCTTCTCGGTGAGAATCAAGAGGAACACACGAGTCGGCCCCGGAAAGATTCTCTGTCCCTTGTCCTCTTGTCCTCAACACCATTCTTCTATGCTGTCCTGGTCACTCAGCCAATCTCCACCCAGCCCTGTGAAGATGTCAGAGAATGGCAGGTCACAGTGTGTAGGAGACATCAGGACACTCTCCAACACACTGTTTCTAAGCTTACCTTCTATGTTAGTCTGTGAGAGATACTGGCATGATGTATACACACTGAGGACTTCAATGGCAGACTGGTATTTTTTAGGTCTTAAGACTAGAAGCCCGGGCCGGGCAGTGGTGGCGCACACCTTTAATCCCAGCACTTGGGAGGCAGAGGCAGGCGAATTTCTGAGTTCAAGGCCAGCCTGGTCTACAGAGTGAGTTCCAGGACAGCCAGGGCTACACAGAGAAACCCTGTCTCAAAAAAAACAAAAAAAAAAAGGCTGGAAGCCTAAGACCAGGGCATTAGCAGGTGTGTGTCTCCTGAGGCCTCTCTCTGTAGCTGGTAGGTGCTACCTTACCATGTCCTCATGTAGCCAACCCTCTGCGCACTGACATCCTGGGTGCCTATTCTGTGGGCAAGCCACTGTTCTGATAGGGACACCAGTCACACTGGTGAGGTCCGTCTTGAAGATCTCGACCTCCTTCTTAAGCCCTTTCCAAACATGCTCACATACAAAGGGGCTGGGAACAGGACATGATTCAGCCAGTAAAAATGTGGTTTTTAGAGTCTTCTTTGTTGACAGCCTGTTCCAGAGTGGAACCAAAGGTATCTGTCTCCCTTTCGCAGCCTCCCTTACAATGAGGGCTGGCTCAGTGTTCTGCCAAATCTCACGCTCTGGGCTTGGGATCTGGAACTCACGAGGCAGATACAAGAGCTGGGGAGTTTTGTCTCTTCAGTGTGGGTGTCAGCATATCAGAAGCAAAGGGGATGAGAGTGGGCAACAGTGGCCTTGGCCTGAGGCAGAGCATTGGAACATACAGCAATGCCATCCAGAGGCAGCCATGGAGATTCCCACGGTGAGCTTTGGGGTCTAACTCTTCTTAAGTTGTCAGCTTCCTGTTACAGACACAAAACTTCTTGGCAAGTTCCTTTCCCACTCAGAGCAATAAGAGTCCGTTCTTTTTCTCCTTTCATTGCTTCTCCTTATTTTTCTTTTCTCCCTTCTTATCCTCTTTCCCCATTCCTTCCTCCATCTTTTCTACCTATTTCGTTGTTTGCAGCACTGGGTTTTGAACCCAGGGCCTCAAGCATTCTGGGGAAGTGCTACCCCACTGAGCTATACCCAGAGCTAGAGCCAGTTTTTGTTGCTTGAAGCTTAAGTATCCTGACCCACACAGCAGGAAAGCTAGATCTCCAAAGGGCAACGAAAGAAACAGAGGAAAAAAATAAAGTCAACGCTTAATGTCTTTTGGGAAGGAAAGAGGCTTTGCACAACCTCCCAAAGTTTAAGAGGCCTTAAACTATACCCTTATGATCTGCTTATTAAACTGGGTATGGTGATATACACTGAATAATCCCAGCATGCAGAAGGCAGAAACAGGAAGACCACTGTGAATTCAAGGCCAGCCTGGTCTACATAGTTTCAGAACAGCCAAGTTTTCATAGCAAGATCCTTTGTAAAGAAAATTATCTATGTGTGCAAAATTTTATGTTGTGTGAGTTTATGCGTATCACACGTACACAAGTGCCAGTTGAGGCCTAAAGAGGGCCAAAGAAGGCAAGCTTACAGATGGGTTTGCACTCCCACCTGGATACTAAGAGCCAGGGTCTTCTGAAAGAGAAGTACATACTCTTAAATACTGAGCTATTTCTCCAGCCCCAAAGACTTATATGATTTTACTTATGTGGTTTTATCTGTGTCTATGTATGTATGTGTGTATGCATATGTGTGTATGTATGGGTGTGTATATGAAAAAGAGAAAAAGCCATACATGTATACACATGCCTCCAGATGCCAGAAGAGTCTGTCTGATGCCCTAGAACTGTAACTGGAGTTGCAGGTGGCTGTGAGCCATCCAGTGTGGGTGCTGGGAACCGGAAACGTTTGGAGATCCAGTTCAGATGCTTGAGTGTTTGTCACAAAACCATGAGAAACCTTAGTTCAGATCCTGAGCATCCTGTGTAAGGCCAAGCATGGCAGCCTATGGTTGTAATCCCAGTGATGAAGAGATGTAGACAGGAGAGTCCCTGGAGCTCCCCGGTCAGTCACCATAGCCAAATTGGTAAGCTCTGGGTTTAGTAAGAGACCCTGTCTCAACGAATAAGATGAACAGCTGAGGAAAACACCCAATATTAATTTCTAGCCTTCACACACACACACACACACACACACACACACACATATCAGCTCATATGTATACATATGCCACACAGACAGAGATAGAGACAGAGACAGAGAGAAATGAAAGACAGTGATTTGGTGCTGGAGAGATGACTCAAAAAACTAAGCACACTTATTGCTTTTTCAGACCGGGGGTTCATTTCCCAGAACCCACATCAGACAACTTCCAAAATTATCTGTGGCTCCAGTTCCAAGGGATCCAACCAACCCTTCTTCTGTGTTCTAAAGGTGCCTGCACATCTGTGGTACACACACTCAGACTCTTATACATACACACATAGATAAATAATATATACAATTTTTATAAAGGAAAACAGGGCTATTGTCTCAGTACTAGAAAAGCTGAGGCAAGACAGCATTACAATTTTGAGTCCAGCCTAGCTCAAAAGAAACAGGAAAGAAAGAGAAAGAAAAGATTATTTTCTTTGGCTTCATTCCTGGGCATGCCAGACCAACTCAGATACCACATGCATTTCCAAAATAATTCTGAGATTCTTCCAAACTGGAGCTCACCTGTGCTCTGCAGCCCCGGCTCCTCACTCACCCCTGGTGTCTTCCATCTTCCTCCTTACCAACAAAGTCTTAGTGTCTGTTCACTGCTGATCTCTGTCAATTCATCCCCACACCATGCTGGCCCAAGGGGCAAGGAATGCAGACGTATGTTAATGTCCAAACCCAATCATGGCACCACAGAAGCCGCTGTGAGCACATGCCCACTTTGCCTCTGTGAAGGCTCTGTCTTGCTCCTGGTAGCTTCGTTCCCGTTCCCATCACTCATCCTGCCTATTCTTTCTGCCCTTCTTCATGGATGGCTTCTAAGCCCAGAAGGCCACACTGACCTCTTTCTTCTCTTCTCTGAGCTGTTGAACTGTCATGGCCGTCTGTGTCCGTCTCCAGCTCAGCTCTCTGCAGCTGAGTGAACACTGTTGCTTGGCAGTCCCTCCATTCATTTCCTGTCAGCTGTTAAACTCTTCCAGATCCCATCTGTTCCTCTGAGGTGCCTGGTCTCACCTCTTAGGAATAATTTCATCTCCTGTTGCATGGAGATAACTGAGCCCTGTTTCCTCTCCCCGAACCTCTGTGCTCTCCAGCTTCCCCATCCTATCTTCCTGCCCCACAGACTCTGGCAAGATGGCCACATCCAGTCTGCCAAGGTCAGATTCCCACTCAGTGTCCCTCAGCTCCTACAACCATGAAGTGTCAGCTCCCTGCCCACTCCCAACGTCTCTTTCCCTGATGCCTCCTCGTCCCCTTCACATCCTCACGAGATTCTGTTCACTCTACGAGGATGAAGCAAGCAGACAAAACCCCACCATTTCCTCCACGGAATCCTCTCAGCCCTCCACTTCCCTCTGTGCTTTCCTACCTGAGTTCCAAATGAGCCACTGCCATTGTCACCCTTCCATGCACCTCAGTTTGCCCTCATTTCAATGCTATCTTGCTGTAGTTCTGATGTAGCTTCTACACACACACACACACACACACACACACACACACAAATACACATTCATTCACCCATGCATAAACATACACAAACACACACACACATGCACATACACAAACACACACACATGCACACACAAACACACATTCACCCACACACGAAAACACACATACCCATGCATCACACACATACACACACACTACAGATTTGTTCCCTAAGGCGGTAGGGAGACCTTTCAGAGGTAGGCCATAGTGGACAGTGGTTAGACTATTGTGGGTTTTGCCCTTAGAAGAAATCAATGCTGTTCTCACAGAGTTATGATCAAAGGAACAAAATTGGCTCCTCCTCTTCCTCCTCTTCTTCTTCCTCCTCTCCCTCCTCCTCTTCCGCCCCCTCCTCTCTGGCTCTTTGTCTAACTATGTGACTCTTCCATGCTCCTGTTCATTATGAGGACCCTGCCATGAGGTTCTCCCCAGAGCCCAGCAGAAGCTCATGACCAGGCATCCTAGCTCCTGAGTAATGAGCTAGAAGCCTCTTTTTTTTTGTGTGTGATGAACCCAGTCTCAAGGATTTTGTTACAGAAACAGAAAACTGACTAAGACATCCATGAAACTACTTTCCCAAGTGATAAATCCCAGAACAAGCCATGTGTTCTTGTATCTGACACTAGGAATCACCATTGTGAGTTACAATGAGAGTGAAAGTTCTAAAGTGTCCTTCTAGAAGAGAGGAAAGCCTTTGATCAAGCAAGTAACAAGCTGGAATTCAGTTTTAGGAAGACAAACAAGTGAGAACACTTCTGGAAGAAAGATGCCTCCCATTCTAGGGTGTGGGAGAGCGGGAAGGAAAGGGTTCCTAGGAGGCAAAACTCAGGGGAAACTGCGTTTGAGTGTGCCCTCAGGAAGCGGGCTGGCAGGAGAATGGAAGAGGTCCTTCCTTAAGGACTCACAGAGAGCACTATGGGTAGAGTTACACAGAGCACATGGGTAGTGTAAGCAACAAGGACTTCCCAAGAGATGAACTCAGGATGCTGAGGCAGGAGGATCATAAATTCAAAGCCGGCCTAGGCTATAGACTCTATGGCATAGCAGAAGACCTTAAATCTCCAAAATTATAAGGAAAAAAGAGGAAGAGAAAGAAGATACGGATGAAGGAAGGCAGAAGGAGAAAGTCAGGTCTGTATGGCTTTCTAGAACCCATAAGGCCTGATCTGCTGCTGTGCCACCATGCAAGCCCAGCCATTGACAAAAGTTCTCAGGAATGAGTAGGAGATGTCTTACCTTCACTGGTCCTCCTCCAAAAGATGGTGCTAACTACTGTATAACCATCGCTTATACGGCCCAACATAGTAAATGAGCATGCCAGTTTACTGAAATAGTAAAAGCTAGGAAGTTCTTCAGACAGCCTGGAGCAGAAGTGGAGCCTGTGTGTTCCAGGCGGCTCCTGCCTGGACTTGGGACCTGGTTTGCCCATATCTGGACTGCCCCATGGGGATCGGGTCTCTGTTTCTTTGTTGTTGTTGTTGTTGTTATGAGTTTATTTATTTTATTGTGCATGTGTGTGCACCAGCACAGACATACCCCAGCAAGTATGTGGAAGTCAGAGGACAGCTCTCTTGCCACGGTGTGAGATTCAGGGATGGAACTCTGGTCTTCAGTCAGCACATAGGGCTCTGTCCAGTGTGCCACCTCAACACACATTTTTTAGTGTTTCCTACTGTCCAAGGATAACATGATAATAAAAGGAGGGGCTCGGCTCTGTGAAGCCTGCAGCAAGAGAACTCTCTAGGCAGTTTGTAATCATCTTCTAACTCACTTGCTCATCCTGTGGGTTGTGACCCCCTGGGAGACCTGAACAACTCTTTCCCAGGGGTCACCTCAGACCAGGACAACACATATACTTACATTATAATTCATAACAGTAGCAAAATTACAGTAATGAAATAGCAACAAAATAATTTTATGTAAGCTCACCACAATATGAGGAACTGTGCCAAAGGGTCACCACAGCATTAGGAAGGTTGAGGACCACTGCTCTAAGTCTAAAATTAGTGCAAAGTTTACTCAAAAGGAATTGGAGGGAGGGCAAATCCTGTGCCCTTGGTATGGGCTGGACACTGTTAAATCCTATGGCTGACTGGAAGAGCAGTTGGGCAGGATGGACTGGGAGGTGCTGGGGGCCAGGCATTAGAGACTCAGTTGCAGATTGAGGCCCAGAATCCATTCATCAGCTAGATTATCTCTGTTCTTATCCTAAGGCACACTTATCTCACCCCAGTGATGTGGCAGGAATCCTTGCCAGTGGTTCAAAACCCGCTTCCCTGAGTGTGTGATGTCAGTGAGCTGACACATCTTTTAGGGACACAGTTCTGTTATATCAATGCAGGGACACATATGTTTTCACTGCCTGCTTTGAAAAGAGACAGCGCTAGCTCTGGGGTGGCTGAGAGAAGGCAATGATCCTCTTAGCAGCTGAAGGATCTAGGTGGGGAGTCAATAGGCCTTGTGTTAATTTGCCTCCAGGATACTTATTGGCATGCATACAGAACTCTCTCGTTGCCAGACTGGGGACCATTTGCCTGGACTGGGGCGCCATCTAGTGGATATTCCCATATCTCCCGGTGCTGAGACTGCAGAGCTCGACCTGACCACAAGATGGCCTGATCCAAGTTTCTCCCGCAGATGCCCTCAGGCCACAGCTGACTAGAGCAGCAAATGCCTAGTCTGTTTCTTTTCTTAATTTTGACACTGTAGGCACAACGTGTAGACTTTAGGATTTTCTCTCCTTAAAACTTCAGTTATGAGCTCTAAGTCAGATTTTGGTTTTACTTATTTTCTCCGTGAGAAGCATCCACCATCTTTAGGGCAGCTGCTGTGTATTTGTGTCAGAGTGTGTATGGATGTATGGTCATATGTGACTATTTGTATGTCTCCTGGTGTGTGCATGTGTGTGTATCAATGTGTGTTCATGTGTGTCTATGTGTATGTCTTCTTGTCTGTGTGCATGTGTGTGTGTCCTTCTGTGTGTGTCTCTGAATATGCGTGTATATTATGTGACTACATATGTATGTGTGCATGTCTGAGTGTGAGTTCTTTGTGTGTACGTGATTTTGTGTATGTGTGCCTGTCTCTCTGTGTGTATGTGATTCTGTATGTGTATGTGTGTGACAGAGAGAGAGGGTGGGGAGAGGGAGAGATATAGGGGGAGAGAGGGGAGAGAGAGGGAAAGGGAGGGGTAGGAGAAGGAAGAGAGGAAGAGAAGAGGGAGGGAGAGGAGGAGAGGAGGGGAGAGGGAGAGGTGTGTGGATTATAGTGTGACTAGGATAGCTCTGCCATTCAAAGCATCTCACTGAGGTAGTAGCTATCACATCCTTTATTCGTTACTTTCCTACTGCTGTGATAAAACACCGTGACCAAGGCAACTTATAAAAGAAAGTGTTTAATTGGGCTTATTGTTCCAGAAGGTTAGACCATGACAGTGGCAAGAAGAAATGTTCACAGGGACAGCTAAGAGCTCACAACTGAGCCACAAGGAGGTATAGAGAGACCTGAGTGGTCACTCACCTCTCCAACAGGGCCACGCCTCTAGCCCCTCCCAAATAGTTCCACAAACTAAAGACCAAATATTCAAGCATATGAGCCTATGGGGGCCATTTTCTTTCAACCTTTCATACCTGCCAATAGGTTGGGATGGTGGGATCTATCCATTTCCTCAGTCTAGGCCTGACATGGACAAACCTATTAGAATACTCTTTCCCAGATTCATGCCTCCACAATAAAGAAACTGGTCACTGTCAGGGACTGTTTTCACCTCAGAGGGAGCTTCCACAGCTTCCTGTTAGTAGCAGACTGAACACTTGAAGACAGGTGATGCTTCCAGCTGTCAATCATGGTAGGAGGCTTTACTACAAGCTCTTCCATCTCGGGTGAGGTCCCTTTGGTACCCATGCCCCCTTGAGCTCTTGGTAAGAGAGACAGCACATGTTTTAGCTTCTCAAAGGAACAAATGGCATCTCTCATTATAAAAGAATGTGTTCCCATTTTTTCTGATGTCCACAACTCAAGGAGTAGTTGAATAAAGGAATATTTTGTTTTTTGAATTGAGCATTTCTCACAGAAGTGCATCCGTAGCAAAGACAGGATTTTTCAAGGTGAGGGAGCTGGTTCTAGAGCCCTCCAAGAGTTTAATTGAAAATCATGTCCCCTGAACTGGAGAGATGATTCCACAGTTAAAAGTAGGTAACTGCACTTGGAGAGGACTCAAGTCCTGTTCCCTGTGGCTCACAACCACCTTTGTAGAAAGGATCCCCTGCCTGCCCCCATCTGGCCACCATGAGCATCACACCCATGTGCACACGGACTTGTGCACCTGCCTGAGCACACACTAAACATAATGACAATAAATCATTTTTAAAAAAAGTTATTGAACCCTCTCTCTTGAAAAATGTACTCAAATGTATACTTCAGTTCTTAGCCTTCTTCCTAAGAGGAATAATGAACTTAGTCACTAAAAAGCCCAGGGTGATGGTGTGTCTCACAAGATTTTCACACCCAGAAATTTGCTGATTTCATTTCATTTCCTAAGTCTCTGGGATGCTTGCCAGGTGCCAGGCCTGGGCTACGCGCTGAACATAGAAAGATAAATACAGCCCACGGTTTCAAGAAACCAAATAACTTTTTCTAATTTTGTTGCTTTCTCATACTCATATTTTGAAAGAAATTATCCAAAAACTTTCAGTTATCGGTTAATCTGTATTTTCCTGTGAGATGGTCACCATTACTTCAGTGGTAGCCAGGTCTTTCCACAGAGCTGGAAACAAAGCAGGAACTCAATAAACATTGGCTCAGCTATACTAGTTGAATTGTCAAAATTCCTGTCAAAAATAAGAAATAGTTGCTAGTTAGCACAACTCAGCTGCTGATGTGGGTTTTATAGTAAATTAGCTTTTTCTAATGGATACAATTTTCTGATTTCTTTAAACATTGAAATTAGTTCCTGAACACTTCCTTTAAACCTGGCCTATTAGTTGCCAAGAGCCACAGACTAGAAACCCAAGATCTGCTCTCTGTAAAAGTTCTAAATCTTTTTTAGAATTTTAATTATTCACCAAAAGGCTCTGAGGTGTTTGATTAACAAAACAGAGACACATATAACCTTTCCTATTGTGAACCCAAATCAAATTTGGGAACAGTAAAAGGCTAAGAAACACAGGAAAGGGAGGGAGGGAGAGAGGGAGAGAACATTTCTTTAACTTGCTTAAATAAATAAATAAACTTCCAAAAAATCTTGAAAACACCTACGGCTGACATCTTGTTACTGAGAAACTATATGTTTTTCTATCAAAATGGAGACAAAAGCAAGGCTGGCCCTCCCACCATCACCTTTAAGTATCCTACTAGAAATCAGTTGTAATGCAATAAGACAGGAAAAAGGAAATAAAAGTCATAAGAACTGGAAAGGAAAAAATAGAACTGTCTTGTTCTCAGATGACAAGATGGTCTAGAATGCAGAAAATCTGAGAGAGCAGATAAGGCATGCGCACCTAGCAGTTGGGAGTCAGAGGCAGGCAGATCTCCAAGTTCAAGGCCAGCCTCATCTGCAAAGCCAGTTCCAGGACAACCAGAACTACACAGAGAAACTCAGTCTCAGAATCAAACAAGAATTGGGTAAGATTCTGCACAGAGCCTTACCAATCTAAGACAAAAATGCATTGCTTTTGATAATGCATATTCCATGATGGGCAAGGAAGGCATTCTTGGCAGAATGACCTAAGACAAGCTCAGTTGTTTATGAAATAAAAAGTGGGAGAGGCAGAGAGCTTTGAGGCTGCTTGACAAGAATCTGACATGGGTCAAGGACAAGGAAATGGGCTGCTTGGCAGGAATATGACATTGGCCAAGGACAAGGAATTGAGCTTCAGGCAGGAATCTGACATTAGGCTAGAACAAAGAAGTAATTTCAGGCAGGAATCTAAATCTTAGAGTAGAACAAAGAAGTAGGCTTCAGACATGAAAATGACTTTGGGCTAGGACAGGGAAGTTGGCTCAGATATTTTGGTCATCCTGATAAGCCCCTAGAAACAGTGATCATGGGAGTGTTCACAGAATTTTGTTTATTGCCTTGCTTGTTCTTTAGCTATTTGCATCTACTGTATTGCTAGTTCCTCAACCATGAACTGATCTTAATACTTGCATGTAATTAAAATGGCATAAAACAAAAAGGAGGAGGGGATGGGATAGGGGGTTTTTAGGGACGGGAAATGGGGGAAGGGAAAGGCATATGAAATGTAAATAAAATATCCAATAAAAAAACAAAATAACAAGAATAATATAACCAAATATATACAAGATCTATGTGAGATCAACCATAGAACTCTAATGAAAAGAACTCAAAGACTCAGCTGGATGGGGAGATAGGGACAAGAAAAGTCCATAGTGTCAAGGCACGCATCTCACCCTCAAGATAATGTATAGATAGATTTAACATAACCTGACTCCAAAACTAATTATTTTGTAAATAGCCACAAGCTGACCCAACTGTTTACATGAAGAAACAAAAAGCCCAGAGTAAAAAACTTAACGTAGAAAAACGAGGTTGGAAAATTGCCAGCTACTTTCTTGAAGACTTAATTGTGAAGCCACAGTAATTAAAACAGTACAATGTTAGTAAAAAGAATAGACAAAGAAAAGCCCACAGAAAAAGAGCCCAGAAACAGGCTCACATAAATACACTAACCTGAGTTTTAGCAAAGAGAGGAAGGCACCATGATGAAACCAAATAATATCCTCAACAATGGTGACAAAGTAGAGGAGGAAGAAGGGAGAGAAGAAAAGGGAAGTGGGAGAGAGGACAGGAAAGGAGGAGAGGGGAGAGGAAAGAAGGAAGAGAAGGAAAGGAGAGGAGAGGAAGAGAAAGGGGAAAAGGGAGGGGAGAAAAAGAAAGGGAGTAGGAAGTGGAGGGAAAAGGAGGGCAGGGGAAAGGAAAGGAAGGGGAAAAGGAGAGAGAAGGAGAAGGAGAAGGAGGAGGGGAAGGGGGAGGGGGAGGGGGAGAGGGAGAGGAAGAGGGAGAGGGGAGGGAGAGGGAGAGGGAGAGGGAAAAGAGTGGAGGGACCAGGAGAGGGGAAACAAGGGAGAAGGAGAGGAAGGGAAGGGAGAGGACAGGAGGGAGGGAAGGGAAAAGAAGGAAACTAGGGAGGGGAGAGGGGATGGAAGGGGAAGGAGGGAATACATATACATACACATATACATGCAGGCAAAGATTTCATGCATATAATAAAAATATTTTAATATGAGCAAAAGACAGTTAAAATGAATATTGGAGATACTTGGAATTACACACAAAGTTCTCACCAAAAGCAGTAAAGAAAGCAAAGGTGCAGAACGGGATGGGCAAACCTACCTTGGGGCACTCTTGGAATGAATATGTGAATACCTTTTCAGGTAGTGGGCAGCAGGCTTTGTCAGGCTGTTAGATACACAATTCAATGCCACATCCCTACTTTAAGATGAATGCATAAATTACAAATTAATACTTTTCCTCACTCCCCACTGAAGGCAGTTATTTCCAGTATGTGTCAATCAAAGTTTGGCTTCATCTACAGAGTGTTGCTTCAACGCAGTAATGTGCCACGGATGCCTGTGGCAATAAGCTGTAGTTGTTCTCACACAGTACACATGAGGGCTGTTTCCGAACACTGGTGTGCTTCTGTGGTCTTGTTGCTTGGGGTTTGTTTGTTTGTTTGTTCGAACACAGATTCTCACTACGTTGTCAAGCTAACTTTGGTTGCCAATTTGACTAGATCTAGAGTCAAGCAATAGGAAGTTGTTGGGACATCAGTGAGGAGTCCTTGCTTGGATTAGTTGACATGAGCAGGTCACCCTAAGTGTGGACTGGAGCTTCCAGAGGCAGCCCAGATAGAGAGGCAATAATAGCATGGCTCCTGGCAGTCAACAGTCATGGCTGGGATTGTAGAAAGCCATTGCCTTGACTGTTTTACTCCTACCAACAGATGCCTTTACTCTGCAACCATGTTCTTAACAACCAGGGGCATCATTAAGAAGGGTGATACGTTGACCTCTGCTATCTGCTCTGTTGACCTCTGTTATCCGGTTTCTGTCTCTCAGTTGTGTCTTTCCTGGTTAGCAATTTGGCTTGATGTTAGAAACTCACCCAGCAGCAGCTCCATCCTGAAGGCTCCTCCTCCTCCTCCTCCTCCTCCTCCTCCTCCTCCTCCTCCTCCTCTCCCTCCTCTTAATCCTCCTGAAATCTGCCTTTCATTTACATCTTGTTCCTCTACAGTCCTCACCTTGTTCCCCAAGGCCCCACGTCATGGGGCAAGGTGGAGAGGAATCCTTCTTCCCTGTGCTGATGCCTTGTGTGTAGAAGCCCCACTAATGACCTGCTGAGGTTGAAGCTAACTTTAGTTGGAAACAATGATAAATTTTATATGCTTGGTGTGACGCTTCATCTTGTCAACTTGAGGGAACTTAGAGTCACCCAGAAGACACACCTCAAGGTGAGTCTGAGAGGGTGTTTCCAGAAAAGATTATCTGAGGAGTTGTCAAAGAATCCTAACACAAGAGTAAAGACATACCCTAAATGTTGATGGCCCCACACCGGTGTGGGCTGTGGTCCCCGTCATGGAGAAGTATAAAGAGAAGTCATGCTAATCCCAGCATTCATTCCGTTTCTGCTATAGAAGTCTCTGCTATCATGGACTCTGCCATGACTCCCCACCAAAATAAACCAAAATAAACACCCTTCTCTTCTTACATGCCTTCTGTCAGGTACTTTCCTACAGCAACAAGAAAAATAATAAATATACCGACCATTGGCATCTCTAGGGCTGGCCCACCCAGATACAGCACGAGCCATGTTCTGTATTCTTCCATGTCATGAAGCAGGCCTGCCTCTGCGGAAGCAGTCCAGCATAGCTGAGTGCTGCGTGACTGCAGAGTCAGTCTACTCCATGGGACTCAATATTAAAAACCTCCCTTGACAATTGCCTAGTGGGACATAGTAGCCTGGAAACAACAGAGAAGAAACAGAGCCACATATTTCGAACAGAAGACCAGCAGAAGTCGGCTGACTCAGCCCAAGAGGAGCTAGGACTAACCCAAGCTGACCAGACAGCTTGTTTGAAAAAATGGGAACAGTTGACTCGTATCAATTGTGGAGAGATACCCTAAACTTTGGTAATTATCCATTATTCATGGGCACAGTTTCAAAAGATGTTTTTCCTCCTGTGTGTGAGCTAGAAGGCTTTGCACTTGGTGGGCTAATGGATAGCTAGGTCCATTCAGGAATTGCTGCATCCCTCCTTGTAACCATCCTGCCAGGAATGGAGATATTTGAGAGATTCTCATGCCCCTCTCTTTGGCTATTAAACTATTGAAGTAATGGACTCCAAGAAATTGGAATGTCCCCTGAGTCTCATGCTGGGAGAAGGTGAAGGATGAAGCCCAGTGCCAGCAAAAGGGCAACTGGTCTTCAGTAATGAGATTTAACACAGTTCCGATATCTTGTCAGACCACCTTGTGGGAGAGACTGGAGCCCAGACAGTGTCTGGTCAGTGATAAAAGGAGTACATCTTGATCAGGACTGCTTACCTGTGCATTCTTCTATTTACATCTAAACTGCTGGGGCTGAAGGGATGGCTCAGCAGTTAAGAGCGCTCGTTGCTCTTGCAGAGGACCTGCATCCATGTGGTGACTCATAACCCTCTGTAAGTGCAGTGCCATGGGATCTGACATTCTCTTCTGAGTTCTGCTGGTACCAGGCATGCATGTGAGTCACTACATACAAGCAGTCAAATGCCCCTACACATAAGTGACTAAAATAAATAAATAAGCCTCCTGTCAACATCCTCAAGATGGACGGCAGACGGTGCCCCCAAGAACTCTCTTTGTTTCTCTTCCTGGGTAACCACATTGAATAAATCTTCTTCCTCAACTCTTTACTATTGTGTATCTCCTTAAGTGGCCGGTTAAGGGTTGGTAGGCAAGCCTGTACTGTCAGGGCCGCCGTAAGACCGGAAGTTAATCTGTAAGAGTCACCTGCCCAAGGATCAGGCAACTTCCTGGAATGTAGGAGTTGTAGTTCTTGAAAAACACCAAAGCCACATGGGAAAAGACAGTGGCTGATGGTTTTGACATGAAAAAAACCCTACACACATGTCTTGTCACCATTTACTGGAAACTCTAAAGAGTGGTCCTGACCAAAGTCCATCCTGGTCATTATTTAATAAAGCTTGCTTCAAATTTAGCTCAAAATGTGGAATCTCCAGATTAACACTGACAGGGCCCAATATGACCCTAACGACTCTGGTAACATCCGGTGGCTGCTCCATAAGTGGCCTGACCTCATGCTTTAGTCTGGACCTTCAGATTAGGCCAGGGACTATCAATGGTTAAACTGCTGAGGAAGCATAGGGTGTGCTACAGAAACATATTTGCTTTGATAGACAATAGTCGAATTTACCTCGTCTTGAACAAAACATTTCTGATAAGCCACCTGTCTCCACACAGAGATTAGTGGAGGGTGACTCAAAGGTTAAGGCAGCAAAATGGACAGACATGATACAAAGAAAGAGGTGCTGTGCCTTAATCCCATGTCAGGCATCACACTGGTAGAGGTGGAGTGTGTGTGTGTGTGCGTGTGCGTGTGCGTGTGTGTGTGTGTGTGTGTGTGTGTGTGTGTGTGTGTATGAGTGTGCAGGTGTGTGTGTGTGCATGCTTGTGTACACGCATGCTTGCATGTGTGAAAGGTTGACACCTTTAGCACAAGTGGTCTGCAGGTTTCTACCAACAAGCTGGACAGCTGTTACCCTAACCAACACATCAGAGGTATCATCTCTGGGAAAGCTAGTGAGAAACCAACCAGGCAGATGTGCTACTCAATATGGTTTCCTGTCTAAGCATTCTGGCCTCGTGGACTCACCCCGTGCTAAGCAGAGACAGGATGGAGGAAGAGGAAAACACATAATACTTTTAAAGAGTGACAGGTCAAGGCCCAGCCCATTTTTGTCACTCAGCACTGGTCCTCACCTCCTCTCATCTTCACTGCAGACATCTCTGTTCTGCAGCCATGCTCTTCCAGGTCACTGTTATCAAGAAGGGTGGTATCGTGACCTCTACTGCCTGGTTTCTGTCTCTCAACTGAATTCAGACTCTGGTGAGAAAAGGGAGCCCCAGCCATTGGCGTCCTGAGTCCCTCATGCCTGAGTCCTACAACCCTTTATCTGCTTGGATTAAGACTGGTTTCCAGAATGGACTGACTCATATCTGGATTAATGATGCCTATTTCCTGTTTCTTGTCATACAAGGCCAGCCATTTGCAATGCCTGCCCCTCAAGCAGGTTGGATATCCCCAGCCTGATTCACAATGCCTAAATCTGAGCCTGGACACAGGGTTCCTTTCTGTAAACACAAACTGAGCTCTCCCTTAGGCCTGTCTCACTTGTGCTCAAGTAGTTGTTACCTATTTGTGTGCCTGAGTACCTTTAACTGGCCAACCCACAGCCCTAGGGCTACGAAGATGACTAGGGAAACACTGGCCACCAAAAGTGACAACTTGAGTATGGTTAGCAGAACCCACATAGGAAGAATGACTGACTTCCAGATTGTCCTCCAGCCTCTACACACACACACACACACACACACACACACACACACACACACACATGTATATACACACACTAAACAAATAAATGTTAAAAAAAAAAAAACTTATTTTAAAAGATTTTGCCACAAGCTCCCATTCTTGTGACACAGGAATGAGGATTACCCGGGGCTGTGAATTCTACCAGCCCTACTATGTGTTCTTTTGTTTGTTTGTTTGTTTGTTTGTTTTTCAGACAAGGTTTCTCTGTATAGCCCTGGCTGTCTTGGAACTCACTCTGCCAGTTCTAGACCAGGCTACCCTAGAACTCGGAATTCCACCTGCCTCTGCCTCCCAAGTGCTGGGATTAAAGGTGTGTGTCACCACTGCCCTGCTCCTACTATGTGTTCTTTGTCTAGTTTCTGAATCTCCCTGAGCTTTGGTTGCATTGTGCATAACAAAGACAGTGGTCAAAGCATCTACCTTATATTTCAGTAAGAACTGAAGGAGATCTGAGCTGAGCATGGTTGTACACACCTATGATCTCAGCACTCAGGAAACTGAGGCAGGAGGATCGTAAGTTCAAGACCAGTTTAGGCTAAATAGTGAGGTACATTTAGTCTGAGCTACAAAGGAGAGGACCAATGCAAAAACAAAACAAAACAAATCAACAAACAAAAAACCAAAATCAAAAACAAAACAACAAACAAACAAAATAAGACAACTCCAAAATCCAGACCTGTCAAGTATGCTGCCTCGTGCCTGGCATGCAATAATTTCATAGGGGCTGGGAGATAATCCAGCATGTAAAATATTTGCTTTGCAAGCTTTAGGACCTGAGTTCAATCCCCAAAATACACTATTATTTTTGAAGCTGGATATGGAGAGGTGGCTGAGAGGTTATGAGCACTTACTGCTCTTGCACAGGACCTGGGTTTGGTTCCCAGCACTCACAGCGACAGTTCACAACCACCTGTAATACCTGTTCTAGTGAAACCAACACCATCTTTTCAACTCCACAGGTGTCTGCACATCCACAGAGAATAGAAAATACATAAATAAATTGATTTTTTTAAAACCAGGAGTGTTAAGCTATGCTTGTAACCCCAGAGCTGGGGAGGTATGGGGCAGGGGATTTCCAGGGCAGCTCAGCCAACCTGGCAAGTTCCAAGCCAATGAAAGACCTTGTCTCAAAAAACAAACAAACAAACACCTGGCTAGCTCCTGAAGAACAAAGTCAGAAATCGACCTCTGACCCCTCCCATACAAGGGGGTAGGGATATGCAAACATATATACACAGAATCACATACAAAGACCTCCAAAGACAGTACCTGGCACTGGACAAGTCAGGACCAGACAGGAGATAGAGATCAAGAGCCACTCACAATCACAAATGTCACAGGAGGCCAGGGCTCAACCTACTGACAGCTGTGGATGCAATCTTTCATTTCTGTGTCTCTGACCTTAGCTTGGTACCCTGAACATACTGAGCAAGTTTCAACCACTGACTAGTTCAGTGAGCACACACTGGAGACAGTTGCTATGAAACCCTAGAAATGGGGCACAGACAGAAGATGAAGGCCTTACATTTGCTCCCACCCTAAACCCCTCCTACCCCTGCCCCAAAGCAGCACCAGCACCTTGATTCTGACCTTCAGCTTGCTGTGGCCCTGCCTTCCTTTGAAGAGGGTGCTCCCAGCAGGTGCTCCTACCAGGATGCCTGCCCAACAATGGGCAACCCCCAGAGCAGTGCAGCCAGCAACATCAATTTCCTGGAGGGCCGGATGGGTGCTGAGATGCTGTAATGAGAACTCATGAAGGTATGCCAGGCTTCTGATGCCGGGAGCTGGTGCTGTTTCCAGTAAGCAGCATGGCAGTGAGAGATAAGGGCAGGAATTTGAATGGCTATTGTGCTCGGTGAACCACCAGAGGGGCTTTCTGCACAGGCTTTTGTAAGGCCAGGTGGCAAGGATGATCATGAACAGAGAATGGGTGACTGATTCAACTTCCCCCCTCTTCCTGGTTTCTGTTTTCCTTGAACTTCTCACCATCCAACAATGCCCATCACTCATAATACACAGAAACACGCGTGTTAAACTAGAGACCATTGAAGGGGATTGGGATCAGGGTGCATTCCATCTTTGCTTCTCAAGTCTACTGCTGGCCCAATGTTTTAGGCTCTGAACAAATCACTCCCCTGCCTGTGACTCAATTTGCTTTGCTTAGAACCCATAATGTAATGGGGCCAAGTGACGTTGTGAGCAGCCTAGAGCAGAGACCTCAACAGTATCTCCAGGAATACAACATGGATGCTCTGGTTAAGCCTGCACGTCTCTTCATATGAAGTATCACTGTGGTACTCGGCGTGGACCCCTCAAGCACAAGTCCCAGCAGAGCACCCTACACACAATGCACGCTCATTGCGCGTTCACAGCTCCTGAAGGTACAAGATCTCTCTTCAAAGAGAATCTCGCACTAAATGTGGAGGTAGTCCACGTATAGTCCCAGAACTCAGGAAGTGGAGGGCAGAGCTTGAATCTAGCAAAGGTGTTAGAGAAATTCACAAGCCCTTGATAAATTAGCATTATACATGATTCCCTAATCTAAAGCAGAAATAGAAACTCTCCTGGCATAGAATTATAAGGTACTTTTTACTTTATTCTTTCTTCCAAATAGTTTGGAAGTAGTATTAACACATTAATTAAAGTGCTTACTTGGTAATCTTGAGAGTCTGAGTGCAAATTCTCATGACTCAAATAAAATTCAGGTGTAATGGCATGCTGCTGTAATTCCAGGAATGGTAAAATGGCTAGCAGGTCTCTGGCAGCACCGTGCCAGCTAACCTGAGACACAGCAAAAATCCCAGGCCAATGAGAGACTCTGTCTCTAACAAAAAAGGTAGGAGATACCTAAGAAATGATACTACAGGCTGTCTTCTGACCTCAGCATATTCATGCATTCGTGTACATGGGAGGACCTGTACCCATCTGCCCATGTATGCACACATGCACACACACGCACACACACATACACACACACACACACACACACTCACACACACACACACTTTCTATGAGTTCTTATCATAATAATAATATGTTGGTTTAGAGAAATCTTAGCTTCACAACAAGATTGAGCTGAAGTACAGAGAGGACTCATCATCCCATTTCATAACAGCCTCTGGTGTCAACATCCCCCAGCATGGCTGCTAGGTACGGAAGATTGTTGCTTGAGTTCCAGGCCTGTGTAAGTATCTATTACCACGAGCTGCACAGCTCTGCCCAGAAGTGGGGTGCATGTTCTCTGATTACTATGGAGAAACTACCTGTCAAATAGAGCTGTTTTTACTAAAACATGTCACTATCATTTACTATTTTAAACCATTATAAAAAGAGCCATAACATCACTGTCCTAATTTTGTGTTCCCTTGTTACAAGGTAGAGTTATCTGAAGAAAAAGAGAACCTTAATTAAGAAAATGCCTCCATAAGTTCCAGCTATAAGGCATTTTCTGAATTAGTGATCAATGAAGGAGGACTCAGGCTACTGTGGGTGATACCACCACGTCTGGGCTGGTGGTTCTGGGCTCAATAAGAAAGCAGGCTGAGCAAGCCATGAAGAACAAGCCAGTAAGACGCACTCCTCCATGGTCTCTGCATCAGCTCCTGGCTCCGGGTTCCTGCTACGTTTGACTTCCTTCGATGACAGACAGTGCTGTGGAAGTGTAAGCCAAATAAGCCCTTGCCTCCCCAAGGTGCTCTGGACATGGTCTTTTGTCATAGCAATAGAAACCCCAACAAAGACAATCACCAAAGCGATACATTTGTTAATGATCTTAAGCTAATTCATCACTGTCTTCTGAAGCCACAGTTAGCACTGCCCATTTTCAAGAGGGCAGGGACCTGAAGCCCCTGTCCCAACACTTGAGAGTATTGAAACACAGTCAAACAGCTAAGGAAAGTCTGGTGCACTGAATTGTGTCTTAGTGTTTCGTTGTTGTGAAGAGACCATGACTATAGCAACTCTTATAAAGGAAAATATTTAATTGGGGTTGGTTTATAGTTCAGAGCTTTAGCCCATTATTGTCATGGAGGGAAGCATGGTAAAATGCAAGCAGACATGGTATTGGAGACATAGCTAAGAGTTCTATAACTGGATTGGCAGGCAAGAGCAAGAGACAATGAGACACTGGCCTGGCTTAAGCATCTGAAACCTCAAAGCCCACTAAAGTGACATATTTCCTCCAACAAGGCCACACCTATTCCAACAAGGCCATACTTCCCAATAGTACCACTCTTTTTGAGCCTATGGGGGTTATTTTCATTCACAGCTCCAGAATTTGCATCCCAGGGCTATCTTCAGATTTAATCTAAAAGTGTAGGCACACAGGGGCACCCACACACACATAGATAAACATATATACATGCACACATATGTAGACACATACACATATCTGTGTACATGTACACATGTACACATGTACACACATGTATGCACCCATACATACACACATGTACATACACACACATACTTAAGTTGAGGGCTTAAGAAAGTGGGATGTGAGTTGATTGTTATTGTCACCAAGAGTAGCCCTGAGCTATTCACCTACCTTTGGTTGGGTCAGACCTTGAGATTTTGATCTGGAGGGGGGAAATCATTTGTGCTCATTTCCAAATAAAAGAGTGTTCATTCATTCACTTTCCATGTAGTGGCTTTGATCTAAAAGAAAAAAACAAGAAAGAGAGAGGGAGAGAGAGGGGGGAAAGGAAAAAAGAAAGAAATGCAAGAAAGCTTCAAATTCAGGCTTTCAGCTGGTTTATACTAGTTTATACTGCTGTCTTAGTTAGGGTTTTACTGCTGTGAACAGACACCATGACCAAGGCAACTCTTATAAGGACACTTAATTGGAGCTGGCTTACAGGTTCAGAGGTTCAGTCCATTATCATCAAGGCGGGAACATGGCAGCATCTAGGCAGGCATGGTGCAGGAGGAGCTGAAAGTTCTACATCTTCATCTAAAGACAGCTAGCAGAATACTGACTTCCAGGCAGCTAGGATGAGGGTCTTAAAGCACAACCCCACAGTGACACACCTACTCCAACAAGGCCACATCTGCAAATAGTGCCACTCCCAGGGCCGAGAAGATAATTTTTGAGAGTCTCTTCTCTCTTTCCACTATGTGAGTCCTGGGGATTGAACTCAGTTTATGAGTGCCTCTATACACTGAGTCTTCTCTGTGCCCCAACTTATCCTTTAAAATGAAATGAAAAAAAAAATCTACCACAACTGCCTTGCATATTTTTTAAATTTTTTAAAAAATTTTTTTATGCCTATGTGTATGTGTGCCACATGAAGCTGGAGCCTCCAAGTTCATTCCTCCAGTCTGAAGGCTGTTATCTAAACTAATGAACACACTGAGTGGCCCCAGCCCAGACTGCAGGATGTGTCCTCTCATCCTCTCCTGAGTGAGTCCTTCTTGGTTTCCAGGTGAGAGTCTCCTGAGTCACTGGGGACACTGACACTGATCCAGGACAGACAGAGTCTGAGTATGTTCAACGTTTTATTTCACTGCCTACTTCCATTGATGAATGTGTTCACTGCACGGTGGCCAGAGAAAATCTAATTTGTGGCTAATGTGACTCCATAATGTTATCTGCCTCCTGCAGAGACCACTAACGAGCTCCTAGCACTGCACTGTTGAAGTGCCACATGGCTATTTCATTCAGAAATTCTTACTAGCTTTTTACACGGGTGTTTAAGTGTGTTTGGGGTTTTCAGAATAAGCAGAGTTGAGATTTTACATAGCTAGGAAAGTTCAGATAGATAGATAGATAGATAGATAGATAGATAGATAGATAGATAGA
>JANHMN010000001.1:210669283-210687892 GCA_030674055.1 Rhabdomys pumilio | reverse complement strand
AGATAGATAGATAGATAGATAGATAGATAGATAGATAGATAGATAGATAGATTTTCATTTCAAAGGATAAGTTGGGGCATAGAGATGACTCAGTGCATAGAGGGACTCATAAACTTAGTTCAATCCCCAGGACTCACATGGTAGAAAGAGACTCTCAAAAAATTATCTTCTGGCTGTACACACACACACACACACACAGAGAGAGAGAGAGAGAGAGAGAGAGAGAGAGAGAGAGAGAGAGAGACAGAGAGAGACAGAGAGAGACACACACATACACATACAGAGAGAGAAAGCAAGAGAAACACACACACACAGAGAGAGAGAGACAGAGACAGAGAGAGACAGAGAGAGACAGAGAGAGACACACACATACACATACAGAGAGAGAAAGCAAGAGAAACACACACACACACACACACACACACACACACACACACACAAGCCCTAAAGTCTGTTGTTTGTAGAATTTCAGGAAACTATTCGATTTGGCTGTTACAGGAGGGCTGCACTTCAGTAGGAAGCTGGGAACTATGTCAGTTCTTCTGTTCCAGGTGTCCTCTCCATCCCTCCGGGCCTGCTCTTCCTCCTTGCGCCCAGAGCCTTTAGAGGTGGGTGTATTTAACTCCTCGTGCTGCTATTTGTAGCCTGAAAAGCACATTTGCACCTGTAACTTCTTGGGAGTTTGGAGATCAATATTCTCTGCTTTGATCCTCCAGTGTCTGGTCCCTTCAGCCATTCTTCTTTATGGCAGGCAGGGCTACAAGCAGAGTGTGGGTAAAAGATACTGGTGAAGGATGTGGAGGGGAAAACTGAAGGTGAGCAGAGATGCCACTCACGAGTGGAGGAAGGGAAAGCTGTCCCTGTGTTCATCACCGTCACCCTCTCTTCTCTCTGTCTCTGTGTCTATCTCTCTCTGTCTGTCTTAGTCTCTCTCATGAGCATGCACCCACATGCTTTTCATATCACAAACAGCAGCATAAGCAGTAAAATAACATTTTAAAACAACCCTGTGGTGGCCACTGGTGAAGGTCAGCAATTCTCACAGGCCTCGCGTGTCAATGAGGGCCATAGCGAGCTCATCCTTCCTCATCTAGATACAATGTTCTAACATCACCATTGGCAGAAGGAAAATTTTTTCAAAGCCAGTACCATCTGCTTTATTTTTTATCAAATATTCAGGTTGATCAAAACTAGCAATGTATTTTGAGGGTTTTTTAAAAATTGTATGTGTGTGGGGTTGGGGGGTACGTGCATACCCATGCAGTGCTTTCTGAAGTCTAGGGCTGGAGTTACAGCCTGTGTGGGTACTGGGGTCTGAACTCCAGTTCTCTGGAAAAGCAGACCATGTTCTTAACCATGGACTCACATCTCCAGCCCCTCTTTGTTTTGATAGAATCTTACATAATCCAGGCTACTTTGAACTCACAGTGTCCCTGATCCTCAGCCTTTGCCTCCCAAGTGAAGGGATAGTGGGAATTCACAGCTTGCTGAGATGCAACAGATGTTTTTTAATCTCCCCCAATATTATCTTGAACTTGATTTTTAGAATGGGAGAGGTATAATAAAAGATATCAGGTTTTCACATTAAGCATTAGCCCAGGGAATGGCAGACTGTAACAGATGGGTCAGATTCAGCCCACTTACTGTTCTTAGACATTCTGCAAGCTGAAGTTGGCTTTCAATTTTTCAAATGGCTGAAGAGGGGAGTGCATTGAAAGAAAATTTTGTGACATGTGAAAATTATATAAAATTCAAATCTGGTGTCTATAAATAAAACTGTATTGGAGCACAGCCATGCACAGGCCTGTTATAGCATCCATGGCTTCTTCTGCATGGCATGATCAAAATGGAATATTTGTAACAGAGACCATGTGTCCCACAAAACCTAAAATACTACTCTATGCTCCTTTCTAGGAAAAGTTTGCTGGCTTCAATGGCAGCCTATTAAAATTAGCAACAACAAGAATCAAAATGTTGCTTGCATATTAATAGATCTGCATGAGCCAAGTACATGGTTTCACAAAGCATAAGCAAACTTCAGGCAAGAATGGGAGGAATAATTACCCTGTCTTGAGTTTTCTCACTCACAAAGAAGCTCAAATATGTAGCAGAAGTGAATGAGTTGCAGCCTCCTCAGGAAGTCAGGAGAAGCCACACATGAGCAGTAGAGATTTCAAAACTGTGTAGAGTGAACTCCGAGATGCCTGTAAAGCACTCTCCGTTGTTTTCTGTCAGCCGCTAGCATCTTCTCCTTGGAGCGGAAAAGGGAAGAAATGAGGTAAGAGAAGAGTAGAACATTGCCAGCTAACTGTGTATCATCCTCTTCCACTTCAGCCCTGCCTTCACTGAGTGACACTTCGATCTCCAGACAAGTCAGCGTTCAAGATTCCTGACCCCTGCTGCCTCACCAGTCCTTCAATTATTGTCTGGAAAACTTGACACAGGTCTAAGCCACTCAGCCAGTGGTGGGCGGGTCTAAGCCACACAGCCAATGGTGGGCGGGTCTTTATGAAAGACTGGCGGGTGGTACCTTTCGCCCAAACCCTCTTGATCTGGCTCTAAACTGGTGTTGTTTGAAAGAGTTGTGGAACATGTAGGACAGAGGTTCTCGACCTGTGGGTCATGACCCCTTTGGGAATCAAATGACCCTTTCACAGGGGTCACCTAAGACCATCAGAAAACACAGATACTTGCATTACGATCCATAACAGTAGCAAAATTATAGTTATGTCACAGCAATGAAAATAATCTTATGGTTGGGGGTCACCACGACATGAAGAACTGTATTAAAGGGTCACGGCATGAGGAAGGTGGAAGGCCTTCTAGGGGATAGTCTTTTGCTGGAAACAGTGGGTCACTGTGCAAGGAAAACTTGAAGTTTCTGAGACTGGTCCTACTTCCTATTCATTCTGGGCTCCTGAATCTGGATGCCCATAGGACCAGCCAGCCTCCCCCTCCTACCACAGCGGGTTCCTCTACAATAATTTCATGTATCTTCTTGTTCTATACATCGGAATTAAGTTTTTCTTTTCTTAACTACTTCCTGCCAGGTATGTTGTCACAGCTAGGAGAAAAGCAAGTAGTAAAGAAACCTCATCAACTTGACCTGCTGCTGGTCCCCAGCAGAAACACAGTCCCTAAGGAACTGAAGAGGCCTTACACACCAATGGAACTTCTGTGTTTGGGAACCCTGATGTCCACCTAGGGCAGAAGACTTTGGGTTACACTTGTTTCCTCTAGAGTTGTTTGGCCGTAATCATGTTTAAAATGTTCATCCATGGCAACTCCCAAGGAATAGACGACGCCTGGGAAAGGCAACAACCGAGGGACACGTGTATAATCGAAGGGTAAAGGATGCTATGTTTTCTGAAATCTACAACACCTTTATTTTTCTGGTTGAGAGGTTTCCCATAGTAGAAAGCTTCATCTGAGGATTTAAGAATGTTTCAAGTATAACTCTAGGGATGAAGAAACCGCTCGGTGGTTAAGAGCGCTGACTGCTCCTTGCAGAGAATCCAGGTGGGGTTTCCAGCACCCAGATGGTAGTTCATGGCTGTCTGTAACTCCAGTTCCCAGGATCTGATTTCCCCATCTGACCTCTGGATACTGTATACACATACAGACAAACAAGACACACACACACACACACACACACACACACACACACATATATATATATATTAAACTAATTCATTTAAACAAAACTGTCTTAGTTAGAGTATTACTGCTGTGAACAGACACCATGACCAAGGCAGCTCTTTATAAGGACAACATTTGATTGGGGCTGGCTTATAGGTTCAGAGGTTCAGTCCATTATCATCAAGGCGGGAACGTGGCAGCATCCAAGCAGGCATGGTGGTGGAGGAGCTGAGAGTTCTACATCATCTGAAGGCTGCTAATGGAAGACTGAGTAACAGGTAGCTAGGATGAGGGTCTTAAAGTCCACACCCACAGTGACACACCTACTCCAACAAGGCAACACCTCCTAATAGTGCCACTCCCTGGGCTAAGCACATACAAACCATCACAAAAATGTTATCACTACTGACTATTTTAGCCAAATGATCATAGGTTGAGTGATAAAACAAGCTCTCCCTCTTTCTGCCACATTCACTGATGTTCTTTTAAAAAGAGCTTACGAAGCCATTTGCTCTTCCTCCATCCATCTCCCAGGAACTGACTTACAGCTGTCCCTCACCAGCATCAGGACAGGACAGGCTCCACTCTTACACAGGCAAAACTGTCAGAAAACTTTTAGGGTAAAATAACTTTGTTTTAATCTCATAGGTGTTTTTAAGTGACTGTCTAAGGAACAAGACATGGCCAGTGAGATGAACTGTGAACACAGCCACAGTCATTGCAAGTGACAAACGGCCTCACCCCACCAGTGACTCCTTTCTTGCTAAACCAGAAACAGCCACAACTGGCCTGGCTCCCCAAGCCAGAACATTGGCTTGATGGCTGTAATTAGAGAACTAGATAAAAAGCAGTCTATTCTATATATGATTTTCTGTGTATAACACTTAAAATGACCAGATCATACACAGAGAAAACAAGGACTGGAGCTCTAGCTCAGAAGAATGCTTGCCTAGCATGCACAAAGCCATAGGTTCAAATGCCAGCACCACATAAACCACAAGTAGTGGCACATGCCTGTGACCTCAGCATTTGGTAGGCAGTAACAGAAAGATCAGAACTTTGAGATTGATTACTACCTGCTGAAGGTTGAGGGGAGGCTGTGAGATGTGACTCTAAAAGAAAAAAAGTAAGTTTCTCTTTGGCTTGATTGCTTTTACTGTTGACTTGATGTGGCCTAGAGTCTCCTGAGAATGGAGCCTCAACTGGAGGACTGCTCAGATTAGAGTGGCCTGTGGCCATGTCTGAGGAGGATTGCTGTGGGATACATGCCAAGGTAGCTTTACAATAGCTGCGAGGAAACACCATGGTTTGGGGCGGGGGGGGGGGGGGGGAGGGGAGGAGGGGAGCAAGCTTAGAAGGAAAGGCTTTTTTTGACTTACACTTTCACATCATAATTCATTACTGAAAGAAGTCAGGACAGGAACCTGTAGGCAGGAACTGAAGCAGAAGCTATGAAAGAATTCTGCTTTCTAGATTGTTCCCCATGGCTTGCTCAGCACGCTTTCTTATAGGACCCAGAGCAACCCACAAGGGGTGGTCCCACTCACACCAGGCTGGGTTCTTCTCCATTGATCGCCCATTAAGAAAATGCCCTAGAGGCTTGCCTACAGCCAGACCCTATAAAGGCATGTTCTCATCGGAAGAGCCTCCTCTCCAATGACTCTCTAGTGTGTCAAGTTGATGCAAAACCAGCCAGCCAAACCTGTTTCCCTCTGTAATAGTCATTTTCAATTGTGATGATAAAATGTCATGACCAATGCAGCTTATAAAAGAACAAGTTTAATTGGGCTTACAGTATCAGAGGATTAGAGTTCATGGTGGTGAGGCAGAGGTGTGGAAGCAGGAAGAGCTGAGAGCTCACATCCTGACTCAAAAGCATGATGCTGAGGTCACGCCAGGAATGGCAGGAGTTTTGATACTTTAAACTCTGTCCCCAGTGACATACCTCCTCAACAAGGACACGCCTCCTAACCCTTCCCAAACAGTTCCACAACATAGTATCCAAATCTATGAGCCCATGGGAGTTCTCATTCAATCCACTACTTTCTAGACCCTGATCCCATAGACTCATAGCCATATCATAACAAAATGCATTCAGTCCACTTCAAGTCTCCATGGTCTTTTAGTCTCCAGGCTGTTAACAAGTCCGAAGTCTCTTCTGAGACTCAAGGCAATCTCATAACTAACTGTAATTGCCTGCTAAAAATCAGAAAGCAAATTGCATACTTCCAGCATACCACAGACGCTGGACAAAGGCAAGACCCAAAGTCCAGCAGGACAAAGTCCAACTCCTGCTGCTCCCTGTCTAAGGTCAGAGAGCTTAGGCAGCTCCACCCTTCCAGCTTTTCTGACTACAATCCATTTTTCCCTTGGGCTGGTTCCACTTCCTGTGTGCAGCTCTCCTTGGCAGGCACCCCACAGCTCCATCGTCTATAACGTTTGGGGGTCTTCAACACAATCCAGGCTTCACTCTCACAGTTTCATGCAACAGGGGCTTCCCTGACATGTCCCTGGCTTCTGTAGCTTTCCTTAGCCATGAAGAAGATTTTGTGACCCCTCTACTTCTGTGTTCATCAGGACTCCAAAGCCGGGACCACATGGGCAACATTACTAAGTCCTGCTGCAGAGTGAGGTGGACCTGACCCCTGACCCTTTGAGCTACATTTGCAGCAGCTTTCGTGTGCTGGGTCTTGGTAGAAAGAGCAAATCCCTCAGGCCTTTTCTTTTTACAGGTTGAAAGATTGTCTGGGTGGAGTCTTGCCCTGAAGCTGCTCTCCCTTTATTTTAATACAGATGAGGGCTCTCCTTATTTTTTTAAATTTCTTTCAGCACAAGCCTTGGCTCCAACTTGACATTTCCCGAGGCCCTCTTTCTCCTCAGACTGTAGATTCTGCATGTCTCTTGTTACACTTGCTACTTCTCACTGCAGACCTGTGTAAGAGTGACTACCAACCAAGTGTCAGAGTCAATACTAGGCTGCCTTAAAAATCTTCACCAAAGAGCTTAGTTCGTTACTTTTCAATTTGGCATCAGACAATTTCTAAGGACAATGACAGAAAGCAGCCAAAATATCACAAGAATGGTCTCTACTCCAGTTGCTATTTAACCTAGCTTTTCTGACTATGATATATTTTTCTCTTGGGCTGGTTCCACTTCCTGTGTGCAGATAATATACTCCACTGAAACTTCTCAATATGGGCCTTCATAGTCTATATAGAGACTTCATGTAGACACTTTCCTAGTCCAAGGTCCCAGTCTCCCACATTCCTCTGTGTAGTCAGATCTGTCACATTTTTCTGTCCTAGTTATTTGTCTGTTGCTGTGAAGAGACATCATGACCAACAAAACTTACAGAACTAAGTTCATTGGGAGCTTATAGTTTCAGACGGTCAGTCAATGATCATCACGGTGGAAGGGACGAAGCACTGCTTCAGGCAAGCAAGCAATAGTGTGGTAACAGTAGTTGAGAACTTAGATTCTGAGGCAACAACCACGAGAAGGAGAGGGGGGAGAGGGAGAGGGAAAGGGAGAGGGGGAGGGAGAGGGAGAGGGAGAGGGAGAGGGAGAGAGAGAGAGAGAGAGAGAGAGAGAGAGAGAGAGAGAGAGCTAGCTCTAAACTGGGAATGGCATGGCCTTCAAGCCTGTCCCCAATGTCACACTTCCTCCAACAAGGCCACACCTCCTAATTCTTCTCAAACAGCCCCACCAACTGAAGACTAAACATTCAAATATATGAACTGGCAGGGGGCATTCTCATTTAAACCACCACACCGATAAACACCTCATCTTGGCCTAACATAATAACTGTACAGAAAGAGCTCCATAGCAACTGGCTGACAGAAGGGAGAAAGGAAGGGAGGGAGGGAAGAAAGAAGGAAAAAATGGATAACCAACATTTAAGAGAGAGGTTTGCCTTGTCTCCTGGTTTCAGAAGTTTGGGGATGTATGGCTTGGTTTTCTTGCTTTGGGCCTGTGATAGCACACTACGTCACGGTAAGAACATATCAGGGAACTGTTCATCTCATCACAGCTAGGAAACAAAGACACAGGAAGAGCTTGGGTCCCAATGTCCTGTTCAGGGGCATGACTTCCATGACCTAACTCCCTTCCATTAAGCCCTACCTACTAATCTGTTCACTACCTACCAGTAATGCCACAGGTTAGGATCCAAACCTCAACACAGAGTCTCTCAGAAATAGTCTAGATCCAAACTATAGTTACTCTACTGCATCCACTCTCAGAAAGCTGGCATTGGCCTTCAGGCAAGCCAGGTCCTCTCACACAAAGCCTTGTATCCAACAAAGGGTTGAACATTTCACATAACCTATGGAACATTTTACAGGAATAGAAAAAAAAATGGCTGCAAGGAAAGTTCATCACATCACTGTAAAGTCAAGAAATGATGCTTGATTTTTGCAACCAGATTGGAGCTTTGTTTGTTTGTTTGTTTATTTGTTTGTTTTTCAAGACAGGGTTTCTCTGTGTAGTCCTGGCTGTCCTGGAATTTGCTCTGTAGACCAGGCTGGCCTCAAACTCAGAGATCCACCATTCTTCTGCCTCCTGAGTGCTGGGATTACAGGCATGCGTCATCACCACCTGGCAAATTGGGGCTCATTTAAAGACGTGTGGCATCATAGACTCTGAAGAAAGACTCTGAGGCAAAGGAAGAAGGAACAATAGAGGTGGCTGATTAGAAAACAATATATGTAACACTTCCTGCCTTTTTATGCAGAAAAAAATCAATATTTGAGTGTTCCCAACCAGATAAATGTCAGTGGGAAGCAAGAAGATAAACAAGTGTGATTCCAGATTCCCATGTGGGAAGTGCAGGGGCCTTGCACTGGGATCCGCTATTGGATGCTGAAACCCAGCTTTAAGGTCTGGGAGTTCAGTTTGACACAGAGGATGTGCTAAGCATTTGCCAAGCCTGAGTTCAGCTGGAGCACTGCAGGGATGAGCCTGCAGTCCTCAGGAGGAGACAGTGTTCAGCAGGCGAATAGCAGAAAACCATTTCAATTCATGAGTGTGTGTGTGTGTGTGTGTGTGTGTGTGTGTGTGTGTGTGTGTGCATACACACATTGTTTGGCTTGCTGGCTTTAATTTTGAGCCTAGAGAGGATCTTTTCTCAGGCTGCAGAGATAGCACAGTGGTTAAGAACAAGCACATTACTGACTGCTCTTGCAGAGAACCCAAGCCCAATTTTCAGCATTCACACAACTCACAACTGCCTTAATTCCAGTCCCAGGATCTGTCTGTCTGTCTGTCTGTCTGTCTGTCTGTCTGCCTCTCTCTCTCTCTCTCTCTCTCTCTCTCTTTCTCTCTCTCTCTCTCTCTCTCTCTCACACACACACACACACACACACACACACATTTTAAAAGAAAAATAAATATTAAAAAATAAAATCTCCCTGTCAATTCTTTATACTGCCTGTGCCTGTTGTAAGCCAGGAGTGGTAGTAACAGCAGTGCCCAACACGACACAGAAATAAAGGCTCCCTGACTGGCTGTGCTTCCCAGGCCACAGTAAGCAGAGAGTGACCAAAAGTCAACAGAAGCTGCAGTTTGAAGACTTACTAATGTGAACTAGCCCTGCGGGTTTCCAGAGACAAGGCACTATTTGTAGGAAGTTAACAGCATTTCATTTCCAGAGGTCTTCCCCAGGCCTCAGGACTGGTTGTCTGAAAATCTCAGCCCTAACACACCTTGTATCTCTGTAAGAAATGTTTTGTAATGTTCCTTTACTAAAGTTGAATCAATATGTTACCTATATATAAGTTTGAATATATGTAAATAAGAACATACAAAACAAGACATATTTGGATATGTGAATATCCGGACACAGTTGTATTACGAAACATCCTGTGTCAGATGCAAGCAGCCATGTTGCTTAAGACAGTTGTAAGTGCAGACTGGTACATTTCTTTTTTACTATGACTCAAACAGCAGGCATGGAACTATATCTGATATCTGTGGTGGTGGCAACTTTCCTACAAGCTGTCAACAGAACAAAGGCCAAACACTGTATCCTCTCACCTGAAGTACCTAGAACCCACAAGCTCACAGAGAATGAAAGGTTATGAGAGGCAGCCCCGGCGACAGGAGGCAGGACGGGAGTTCCTGATTACGTGTTACACCGTCTCTGTTTGGAGTCATGGAAAAGATTTGGAAGTTGACAGTAAGGATGGTTGCGTAATATTCTGAATGCAATTAAAGCAAGCCAGTCACTGAGGCTGTTCACTTAGAAATGGCTAAACGGGGCCTGAAATATTGTATAGATCTTGTTGTAATAAAAGCTTCATCTGGCCATGGTGGTAAATGCAATCCCAGCTCTTGGAAAGAGACTGAGGCAGGAGGATTACAAGTTTCAGGTCAGCATGGGCTCCATAGAAAGAGTCTATGGGAAGATAGGAAGAAAGGAAGGAAGGAAAGAAGGACAAAAGAAAGGAAGGGGCTTGCAAAAAAAAAAAAACTCGTTTGTAAATAAAATGTAGCTGGTCCTAGCTCTGGACTATTCAAAGCAAAAGTCTATCGCAAAAAAAAAAAAAAAGAGGTGGGGATGGTGGGAAGAGAGGCAAAGGACGGTGGGAGAGAGAAAAGAGGGACTTGCAGAAACTCCTTTGTGCTTATAAATAGAGCTGGTGCTAACTCTGAGAGTTAATGCATGGAATTCACCTACACGAATGTCCAGCGGGATATCTGAAAACCTCCCAAGACCATTCTTTATGGTCTGGGACTATCCTACAGGATGTCCAGCATGGCGGGTCAGCCCACTAAATGCCAGTAAGGCTTTCCTTTATTGTGGGGAGGGGGTGGGGGAAGCCCAGGTTCAAATTGCCTTCAGAAAGCAGCTCCGCCCCTCTTGAGAGTTTAGGAGACAGGAAGTGAAGAGAGAAAGCCTAGGCGGCGCCTGGGTTCTGGCCAAGGGCGTGCCTGCGGGAGCACGGGGGCAGAGGGCTCCGTAAAGGAACCAGAATAAATCCAGATCTCCGGTAAACGGATCTAGCTGGGGGATAGGGAGTTAAAGGGAAAGGGACACATGAACTACCCGGTGAGGTTTAGTCCAGTTTTTATCCTTAACACAGTGTCTCCTTTTCACATCCGCAAAGCTCATTGCGCTCCCCTGCCAGACGGTGGAGCTAGAGAGCCTCGTACAGATCCCTGTCCTCTCTCTGGGTTCAGGTTTGAGGCAGGGCTGACTCAGCCCTCCTCGGATGACACAGCAGGATCGCCGACTGTCACCTGCAAGCAACAGCTTCATTTATTGAATAATTAGCTAATTTTTAATTTTTTTTTCCGTTTAACTTTAACGACCTATTACAGATAGGGCGGTGGCATTGGAAGACTCAGACACCTCAGACAGAAATCACTAAGTCAGGACTCTGACACAGACTCCTCCTAGGCAAGAAATTAAAATCTCTTGCAATCTTCTAAGTGTCCCTAGACAGGCCGCCCAGTGGGGCTGCTGCAGTCCCCTCCTCCTCCCAGTGGTCAGCTGGGATTTCTACTGGAGGTGGAACTCAGTCAGTCACGCAGCGGCTCCGCCCACTTCTTAGCCAATCACTGCACAGCCCTCTCCCTCCTTCCTGGCACCTGATGGATATCGATGCAATCAAGCAGGCCATCTCAAGGGTTTAAGGGCTTGGGAAGTAGTGAGTTCCACAGGATGCTAGAAGGTCCTGATTGCAGTGGTTGTGATTCTAAAGCTGGCACTGTTAGATAAATGTGGTTGGCTGTCATGCTGGTGGAGTTAGGTTGCTTACCTCCTGAAACTCTGTGCTCACGTCGTCGCACGTACAAAAGAACCGACCAAAAGCCTCTATCGTCACCTTTTCTACTTCTTTGGAGGTGGAGGCAAAAGGCCACCTAGCGCCAGTGTCGTTTGGAGAACCGTTCAACCATCCCTCCCAGCGTTTGCCGGACTCTACTTTCTGGAGCTCTTGGCAGCTGCCAGGCATCTCCATGCCATATGTTAGATTCTGGCTGACAGGAGCCAAGTCTAACCAGCCCTTGCAACCTGAGCCCTTTCTGTAGTGCAATCAATGAAATAGTGAGTCCTCTGCACTAATAATCAGGACAGCTGCACCACCAACATCATCAACATCACCACCACCACCACCCGTCATCCACCCCCACACACTGCATTGCACTGGATCCAGACCACACGTGGCCAGGGAGGTGCCCTTGTTATGCCCATTTTACAGATAAGGAAATAGGAGGCTCAAGTCGCCTGCCTGGAATGCAGCAGAACCACTCTGAGCAAACCCCTTATAAAGGCAACCTAATTTGGTTCACGGTTTAAGGGGAGGGAAGGTGAGACAGCTGGGCATGTGTCCACAGTTAATGTGTTCTCCTTTGTAAGGCACCAATCGCATTTTCAGGAGGAGGACTGATTATCCAGGCTTGGAGAACTGAGAGACTAAAGGGGAAACATTAAGTAAGAGCAAAACCATATCGGCAGGGGCAGCTTCTAGGGCATGCAGAGGAGCTCGGGCAAGGGAGCAAAGAACGGTGGACTAAGTGGGGAAGAGTAGAAGCTTGGAAGTTCCAAAGAACTAAAAACTAGGCCTTGGAAGAGGGTCTTTATAATTGAATTGTGTCACCCTAACAAAGGTAAGTGGATGTCTTTTTAAAAGATACATTTTACATTTCATGTGTATGAGTGTTTTGCCTGTGTGCATGTGATTCACATGCATGCAGTGCCTGCATAGGCTAGAAGAGGGTGTCAGATCCCTGGAACTGGAATTAGAAGGTTGTGAATTGCCATATGCATGCTGGAATCCAAACCCTGGTCCACATACTGCAAGTAGTCAGGGCTTCAGCTAGTCTGACTACTCAGCTTGCTCCGGGGATTCTTCGTCTCTGCCTCCCACAGGAGATGGGATTACGGGCAATCACTTTATCCACTGAGCCATCTCCCCAGCCCCACACTTTAGCTATTGTAAGCCACCAAGCTTTTGATGCCTTTTTGTGGCAGCCAAGAGGACAGTGCTCAGCAGTGCTGCTCTGTCCAGGGAGACATCATGAGTCTGGATGTGGGAGTATAAGAACAGCCACCACCCACTGTCAGGAACATAGACTATTACTGTTTGCATGAAACCCAAAACCGGTGAGGAAAACAGATTGTTCTTGTCCTAGTTAGGGTTATCATCGCTGTAATGAAACACCACAACCAAAAACAGTGTGGGGAGGAAAGGGTGTATTTGGCTTACACTTCCACATCCCTATTCATCACTGAAGAAAGTCAGGGCAGAGAAGGAACTTCGAGGCAGAGCTGTTGCAGAGGCCATGGAGGATGCTGCTTACTGGCTTGCTCCTCATGGCTTGCTCAGCCTGCTTTTTTTTTTTTATAGCACTCAGGACCACCAGCCCAGGGGTGGGACCACCCACAATGGTCCAGGCCCTCCCCTTTGAATCACTAATTAAGAAAATGCCTTCCAGTCTTGTGCACAACCCAATCTTATGGAGACATTGTCTTAATTAAGGTTCCCTCCTCTCAGATAACTCTAGCTTCCGTAAGCTGACAGAAAACAATTCAACGCAACTCCTCTCTCTTCCAGCCTCCCAACCTCTTTCTCGTCTGTTTTGTGCTCAATGTCTGCCTGTGAGAGGGGTGTCTATGAGGGAAGGAAGAGAGCGCTGACCAAAGAGATGAGAGTTCAGGTGGCTGGGAAGCTGAGGGGCAAGCAGTTAGTAAAAGGAAGTATATGAACTTGAAGTGGTATCTCCATCTTTGCTTGTCCCGATCAACTCCAGCATCTTCTTCTGCATCTAGGCAGAAACAGAAGCAATTCAACCCCAACAGCACTAACAGCTGCTGCAGATGTCCTAACTTGTATGCGCACAATCATTACTTTAAATATAGAGTGCACTACGCTGGCTGTGACATCTGGTAATTTAACGTGCTGATAACAAAGTAAACATATGACCAATGTGACTCACGCTTTAACTGCCTTTTCTGTATGGCTTCCTTCCGTAATTCTATCACTGTTCATGCATTTAAAAGTCTCGTTTAGGAAAGAGGTCAAAGGTTTTGCTAAGGTGACAAAGGGGTTCCCTCAAAGAAGCTGTGAACTAAACCCTTGTGAGACAGTTAAAACAGGCTCTTCTGCATAGTAGTTCCTTGATAGCTCTGATGAGAGACTGATGCCAAGGTCTCCAAGGATACAAAACTATAGACATTCAAGTCCATTTCCCTTCCTATTTTAAAATTTAGTTTTAAAGATATCTTTTTATGTGTGTAAATGTACATGTCTGTGTATGTGTGATATATAGTGCAGGTGCCTGTGTGGACCAGAAGAGGGCACTGGAGTTACAGGCGGTTGTGAGCTAGCAACATGGGTGCTGGGAACCAAACTAATCTCTACAGGAAGTGCTCATAAATGATGAGATATCTCTCCAGCCCCAGACTCTCTAGCCTTTATGGTTTTTTTTTTAAAGTAGTTATCACCTAGACACATCTTCCTGCATGTTTTATTAATAAATCATGTCTAAGTGACTAATAAGATCTAATACAATGTAAGCACTACATGGGAATAGGATCACTTAGGAAAGTATACCAAAGAAAATATCGGTTGGTTGGGAATCTCCTGATGTATGTCTGTATACAGCCTTGCTTGATTTCTTTTATTGTGTTTTTTTTTTAAGATTTATTTACTTATTTTATGTATATGAGTACACTGCAGCTGTCTTCAGACACACCAAAAGAGGGCATCAGATCCCATTACAGATGGTTGTGAACCACCATGTGGTTGCTGGGAATTGAACTCAGGATCTCTGGAAGAACAGTCAGTGTCCTTAAGCACTGAGCCATCTCTCCAACCCCCTATTTGTTGATTTTGGAATGCAAGCTTATCTAGAAACTTAGCCTATACCTGAGATAGAAGGAAAGGCTCCTGACTTAAGTTGTAGGAGGTAAAGTGCTGACAGCCCACCAGCCTGCTCACTTCCCATTGCTGGAGATACACCGTCTCAGGCACAATTTAATTTCCAATGGATTTTCAACCCTCTATTCATTTAATGCACAGATGTGGAACACACAGATGCAGAGGATCAACTGCCCTTCGTAAATGGCATCTTGGAATGTCTTCAAGGGCAGGAGAGATAGCTCAACAGGCAAGCGCTTTCTCCAGATGCATGAGGACAGGCGTTTGGATCTCCAGAAACCACATAAAAGCCAGACAAGCACAGTAACCGATCTGTAATTCCAGCAGTGTGAGGGAGCAAAAACACAGGATCCCTGGAGCAAGCTGGCTAGACTTTGTCTCCATATATAAGGTGTAGAGTGGTCAAGGAAGATCAACCTCAGGCCTACACACACACACACACACACACACACACACACACACACACTCTGTACATGTATACAAATCAAGAAAAAAAATCTTTATTTTGATGCTTAAAGCCACAAACTGTTGTCTCTGCGTGCTAAGAATGCAGTGTATAAACAATGCTGCATGAACCCTCAGGAGTTGCAAGGAAATGTATCTCCAGCAGCTCCTGAGAATGAGGACATTGGTGGGCAGTAAGGACTTTACATCCTATAACTCATGTCAAGAGCCTTGCCTTTTATCTAATGTGTATGTTGTTTCTAGATAAGATTGCATTAAAAACAACAACAACAAAATAAAAGAAACCATGCTAGGACATAAAGGGACACAGGGCAACGGGAGATCCCAACCAACTGAAGGCCACTGTAGTCTGTAGTATGTATCAGAAAGGAAGTGAGCAGTCCCACTAAAGAGATTCCTGGACTGTTAAGTCAAGGAGTGCTAACACAGGGAGGGGCCAAGGTGCCCATAGAAGGGTGATACAGTACATTAGGTCCTTACTGCCTATAGACCCAAAGAAGGAAAAGGAGAGGGCATTTGACACCTAAGGAGGGCAGGATGATAGGAAGGGTACCTACCTGGCAGCCATGGAAGCCGTGGATGCTGGCCATCTGCAGGAATGTGGCAGGGAGGAAAAAGGGAAGCAGATGCTCTGACATTCTCTCAGCACTTTTCAACCCTGACATGTGCCTCCCAGTGACCAAGCTCAAGCACAACCACAAGACAGCAAATCTAGTAAACAAATACTTAACAATCATCTCGGACGCCTGTGGGAGGGTCAGGGAGGACACTGACTTGGCATTTGTCATTTTTCTTGTTGTGTAAAGGTGCTTGTGGTGGTCACCAATCACAAGGTTAAAGAGAGGGTCACAGAATCAGCTCTCGCAGGCTGCAGCGTGCCAATGAGGCATACCCTACGGTAGTCAGTCTCTCAGGACACAAGGCAGAGCGGAGAAGGATGAAGAGGGGGCCAGGAAGAGGACACTAATGCCCTGCGCTGGAGTGACTGTCCGTGCTGCACCTGCCAATATTTCAAGTCAAGAGTCTGATATCGGCACTGAGGGCACCAGTGTCTCTGTCTTCACCCTCAGTGGAACTGCAACTGGCCAGGCAAATGTAGACTAGTTATGTAGACTAGGGAATCAGTATATTCGTCATATAGAAGAGAGAGGAGAGAGAGGAGGGGGAGGGGGTGTGGTGGTTTGAATATGCTTAGCCCAGGGAGTGGCACTATTAGGAGGTGTGGCCTTGTTGAAGTAGGTGTGGGCTTGTTGGAGGAGGTGTGTTACTGGAGGGGTGGACTTAGAGACCCTCCTAGCTGCCTGGAATCCAGTCTTCCTCTGACTGCCTTCAGAACAAGATGTAAACCTCTCAGCTCTTCCAGTGCCATGCTTGCCTGGACACTGCCATGTTTCCCGCCTTGATGATAATGGACTGAACCTCTGAACCTGAAAGGTAGCTCCAATTAAATGTCCTTTATAAAATTTACCTTGGTCATGGTGTCTCTTCACCCCAGCTAAGATAGGAGAGATGGAGAGAGATTGATGGATTCCATTCTAGGCCAAAGGTGGAGAGTCTGCCTTCTCCCCTCCCCATACCAGTCTCCAGTCAAAACCAGGGCTAGAAAGAAACAAGTTGCTTGGGGCTGAGAAGTATAGGAAGTGTCCTTCTACAAAATGACTGAGCGTTACATAATAACTCAACAGCCTCCAACAACCAATTGGATCCTACGGAGACAGGAAGGGTGACATATCACAAAAGGTATTCAAAGGTAGGGTCACCATATAATATACCATCTATCACTGAGCTCAAAGTCCTGGTCTGAGAAGCCATGATGTCGTCCTGCTACAGCCACAAAGCCAGCAGACCCTTCATGACCTGTGTGGTCCATCTGACTGAGCAGTAGCTGAAGAGACTGAGATGCCGTAAGGTCCAACTCTCTAAACTTGACCCTAGTTCTCTGGGTAACAAACAGTACAAAATAGGAGCCCAGAAGAACCACCTTCTTCCCAGACCTCTAGCTACGAGCTTTCTATTGTCTCTTTTCCCCATGCCAATGTGTCATGTTCTCCTTCGAAGATGAGAGAGAAACAGGCTCTACAAGTGCTTGTTACTGTTGTTACTCTTCCAGAAGCCCAGTGCCAAATTCTACATCCCCTCCCACTGCTGGTCCCCACACCCAAGCTCCAGGCAGCAATCAAGGCAAGTAACACATGAATAGAGAGGGTGGCAGGGACTTTGTTTGAGGTGCTAGCCATAGCAATATGACCCAGATGGATATAACATCATGGTCAGAGGCTGGTCGGAGAGGTGACCTTGCAGCCAAATCAAAGGCATAAAAAGAAACTTACCTTCCTCCTCCCTACCCACTAATTCTTTCATGTTCCCTTAGGAAAAAAAAATGCCTTAATAAGAGTAGTTTCTTTTGATATCCTTCTCCTTAAGGTCTAAGAAACATTGTAACAGTGTCCACTGCTGCTTCTCATGGGAAACAAAGGATGCTGGTCAGATCTCCTGTCAGGGGCCATTAAAGATAGTTAAAACATCTTGCAATCTCTGAGCATCTCTTGAGACACAGACATGGGAGAGTAGGGTACTTAGGTAGCAAACATGGCTTAGCAGCATCCCGAATATCAGTTAATACACAAACAGGAAGAAATGCTGCAAAGAAGAGAAAGCTACAAGCAGGGTTTGGACAAAAATGAGAGGCAATGATGCCAGTAGACGTAGACGGGAAAACTAGTGAAGGAAATGGAGGAGGGGCCGGGCTTCAGAGTGCTGTTGCTCCTGCAGCCTGGAGTCTGCTTCCCAGCACCCACATCAGACAGCTCACCACTGCTCAGAGCCCCAGTTCCAAGGGAGTCAGTGTCTTCTTCCGGCCTCTGCAGGCACCTGCATAGAGATGGGTACATGAACAATGCACATGCATGTACACACACACACAAACACACACACACACACAAATAAATATCTGAAAGTAGACAAATAAAAAACACTAAAATCCAATTATAAAGATTAGCTCAGTATTTCTAAAAACAAAACAAAACAAAACAACAACAACAACAACAAAACCAATAACCCAGGACAAAACTTCAGAAAATATAAACCAAATAAAGAATAGATTTGCCAGCCTTTGCAATAACACAAAAGAAACGAATGGCAAGATAAAAACAAGCAGATACGAAAACCAGACAAGAGAAAGCCACTGTACCGGCATTGTCTTGCTGCTGATCTAAAAGAACAATCCAGAAAACAGGAAACAAAAGCAGAATCCTAACTCATAAGGACTCTCAGTTTTTTTTTTTCTACAAAGGACCTACACAGGATAGATCACAGCTTAAACCACACAATGAAATGGACCAAGTTCAAACCCTACTTTGTTGTTTACATCCTATAGATGTAAATTTGCACTCAGTCAAGTCTTTTTTTGTTTTGTTTTCTTTTTTGAGACAGTGTTTCTCTGTGTAGCAGTGGCTGTCCTAAAACTGTAGACCAGGCTGGCCTCGGACTCAGAAATCCACCTGCCTCTGCCTCCTGAGTGCAGGGATTAAAGGCATGTGACATCACACCTGGTTCACTCAGTCAAGTTTTAATATTCTCTCTCTCTCTCTCTCTCTCTCTCTCTCTCTCTCTCTCTCTCTCT
>JANHMN010000001.1:210658679-210669273 GCA_030674055.1 Rhabdomys pumilio | reverse complement strand
CTCTCTCTCTCTCTCTCTCTCTCTCTCTCTCTCTCTCTCTCTCTCTCATTCTCGCTCTCCCTACCTCCTCTCACAGTGAGATGGCTCTGTGACAGCACTTTTCACACAAGGCCAATGCTGTGAGTTTAGTTCCCAGAACCCACACAGTGGAAGAAGAGAACCAACTTCTCTGTCATCCTGGCAGCATTTTCATGTGTATAAAAGACAGAGGAAGAGGGAGGGGGGAGGAAGGGAGGGAGGGAAGGACAGAGGGAGGGACATAGGGAGGGACATAGGGAGGGAGGGGGAGAGAGAGATGCCAAAATTCATTGAAAATGAGGGGGAAAAACACAATCACTAAATAACCGTGAAAAAAGACAACTAATTACTTCAAAGGTAAACATCTTAACGAAAGAAACTTAGCATGGCTAAGGCTTCAGTGTGCAGAAACTTATCATGGTTAACAGGATTCAGTGTGCTAATGCCAACACCTTCTTTGAGGATAAAACCAGCTCTGCTAAAGCCAGGATATTTCATCGTTATTTGAAGTCAGTGACGTCAGAAAAAGGAGTTGGAAAGCAAAGAAATAGCCTTCATCGCTCAGAACAGGGATAAGCACACCATCTACAAGGTTTGCTTGTATACCCTAAAAACTCACTTCAATCATTATGAATATTCAGAAATAACCAAGGCTGTCAGGTTCCATTTGGGTTCACAGTGTGAGGGCGCAGTCCATCCTGGTGGGAAAGTGTTTACAATGGGGACTCTAGCTGTGGTAACAGGAGCACAAGGTGGCTTGTCGCGCTGTTAAACATACATTCGGGGCTGCAAAGAGAGAGACCACCACACTCACTGACGTGTATGCACAAGGCAAACTTTACTCTTGATCAAGAGGGTCCCTTCAGAAGAGCCAACACACTGAGGCAGGAAGTGCAATTGGTTTTTTAATCCTAGCTCACATGATGGTTGTGTGCCACACCCCCATTGGCTAGAGTCCAACCTCAGGATCTTACTCAATAGGCTGGACTGAAAATAATTGGCCAAACAGGAAGTGAAGGAGGGAGGGGAAAGGGGTCACTGCGCCAGACCATCTAGTTCCTAGCATAGAGCAAGGAACTTGGTATAAGCCAAGGTTTTACTGCGTGAGAGGATTCATTTGTATAAAAGTCTTACAAAGTGGGAGAGATAAAGAGAGCTTCATCTCTTGTCCTAAGCATAAGCTTTATAGTATTTGATTAAAAAAAAAAAAGACGCATATTTGCTATTTCTTACGCCATGGTACTCACAGCCATTAAGCAAAGGGAGAGGCACAGCCATGCATGTCCTTTTTCCTCAGTCTGAACCCAGCCCACAGGTTGTGGCTGCACTTCCAGGTGGGTGTTCCCTCATTCATTAACCTCTCTGGACTCACCCTAATAGGCATGCCAAGAAGTGTGACTCTAGATGACTCTAAATTCAGTCAAGTTGACAATTAAGATTAATCATCACAGTAGTGACACAAAATATGTGCAATTAACCTGAGAAACTGTTCAGTATCGTTGCTCATTAGGGAAATGCAAATCAAAATTATAATGGAATACTAGCGTGTACTCGTTAGCATGTCTAAAAAAGCCCCTGACCACGCTGAGTTTTGGCAAACGGTCTGGAAGACTTAAAATCCTTACTGCTGATGGTTATGTAAAATTAGACAAGCATTTTAAACAGTTGGGCAGTTTGCTAAAAAGTTAAAACACTTAACTCCCATATGACCCAGACATTTCACTTGCAAATGTTTATCTAAGAGGAAGAAGACCATTTGCCCCCGACAAGAGTTGAAGAGGAATGTTCACAGAAGCTTACTTGCGGTGACCAGACCCCGGAAACAACGAGCAGTTAAATGGACATGCTATACCATCCATATGATGCCATAGAGTGGTAAAAGGGGTGAGCCATGATGAGTGAAACAGCAGCAGGCTGCGGGGATGGCTCAGTGGGTAAAAGGGCTTGCTGCACAAGTGTGAGGATCTGAGTTCAAAACCCCCAGAACTCGCAAAAGAAGTCAGCCAAGCAGTGTACTTATCATGGCGAGACAAGAGGTAAAGACAAGAGGCACTGCAGAAGCTCCCTGGCCAGCTGGCCTGAGGCACACGACAGCAACCTGCGGCACACCACAGCATCTAGCAGAGACCCCGTCTTAAACAAATAGGTTAAGACTGCTAGTGAGGCTGCCCTCTGACTTCCACACAGGAATCATGGCGCAAGCCCTCCCTCCCTGATAGAAACATCCCACCAAGAGGGCAGACCAAAAAATGTTGTAAGATTCTGTTCATTTTTATAATCCTAGAAAAATCAGACTGCTCTTCTGGAAAGCAGATGAACGGCTGCCTTGCAGGGAGGGGCTGGTGCAGGGAGGAAAGGTGTCAAAAAAATAAAAGGAAGCTTTTGAGGTCATGGAAATGTTTATTGATTTGATTACAGTGATGTGTTTACAAGTATGTACATCAAAACTCATCTAACAGAACTCATCTAACAGAAGCCAGGCATGGTGGCACACACTTCTAGTCCCAGCACTTGGGAGGCAATGCCAGCCTGATCTTCAGAGTGAGTTCAAGGACAGCCAAGGGCTGCATAGTGAGACACTGTCTTAAAACAAAACAAAAGAGACAAAAACAAAAAAATACTTATCTAACTGTACACTTTAAATACATGCAGCTTATTATATTAATTATATAGAGCTAGAAATGTAACACAACAATCAAATAAATGTAGTAACCTACATGTATTTTAAAATATTTATTTGTCTCTAATTTCTGAGTATGAGTATTTTGCCTGTGTGTATGTATGTACACCATGTGCATGCAATGCCCAATGAGGCCAAAGGGAAGCATCTGATCCCTGAGACTTGAGTTACCATGTGTGATCTACCTACCATGTGAATGCTGGGGACCTAGCCTAGATCTTCTGTGATCTGAGCAAGTGCTCTTAACCACTGAACCATCTCTCCAGCCCTACATATAATTTTTACACACTAAGAATAGCCAGTTATAAAATATAATGGAAAAATGTATTGCTCACCATATCCTCCCCCCAAAGAAACTCAGAATAACCTATATAAAATTAATGATGTGTTAGGCATTGTATGAAACGATCTTTGTAAGAGTTAGTTCAAATCTTTGACAATATTGGGGGAAAATAAACCTGAATCAATGAGAAGGCAACATATATAAGTTCAGAAAGATGTTTTAGTGAGCTAAGGTTGCAACCTCAGCTCATTGCCCAGGACCCACATAGTGGAAGGAAAGAACGGAGAGCCAGCCGCCCCCAGTTGTCCTCCGACCTCCACTCTCGAATATGGCATGCACATGCACACAGGCACAAATATATAAATAAAATATTTCAAAAGTAAAATAATATATATTCATAAGGAAAGCTCTGAATGAATGTAGTAGATCCACTTATATTTGGGTATTTATAGCTGCTAACAATGTTGATTGCCAGGGGCTCTTCGGTATCTTCTTCAGGAATCTCCCTCCTTCGGAGAACCACTCCCTTACCCTCACCCACATCCTCGCCCCACAAGGTTGACACCTCCTCTGCAGAGTTTTGTTCCTAGTGAAGGATCAAATGGTAGAGAGGGAGTTTTACAAAGCCCTGGTGTCATGGTTTCAATTGATGATGTCCCCAATGGGCTTGTGTGTTTGAACAGTGGGTCCCCAGGTAGTTATGGGCCTCTGGCTTAGCTGGCAGACACAGGCCACTAGGGGCAGGCCTTTGAGGGTTCTCTCTCAGCTCTGGTTTCTGTTTCCTTACCTTGATCTGTCAGCATGTGACCAAACCAGGCTGCAAACTCCTGTTGCCAGGGACTCCTACCATCCTGTCTTCTCCACCATGGTCAACTGTACCTCAGAATCAGGAACCAGAATAAACCTGTCCTCCCTTAAATTGTGACTCTCAGGTATTTGGTCACATGATGAGAGACATAACCAGTATACCTGGTCCTTTTGCTTCAGTATGGAGCAGCCATGGTGATCCGTGACAGCTGCAGAACCTCCTTGGGATCTGTGCCCTTGTGAACTCCACTGTGTTCAGCTGCACACTCTTCTCCGGCTCCCTCCCCAGTGCCTGTGTGGCTGGTAATCCCAAGGCTCTCCCTAATAAACCTATTTATGCAAATCTCCCTCTGAGTCTGCTTTCCCAGGGAACTTGACCTACAGCAGAAGGTAAGGGTGTCAATTATTCCCCAATTAAAGTATACACTTACTGCAGGTTCTCATCGGCATAACAGCAGAATCATTTGGCTAAGTGAAGATAGCGAAGGATTGGGGGAGGGTGGCTCTCGATAAGAATAATGAAGTTAAACTGGAAACACAGGAAATTAAATTTGATTAGAAAGCTATAATAATTTAAACAGTGTATTAATGGTGCCATCATAGGAAAGGTCACAGTAATGCCCTGTCTGCATCACAGGACACAGCAGGATCCTGTCCTTTCTCATAAGCACAATTGTTTATTGTGTGTATGTTGGAGAGGATCTTGTTCAGATGTGGTGGTCAGATGATGACTTGCAGAAGTGACTTTCCTCCTTCCTCAGTGTGGGATCTAGGCACTGAACCCCTGTCGCCATGCTTAGAGGTGAGTGTCCTCACCCACTGAGCCATCTTGGGGACCCCAAAATGATCTTATCTTTCCAAAATGCTCGTAGTACTTCCTTGGCTTTTAAAATGCTGTTCTGTCATAAGGATGCCAACTCCTTAGGCACCCTTTTTATGGAAACAGTTCATTCTGTCATATGGGCACTGGTAGTAGAGCTGACATTTTGCTAGGCCCCTAATAACATCATTACCATCATCAACATCATCATCTTTACCACCACTACCATCATCATCATCATCATCATCATCACTATTTCTGTCTCATACTAAGTCACAATTAATTTTTAGGATAAGCCTATCTTATCACTCCTCTTCTCTGTGGCCACTTCTCACTAACATTCCACTCAAGTCAGCCCCCTGCCTCTACATGCATGGAGTCCCTTAACACCCACGTGAGTCTTCCTATCCACCTGAGGTACTGCTACCATCTAAATCAGTTCCATAGCCACAGGGACAGCACTTCCTATACTCCAGCTTCTCAGTCTCTTAGCCTCAGAGACGGTAAGCTGCAACTCCTGCCGCTGCAATCCACACCCTGAGCCACAGTGTCTATGTCCTCTTGGGGAACAGTCCTGTCAGCCAAACTGTTGGCTCTGCCACACACTACAAGGATTTAGAACTTTCCAATTCCACCTAAAATGTCTTTCGACTTTGAACATGAACGCATGCGGCTTACAAATACTGTGCTCCATTTTCTCAGAATGGGGACAATTGGGAAGTTCCATCCCAACATCCCTTAGACTCCCAGGTTCACTCTCAGGTCTTCCCCTGCTGCCACAAGCTGCCAAGGAGCCTAGAAGACAGATGTCATCAAGTTGTTTCCCTAGGAAGCACTTTCCTTGGCTCTGTCATCATGAATACCAGTCAGCTGCACTGGTACCCAAGGTCCACCTTGACTCTGCCCCTCCTCCTCCTCTGGCCACACCCATCCTTGCATCTCATGTTCCTGTCCCTCCTCTTCCTCTGGCCACTCCCATTCTTGCGTCTTGTGCTCCAATCAAAATGACTTGCACACTGATAGCTCAGAACTCTGCCTGTATCAATCCCTTCATCCACAAGTCCTCACAGGTCAACCTTCTTCCCCAGGCGACACTGATGAGACCTACCTGAAAATCTTCACAGTCCCTGTACATACCTGAGGTACCCGAGGCACTCGGGGACTCTGCAAAGAAATTGTTCCAACGTCAGAGTCTGCTACCAGCCGGAGAACACCGTGTGCTCAGGGAATTGAGAAGGGTGTCTCCATTATTGCATCATCACGCCCAACACACAGCACAGGACACAAACAGATGCAGAATCAGCATAGCTAAATGAGAAGAGAAACAACACAAGGATAAAGAGCTCCCCCGACATGGATTCCAACATCCTGGACTCCAGCCCCTGCTCCATTCTGATTGGCTAAGTGACTGCAGGCAATTTTCTGGAGCTTTCTGGTACATATTTACTTTCCCCACAAAATAAACACAGGGATAGCTACTTTACAAGGTGGTTTACAGAGTCAATTAGAGAGCACGTGACATGTATAATCAGTTCCTGACCTGTGGCACAGTCTGCCTTCACTCTCACCTCTCTTCTCCTTCTTCCTGTCCTCTCACCATCAGCATCCCTTTCTCCTCCTCGGAGTTTAGAAAGGAGCAATAAGAAACAAACCCATTTACTTAAAACCCACCTTTGACTTCAAAGGCTTCCACTCCCTGCCCGTGACTCAGTCAGGGCTAACCACACTGTTGCCGCACCTTACAAATGGTTAACCTTTTAACTCGTCTGACAAGGTGAGGTTGCTAGGAACAAAACGAATGTATTCACTTGGGTGTGTCCTAGAATCTTCTTAATGAGGAGCCGTGGGGTGTTCAAGCTCTTCATTGGACAGCCTTCCTTAGAAGATGGGAGCTTTGGAATGTCTGTCGCCACCCATCCAGATCCTTTATAACGCACTCAAGCCTGATGTGACCACTGAGGTCCAGATTCAATTTATAGCAATGTTATGTACAAGAAGTTTCAAACTCATACAGTGATTCCAAACAGATAATGCGCAGCAAAGCAAAGTCACTAAGTTACAACTGTAGCCTGTGCCCATCTGGTCTGGGAATCTGACATCAGCATAGGTGTCCTGTAGGTCATATCCTTACCAAGAGACAGGTAGAGTGTTAAAGACTGACTAGACATAAGGAGGGGGAATTTCATAAGACAGTTACTGTTGAAACTGACTAGTAAGGCAGAAAGGAAATGTATAGAAATGGAAGAGACCCCCTCACCCTGTCAGCCAGTTCCCTTCTGTTCTCTACAGTGGGCACATGCTTACAGAAGTAATTATAGTCTTTCTATGAGAAGCACAATCCAACTTACATATCAGAAAAGTAGCACATCCAAAGTTACACAGTGGCATCTCTATCCGTGATGCCAAAGTCCCAAAGCATGTCTGTCCAGCCCTGTAGAACACTGCACTTCTAGTCTGCCAGGCAGCATCTAATTTAGTATACACATGAACATGGAATTAATCCTCTGAGCAGAGGGGGCTTAACAGGTTTTATTGGATATATAGCTTTATCCATGGTCACCTGGCAAGAAATGTTTTAGAAACTCCAGTTTTGTGTCCATCACTTAGAAAGCTTTGAGATCATCATTGAAACCTAACAAATAGAGAGCTGAAGACATTCTGCTTGTTAAAAGTGAACAGAGCTAAGAGTAGAAACTCTAAGGGGGAAACCAGTCTCAGAGGGGTGCACCCCAGTGTTTACAGAGTGGGGGAGATCCCATTGCAATTCCAGCAGAAAGAAGGGAAAGACATTTTAAAACTCAATCACAGAGAGAGAGCCAGCTCTGGCAGCAAATGCACTAGCCTATGGCCAGAATCCAGACATCAGAACTCATGTAAAAAGCCAGTCGTGGAGACATGCATCTGCAGTCATATGCTGTGAAATGAGAGGTGGGAACAGAAGGTTCTCTCAGAAGCTCTAGGCCAACCAGCCTAAAGTATATGGCACAGCAGCAGAAATAGAGAACCTGGCCTCCTCCCCGCTGTGGAAGGAGAAATCCAGCCCCCAAAGTCGTCCTTCAACCTTACATGTGCGTGTGGTGCGTGTGTAACAGCATTTGCAGGCTGTTACGTTATGTTACAGAATATATAACATGTATGTTACAGAATATAACGTGTATGTTACAGACATACACGTTGCGTAATAAGCAAATAATATAAATAAAAATAAATAAAGCACTAGCTACAGTTACAGGACTGTAACTGTACAGGAGAGATGGCTCAGCCATTAGAACATACTTCTCCTGCAGAGCAAGCGGACCCAAGTTCAATTCACAGCACCATGTCAGGAGACAACCACCTAAACGGTTATCTGATGATCTTGTCTGGCCTCCATGAGTACACACACACACACACACACACACACACACACACACAGAGAGAGAGAGAGAGAGAGAGAGAGAGAGAGAGAGAAACAATCTTAAAAAACTCAGCCTCGTCTCCATCTCCATAAAGGATGAGTTCTAAGCTCCTCAGCAAACACCAAAGTTCCTTATAGAAAAAATCATAGTGCACAAATTCTCTGACATACTATAAATCACCCTACATCACTTGTAAAGCCTAACACAATATGTGTGCTAGGTAAATCGTTTTGTTATTTGGGGAATAAGGACAAGAAGAAAGCCTATACTTGAACAATGTAATATTTTTCTGGACATTTTCCATGGATCCTACAGATAAGGATGGTGTGTGTGTGTGTGTGTGTGTGTGTGTGTGTGTGTGTGTGTGTGTGAGAGAGAGAGAGAGAGAGAGAGAGAGAGAGAGAAACAGACAGACAGAGAGAAAGACAGAGACAGACAGAGAGAAAGACAGAGACAGAGAGACAGAGACAGAGAGATTGATTAATTCTGTGCATGTACAGATGTTTTGTCTGCATGTATGTCTGTGTACCATGTGCATGCCTGGTACTAGAGGAAGAAAAAAGAGGGTGTCTCTCTTAGTTAGAGTTTCTATTATTGAGACAGAACACCATGACCAAAAATGCAAGATGGGGAGGAAAGGGTTTATTCAGCTTACACTTCCATTTCACTACTCATCATCAAAAGAAGTCAAGACAGCAACTGAGTCAGGGCTGGAACCTGGATGCAGGAGCTGATGCAGAGGCCGTGGAGGGATACTGCTTACTAGCTTGCTCCTCATGGCTTGCTCAGCCTGCTTTCTTAAAGAACCTATTACCACCATCCCAGGGAAGGAACCATACACAACAAACTGGACCCTTCCCCGTCAAATCATTAATTAAGAAAATGCCCTACAGGCTTGTCTACAACAGGACCTTGTGGAGGCATTTTCTCAATTAAGGTTTCCTCCTTTCTCTAGTTTGTGTGTCAAAGTGAGCTCTTGTTGGTTGGTATTGTCGCTCTTCCAATGAGGCCACAAGCCCCTTCAGTCTCTTCAGTCTTCTCTCTACCTCCTCCATTGGGGACTCCATGATCAGTTCAAGGGCTAGCTGTGAGCATCTGCCTCTGGCACAGCCTCTCAAGAGACAGATATATCAGGCTCAGGTCAGAATGCACTTCCTGGCATCCACAACTGTGCCCTCATATGGTGACTGCACATGAGCTGGATCTCCAGGTAGGGCAGTCTCCAGACGGCCCCTCCTCCAGTCTCTGCTCCACACTTTGTCTCCTTACTTGCTCCCATGAGTATTTTGTTACTCCTTCTAAGACTGAAGCACCCACACTTTGGTCTTTTTTTTTCTTGAGCTTCATGTGGTCTATGAGTGTATCTTAGGTATTGTGAGCTTTGGGGCTAATATCCACTTATCAGTGAGTGCATACCATGTGTGTTCTTTTGTGATTGGGTTACTTCACTCAGGATGATATTTTCTAGTTCCATCCATTTGCCTAAAAAAATTTATGAATTCATTGTTATTAATAGTTGAGTAGTACTCCATTGTGTAAATGTACCACATTTTCTGTATCCATTCCTCTGTTGAAGAACATCTGGGTTCTTTCCAGCTTCTGGCCATTATAAATAAGGCTGCTATGAACATAGTGGAGCATGTGTCCTTGTTATATGTTGGGGCATGTTCTGGGTATATACCCAGGAGTGGTATAGCTGGGTCCTCAGGAAATGCTATGTCCAATTTTCTGAGGAACCACCAGACTGATTTCCAGAGTGGTTGTATCAGCTTGCAATCCCACGAACAATGGAGGAGTGTTCCTCTTTCTCCGCATCCTCGACAGCATCTGCTATCACCTGAGTTTTTGATCTTAGTCATTCTGACTGGTGTAAGGTGGAATTTCAGGGTTGTTTTGATTTGCATTTCCCTAATGACTAAGAATGTTGAACATTTCTTTAGGGGCCTTTTGACCATTTGAGTTTCCTCAGTTGAGAATTCTTTGTTGAGCTATGTACCTCATTTTTAATAGGGTTATTTGATTGTCTGGAGTGTAATTTCTTGAGTTTTTATACATTAGATATTAGCCCTCTATCAGATGTAGGTTTCATAGATCTTTTCCCAATCTGTTGGTTTCCATTTTGTCTAATGACAATGTCCTTTGCTTTACAGAAACATTGCAATTTTATGAGGTCCCATTTGTCAGTTCTTGTCTTAGAGCATAAGCCATCGATGTTCTATTCAGGAACTTTTCCCCTGTGCCTATGTGATCAAGGCTCTTCCCCACTTTCTCTTCTATTAGTTTCAGTGTATCTGGTTTTATGTGGAGGTCCTTGATCCACTTGAACTTGAGCTTTGTACAAGGAGGTAAGAATGGATTGATTTGCATTCTTCTACATGCTGACCTCCAGTTGAACCAACACCATTTGTTGAAAATGCTGTCTTTTTTCCACTGAATGGTTTTAGCACCTTTGACAAAGATCAAGTGACCATAGGTGTGTGGGTTCATTTCTGGATCTTCAATTCTATTCCATTGATCTTCCTGCCTGTCTCTGTACCAATACCATGCAGTTTTTATCACTATTGCTCTGTACTACAGAGCAATAGTGA
>JANHMN010000001.1:210651873-210658579 GCA_030674055.1 Rhabdomys pumilio | reverse complement strand
AATGGATTGATTTGCATTCTTCTACATGCTGACCTCCAGTTGAACCAACACCATTTGTTGAAAATGCTGTCTTTTTTCCACTGAATGGTTTTAGCACCTTTGACAAAGATCAAGTGACCATAGGTGTGTGGGTTCATTTCTGGATCTTCAATTCTATTCCATTGATCTTCCTGCCTGTCTCTGTACCAATACCATGCAGTTTTTATCACTATTGCTCTGTAGTACAGCTTGAGATGAAGGATGGTGATTCCTCCAGAAGTTCTTTTATTATTGAGAATAGTTCTCTCTATCCTGGGTCTTTTGTTATTCCAAATGAATTTGAGGATTGCTCTTTATAACTCTGTGAAGAATTGAGTTGTGATTTTGATGGGGATTGCATTGAATCTGTAAATTGCTTTCGGCAAGATGGCCATTTTTACTATATCAATCCTGCCAACCTATAAGCATGGGAGATCTTTCCATCTCCTGGGATCTTCAATTTCTTTCTTCAGAGACTTGAAGTTCTTGTCATACAGTTCTTTCACTTGCTTGGTTAGATTCACACCAAGGTATTTTATACCATTCATGACTATTGGGAAGGGTGTCATTTCCCTAATTTCTTTCTCAGCCTGTTTAATCCTTCAAGTAAAGGAAGGCTACTGTTTTTGTTTGAGTTAATTTTATATCCAGTCACTTTGCTGAAGTGGCTTATTGGGTTTAGGAGTTCTCTGGTGGAAGTTTTGCGGTCACTTAAGTATACTATCATATCATCTGAAAATAGTGATATTTTGACTTCTTCCTTTCCAATTCGTATCCCTTTGACATCCTTTTGTTGTCTAATTGCTCTGGCCAAGATTTCTAGTACTATATTGAATTGGTAGGAAAAGAGTGGGCAGCCTTGTCTAGTGCCTGATTTTAGTGGGATTGCTTCAAGTTTCTCTCCATTTAGTCTGATGTTGGCTACTGGCTTGCTATATATTGCTTTTACTATGTTTAGTTATGAGCCTTGAATTCCTGATCTTTCCAAGACTTTTACCATGAAGGGGTATTGAATTTTGTCAAATGCTTTCTCAGTATCTAGTGAGATGATCATGTGTTTTTTTTTCCTTTGAGTTTGTTTATATAGTGGATTACGTTGATGAATTTCCGAATATTGAACCATCCCTGAATTCCTGAGATAAAGCCTACTTGATCATGATGAATGATTGTTTTGATATGTTCTTGGATTTGGTTTGCAAGAATTTTATTGAGTATTTTGCATCGATATTGACAAGGGAGATTGGTCTGAACTTTTCTTTCTTTGTTGATCTTTATGTGGTTTAGGTATGAGCATAATTGTGGCTTCATAGAATGAACTGGGTAGTGTTCCTTCTGTTTCTATTTGGTGAAATAATTTAAAGAGAATTGGTATTAGGTCTTGGAAGGTCTGATAGGATTTGGCACTAAATCCATCTGGACCTGGGCTTGCTTTTTTGGGGGGGGGTGGGGGGGTGGGGAGATTTTTAATGACTGCTGCTATATTTTTAGGGAATATAGGGTTGTTTAGGTGGTTTGTCTGATCTTGAGTTAACTTTGATACCTGGTATCTGTCTAGAAAATTGTCCATTTTATCCAGATTTTCCAGTTTTGTTGAGTATTGGCTTTTGCAGTAGAATCTGATGATTTTTTGAATTTCCTCAGTTTCTGTTGTTATGTCACCCTTTTCAGTTCTGATTTTATTAATTTGGATATTGTCTCTGTGCCCTCTGGTTAGTCTGGCTAAGGGTTTATCTATCTTGTTGATTTTCTCAAAGAACCAGCTCCTGGTTTTGTTGATTCTTTGTATAGTTCTTTTCATTTCTACTTGGTTGATTTCAGCCCTGAGTTTGATTATTTCCTGCCGTCTACTCCTCTTGGGTATATTTGCTTCTTTTTGTTCTAGAGCTTTCAGGTGTGCTGTCAAGCTGCTAGTGTGTGCTCTCTCCAGTTTCTTCTTGTAGGCACTTAGAGCTATGAGTTTTCCTCTTAGCACTGCTTTTATTGTGTCCTATACGTTTTGGTATAATGTACCTTCAATTTCATTAAATTCTAAAAAGTCTTTAATTTATTTCTTTATTTCTTCCTTGACCAATTTATCATTGAGTAGAGAGTTGTTCGGTTTCCACCTGTATGTGGACTTTTTGTTGTTTTTGTTGTTATTGAAGACCAGCCTTAGTCCATGGTGATCTGATAGGAAACATAATTAATTTTTTTAAAAAAAGTAATTAATATTCTGGGAGAAATAAAGGCAAAAGAATATTTTTATAAAGAGAAAAATGGAAAGGGGTTAATATAATTCTGAAGTGTAATCCAACTATTTAAAAATTATGCTTCAGTGAGTACTGGGTGCTTGAGGATACTATTTGGCAGGTGATATAACAGATCACTTTAGTGATGAATATTTCCATCACAGGAAACTCACTTCAGATCTCTGCCATGGCCCTCTCACGCAGTCAAGCAAAGGTGTTTATTTCTGAAGTGGCATCTTCCATCACCTTAAGATTCTACCAGCTCTGTGAGCCTCCCACAGAACCACAAAATAAATTAACTAGAGACAGAAGAAAGTGTCTTGGCATGAAGGCATAAAGGAGGGTTCAGTTTGTGCCAAACTGTGACACAGCACCATTTGTGTATGTACTACATCCAAAAAGACAGGTGGAATTTAATTAAGCAGAAAGCAGAGGAGAACCAGAGAGGTAGTCAGTAAAGGGACACGGGGGAGGGGATCTTACTAGAGAGCAAGACACTAGATGAAGAAGGTTTGAAGGGATGTAGGTTAGTCGGGGTGTAGTGTGTGTGTGTGTGTGTGTGTGTGTGTGTGTGTGGTGTAGTATGTGTGCGTGGTATGTGTGTGGTGTGGTGTGTGTGTGTATGTGTGTGTGTGTGTGATGTGGTGTGCATGTGGTGTGTGCGTGGTGTGTGGTATGCGTGTGTGTGCTGTTTAGAAAAAGGAAAGTTGGAATGTTGCCTCTTTCCTATTCTTTTAGTGACCATATCCCCACATACATAAACATTCACATGTATACACGTACTTGTCTAACATGCGCAAAGCTCAAGCCTCAGCACCACATAAATTGGGTGTGAAAGTGCACACTTGTAATTCCAGCACTGGGAGCTGGAGGATCAGAAGTTCAAGGCCAGGCTGGAATGCATAGTCCATTAGAAAAACAAGACAAAACAAAAACCATGAAAAACCATAGTCCCCAGACCTTCAGCAGCCTCCCTTGCCCTCACTATAACACACATCAAAGGCAGACTTCTTGATGAACACTTACCCACAGTGACATCACTGGCTCCAGCCACATTCCATAGCCAAATGTGCTCTCTGTAGGAAATGTGTCCCAGCTGTGAAATTCCACTGTAATGGAGTTGGGTCGACCATATATTTTATCTGTCCCCTCCCCCACACTCTCTGTCTTGTAGCTTCTTCTTTAAAAAAATGTCTGTAATACTATATATATATATATATATATATATATATATATATATATATATATATGAGAGAGAGAGAGAGAGAGGGGAAGGGAGAGAGAATGTATGTGTGTGATGCAGACTGCTAAAATTTCTGTATCAGATCATCTTAGCAGGAATCAGTTTCTGAAAAAAGTATTGAAAGGACAATGAGGGGTACAAAATAGCACTGAGTAAAAACCATGGCAGGTGGGGGGTGGCACGGTGGCTCAGTGAGTAAGAGTCTACACTGTTCTTACAGAGGCTCCAGTTCAGTTCCTAGAACTGACATCAGGTGACTCACAGCTGCCTATTACTCCAGCTCCAGAGAGTCTGATGTTCTCTTCTGACCTCCTCAGGCCCATAATTCACATACACTCACATAGACACAAATGTAAAAGTGTGTGTGTGTGTGTGTGTGTGTGTGTGTGTGTGTGCTGTTTAGAGAGAGGAAAGTTGGAATATTGTCTCTTTTCTGTTCTTTCAGTGACCATATGCCCATACACATAAGTGTGCACATGTATGCATGTACACTACATACAACACACACACACACTCACATGTGCACACATACACACACACACACACACACACACACACACATCCCAATAGTTAGGGAGATTGATTAGACTACATTCGACCTCCACCATCTTCATTTTCTAGGACTTAATTCTTTCTTTTTCTTCTATGTGGAAGGCCCATTACATTCCAATTCCTAACTCAGTTAAGATTATATCTGTCTTTTAAGATTTAATAAAACATCATTTATTCTGGCAAGTCTTCTCCCACGGCAGCTCCTACTCCCTTGTCTCCTTTGCCTGCCAGCCCCTTATTATGCTACACACACTTGGCCATTATGCTATCAAGGTGCAGGTTACTCTAGGGCACCCATGCTCTCCTGCTCCTTGCCTCCCACCCACCTCTCTCTGCACACCTCCAGCACACAAGTGCTTAATAAATGCTTTCTGAGTTTAACAGGCTCAGAGTTAATGGGACCTGGTTTCTCCAAGGCTTTATTTTACACATGCTTTTCCCACTATAGTCTTGGAAGGCATTGAACCGAAAATGCATGGGAACAAGCCTCTTCCTGCAGTAAAGTCAGTTTCAAAAACATTAATTAGAAAGGGACTTTGCTATTAAAAAGAGAACAGGTCGGAGGACACAACGCCTTTCTCCCACACACCTCGTCTGTGAAATGCATAGGAGTCTGTGCCACGGATTAAAAGTCATGAACTTGAAACCCAGTTCCCCTAGGCGGTGTGAGCCCCGACTTACATTTCCTTTCCCATTTGCCTCACATCAATGACATCCAGAACAATACAGGGAAAAGACCCTGGAGTTGCCCATGATTTTATCAGTGGCTACAGGGAACCAAACTGGAATCTGGAGCAGGGGCCTGAGCCAAAAAAAGAAAGCGCATTTCAGAGGCGGTATGACTTTATCACACTCTCTTGTGGTTTGAATCTGGCTCTGAAGACACATGGTATTCCATCCACATTGATATTTCCCACAATCCCTTTGGTGGTTCTCCTTAGGGATGCCTAATTTGGCTTATCTAGGATCTGTTTTGTTTTGGTTTTTCCTTTTAAGATAGTTGTTTTTATTATTTTTAATTATGTACATGTGAGTATGTCTGCATGTGGGTCTGTGCTGGGAACTGAACCCAGGTCTCCTTCAAGAGCAGGAAGTGCTCTTAACCATCCGTCCAGCCTGTAAGGCTTATGTTTGAATGTCTGCTCCAGTTGAGCAGCGTTCTCATTAAGTTAATCAATAAATGACATCAGTTCTGAAATGAAAGGGCGCTGAAGTGACAGAGTTAGGACCTCTGGGGACACAGGAGAGGATATGTCCCTGACATTGAGCTCTACAGTGCCAGTCACTCCGGAACACACATCTGTCCATCCAACACTGAGCCAACGCTGTTGAGGACAATACCTATCCAGAGAACCTGATTTCTGCATGTTTAAGGCAGTTTTCTGCCCTTTTTCTAGAACAGTGGTTCTCAACCTTCCTGATGCATTTGAACACAGTTCCTCATGGTGTGGTGACCCCCAAGCATAAAATTATTTCCATTGCTACTTTATAACTAGTTTTGCTACTGTTAAGAATCATAATGTATATTTCTGTGTTTCCAGTGGTTTTAGGAGACCCTGTGAAAGGGTCATTCGACCCCCAAAGGGGTCATGAACCACAGGTTAAGACTGCTGCTCTAGAAAATGTAAGTGATCATTACCGTCAGTAAATGAAGGATATGATAAGAATCACATGAGCTGCTCTCCTGGTACATACCTGTATCCCAGGACCTAGGAGGCTGAGGCAGGAGGATTGCCACAAAAAAAACCAAAAAGCTTAGGAATGAAGAAAGTAGGTCTGTGAGTAGAATTTACCTGGCCTGCACAAGTCTCTGACCCTTTGCTTGCTTTTCTGTTGTGATAAACACCATGACCCAAAACCAACCTGTGGAAGAAGGGTTTGTCTGGCTTACAGCTTACAGTCCATCATGGAGGAAGCCAAGGCAGGAACTGAGGCGGAGGCCACAGAAGAACACTGCTCACTGGCTTGCTTGCCCTGCTAGTTTTCAGGCAGCTTTCTTCTACAGCTCAGGACCATCTACCCAGGGTGGATTGTCAGTCAAGAAAATGTCCCTCAGACATGCTCACGTGATGGAGGCTACTCCTCAGTTGGGGTTCCCTCTTCCTGGGCAACTCTAGTTTCTGGCAACTTAACAAAAACAAACTATCACACTCAGGGTCAGTCGTGAGCACCACATAGAGCAGGAATGGTGGCTAATGTCTACAGTCCCAGAATTCAGGAGGCAGAAGAAGGAAGGTCAGAGGTTCAAGGCCATTCCTCAACTGCAAGGTAAGTTTGAGGCCAGCCTAGGCTTCATGAGGCTCTGTCTCAAGATAAAACTTTTTTTAAAATATAAAAAGATTAATATAGCTCAGAAGGCATTCCTTTAATTGCAGTATTCAAGAGCTCAAAAATCAGCCTGGGCTATGTTGTAAGTTCTAGACCAAACGCGCAACATGAATAGTGAGACCCAACATGAACGTCACACATGTAAAGGATGTGGCTTTAAGCTGGATGTGGCAGCACACTTCATTAGTCTCAGAATTTGGGAGGCAGAGGCAGGGAGAATCTCTGCACATTTGAGGTCAGCCTGCTCTACATAGGGAACTCTATACATGCAACATAGTGAGACCCTGTCTCAAAAACAAACAAAATACATACATGCATGCATACATACATACATACA
>JANHMN010000001.1:210634373-210649373 GCA_030674055.1 Rhabdomys pumilio | reverse complement strand
ATCTCCACTGCCAGAATTTTAAAAAGGAGGAGAGCAAAGGAAAAGTAAAGGAGAGAAGTCCCTAATGCCAAAGGCTCCGTGAACTTCAAGAACAACCCAGAGGACCTAAGCTATGTCTAACCTGAATGCTTCTTCCCTGAGGATTTACTATCACGGTACCAGAAGGCCCCATGCAAGCTTTCAAAGGAGAGCAGCAACCAACACTCCTACCCAGCTGTGCTGGCTTATTTTTTGTCATAACGACCCAGGCTAGAGTCATCTGAGAGGAGGGGACCCCAACTGAGAAAATGCCTTCATTAGATTGGGCTGCAAACAAGCACGTAGAGCACTTTCTTAATTAGTAACTGATGGGGAAGAGCCCAGCCCACTGTGGGTGATGTTATCCCGGAGTTGGTGACCCTGGGTTCTATAAAAAGAAAGTTGAGCAAACCAGGGGGAGCATGCCAGTAAGCAGCACCCCTCCATAGCCTCTGCACCAGCTCCTGACTACAGAATCCTTTCCTGTTTGAGTTTCTGTGCCAACTTCCTTGGATGATGAAATATATGGAAGTATAAGACCTGGAAGTCCTTTCTTCTCCACTTTTTTAGTCGTGGTGTTTCATCACAGCAATAGTAACCCTAACTAAGACACCAGCAATGGTGCCTGTGAACCATCATGGCACAATAACTCTAAGCATGTGGCAGTGGCCTGCATACCCTGGCCATTATCAATAACTCTCTGATTGGACTTAAGACTACTCAATGGCCGGGCAGTGGTGGCGCACACCTTTAATCCCAGCACTTGGGAGGCAGAGGCAGACAGATTTCTGAGTTTGAGGCCAGCCTGGTCTACCGAGTGAGTTCCAGGACAGCCAAGGCTATATAGAGAAACCCTGTCTCAAAAAAACAAACAAAAAAAAAAAACAAAAACAAAAACAAAAAAAACCACTCAATGGAAGGGAGACCATGCCTGGCACTAGAAACTTAGTTAAATACTCCATTCTAGAAAAGTCCTGGCTATTGGAAGAGAATCTACAACTGCTAATTTACTAAACCAGCATAATCCCTAGCAACAATCTGCAAACATTTGTTCTTATGCCCACAGATAAGTGTAATCTTTACCCCAAGAAAAATTCTCTTTGCAACAGACAGAGACCATTACAGAAAATCATAGCCAATTGAAATCTGGAATCCAGGAGATCCATCTCAATGGAAACATCAATAAAACATTCCTAGGCCCAAGGCTCAGGGAATATGATGGAAGAGGAGCTGGGAAGATGGTAAGAGCCAAAGGATCAGGATCAAGGAGTTTTTTATGAGACTGTGTCTCCTAGTGATATCAGAAGCTACATCTATAATGACCTCTCACATGTGAGCTAAGCAAGGATGACTCAAGTGACTATTCCAAACTCCATGGGGAAAACCCCATGAGGTCTTAACCTTGCACACAGAGCTATAGGGACCTGAGGGAAGCTCAGATCAGGAGAGGTAGCCTTCCCCAAGGAGGGCTCACTAATTTGGTGTCCAGTGTTGAACAGTCAGCCCATCAGCCCTGAAATTATGCATTCAGATAGCACTATACAGGTTAGAGTTTTGTGTGTGTGTGTGTGTGTGTGTGTATGTGTGTGTGTGTATGTGTGTGTGTGTATGTGTGTGTGTATGTGTGTGTATGCTCATATATATACATATATATATGAACATTAATTTAAAAGAATAGCTGTATGAGAGAGTCTGCAGAGAGAAGAGGGAAACTAGAGATACTATAATCAAATTATAATTTCAAAAAAATTTAAGATAAAAAAACAAAAAAAGAGATGGGGAGGGGAGGAAGAGAGGGAAGAAGAAGAGAAAGGGGGAAGGAAGAAGGGAGGAAGAGGAGAGGAAGAAGGGAGGGTGTGTTAGTGAAGTTCTCATTCAAATAGCAGGAGGGTGGGACTGGGCAAAGCAAAATGGGCCACAGTAGACATGTGGCTGACGTACTGATGCTTACGATGCTGTGGGGCCTAATTCTACATATTAAAAATACTCTGTAATGAAAGATGTCTTTAAATGCAATCATCTACCCATCCACTTGATTAGTGAGCCAACTCAATATCATGTCTTTACCCAACAGAGAGATGGTCCACTGACAGAAAAGCCTTGGGAGCCAAGAAGGTTTACTAATAGTTGGAGATGCTTTGAGGTTTTAAGATGAAAGAAAGCCATAAACCCACAAGGGGTGATTACCACATAAGAATTAAATAACATTAAATTGGATGTCCAGGTGTGAGTACCTCTTACATTAAAACTTGGGACCTGTGGGAATGACCTTGCTGAGAAATGTCAACACGGGGTCAGCAAAAGAGGACTGACTCCATGATGTTCTTTCCTATGTACGATGCTCTCCTGGACAGAGCAAATCAAAGGTAAAGTATAGGAGACATTAAAATTCTCATCTGAGTCCCACTCACCACTTTTCCTACACAAGACTCATCTTCTGCCTCTTCTGTTCCATTTGTTAATAAGTCTGTGATAGACCAAAATGCACACGACAACGCTTCCACTCGATATGTCATGCATTCATTCGGCCACCAGTCTCAACAAACTGGGAGTCTACTGTGTGCTGGCAATGCAGCTGTGGAGAGAGCTCATGCTGGAGCAGCTTGCAGGCCAGTGTGGCTGGAAGATACCTAAAGAGGAAGTCACTAATTTAAGTAGCAGCATCACATAAACTGGGCCTGGTGGTACTTATTATAATACCAGCACCAGGGAGGCAGAGGTAACATGATCTGAAGCTCAGGGTCATCCTCAGCTAAATACTGAGTTACAGACCATAATACTCTCAAAACAATAACAACAAAACAAAGAAGTAACAATAACCAAAGTAACCCATAGGAACTACTGAGACGGCTCAGTGGATAAGGCCACAAAGTGAGATAACTTGAGTTCAGTTTCAGGACCCACATAGTAGAAGGAGAGAGTCCTCTGACCTACACACACACACACACACACACACACACACACACACACACACACACAGGTTCACCTTGGTGTTAATTTTGGGAAGCTCTAAAACTTTCAGGAGGTGGGGGTCTACAGAAACCTTCAAGAGCACAGGCCACGCCTTTCTTGCCATTGCTGTGGAACCCTGGGAATAGGGCGCCAACTCCCTTCCTCCTATAAATTGTTCTCTGAGGGAATCTGGCTGCAGCAATGAAAAGGTCTGAGTAAGGAAACACAGAGCCTGAGGAAGGAAACAAAAGAGGACCCTTTCCAGTTAGATCACGCTAGCCCACTGGCGTTTCCACCCTAAGCTCTGGACCCTCCATCTTTATAAGGGTCCCAGAGCTTTGAGCATGACAGCCAAGTACTCTACCGACAGAGCCTTATCCCTAGTCCTTTTCAGACATCTCAGTGCCATGGTGCCTACCAGCTCCTCCAGCATGAGAAACTGAAGGGAAAGTTTGAGGTCAAAGGTCACCTCCTGAACTTGGGTACTAAGACTCCTACATTAAAAAAAAAGGAAAAAAACATATACACTTATCTGAAGGAGATGGAAAGAGAGCTTCCCTCAATAGATCGAAGACAGGTCTGGGGCAGAAAGATGGCCACTGGGGTAGAATGAAGTAATTCCCATAAGAAGCCTTCTTCCTGGTTCTGGGAATGGGACCACAAGCCTTTACAACTTTCCACTCCAGACCCCCAGAGTACTACTCAGAAGTCTCCACTCACTATCTGTGCTGCTTAATTGTGACGGCTAACTTGATTGGAGTCTGTAATCAGGCAGATGCCTGCCTCTGGGTGGGTCTGTTGGGCATTTCTAGGAAGGATCAGCTGATGGAGGAAGACTGAGAGTAAGCAACCCCTTCCAGTTGTGACCCAGACATAAAGAGTCCGAGGAAATCACACAGCTGCTCTTGCCTGCCCACCTCCGCCGACATTACAGCCCAACTTCTTAGGTACTAAGTTTCCTAGATGGATTAAAGACCAGTGGCTATCCCAGAATCCTCCAGACTGTCAGTGCCAGCAAATATTATAGACTATGTAGCTACTGGGTTCTCAGACTCCAATAGTGTAAATTGTTGTTGTTGAACTACATGGACCTTCTGTGTAAGCCAATATAATAAATTCCTTTCCATAATCTGTACTATTGATTGGTCTTCTAGAGAACCCTGACTCACACATTGCCTTATACCTGAAGGAATCTTCTGGCCACTCTGACTGGCTACTGTCTGAGTCACTCTAACAACATTTCTGATAGATAAACATCTTGGGACAAAGGGCAAAAGTAGCACCACACCCAGCAGCAGAAGCAGCTTCCTCCTCATCAGGGAGGCCCCAGACGACCTGCTCCTAGATAAAGGCCTGCCAGGCCACAGCCTGACCAAGATAGCCTGCTTGGCTGGCTATGTGAACTCCAAGCTGATCTCTAGTCTCCTTTCGATAAAACATCAAAGATCTTATCAGCTTCCCAAAGACAGGTCTTAGGTCACAAGACTTCGGCTCTTCCCAAGCGGATGCACTGAATAAAATCCATCTTCTGTCCTCAGTGCTCTTCATCTCTCCCACAGGCTTTCTAAAGCAATTGGATAAGCCTGGTCAGCTGGAACCTCAGAGACCAGGTTTTCAAAAACTCTAGTGACACAGCAATTGAGGGAGGAGGGACGTGGAGCCTCCGTCATGCCGCCCAGCTGAGGAAAATTTGGGTGTATCAATCTACCCCCAAACAGCCTCAGGACATTCCCCTAGGCAGGAGGACCTGCAATCTCCTCCCCGTTACAGTCCTGAGGCATGGCAGAAAAAAAAAAAGCATAAAAATGAAAGGGTCATGAAAAGAAAAGAAAGCACTTCCCCCTGGGATCTAGTTTTTTCCGCCCTGGTGACTGAGAATCAAGAAACTTGAACCAAAATTGCCTATAGAGCTGATGTGTGTCTTCTTACAGATATCTGAGACAGGGATGTCAAAAACAACCAATGATCCGTATTTACTTATGGCCAGATGTGTGTGACTTTGAGTTTTATTATATTAACACTCTCCTCTTGTCCATAATTCTAAACCATGCACCTCACAGAATCACCTATTATGAAGTGGGTTAGGTCTGGTACATGGACAGATACAGCTGTCTTTCCACACGTAGTAATTAGAGCAGCAGAGTTCATGGAATTCCAAGAGGTTTTCTAGAGGGAAGAGGAGGTGGTGGTGGTAGTGATGGTGCTGGTGCTGGTGATTGTGATGGTGGTAGTGATGGTGGCAGTGCTGATGCTGATGCTGGTGCTGGTGGTGACAGTGGTGGCAGCTGCAACAGTGGCAGCAGCTGATACAGATACACAAAATCACTGTGGTAGCTAGACACTGATGCCAGTTTCAGGGCTGCTGTAGACACCCAGATCCCAAGCTACAGAGTCATAGCGTTGAGCTGGGCCCCCGGGTTCAATGGAACCAAAGAAGCGAAGTATAGACTGCAGACCATTGGGACCAGGTCCAGAACCAGGTCCAGATGAAAGAACTGATGGATGCCCAGATGGCAGTCCAAGTGGGCTGTGTTAACTGTGGGAGCCAAGCTTAACTGAAGAACCTGGAATGGTCCCGAGTTCTCTTTCTGTCCGTTTCCTGAAGAACATAGAATCAGATGACAGGTCACTGGGGGCTATGAGCATCATCATGACAGATGTCCTCTGTTCTGCTGAGTCCGTGGAGGGCCTGGCTTTGCTAAGGTTTTATCACACCCTGTGCTTATATGATCCCAGTCTACCTTGCTACTTAGGTGGGGCCTTTTTGCTTTTAGGAGTCTGTGCCTCAAGAGGAGTGCAGGACATGTGGTTGTGTCCAGAGACACAACAAGATGCAGAGTCGTCCTGCCTGTGCATTGACACTCAAAACAGCTGAGAGCTTCTTGCAAAATGGAGTGGATGCTTCCTCCAAACAGAGTAACTTAGGGCAGGGCACTGCCTGATTCTAGCGTCACCTTACAATGTTCATCTACAAAGGAAAGTTAAGATAATAAAAAATAAACAAACCAGCTCATATTTTAAAACTTTGTCTGATCTGTAAACCTTATTGGAAATGATGTCCTCTGAGAAATCTAACTCAAAAGCCACAGCCATCTAAGCCTGGCTCTTTCTTGAGACTCCTGCCCCATGCTTGGAGCAGGGAGGTGGTATAGAGTCCTTTCCTATATATCTCTCTGTCTTAAACCTTAACAAACTCATAGACTGTGTGTCACCCTGGCTTCTGGTCTACGACGACCAAGATCCTGTTTTACCCCAACTAGAGGTCCTTAAGTTGGAAGGAATCGACTCAGGTTGCTGGTGGCCATGCTGAGCTGTCCCTGTGCCACCATTGACAGTCTGAATATCTGTGCCCCACTAAAAATCATAGCAAAATCACAACCCACAGAACGATGGTATTCAGAGGTGTGGCCACTTAGAGAATAACCAGATCCTAAGAACAGAGCCACTCATTGTGTTTGAAATTAGTGTTAGTGTGGGATCGTCATGGAGTTAGCTGGCTCCTCAGGGAGAGGTGCCATCTGTTGACAAGGACACAAGCCCTCACCAGATGCCAACCTTGAACTCTAAAGCACCCAGAACCGTGAGTCATGGATTTCCACTGTTTCCCCGCCACTCAGCTCATGTATTTTCTTGCATCCAGACAGACCAAAATACCTCCTCTCCCAAACTCTTCCAGAGTTTTCTTGTAGTCAAAACTCTGTTTGTTTCTGCTGCAGAGCCAGCTAGCTGTGGCTGACTCATACTTTGCCTCTGGCCACATGGACCTACAGTGCTATTTTTTCACATTCAAGTGAGCTCAGTGAGGTGTTTGCTAAATAGACCGTTCTCTCCCCTAGGAATTCTAAGCTAAACTATCGGAGTAATGATTTGTTTTTCTTCCCCACTCAAGGGATAGAGAAGGACCTGGGACCCATGTCTCTGCTTGACCCAGCCCTCCCTTCCCCTGCCCCTCCCACACCAGCTTAGTTCTTTTAGTCTTGGCTTCTGGTTGCACCTCACCCTGTCCTTCAACCTGCTTCCTGTCTGTGCCTTGTTTACACGGCATTTGACACTGATCCTGTCTCCAGCTTCTCTCTGTCCTACCTTCTTCCTTATGTCTCCACAGTAAGACTGACTGCCCTTCCTCTTTGTAGACTCAGCCCTCTTTCAGCTACAAAGCCCATCCTGACATTGCCTGAAGATAGCAAATTCGATTTGCATCGCTGCAGTGCTTTGCAGGAAGAATTCTTCCTCTTGTGAGTGGGTTTCTGGCATTGCAAGCCTAAAAGACCCAGCTCAGACTGTGAAGGACTGCTTCTCATTTTACACCTGACTTCTGTAAAGTTGTAATCCACACACCCACCACCACCACCACCACCACCACCACCGCTGCCTCTGCCGGTACTGCTTCCCAGCCCCCGTCTCTGTCCGGAGCCCTACTGAGACCAAGCAGAAGGACCAAACACCCCCTACAAGTATTAGCCTAGGGTTAAACGCCGTTATATAAAATTTGTTTGGATTGAAGATGTAGTTCTGTTGGTAGAGCGCTGGCCTCGCATGCAAGAAACCCTGAATCTGATTCCCAGCACTGTCTAAATGAAGCATATGTCACCTAAGCTCCACCTCCAACACTCTGGGGGTGAAAGCAGGAGACTCAAAAGTTCAAAGTCATTTTTGACTATTTAGAGAGTTCAAAGCCAGCCTGAGCTACATGGGACTGTCATGAGGGTGTCAGAAATACTAACATTTTTGAATTTCCACAGTGTCAGACTTTATTGATTATTGGTCAATTCACAAGGCCCAATGGTCTCTATGATAGAATTTGTTGTATAATCCCATCTTCTTTGGTAACCTGGCCAAGACGAATGCAAGTTCTTTTATTCCAATCTTAAGTGTTAATATTAATTCTTATATCATATATGATACAGCATATAGTAAATATATATATATATATATATATATATATATATATAGAGAGAGAGAGAGAGAGAGAGAGAGAGAGAGAGAGATTGTTTACAGGAAAAAAAATTAAAGAGGCTGTGTTGGAGTTCAAGAGCTTGTAAAAGGATGTTGAAAAAGAATCCATATTAAAGAGATAATGAACCATATCAGTACAGTGAGGAGCCTGCTGGAAATATTGTTAGGATTTAAAATTGATGCTACAGGGTTCAACTGTCAGGTGAAAGCCACTCCAGGTCACAAACAGGAACCAGGGCAATAACCTAGGTGCAAACAGTGGACACATCAAAGTTGGGTCAGCTGTGTCAAAACAGGGGACAAAACCAAGCCTAAGCTCCAGGGATAGCTGGAGAGTCCTCTGCTTCTTGGTCCTTGAGGCACATACTAGATATCTGATGAGAGGTTGGAGTGTGGCCACTCATCACAATGCTAAGTGTCTATCACTTTATGGGGTCCAGGTAAGGAAGAGAGTCATACCTTTTTCTTGGTCTGACATATCCGATTAGATCTTTGATAGGACTCTAGCACACCCTATTTGTAGTTTTAATTCACCCAATAAACTGAAGCCACCAGAAATAAGTCCTTTATTGGTCTGTGCTGTGTGGATGACGCCTGACAGATGTGCTGTGTACGAGTTCACCTAAGAGCTGCTGTGGTCCTCTCTCCAAATAGACTAAAAAGCTGCTTGTGAAATGCAGTCTCCTCGCTGGGCACACAGCACGTGCCTTTTATGCCAGCACTCAGGAGGGAGAAGAGGGCAGATCTCTATGAGTTTGGGGCCAGCCTGGTCTATGTATCAAGTTCTAGTTCAGCCAAGATTACATAGTGAGACTTTGTCTCAATAAAACTAAAATAAAATGAAGTCTCCCAGAGCAATGCACCCCACTGAAACCCACTGTTTTATACAATAAGGAGTGACTTCGAGTAAAGCATAGTCTGATCTTAACAGGGTTTCTGCTGAATGATAATAATAATAACAATAAAGAATGTTAATTTTTAGGTCAAATCTTTACTGAGGGCACTGTCTTTTTAAATGTCTGAAACTATGGGGGTTGCAATTTGCAATCAGTGTTCTACTGAAGACTATCAGACCCTTCTCTTTGCTCTGGTGAGAGGCCGCTGTCCAGGGTAAACTTGGTGGCGTCCCCAAGCCTGGCAGAGACAGAAGCCAGATGGACATTGGTACTACTGTTCCAAAGTCTGGCAGGGATTCAAATAATATCACTGCCTCTCCTGGAGGCCCACTGGTGCCACAACCATGGTGACATCAGCCCTGCTGTTTCCAAGGAGACTATGGTAGCTGTCAATCATGCCACTATTTTCTAGTGATTTCTGGAGCCGTCATCATGACAGCTAGACTACTCTAAACAACTCGTAGCTGCTTGGGAAGACTCTGATCCAGCTGCCAAGACCTGAAGAGACCCCATTCCTATCAGGGGAAACACTGCACCTGTCATGACTAGTGTTTCAAATGGGGCTTTGCCTTGGGGAGGCATCACTGAGACCATGACCGCTTCAGATGACCTTTATATGACCTCATCTGTAGTAGATCCTGACAAGACTTTCTCCAGCTAGTCTGGATGGTTCCAGTCTCCAATCCAGTCAGAAAGAGGGCCTCCCCTGCTCTTCTGGCTTCATTCCTGCCACTGTGACAAAACACAAAACAAACAAAAACAAAACAATATTCTGACCAAAAGCAATTTAGAAGAGGAAAGGATTTATTTGACTTATGCTTCCAGGTCAAGTCCATCATTGAGGGTAGTCAGAACAAGAACTCGGGGTGGGAACCTGAATGAAAGCAAGTCTGCTTTCTATTCCATTTAACATTACTTTTTTGTTTTGTTTTGTTTGTTTTTTTGAGATAGGGTTTCTGTAGTCCTGGCTGTCCTGGAACTCACTCTGTAGACCAGGTTGGCCTCGAACTCAGAACTCAGAAATCTGCCTGCCTCTGACTCCCAAGTGCTGGGATTAAAGGTGTGAGCCACCACTGCCCAGCTTTAACATTACTTTTAAACAGAAAACTCACTCATTGCCAAAGAAATACAGCAGACATCATGATGGATGCCTCTTTGTGGTTCTCAAGCTAACTTACACTCAGCTAACTTCCTTCCTTTTTTTTTTTGAGACAGGGTTTCTCTGTGTAGTCCTGGCTGTCCTGGAATTCACTCTGTAGACCAGGCTAGCCTCAAACTCAGAAATCTGCCTGCCTCTGCCTCCCAAGTGCTGGGATTAAAGGCGTGAGCCACCACTGCCTGGCAGCTAACTTTCTTATATGATTCAGGAACACCTACCTAGGGAATGGTGCCACCCACAGTGGCACCCTCTGGGCCCTCCTATATTAAGTAGCAATCAAAACAATCCCTCACAAACACACCCACAGGCCAATCTGCTCTGGTAGTTCCTCAGTTGAAACTCCTTCCTCATGTGATTCTAGGCTGTGTCAAGATGACAGTTAAAACTAACTAGGACATCTACACATGGTTGTTAGGATGCATGCATGACTAGCTATATTATCTGGATCTTTCTAGGAACAGAACAGAGGACCTCCCTACTTCGCATTAGCCCCATACTCCCGAGCTAAAGTTCTGGAAAGAGCGCCACCAAATGTTTTAATGCCTAATTGTAGTCTTTATCATGGCTAGAGTAGGCTGAGCTGGTAACACAAAGAGTGGCCAATGTCCAGGGCTCTAGGCACATAGCAGCTAGGAGTTAGCCAAGGGTCCCAAAGGACATATAGGAACAAAGATTGTAAAGAGGTGAGACTGAAAAAGACCATGCTGGTGCTGAGAAGGGAAGAGATGGAGGAGAGCTGAGGCTGCAGAGGTGACCTATTGTAAATAGTCAAAACTGAGAAAGGGATACTAGGCCTCCAGAAGAATTCCAGAAAGCCACCAAGAGTTACTAGCTCTGGGTACCAAAGAGCTGTAACACCCGGGTCTTCTCATTCCATGCTCAGAGTATAAACAGCAGCTGCTGGGTGCTGGACTAAGACGCTAAATTCAGCAAAAGAACCCTCTAGCTAGTGACATTAGTCTGGGGCAGGGTTGCTTTTTGTCAGTCTCTCTACCTACTTTGGACACTTGCCGTGTGGGCTGTAGAGAGCTAAGCTAGACTCCCTGTCACTGGCTGCCTGCTTAGTTTTCAAGAGGTGTCAGATAGTTTTGTCAATTTGGTACAATCTGGAGTCATTTGGGAAAAGATTGCTTAGATCAGGTTATGTGACGTGTTGTCTGCAGTGCATTGATTGATGTGAAAAGACTCTGCCCACTGTGAGTAGCACTGTTCCTTAAGTTTGTGTCTTGGGTGTAAGAGTGGAGAAAGTAAGCTAAGCACTAAGAATTCACACATTCATTCTCTCTTTGCTCTTGACTGTGGCTGTGCTGTGACTGATGGTTTTAAATTCCAACCACTTTGACTTTGCCAGCTAAAATGGGCTGTAAAATGGGAACTGAGAGGTAAAAAAAAAAAAAAAAAAAAAAAAAAGTAAAGAAAAACTAGTAGTAGTGGCACATGCCTTTAATCTCAGTTCTTGAGAAGCAGAGGCAGGCAGGTCTCTCTGGGTTCAAGGCTAGCCTCGTCTACACAGCTTCCCTGAGCCTCCATTTTCAGCCTTCTCAGCTTACCCATGTCTAGACCCCTAGACTCCCACAAAAAAAAATCGAGTTAATGCTGTTTTCTCCCCTTATGCACTGTTGGTAGAACTGCAAAAGAACAGAACCATGGTAGGAAATGGTACAGAAGTCTCTTAAATTTTTAAAACTAAGGTCAACGAGACTGGCTCAGAGAGCAAAGGTCCTTGCTGCCAAGAGTTCTGTACCAGGAATCTATATGGTGGAAGGAGAAAGTTGACCCTTGCAGGTTTTCCTCTCTCCCCATGCACCATGGCATGTATGGAGGACCCTCTCCCTTCCCCCACTCCCCCACAATAAATAACTGAAAAAATTAAATAGAAAAAAATCTGTGTTTATTGCAACATTATTCCCAGCAGTTAGACAGTAGCTTAGATGTTCACCAATGATTGAGTAAAGACAATGCCATACTATACAGGATAGAACTTGATTCCACCTTGAAGACTTATTTTATTTTATTTTATGTGTATGAGTGCTTCCTTGCATGTATGACTCTGCACCACATGTGTGTCTGGTGCCCATGGAGGCCAGAAGAGGGTGTCAGATGCCTGAAGCTGGAGTAACAAATGGTTGTAACAGTTGCGGGTACTGGGAACTGAACCCAGGTCCTCTGGAAGAACAGCCAGTGCTCTTAAACAAACAACTTCTTATGGATTCTTCATGAGTTTCACATCATGCATCCCAATCCCCTCATATACACCCTTTATCCTTGTAACCTTCCCCTCCAAAGAACAATACTCAAACAGCAACAAAGAAAGTATCTGGAAGCTGTAGTGTGTCGCAGTGTGTTCCCAGTGTACCCCGTTGTCCTCACATCTTCACTTGTAAATGTTCATTGTAATGAGTTAGTAGTCTGGTTCGAGATCTCTGGCTTCTGTGACACCATCAGTATTGGATCCTCATCGGGACTCCTGGTTATCCTGCTGTTGCCCTGTGTCATGGAGATTCTGCAGGTTTGGATCAGCAGGTCTGGTCCTTTCACGTGTCCCAACTATTCATAGATGATATAGATTTTAGGGTGGGCTAACTCAGAGCCCTGAATGTGGGCCAGGGTGGTAGCTGAGCTGGTCAGCACACCCGCTCTCCTTATCCTCACTCCCAGGGCGAGCTCTCCAGCACTGCTCCTGCTAGGCGACAGGATGCAGACATCACCAGGAAGTAGGGTCAGCTTTCCTGCTCTCAGGCCCTCAGAGCCAGCTCCACTGTGCTGCCCAGTCAAGGAGGGCCCACTCTCCCAAGTGCTGCAGCTTGTGAAGGGTTGGGCCAACTCTCCCACTCTCGAAGCTGGCTCACCCATGCCTTCGCCATTAGGGCCAGCTCCACTGTGTTGCTCAGGTGAGGTGCAGAGCCTCTCTACTGAGCTGCTACAGCCAATGACAGGGCAGGACTAGCTCTGGCCTTGGAGGACGGAGTGCAGGTGGCAAGAGGAAAGATGGGGATGGTATCACCCCTGCACCCACGACACCTCACAACAGACCAATGGTGAAGCCAGCTCTCACCCTAGGGGCCAGCTCATCTGCACCCTCTCCACCAGGGCCAGCTCTACTATGCTGCCCAGGCAAGGTGCAAGGCCCACTCTCCCAAGTGTGGCAGCCTGAGATGGGCAGGGACAGCTCACAGGCTCTCATGACCCCAGGGCCAGAGCTCCTGACTCCCACAGGTGGTGAAGAGGGGGCCTCACCCTTACACCCGTGCCACCTCACAGCAGCTCAATGGTAGGCCCAGCTCTCCCTTGCTCTGGCCCTCGGGGCTGGTTCACCAGCGCTACCCTGAATCAGGGACAGCCCTACAGTGCTGCCTAGGAGAGGTGCAGGGCTTGCTGTCAGGACTGCTGCAACTGGCCAGCTGCAGCCAGTATGTTTAGCCACTCCAGCCCCTCCATTTATTTCCCTCAGCTTTGATGAGGGAAATCTTGCCATTTACACCCACGTAGTTGGATTTAGAAGACAATGGGCTACATGAAATAACCCAGACCCACAAAGACAAATATTTCATGCTCTTACATACAGGTGGAGCCTAAAGATAAATTAAGTGCATAGAAGGAGAGAATAGCATGCTAATTCCAGGGATGGCAGGAGGGACAGGTGAGTAGATCCTGATCCAGAGGAATGACATTTCAGTTATGACTAATGTCCAGAGCAAAGGAGACCATGGCTGATAACACTCTCCCATGAACTTGGAATTGACTAATGGATTAGCTCTTAAGTGTCCACACCCCCCACACACACACACACAACAATAATCAAGTGTGGTGTTTTGTGTGCTCATCGGCTAACTGTGATCATTTCGAAGTATATATGCAAATCAAGAGTCATGGTCTACACCTTAGACTATATGAAAGTTTTATTTGCCAATTAGACCTCAATAAAGCAGGGTGGGGAGGGAGATTGCTTCCACTGCCTAAATTGACTTCCTCCCCTCTATGCCAACCTGTGTCTTTCCTTGACTCTTCCCGCCCACAGAAGTCTCTCCTTATCCCTCTCCTTTCATGCTTAGAAACAGAACCACAATTTATAACACATAATTATATCCTTCCCTTGTTTACTTACAGCCTTGTGTATGTCGCCAACTAATTTGCGCTCATTAAGTGCAGAGACTGTCTACACAATGCTGCGTGCATATTAGGCTGACTCGTTTCCTAATTCAGCATGTAGTTTGGTGACTACTCTATCTAGGCATTACTCCAGATATTGAGACATAGGTGCTAAGGCAGCAAAAATAAACAGGATCCCTGTTTGTATGGTGTGGGATGACAATCAGAGCATCATATAAATCGGTGTACAATTAATAGTACCAGGGAGAGTTGAAATCCAGTAAGACGGTTTTTCAAAAATTAAGTGTAGGGGCTGAGGAGATGGTTTAGTCAATAAAGTGCCTGTCTCCTATGCGTGGAGACCTGAGTTCTGATCCCCATAGCCCATATAAAAAGAAGGTGTGTGTACCTGTAATCTGAGAAACATTGAGAGTGAAAATAAAAGTAGGCAGATCCCTGGAAATTCAGAGGAGTGAGGAAAGCATCTAGTTTGGCCTAAGTGGCAAGATTTCAGGCCAACAAGAAACTGCATCAAACACAAAAGGGTTATCTCTCTTCTATGTAGAACAGCTCTCCTCAACCTTACTTCTGCGTCCCTAGTACTGGGATTTAAGACGTGCACCACCACATCTGGCTATTTTCAACACTTAAAAGGAAGGAAATCTTGATCTCACCTGCAATTTGTTTCAACCTTGAGGACGCTGTGCCAAATGATGTAAGAATGTGTAAAAATGACGACTCCTAAGCCAGTAAGAGAAGTTCATGGATAAAGGTGCTGGCTGCCAGGCCTGAGAACTTAAATTTGATCCCCAGGACTTTCATGATGGAGGGACAGAAAACTGACTACCACAAATTATCTCCCTTGGCCTCCACAGTGGCACACAGATAGATAGATAGATAGATAGATAGATAGATAGATAGATAGATAGA
>JANHMN010000001.1:210619869-210634363 GCA_030674055.1 Rhabdomys pumilio | reverse complement strand
AGATAGATAGATAGATAGATAGATAGATAGATAGATAGATAGATAGATAGGCAGGCAGAGAGATAACTACTCTGCATGACTAGATGCAGAGTAGATAACCACTGCATGACTCTACTTCCATGAGGTTCCCAGGAAAGACAATTTATGGAGCTTGAGATGGAATAATGATGGTCTCTCAGGCATAGAGGAGGGGGGGAAGTACAGTAAGGCATTGGAGAATGATGAGCTCCAAACACTGGGGGTTTGAGGGGTAGGGTTACAGCTGCACGACGACATAAATGTACTCAGTGACGGCAAATGTATGCTAAAGACACTGTGGCATACTTGATGTTTAAAGTGCGTGTGTGCCTGTTTATCTATGTGTGTAGGTACCGTTCAGGACAAAAGAGGGTACTGAAAACCCTGGAACTGGAGTCACTGTGAACTGCGTGATGTGCATGCTGGGAACCAAACTCAAGTGCTCTTAACTGCTGAGCCATCTCTCTCCACCCTATGATGATAAATTTTAGTCCAAGTATATCTTACCACGATTAAGAAAATTTTTTACCACCACCACCACCCACCAAAACCAGTATTTCAAAACCATAGTAACAAGTTTTCATTCTGGGAAGATGAGTCAGTTGGTAAAGTGCTTGCTTTGCAAGCCAAGGACCTGAGTTCAATCCCCAGAATCCACTAAATAAATAAATAAATAAATAAATAAATAAATAAATAGCCAGGCAGTGGTGGCGCACACCTTTAACACTTGGGAAGCAGAGGCAGGCAGATCTCTGAGTTTAAGGCCAGTCTAGTCTACAGAGTGAATTCAAGGACAGCCAGGGCTACACAGAGAAACCCTGTCTTGAAAACACAAAAAGTAAAAAATAAATATAAGCTGGGCATGGTGGTGCATGCTGGTAATGCCAGCCGTGAGAAGGCAGAGACCAGCAGATCCCCTGGGCAGCTACTCCAGCACTCAGCCAGCTCCAGGGCAGTGAGAGACTCTAGTCTTCACATACATGTCCATACATGCGAACATAAAACCACGTTCATGAGCACCAACACACACACCATTTTTTCAGTGACAAAAAGCACTATGCAAACCTACAAGGTAACAGTTGTCTATGATCCCAGCATTCCAGAGGGTAGAGGCAGAAGGCCCAGAAGTTCAAAGTCATTGGTTACAGTTTGGGGCCAGCCTAGAATCTATGGGACACTGTTGTCTTATAGTCTGGAACGATCTATGAACAATTGTCCTTTCAGTTTCAAATGAGTGTGTTTCAGTTTTATGAAACCAGAGAGACCTTGTTCCTCACCCGTTACTACCCCATACACCCTTTCAGCTTTTATGACAGTCACTCCTTTGAAATGGAAATGCTATCTCCTCCAGCCTACTGACTCCGCCAGCTGCTGTATGGAGAACCATCCATAATCCGTGTGCTCTCAGTTTGGATTGAGTGAGTTTGTGAAGCGTATAGGAAGCAAAAGGACAAACAGCAAGTAGCAGACAGAGGGAAGCAGCAAAGGTGGCAAAGCACCAGCAAGGCAGGAGTTTGCAGCCTGCAGCAGACATGACTGGACTAGCCTGACTGAGCAGCAGATTAGAGTGAGCCCCTACACTTTCCATTTCCAGACTGTCAGGGATACAAAGCTCTGGGCTGGAACCAGCTCTGGCCCAGAACTTTTTAGCAAATGTTCCTCACCAGGGATGAAACTCACACAGGCCCTCTCTGCCCTCAAGTCTAAATTCTATGTACATAATGGGGTGAGGCAACCTTCTAACGAATGTATCTCCTGTCATGTGATGTCTGGTAATTTGTGAATGGCCTTTTGAGCTCTGTGCTAATTGGTTTTCCAAGAACCAAACCAGAGACTCTAAAAACCTCAGTATGCTCAAGATTCATCAACAAAGATCTCAAGCATGCACACTCGCACGCACACGAACACGCACACACACTCACACACTGATTCAGTAGGTTTGGCTTGATACTCACACACAGCGTGTGTGTGTGTGTGTGTGTGTGTGTGTGTGTGTGTGTGTGTGTGTTTGTACGGTTGGTATATGTGTGTATGGTTGAACACATGCTGCAGAGACATGGGGAGATCAGAAGACAACCTTAGAGAGTCAGATTTCTTCATTCACCATGTTTCTGAGTTTCTACGCATGTCAGCTTCCTCTTCAAAAGACAAAATAGTATCAAATTCAGTTCTCTTAAGATGACTTCAAGTGCCGGGCGGTGGTGGCGCACGCCTTTAATCCCAGCACTTGGGAGGCAGAGGCAGGCGGATTTCTGAGTTCGAGGCCAGCCTGGTCTACAGAGTGAGTTCCAGGACAGCCAGGGCTACACAGAGAAATTCTGTCTCGAAAAACCAAAAAAAAAAAAAAAAAAAAAAAAAAAAAAAAAAAAAAAAAAAAAAAGATGACTTCAAGTTTATCAGTGACCCTGACCTGAAAAAAATCATTAAGTTAAAAACCAGTATTTAGAGTTCTATGGTTTCAAAAAAATAACTCCTCCCTATGGGAAGATGATACAGGGGAGATTTAGGCCCACTGCTGGGGTTCTTAGTCTCAGTAACAAAATATTTAAGAATGGACTCAAACAGAAACTAGAGTTTAAAAGAAAATTTCCCAAGAAGGCAAGCTATAAATCCCAGCAGCTTGCAAAGGGAGATAGAAGGGAGAAAGCCATGACATTTAAGCTGGTATGACCTAGACAAGCAGCCACAAGGCAAGGACAGAGGCTTCAAAGGAAAAGTGAGGAAGGCCAGGATGTTGGGAAACCCCAATGTGTTATGGAAAACATGCCTAAAAAAAAGAGGCAGAAAGAATAAAAGAAAAAGTGACGCTTTTCTGATGAATCCAAGAAAGCAGGCTGACTATGGCCCCTATATGGCTGTGGACTAATTATCCTGCCTATCTCTTTATCATGGCTTGCTTACAGTGAACCTACCTTCTGATGGGTGGTCCTGTGGCCAAATGATTGACCCAGTCCCACTGGAATGTTTGGTCTCTATCCAGGCTGGAGATATTTTTTCTCTCAACCTGAATGAGTTTTTTTCTGCTCTAACAACACGTTACAAATGAGCTATGTTTTCAGAACAGAATTGGTGTTGGAGCATCATGGGATCAAGCAGAATGGATAGCAAGCTTGCTTTTTGCCAAGATTTTTAATGGCATTCAGTTCCTGGGTTGGGAATGAACCTATTTAAATCCACCTCCACTTTGGCTTCCCTAGCTCATTTCCTCTTTCTAGTCTTTCCCCTTTACTCCCCATTCCTCCCCTCTGGAAGGGATCCATTACCAATTTCTGAATATATGCCATTGTTTTGCATACGTGACTTCTCTGCACATGGTCATATATAGTGCGAAAATCTTGCTATGTGTGATATTCTCATGGCCTCACAGAAGCCGAGAACACACCAGGTCCTTCCACCACCACCACCACCCTGCCCCCAATCACCACAAGGTTTTGGCAAGAATCTTGCACTCCACTGCCTTCCTCGGATGTAAATCCTGCCTATGGTCTGGAGTCCCTCCTCATTTCTCTAACAGGGAGGCTGAGATGCACTACCATCCCACAAAGTGCCATGACCTTGAATTTGTTACACCCAAAAGCTATTATCTTTTCCACATTTTGGTTCAAAGGTCAGACGTTTTATATTCTGCGTGAAAAGTGACACTGATGCTCTGTATTCCAATAATTCCGAGTCTTTTGAGACAAGAATATTTATTCCATATATACTCATCAGCTACATATAGTCCAAATTCTGCTAAGACCCGTTAGCCACTAGGCAGACCCCACATGTGGACTGGTTCTTTTTCTTTGGAACTGCTTAAGAAGAAACCTGAAGAAGGAACGCTCTGGTTTCACGGGCAGTAACTATGAAGGCAGTCACTGGCAGGCTTGGTGGTCAGTTTCACAGACAACAGCTCACTTATTCACAGTTCAGCAGGAAGCCCTGTGTGCATGTGCATAGGAAGAGGGGGTGGAAAGGAAGGAGTGAGGAGCAGAACACAGGACAAAGGAGCTGGGAGAAATGCTGTTTCTTCCTTCTTTCCACTCTAGGATGGAAAATCACGTTGTCACTCTTCCTCTGTTTAAGATGGGAAGACATTGATGGCAGTTTCTGGGTGAGGGTGGGAGAAATGCACACAAGAACTATGTTTCTTCTCCAGAAGGATAGCAATGTGAGAGGCTTCAGTGTGCCTGCATGAACTACCTGCCCTCCCTTTCTGCTTCATCTCAAGACCCCAGGTTTTAACCAGGTAGGTTACTTTTCAATAGACTTAGTTTTCAAGCCAGCTTTTCCCAGGTCAGCATCCTTTCCCATAACATAAAGGGGCTAGGTGTCATGATAACTGGAGGGTACCCTGAGGGACAGCATGTGTCTCAAATCATCTAAGTCCAGAAGAGGTACAAGAGATATTTTTATCCCTCCCAACCCCCTAGCTCTGCCATCATGCTGGATGCCCCATCTCTAGAGTCCTTTAACTCTGTCCATATAGCAGGGTGTAATTTCCTCCCAGGTTAAAGCCTGGAAACTTGAAGGGAAACTTCTAAAGACATAGGATGGGTGTAAAGTAGATGAAAAGTGACAGGATGTTTTAGGATGGACTGTTTACAAAGAGGTGAAACAACAGTATGTTCTGGTAGGTGAAATACTCTGTCCTGAAGAGATACTCCTATAAGGCAGGAGGTAAACAATTCAAGATAGCTTCAGGAAGTCCCTAAAACTGGCCAGATTCATTAGGCTCCTCCCTCCCTACGAATATAAACAGAAAGAAAAAGAAGGAGGAGGGAGAGAGAAAGAGAGAAAGAGAAAGAAGAAAAGAAGGAAGGAGAAAGAGAGAGAGAGAGAGAGAGGGAGAGAGAGAGAGAGAGAGAGAGAGAGAGAGAGAGAGAGAGAGTGCAGAAGTGCAGTTACTCTCAGATGAGCCAAGCTGGAAAGAAGACTCAGACAAGCCCAGCCACCTGGAACATGCAGGAACCAGCCAAGCTGCCTGAAAGGAGCAGAGACCAGCAGAATTGCCTAGAAGAAACAAAGCTGAATTGCCTGGAAAAGACACTCCCCAACCTGCTGGGCTCTCTGCAGGCTGTGTGGTGTACTCCAGGTTTCCAGCCCTAGTGAGCTGTCACCCATGGTGGCTTTGGCAGTATAGGTGTTTTGAGCCATTTCTACTTTTCTAAGTAACCTTTCACCCACATTCAAGTAAATAACCTAAATAAACCTCATTTGTCCAATAAGTTGGACTTTGATGGTGTTCTTAGTCTGTTACAGGACTCCTATATAGGGTGAATCCACTATTATGTTGTATCTCCCCCAGGAAAAGACTGTCAAACAACAGAGGTCCATGTCCCTCTGAGTGACCTAATGTTATTGGCATTCCACAGTGCCCTCCGGCAGGTTCTAGGCCAATAGAGCACAGGACGGGGAGAATACAGCACCTGTAGAGCCAGTGTCCTTCATCTGCCCCAAATCTTCCTAGCTCTCCTGTCTCCTCCCTGCAGATCACTCAGTCTCCCCTCCCCATGGGCCTAAATTTACTTCTTTTTTTTTTTTCTTCAAATAATAGGTTTCCATAGCCTATAGAAAAAGATACCAGGACAAAATCCAAGCCCTCGGTGATACAAAACAGAGACTCCAGATTTTAGAGACAGATGGCTTCTCTTCCCACCCGGGGAAATGAGAACAAATTCACCCAGGTTGGCATGGCTCCACGGAGAGGCTTGCAGGGGAGGTGACTAACGTGGGGAGGGGCGGAGGGTGGGTCCTTTCCAGTTCTGTGCCAGGCACCCAGTTAAAGGCTACACAAAAGAACATGTAATTCCACTTTGACTGCAGACTAAGCTGTGTTTTGTGGGTGAGAAATACAGAAGAGCTCAGAGTGACCTGACTCTCCCAAGGTTAAATTCACTCGAAGGCAGCCTGTTTGACTCCAGCTTTGACACTCCTATCCGTTACTCTCTAAGTCTTTTATCTATAGCTATAAAGATCAAAGCAGATGCCTCGGCTTAGCTGCAAACAGTCTCCTGCCACCCTTTTCTCTGACAGCTCCTACTTGCTCCAGGGCTCTCATTTGTACCCGTCAGCCAGGGTAGCCACCCACAAGCCAAGGAAGAGCAAGATCTAGATGTCAAGCCTGCTGCCGTCCAGAGCTTGGACTTCCGCTTCCGGGACTGTAAAGCTAAGCTGCCCGGGGAATGGTAAGCCGCAGGACAGCAGCTTTTTAACAAATCCACTCTGCCTTCCTTGCATAGCAGCTCTCTCAAAGCTCTTTACTCCTGTCTTAGCACATTCCTTTGGGATCTTCATGGATGGTGCTGTTGGGCACCTCTTCCCGGCACTCAACTCTGTAGAGCAGCGCGCTCTGCTCAGTGATATCCCTAGGGAGCTTGGCATCCCCCACGGTAGAGTTATTTATACCAGGGAAATCTGCAAACACTATAAACCAGACCTTTTTCTCCCAGGAAACAAAACGTTAAACCGTTGTCAGTGTGCTACTGTTTTTGAGATGCAGAAAAGATGGGGCAGGAAGGATGGATGAAAAGAGAATTTGAGAATGGATGCTCATCCATAGCTCACTGGGAGAGCATTTGTCTAGTGTGTACAGTCTGTGGGTTCCATCCCAATGAGTTTGGGGGTGCTCAACATTGTCCTGTACGCACTTAACCCCACTGCTGGTTTCCTCTCCATCCATCTGCATTTCTCTGGATTGACACTCTTGAGTTTCTCTGGATAGAACTGCCGATCCTGAACCTGCTTGTCTGCCTTCCCACACTCCCAGCTGGCTGCATACTGCCTTCGTTGTCATTTAAAGCCCAGATGCACTTTTGCCTGCTTTCTGTGCACACTCCAGAAGTAAATGTGCAGCCTTTGGCAGGACAGGACAGGACAGGACAGGACAGGACAGGACAGGGACAGAAACCACTCAAAGAAGGACAGGTGGAGCCAACCAGGCCATAGTAACACACACCTTTAATCCCAGCACTTGGGAGATAGAGACAATTGGACGTCTGAGTTCAAGACCAGCCTGGTCTACAAAGTGAGTTCCAGGACAGCCAGGACTACAGAGAAACCTTGTCTTTAAAATAAAATATAAATAAATAAATAAGAATTTTTAAATTAAAAAAAAAAGACAGGTGGAATTAGAGAGATGGATCATCAGTTAAGTGTGCTGGCTGCTCTTCCAGGAGACTGGAGTTCCGTGTAATAGCTCACAGTGGTTTGTAACTCCAGGCCCAGAAAACCTGACTCCCTCTTTCTTCCCCTCAGGGGCACAGGCATGCCAAATTAAACCTCTTCTCTAGTATGTTTCACTGGGTGTTTGATCACAACAACTACAAAAGTAATTAATAAAGTTATCAATTCATTACGATAGTCTATTAGAATAAATTATATCACTGTGGGGGTTACTAAGCATTAAGTCTACCACTGAGCTACATCCCTAACTCTGCTTTAAAATTTTTATGTGTATAGGTATTTTCCTGTATGTGCATATGTGTCCCATTGACATAGAGTGCCTTTAAGGCCAGAAGAGGGTGATGGGTCTCCTGGAACCAGTGGTACAAGCCTACTGTGATATTTAGGTACTTGGAATTGAACCTGGGTCCTTTGGAAGAACAATCAGTGCTTTTAACCCCTGAACCACTCTCCAGTTCTCTCTCTTCTTATATACAATACTATCTATCTATCTATCTATCTATCTATCTATCTATCTATCTATCTATTTATTTATTTATGTTGGTTTTTCAAAACAGGGTTTCTCTGTGTAACAGTCCTGGTTGTCTTGGAACTCACCTTGTAGACCAGGCTGGTCTCAAACACATAGAGATCTTCCTGCCTCTGCCTCCTGGGTGCTCCACCGTGCCCAGCAACACTTTTTAATTTTAGATGAGCTCTTTCTTTCTTTTTTTTTTGTTTTTTTTTTTTTTTTTTTTTTTTTTGTTTTTTTGTTTTTTTGTTTTTCGAGACAGGGTTTCTCTGTATAGCCCAGGCTGTCCTGGAACTTGCTCTGTAGACCAGGCTGGCCAGATGAGATCTTTCTAAGTTATCCAAACAGGCTTTGAACTTGAGATCCTCTTGCCTCAGCTTCCTGAGTAGGTGTGCGACAAGCCTGTTGGACTATTGTTCCTGGTTATATACATTTTAAATTTAGAGTTAAGATTATGAAGGCTCAAACCTAGCTCTTTATTTAAACTGGTTTGTGTTCTAATTTCTATAAAAGCAAAGCAGCCAACCCACCCACAAAACCTTCTAACCAAAATGTGTCCTGCCTACAAGAAGTGCAGGTACAAAGATATAGTGAAGACTGAGGGAATGACCAGCCAATGACTGGCCCAACTTGAGACTCATCCTATAAGCTATAACCAATTCCTGATATTATTAATGATACTCTGTTATGCTTGTAGTCAGGAGCCTAGCACAACTGTCCGCTGACAAGCTTCACCCAGCAGCTGACCGAAACAGATGCAGACACCCAAAGCCAAACATTAGACAGCTCAGGGAGTCTTGTGGAAGACTTAGGGGAAGGATTAAAGGACCCAGGGGGGATAGGGACTCCACAGGACGACCAACAGAGTCAACTAACCCTAGGGGGCTTCCAAAGATGGAACCACCAACCAAAGATGAAGTATAGGCTGGACCTAGCCCCTACCCCTGCAACATATGTAGCAAGTATACAGCTTGGTCTTCATGTGAGTCCTCCAACAACTGGAGTTGGGGAGTGGAGCAGAGGCTATTCCTGACTCTGTTACCTGCCTGTGGATCCTGTTCCCCTAACTGGCATCAGTGGGAGAAAGTATATTCAGTCCTACAATGACTTGATATGCCAGGATGGGTTGCTACGGGGGTTGGGAATGGAGTGGAGGGTCTTTCTTCTCAGGGAGAATGGGAAGAGAGCCTATGTGAGGAGGACTCAAAGGGAGAGGGGCTACAATCAGGATGTAAAGTGAATAATTTAAAAAAAAACAAACAAACCGTAGAGCCTCTATTTACATAGTATGATATGCAAGATGACATTCATAATTTCAAGGCTTTGTTAGTTCAAGATAATCTAACCTTACATTTAACCTATATCTTGCCAGGGGGCAATAGCCAATGCTAATTTAATGTGGTGTCATTTGATCTCTGCGAACAGTCATGTTCGCTTAAACATGAAGTTAACATCGCTGCTTTATTGAAATCTGTATCTAATAAGGATCTAATCCAATTATTACTGGAATTGGTTACAGAAAATTTCTTCACGGCACATTTACTTCTGTGCTCAGAGGCATTAGGGTTTGCCAAGCCAGTGCACTGGGGTGACAGGCTCCACACAGAACATCTGACTTCCATGCAAACACTGTGGGGCCTCTGTATCTACAGATTCGGTGTCCGCAGATTGGACTGGCCACAGACTGAAAATACCTAGGAAAAAAACAGTCTCTTAGCAAGTATATACAGACTTTGTTTTGTCATTCCCTAAACAATACATGTAAGGCCTGTCTGCAAGGCGTTTACATTGTGTCAGAACTTGTAGGTCATTGAGATAGTTCAAGTACAAAAGAGGCCAGGCACCCACTGCCTGATCTGTTCCGTCCTGACAGCTACTACCTGGAAAATACATGTTCCCATTACCTCTGTTATAAATGATATTAGTTGAGGCTGAAGAGACTCTTTGGTGGTTAAGAGCACTAGCTGTTCTAGGGACCCTGGATTCAATTCCCAGAACCCATGTGGAAGCCTACAACCACCTATATATAACTCCAGTTCCAGGGGATCCAATACCTTCTTCCGGTTTCCGAGGGCACCGCACACATGTGCCACACAGACATACATGTAGGCAAATGTCCATACTTCTACTTTTTTCTTCTTTCTTTTTTTTTTTTTCTTTTTCCGAGACAGGGTTTCTCTGTGTAGCCCTGGCTGTCCTGGAACTCACTCTGTAGACCAGGCTGGCCTCGAACTCAGAAATCCACCTGCCTCTGCCTCCCAAGTGCTGGGATTAAAGGCGTGCGTCACCACTGCCCAGCTAACATTCATACTTTTAAATAAATAAATAATTGGACTAGTTGGGCGTGGTGACACAGGCCTATAATCCTAGTACTTAGGAGGCTGAAGGAGAATTGCTGCAAATTTGAGGCCAACCTGGGCCAAATAGTAAATTCAAGGCCAGTCTGGGTTAGGTGGTGAAATCTTGTCTCTAAAAACCAAAATAAGCAAATGAGGCTGAGCATGGTAGTATATCCTGTAACCCAGCATCTGAAAAGTTGGGATGGAAGGTTCAGGAATTCAAAGTCATTCTTGACAGCATAGTGAATCTGAAGTCATTCTGGGTCACCCAAGACACTGTCTCGAAAACAGTAACATACATGACAAGGTTGGGACACAGAGCGGCGAAGACCACACAGGAAGTAGTATGTGTAGCTAAGACTCAAATGTAAGAAGTTAGCATCTGGATGCTGGTCACAGTCTCAGCCATTGTGAGATTGTCTACTGGCTCACACACTGTCACAGTCACATACTGTAGTACATCGTGTGAGCTACAACTCGGCATTTTCCGGCCATTCAACTATGGGAAATGCAGTAAAGAAAGGTGACTAAATCATCACATATCTTAAGTGTGAGAAACGTTTTGTTAAAGAAAGGTAGTTAGCCTGACAAGAACTCACGTTTCCTGAGGCTGTCTCTTCCTCACAGTGCTAGATTAGCCAGTAGTATCAAAAGTAGTCACTTCTTACATCCAGGATAAAAGATGGAAGTCATCTTGGTTATGTGTGCTTGCAGGATGTTCTAAGAGTCAATTAGTTCTAGCAAGCACACACAGATGCATTTCTTCGTGTGACACTGAGATTATTCTTAGTTTCTAACTTAAGGTACAGTGAGAATGACCTATACAGTCAGAAAAGGTGTCGAGGTTCTCATTCTGGTCCAGTGACTCTTCGGCACCGTCAAGGAATGGATACCAAGACCCTTGAAGACACCAAAATTCTGAGGGATCGAGCTTCTCTCTAAAATGTCATAATATTTGCTGTGACCTACACACAATCTTCTTATAGTCTTAGAAATCTCTGGATTAGAACATATCTGAAGTGCTATAAATGCAGTGCAAATGGTGATTGCACATCAATGTAAGATAAAAATGGTAAGCCAAATGTATCAGCACATGCTTATAACCTCCGCACTTGGGAGATGGAGGCAGGATTGTGAGTTCAAGACCAGCCTGGGCTACATAATGAGACCCCAATCATAGAGGTAGGGGAGGAGAGGAAGAAAGGAAGGAGTGACAGAAGAAGAGAGGAAAAAGTCTATTTCTAATTAACGCAGACATTTCCATTTTGCTTGCTTAGTTTTTTGAGACTGGGTCTCAGTGGGCAGCCCTGGCTGGTCTGGAATTTGATATGTAGACCATGCTGGCCTTGAATTCATAAAGATCTGACTTTTTCTGCCTGTGGTGATTTAAATAGGAATGGCCCCCACAGACTCATTTGTTTAAATGCTTGGCCTATAGGGAGTGGCACTCTTAGTTTTGGCCTTGTTGAGAGAAGTGTGTAACAGTGGAGGCAGGCTTCCAGGTCTCATAAGCTCAAGTCTCGCCAGTGTATCTCACTGCCTTCTGATCAAGATGTTGAACTCTCAGCTCTGTCTCCAGCCTCATAACTGCTTACATGTCACCATGCTTCCCACTATAAGGATGATGGATTAAACCTCTGAATTGTAAGCCAACCCCAATTAAGTGTTTTCCTTTATAAAAGTTGCCATGGTCACAGTTTCTCTTCACAGCAATGGAAACCCTAACTAAGTCACAAGTCCTAGGATTAAAGACATACACCAGGATGCCCAATGAAGGACAGAGTAGATGGTTCTGAAACAGTGCCTGGGGCATAGAAGATGCTCAACAAAAGCTTGCTGCTATTACTTGAACTTCATGTGACATGGAATCAGACCCCAGTGGTTCTGATGGTTCCATTAAAAAATGGCACCTCCCCTAAGCTTTGTCTCATGGTGCAATCCCATCCTGGATAAAATGAGCCACTCTCTGGAGTCCAGCTGTGCTTTGTACAGTGTTCTGTCACGGAAGATGTGAAAAGGAATCACATGGTACATTGGTTTCCACCCGCCAGACCTCAGCTTCCTCCTGCCAGGGAGGAATTCTGCCCCGTCTGTACTCAGTTGTACTCTGTACAACATCAGCCAATAATTTCCGATAACTTCTGAAAAAGATGGGGAAGAAGATGGGAACAGTGGTACGTTCCTGCGACCACGGCTCTTTACAGATGTAGGCAGGAGGGTGGGAGTTTGAAGATGGCCTGCTACAGATAGTTTGCTTTGGGCAGGGGAGGGGCAGAGTGAGGAAGGAAGGGAGGGAAGGAGGTAGGGAGAAAAAGACATAGGGAGGGATGGAGGCAGGCAGAGATGGAGGCATGCAGAAAGAGAGGGATCGAGGTGGGAGAGGCAAGAGAACTGCCCTGCCCTGTCTTTCAGGGAGACTTATATTTTGAAGTAGTAACAGCAATACAGTGGCGATCTTAGCTAGTGCTCCAGCCGCTGAGCTGGAGTCTCCACATAAAGAGACTCTTAGTGTGCTAGCTCCAAGCCTTGGAACACATCCAAGACTCTTCCCAGCTGCACACTTAGAACCCGGTGTTGGGTCTCGGATGAGAATTGCCCTGTGGGGGGAACACTTAGACTAGGAAACTTTCCGGACACCACCTATTAAATCTTTCCCTGCACCTCTAGGGCAATAAGGTTCTTGTGTGGCTAGTAAACTGAAACTTGTCTGGTCTGCTGGATGGCAGGCTGTGAACCTAGAGGGATCTGAAAGCACAAGGACCACCTGTCATGGGGGTGGCAGGAGCGGGTGGAGCCAGCCCTTGAACCAGCTGCAGAGACCAGCCTGGCCCTGGCCTCAATCTGGCCACACCTTCAGCATCCCCAGAAAGGCCTCTGGAAGCAGCTTTAGAGACTGTCTGGTTACCACCTATTGTTTCTAATCTCCTAAACACCACAAATGATAAAATGCCAGAAGGCCAAACAATGGAACAGACTTTTTTGCTTAATATTTTTAATGAGAGAGCGGTCACGTGACCTTGCAGCTCGGTGCCAGTTACATTTCTATTTACTTGGAGACTGGGTACAATTAGGACATTTATCTCACTTAGTCCCTGGTCACTCCTGCCCCCAAAGTCCCCCGCCCTCTTCCCAAAAGAGATGAAAAAACGTTTTCATTATGAACCCATATCGGTTGCTGAAAGCAGCTATTTTTAAAAAGTGATGTCACAGAGACTAAATTGCTACATTGTTCTGCTTTCAGAAAACACTCAATGGACCCTTTAGTAGTCGCTGGCTGCTATTTGTTAGATGAACACAAGCAACCAGCTCCTCCTGCTCACATCCCGGATCCCTTCCCAGATCCCATCCCGGATCCAATGCTCATTTCAGAACCGTTGTCAGACCTCCGGAGAAATTTCTATGTGTATATTTTACACAGCCTTTAAATGATATCCTTTTTACATATTGTGTGTGCATATGACTACTGTAGTCATCCTGTAAAAGTACTTAAGGCTGTCTTTGCAACTCCAACTCAGAAAAAAAAATTCTTATCACATAAGTACTTATTACATGCATAGTGCTTCAACTTCCAATAGTTGAGTCTATGGTTTTTTAACTTTACGTTGGTACAATAGCCATGTTCTCCCAGCAGAAGTCGGAAAACAGCGAAGGCAAGATGACATAGCAGGTCACTTGCCATGTAAGCCTTACCACCTGAATCCATGGCAGAAGAGGAGAACCAACTCCTGAAGGGTGTCCTCAGTCCATCACACATGCTCTGTGCATGCTGGCACTTGTGCAGACCCTCAAGTATGCAGGCACCTGAGCGCACGCACGTTCGCACATGCACACACACACGGCGCACACTAATTTTATAAAATCACAAAATGAGGAATACATCTCTAAATATTTTTCCTTTTTAATTTTTTGATTATTTTATTTTATGTGATTGGTATTTTGTCTAAATGTATGTCTATGTACCGTATCTAAGCTTGGTACCTGCAGAGGCCAAAAGAGGGCTTTGGATCCCCTGGAATTATAGCTACAGACAGTTGTGAGCCGCCATGTACATGCTTGGAACTGGGTTCTCAGAACCTGGGTCCTCTGCAAGATGGGCCAATGGGTAAGGCATTTGTTGACAGGCCTGACAACCTGAAACCAATCCTGGGGACCCACGTGCAGAAAGAGGGAATTGACTGACTCCCAAAGGTGTCCTCTGACCTCCATACATGCAAATCGTGGCATAACACACATCCACACAAAAATAAATGAATATAAAAAAATAAAGAAATAAGAAAGAAAAAAATCAAGCCAGGTATGGAGGTAGTCTCCTTTAATTTCAACATACAGGTAAGCAGATCTCTGAGTGCCAGGCCAGTTGGTCTACAAAGTGAGTTCCAGGATGGCTGTAGCTACACAGAGAAACCCTGTCTTTAATAACAAGAGAGAGAGAAAGAGACGGGGGGGGGGGGGGGGGGGGGGG
>JANHMN010000001.1:210600740-210619769 GCA_030674055.1 Rhabdomys pumilio | reverse complement strand
GGGGGGGGGGGGGGGGGGGGGGGGGCGCGAAGAGAAAGGAAGAGAGGAAGGAAGACCCAAAAAGGAAGGAAACACTGGGTGCTCTTGTTCTCTCCTTCCGCCGTGGAGTCAGGTGGTGAGGCTTACATGACAAGTGTCTTTTCCTGCTGAGCCACCTCAGAGCTCCTCTGCAGCTTTCATCTCTTTCCTGTAACTTCAGCCTCAGAAACTGACTTCTTCCCATCTTAAAGAAAAAGTCTGTGCTCCACCCACACTCTCCTCAGGTTAGCATGTATTAAAGGCCTGAAGAGTAACAGAGAGGCCTGTGTTTACCATCCCATTCCCTGCTTCCTCTCATGTCTGGGACCCACTCGGTGCTCCACTCAAAAGACTCCTGCCAACTCCATAATGCTGAAGCCAGGTCCTTCTCCCTTCCCTATCTTTAAGGCCTGTGCAGAATAGACCCACAGGGCTGCAGACCCCCCCTAAGAGGCTGCCCTCTCTAGATCTAACCCTCTTTTATTCTGCAGCCCCACTGTCTCGGGCTCTTTCTCCATTTGGTGAGTTTTAGGGATCCTCAGAGTTCCCACCAGGGCCCTCTTTTCCTCTTCCTTTGCACAGCTCACTCACTCCAAGGCTTTAAATAGCATAGGGAAGCTGAACAATTACAAGCCCACATTCCCAGCCCACATGTATTTCCCAAGCTTCCGTCTTAAAACCCCCACTAACCCCAGAGATCTACAGCCTTGGAAATCCCACGGGTGCTGGACGCTCAGCATAGAAGCAACAGAATAACGGTGTTTGGTTCCCCTAGCCAGACATGATGGCACACATCTGAAATCCCAGCACCTGGGCGAGGGATGCAGGAAGGCCAAGAGTTCTGATCATCTTTGGCTTCACAGAGAGTTCTAGGTCATCGTGGGCTTTTTGAGACTCTGTCTGATGAAGTCTCAGTCTCAAAAGGGAAAATAATAAAAGGAGCTGAAGACAAGGCTCTAATGAAAAAGTACCTGCCCAGCAACATAGTCTTGGAACCCCATCCTTGGGAGGTGGAGGAAGGAAGATCAGAAGTTTCAGGTCTGTTGGAAATGCATAACAGGCTCCTACCTCAAAACAGGGCGCGGGGGCAGGGGGGGCATCAACATGGTTCTGTAGCCCTCTTTCTGACAAGTGACATATAGTAAGGCAGTGCTGTGGTGGTTTTTTTTTTTTTTTAATTTTATAAACTTTATTAGTTTAAAAAAAAAAACAAGAGGAGAGGGAACACAAAAACAACAAAACAAACAAAAACACAGAAAACCCACCACATATCAAAATTAGCCAGACCCAAAGTCTAGCCATCTCAGTGAACTTCTGATACATTTTGAAAGAGATTCTGAATCCTGGAGCGACACATTCGGTTTTACATTTTCACTACAGAATGTTTTTCTGCACTTACCCAACAAGAAAAATACTGGGACAGAACTGGATCTAGAACAATTTGCTTCATCTCCTCATTACTCATGAGTTCATCACGTGCCTTCAGATGAAACTATTTTGCAGAGCGGCCCCTCATCAGGCCTTGACTTTGAATTTCTAGAACTGCACATTTCTGTTGTCTATGAGACACCCTGTCTGTAGCTCCTGTGAGCACTTCCCAAGCTCACAACAATGTACCCCTTCCCAAGATTGGCATCAGGCGGGCTACCTGCTCTCTGCTCTGGCCCCGTCCTCCTAGTCCATTCTTTACACTACAGTGAGAGTGAGTGAGTGTTAGAGAAGCAAATTGGATCCTGTGATTTCCCTGAGGGCTTTGCATTGTCCTCCGGCTAAAGTCCAAGATCTAATTGGGTTGCAAAGTCATTTAGGCTGTAAACTTGATTTTTCTCTTTGGTCAACTCCCAGCCTCCAAACTCCCTTTGGTTTCTAGAAGTTGCTCATTCTGAGGCTTCCTGTACATTCTAAACCTCTACTGAACATCCTAAACAGCCTCTAAACCTCTACTCCTGCTCCACCATCTCCCGATGAAAAAGCCTCCCTCAAGCTCTGGCTGCCTCCCAAAATGGCATTAGGTATCTGCCCCCATGTCAATCCCTCAGAACCATGCGTAGAACCAAGTTACAAAGCCCTCATTTCAGTCTCTTAGAATCATGGGCAGGATCAAGTTACAACTGCTACATGGTTGCTAATTGCCTGTTTGTCTTCCTTCTTTAGACTGGAAAGACCAAATAGTGGCAGACACCTGTCTGAGCAACAAGTGAACACCTGCCTACGTTCTGAGTGGCCTGGGACACTGTCAACGTGTCCCTCTCCGTCCTCTTCCAATCAACATCATGTGCAATGTGTCAGGAGTACAGATGGGAAGTTGGGGTGCGCGCGCGCGCGCGCGCGCACACACACACACACATGTAAATTAAATCAATTCAGTTAATATGTATTAAAGTATACTTGGTATACTATAATCACTATTTGTACTGTTAAAAGACAAAATATCAACAAATCAAGTTTTGTGCCTTTTTAAAATTGTTTTTCCACTGCTGGAGACAGAACCCAGGGCCCTACAGTTGCTAGCCAAAGTGATCTACCAGTGAGCTAAACCCCTAACCTCTAGTTTGTTAACTTCTAGCTTGTTTACACTTCTCTCTCTCTCTCTCTCTTCTCTCTCGCTCTCTCTCTCTCTCTCTCTGTGTGTGTGTGTGTGTGTGAGAGAGAGAGAGAGAGAGAGAGAGAGAGAGAGAGAGAAGAGAGAGAGAGAGGTTATATAGAAGCCGGAAGGCAGTTTCAGATTCCCTGGAACAGAATTACAGGTAGCTGTGGAGATTCCTGCTGTGGGTACAGAAAACCAAATCCAGACCCTCTGCAAGAACAGTAAGCCACTTTAAACCACTGAGCCTTCTCTCCAGCCCCAATTTTTTACTTCTCAATTGCTTTTATTTACTATCCTAGAACCAAAGAGCAGTGCAGACGCACAGCTCAGAATGCTCCAGTCTACCAAATGGGCAGGCTACAGTTATAGCCAAAGAAGAGACTGTGACACACAAGAAACAAAAAGGTGTGCAGAAGCAGCATTATTGGTTGTCTGTCTTATAGGCTTCAATCGGGTGTTGGTACATGCCGTTAATCTCAGAGTTCAGGAGGCTGAGGCAGGCAGATCTCCGAGTTTGAGGCCAACCTACTCTACAGAGTGAGTCCAGGACAGCCAGAGCTATGCAGAGAAACGCTGTCTTAAAAAAAAAGAAACAAACAAGCAAACAAACAAAACAAAAGCGGGGTTTAAATAGCTATTTGTAAATGGCTGCGACTCAGGTATTTCCCATAGTAGGTTGCAGTCCCCATAGACATCAAGTGTGGTTGCAGTACCTTCTGTATGGAGACATCTTGAGTCCGACATACAGATGGATGCCAGCAGTTTTAGACTGGTCTCCATTCAACTAATAGTATCAGCTCCAGTTCTTTCCTTTCTGAAGCTCTTAGTTTGTTCTCCTCCCTATCTCAAGCTCTTAAGATGTCCGAGCCTCTCAGCCACTAGAGTTGTGAGCCAGCTGCCTGCTAGGGAAGAAAGTAGACTGGCTGCAGATCTGTATCTTGCCCTCTGCTCCTCCGAAAGCAATCGTCCATCCAGCCTCATCCCCAGCTCTGCCGCAGAACACCAGCTGCAGCCTCCCTTCACCTGCCACCAGCTCCAGTGGATCATACAGATCTCCTCCTCTTAACCCCACCCCGAACTCCAGCAGGCACTCCCCAAGGAAACACGAGACAGTCTGACTAACTGCGGATCTTATCTTCTCCCTCCATTCCTTTAAGTCCAATCCCCAGTTTCACACCTAGTTCTGTAGCAGACCTTCTGCTGTAAGTTCCCCTTACTCTCTGCCCTCGTTCCCAGGGGATTAAGCAGACCCTGGTGGAACAACCTGATTTCCCCCTTTCTGTGTACCCCCTCAAGCCCCTTCTAGCCTATTCCTATTGCTAACTGCCGGCTCCTAATACCCAAAAACATATTTTACCTGGAACTCCCAGTAGCCGCACCTATCAAGACCCCAGAAGAATTTTCCACCAGGTAGCACACAGCTGCCACACTCTCCTAAGAACCAGAGAGAAAACAGAAACCAAGGAGCAAAATCTCAACAAGGACAAGACCAGATATCAGTACCTAGAATTGCAGTCTTCCTAATCCCATATGCTTAGATGCCAGTGTAAAAACGCAACCAATAGCAGCCAGGAAAATATGTCTCCACAAGAGCCCAAGTACAGCAGGCACTGAGTATTTCATTATAGCTGAAGCACAAATAAAATATATGAAAATATATGAATTATGAATATGATATGCCTTATGAATATGATAGAGGTCCTTACAGAAGAAATGAATGAATCCCCTAAAGAACTCCATGAAAACACAAACAGTGGATGGGAATGAATTAAACAGTTCAAGTCCTGAAAGTGAAAATGGAATCAACAAGTAAAACCCAAACTGAGGGAACTCTGGAAATGAGAAACTCAGAAACTTCAACAAGAACCACAGAGACAAGCTACACCATCAGAATACAAGAGATGGTGCCCCAATTTAAGGGAATGCCAGGGTGAGAAGGCAGGAGTGGGTAGGTGGGTGGGAGAGAATCCTCATAGAAGTGTGGGGGATGGGATAGGAGGTTCCAGAGGGGAGACCTGGAAAGGGGATAACATTTGAAATGTAAATTTAAAAAAATACAATAAAAAAAAGGGGGAAACGAGAATATAAGAGATGGAAGATAAAATCTCACACATTAGAGACCAGATAGAAGAAAGGGTACCTCAGTCAAGGAAAGTGATAAATCTAAAATACCAGGCACAAAACGTTCAGGAAATATGAGATACCATGAAAAGGTCAAATCTAAAAATAATAGAAATATATGAAGACAAAGAAACATAGGTCAAAGGCAGAGAAAATATAGAAGCTCTGTGTGTGTGTGTGTGTGTGTGTGTGTGTGTGTGTGTGTGTAGATCTCATCAAAATAACAGAAGAAAATTTCCCTACCCTAAAGAAGTAACTACCTATTATCAAGGTACGAGAAGCATACAGAATACCAGGTAGACTGGACCAGAAAAGAAAGCCCCCTTGGAACATAATAAGCAAAGTACTAAATGTTTAGAATTTTATATATATTGCCAGGGAAAAGGACCAAGTAACATGTAAAGGCAGGTGTATTAGAATTATACCTGATTTTTCAATGGTGACTCTAAAAGCCAGAAGGGCCTAGACACAGACCTCAGATGCCAGCCCAGAAAAACTATACCCAGAAAAACTTTCAATCACAATAGATGTGAAAAATAAGACATCCCATGATTAGCTGGGCAGTGGTGGCGCACACCTTTAATCCCAGCACTTGGGAGGCAGAGGCAGGCAGATTTCTGAGTTTGAAGTCAGCCTGCCTGGTCTACAGAGTGAGTTCCAGGACAGCCAGGGCTACACAGAGAAACCATGTCTCGAAAAACAAAAAAACAAAAAAAAACAAAAAAACAAAAAAAAAAAAAGAAAGAAAGAAAAAAAGAAAAAAGACATTCCATGATAAAATCAAATTTAAGTAATATCTATCTACAAATCCAACTCTACACTAAAGATGTTAAAAGGAAAACTTTAACATAAAGAGGTTAACCACACCCACGAAAACGCAGGAAATAATCTCAGACCAACAAATCAAAAGAGGGGAAGTGTGCACCCCCACACAAGCGCATGCCCCAACAACAACAACAAAATAATCAAAGGATACTGCCTATTGATACCTCTCGACATCAATAGACTCAATTCTCCATTGAAAAGACACAGAGTAACAGAATAGATGAGAAAATAGGACCCATCTTTTGGCTGATTCCAAGAAACACAGCTCAACGTCAAAGATAAACATCACCTTGGGGTAAAAGGATGGAAAAAGATATTCCAAGAAAATAGACCGAAAAAGCAAGCTGGAGTCACCATTTTAATATCTGACAAAATAGTTCTTCAAACCAAAACTAGTCAGAAAAGATAGAAAGGTCACTACATTCTTATCAAAGGAAAAGTCCACCAAGAGGACACTGTAATTCTTTCTTTCTTTTTCTTTTCCTCTTTCTTTCTTTATCTATCTATCTATCTATCTATCTATCTATCCAAGACAGGGTTTCCCTTTGTAGCCCTGGCTATCTTAGAACTAGCTTTGTAAATCATCTCTGAGTTCAAGTTATTCTTGAACTCAGAGATGCACCTGCCTCTACCTCCTGAATAATGGGATTAGAGACCTGTGTCACCATGCCTAGCTGCAATTGCAATTCTTAACATCTATGCACCAAACACGAGGGCACCCAAGTTCATAAAAGAAACACTACTGTAGCTTAAACCACATACTGACCCTCACACACTGATAGCGGGAGACTTCGGTACCACATTCTTACCAATAGACAGGTCATCCAAACTAAACAGAGAAATGTTGGAGCTAACTGACATAATAAACCAAATAAACCTAACATATGTCCAGACTATTTTATCCAGACAAAATTATATGCCATCTTCTTTCTCAGCACCTCATGCAACTTTCTCCAAAACCAACCACGTTCTCAGACACAAAGCAAGTCTCAACAGATACTAGAAAATTGAAATAGCACTTTGCATCCTTTTCTGGCCACCAGATTAAAGCTGAATATCAACAATAAGAGAAACAACAGAAATCTTAGAAAATCATGGACACTGTACAACGTACTGCTGAATGGAAATTTGGGTCAAGACAGAAATTCAGAAAGAAATTAAAGACTTTCTAGAATTGAGTGAAAATGAATACACAACATACCCAAACTTATGAGACATAATGAAGGCTGTTCTAAGAGCCAAGTTCACAGTTTTAATTGCTTACCAAGAAGCAGAGACCAGAGAGCCCAGGAACCTATAGGAAAACCAAATACTATTGTTCTAAAAACAAACAAACAAAATGTAGCAATGCTGCTAGCCCAGGCTGGACTCAAAACTCAGAATCCTCCTGCCACCATCTAGTAAGTGCTGCCATTACAGGCCTGCACCACAGGACCTCCTAATCTAAAATAAGTGGACTTGACCAGACACGAACCCTGAGCTTCAAGAGATCTCATCTTGGGCCAACCTAAAGGCTGAGAGGGTAAAGGTGCTTGGCACTCGTGAATTTGATTCCAGGATCCCACAGGTGGAAGGAGATAACTGATTCCCAGGAGTTTTTCTGTGATCTCCACATAAGCCCACATTCACCACCACGCCACACACAATGAATAATTAGAGACTCATTCTCTTGGAATTCTGTTGCCACCACGTAAGTAAGCCCGGGCCAGCCTGCTGGCTAATATAACACACATAGCTATACTGCTTCCGTTAAGCCAGTTACCCAGAGCACACCACAACTCATGGAAAATGCATAGAGTCCAATTAGAGGACTTGGAAAATAGCTCGTTGGTAGAGCCTAGTGTGTGTGAGACCTTTGGGTTCCAGCCCCAGCACAATGGGAAGGGGAAGAGAGTGAGAGAGAGCCCCATTAAGCAAACATCGCTAATAAGCAATTATGAAGCTGGTAATGGTTGTGGTTTGAGACAGAAATTTTGAAAGCAGCACTAGCTAATGGGTAAAATGCTTCGGGGCCTCGGTATGAATAAATCTTGGGTACCTCACCACTAAAATCTGAATCATAGGGTTTTTTTTTTTTCTAAAAAAAAAAAAAAAACATGGACAAAAGGAGCCATGAAGAAAACAGGTCAACTCTGATAAGCATTGCATCAGCATCAAAATAAAACCCTAAAATACTGGGACCAGTGAGATGGCTCAGCAGGGGGAGATGCTCACCTTCAACAACTTGACTTCAAGTACCAGAACTATATTGTGGAAAAATAGAAGCGACCCCTACAAGTTGTCCTCTGACCTCCACATGATGCTTCCCCACTTGGACACAAAATAAATAAAGAAATAGACAGACAGACAGACAGACAGACAGACAGACAGACAGATGTGGCATTTAAAAAATTAAGCTTAAAAATGAATTTTTTTTCATTTGCTCATTCCACAAGTATCTTTCATCCTTCACATAAAGATTACACAGCCTTCCTGCATTCAAGTTAGGTGTGTCCACAGCTATCCTGCTGGGGCTGTGTGAAGCAGAGTCCACAACCCCCATTACTAGAAGGAATCTGGTGCCAGGAGGAGTCTGCATAATTAAACAGCTCGGGTGTGTGAGTTTTAAGGGTGACAGTTTGATGTTTTTGCACTCTGAAAATGAATTCAAATTGATGAAACCTTAATGAAATCTCTCTCCCCGCCTATGGGGTGGGGTCAGATAATACTTTAATCACACTGTGAGGCAAAATTGTTTGCCAAGCTTTCAGATGCTGAGAGGCCTCTCTGGTTTCCCCATCTCAGATATTTGTTGGCTGGGAACGGTTTCAGGATTTAATGGAGAGTGGCTGTTTCCACTTTAGTTGGCAATGACTTCCTGTTCAACCTCTTAGAAGTTCATCAGTGAAAAAATGATTTAGTGAAGGACTAAAGAGGTGGCTTAGAGGACCTGAGTCCTGTTCCCAACACCCAGTGGGCAGCTCACAACTACCTGTATCTCCAGCTCTAGGGAATATGGCATCTTCTTCTGGCCTCCATGGGCACCTGCATGCACGTGGTATATATTCGCAAATATGGATAATAATTTAGTGAGTCTGAAATATCAGCATACCCGGAGTGTATAGTAGGGAGTAAGTATATCACATATACTCCTTCACTAGTTCATTCAAAAAATATTTATTGAATGCTTTGTATGTTTGAAGCACGGCTTGTTGTATGGCAGGAGGGGTGATATCATTAAACAGAAAATATGAAAAAAAAAATCCCAGAATTAGAGCTGGAGAAATAGCTTAGCAGTTAAAAACAACGGTGCTCTTGCAGAGGACTCGGTTTAGGTTCCTGGCATTCACACAGTGGGTCATGAGCATCTGCAATTCTAGTGCAAGGTATCCAACATCTTCTGCAGGCCTTTGAGGGTACGAGGCACTCACCATAGTGCATAGACACACATGCAGCAAAGCACCCACGCACATCGCATAAGTCAGGGTTCCCTAAAGGAACAGAATTGATAAGATGTACACACACACACACACACACACACACACACACACACACACGGACTGTGTTAGATTAGCTTACAGGATGTGCAGTCCAGAGAGTCCAACAATGGTTGTCTCACTAGTGAGGCTAGAATCTGGTACTTGTTCAGTCCACATTTGCAGTCCCAATCCAGTACTTAAGTCTTTGGAGAATTCCTAGAGAGATGATAGTATTCATTGCACATTGAAATCCCAAATAAGTTGAGTGTAATGCTGACCAAAGAACATGCCACAGCAACAGGTGAGATGACATTGCCAACAAGAGTGAGGTCAAGTAGGCAGAAAGCAAAACTTCCTTCTTCTGTGTCCTGTTATCTGGACTGCCACCAGAAGATGCTGTCCAGTTTAGGGTGGTTTGTCCTGCTTCAGATAATCTGATTAGGACAATCTCACAGGAGTGCCCATCATCTTGGGTTTCACTTGATTCCATATGTAGTCAAGCTGACAACCAAAATTAGCCATCGCACATTTAATTATTTTTAATCCTCCAGAATTATTACTACTCTGCCTGAGGAAACAGAGATAGATAGATAGATAGATAGATAGATAGATAGATAGATAGATAGATAGATAGACAGATAGATGCAGTAGCTGAGAATATTCTAGTCATTATTGTAAAGAAAACAAGGACTACTCTGAATATCAATTTTAAATAGGCTACTCAAGCCGGGCGGTGGTGGCGCACGCCTTTAATCCCAGCACTTGGGAGGCAGAGGCAGGTGGATTTCTAAGTTCGAGGCCAGCCTGGTCTACAGAGTGAGTTCCAGGACAGCCAGGGCTACACAGAGAAACCCTGTTTCGAAAAACAAAAATAAATAAATAAATAAATAAATAAATAAATAAATAAATAAATAGGCTGCTCAAAGGAGGAATGGCCCTTACACCATTTACTTTACTATATCAGAATACTTGAAGTTAACTTGTTTGAAAGGAGGAAGGATCTATCTATGGCAGCTGGCTCCCTTGCTCTGGAGGCAGAGGATCATGGTTGGTGGGTACACAGAAGAGTAAAGCTATTCATCATGGCGGCTGGGAAACAGAGAGCATCCTGTCCTAGCATGCTCCTTTCTGTTGTTTTTGCTTCACCAGAGGCCCAGCATATTGGAAGGCATTATCGACATTCAGGGTATGTCTGTCCTCTCAGTTGTTACACATTTCCGGAAGCTCTCGAATAGACAGATCCAGGCATCTCTCAGTCAACTAAGTTGACACTTGAAATGAACAAGGCAGTATCTTTCTGCCTCAGTTGATAATAGCACACAATCCACCTGGGTAAACAGTGGCAGCTAAGTCCAAGAGATGAAGTAGGCCAAGAGAGCCTCAGGAGAGCCTTGATTTGTCTCTAGTCCACCATTGGTATATTGGAGGTGGTTTGTACTGGATCTCCAGAACTAATTGTGCCCATCTTATCAGTTTCTGCTGTCGCTTTGGAACGCTGCACTTGAAGATGACTGGAGCTTTACACCCTGGAAATGGATGAATCTTACAACATAGGGTGGCTACTGCTGTTGCTCCTCCTCCCACTCTCCCTCCTCCTCCTTTCTTCCTCTTGCTCCTCCTCCTTCTCCTTAAACAATTCTTCCTCCTTCTCTAAATAAGAGTTGATTGTTGAACAATTCTTAGCTGGACCCCACCCCACCATTCCTTAAAAAGGATGCCAATATTTGCCCTTCATTGTAAGCATGGCAGGCAGGAGAGTATCACAGTTTCTGCGACAGATGACTATACTATAGTTTCAGGAAAATCCTCTTTGGAAAAAGACATCTTTATAGTTCTATTTTTAGTTTGTTTGAGACAGGATCTCAGCTGAGACTGGCTTTGAGCTTGTTATGTAGTTCAGGATAGCTTTGAACTCCTATTTCTACCTCATGCATGCTAGGATTGCTGTCACACACCACCACAGTCTGCAAAGGTTATCTTGGGTGGAGTTTGCACAACAAAGAGGAAACGGGGAGTTAGAAAGGGATTCAATGCAGTTAAGCACAGAGATTTTGCAGATAATATGTTCTAAAAAAAAAATTCCCACCAAGAAAGCATCAAACTTACATCGGATTCAGCCTCTCACAAGGTGGGGTAAGAGGCTTTCCAAATTTAAAATGATCTTGTCTTTCACGCCCCCGCCCACATCATGCCAGGCTCTCTGAAAGCTTTGCCAGCCTTAATGAACACGGTCCATGTGCATCTTTAGGAACAGAGCATGAGCTTGGCAGCTGTTTGATTGGAGTTTTCTGAGCTTTTCTCCATGGAGACATGAGCTGCTAAATAGAAATGGAAACACCAAGTGTCCAGGTTTCCCTCCTTCTCTTCCTGGGCTTTCCCTGGATCACTGAACCATGCAGCTCAAGGGTGAAACTGGACATTTTAACTAAACCTCATTCTTTGCTCACAAGTAGACAATTATGAATAATGTCACCCTTAGGAAAGGTTCTAAGCTCTTTTAAGAAAAGCATATGGGTGCTGAAGAAATGGATGGCTCGGTGATTAAGAGCACTGACTATTCTTGCAGAGAACTCAGGTTCAATTCTCAGCACTCACATGTTATCTCAGGATCATTTGTAATTCCAGTCCTAGGGATCCAAGGCTCTTTTCTAACCAGACATGCACGTGGTGCACAGATATATGTAGGCAAAACACTCATACACATAAAAAATAGTAACAAAGTAGAAAGGAAAACATGGCTAACAAGATCATTACTACATTGGTAACAGCATTTCCTGCCATGCCTTATAACCTGAGTTCAATACCCCAGACCCACATAACGGTAGAAAGAGAACTGATTCCCACAAGTCCTCCTCTGATGTCCATTTGTAAGTTGTTACATGTGCACGCACACAAATAAAGTAAACAATAAGTCTTAAAGTTGTTTAAGACAAACAAAAACAAATTTACAAAAAAGAAAAACAAACAAGTACTTGTTTATATTCGTCGATTGGCTGATTTGGGTAGTCCACTGGTTATAGAACAGGGTCTTTCTATAGAGCCCTGGCCTGGAAGTTCACTTTTAGACCAAGAGGCCCTAGAACTTAAGCCAGTCCTTCTTCCACTGCCTCTCAAGTGCTAGGATTACAGGTCTAAACCGCCACATCCAACCTTGATTCAACTTTTAGTGTCTGCTTCCCCACAGAAGCCCTGTGTTGGTCTGACCACGTTGTCCTCCATTCTCAGCTAGTCTCCTTGCTTCATCTTACAACACAGCAGCTCCAAGACCACACTTCCTTTCTCACTACCAAAGCCTTACACCCATCTTTCACAATACCCACTTCTGTAAGGAAGACAGGGTCCCTTCATGCCCTAGGGCCATTTCCAACCACAGAGCTTTCAATCCCACGTCCTTGAGTTTCTTCAGACTTCGACTGTTCCTCACTTTTCTTTCTCCTCCCTCTCCTCCTGACCCCATTCCCCTGCAGGGATTCTAGTGTGCTAGTGATATCTGTCTTTTAAAACCAATTTGCATTTATTTTTAAAGTGAATCAAAAGTAGTTTTAAGCTGCGAAAGGCAAGCATGATGATTGCTCTTGTAATCCCATCCCTAGGGAGACAGAGGCAGGAGGATAAGGAGTTCTTGGGCAGCCTCAGCTACATAACTAGTTCAAGGCTAGGCAGTTACCATGAGACCTTGTTTCAAAAGAAATAAAAACAAAACAAGAATAGGACTAGCAGAAGGCATTTCTCAGTGGGAAAAGGTGCTTGCCACCAAGCCGGAGAACCCGAGTTCAACCCCCAGAACCTTCATAAAGGTGGAAAGAGAGAACCAGCTACTGCAAGCTGTCCTCTGACTTCCAAACACACCCCATGGTATGCACATACTCTCGCTACACACATGTAGGGAGAGCATGTAAGTAGATAGAATAAGTAAAATGTAAATACTAGTAACAAAGCATTCTTTGTTTGTGCCGAGGAGAATGGAAAAGGAAGCAGATGATATAAAATGTTAAAAGGCGTTGGACCTGAGAGCTGAGGATGCAGCTTAGTAACAGAACAGTTGTCTAACCTATGTGACGCCCTATGTTCGATGCCTGGCACAGAAAAGGAAGGAAGGAGAAGATGAATAAAGAAGGGGAGGAACAAAAGAGAAAGGAAGGCAGACAGATTGGCAAGCCTTAGGCAAGTAATTGAGAGGCAGAGGCAGGAGGATCAAGAGTTCTAAGCCAGCCTCAGCCACATAGTGAGTTCAAGACCAGCCTTAACTACAAGATACTTTAATCTCATAAAACCAAAAATTAAAAAATAAAAAGTATAAAGGAAGGAAGGAAGGACAGACAGACAGACGGACAGAAGGAGGGAAGAACAGCCACTGAATAGTGGGGGAAGACTACGCTGGAGTTTTGTCATTCCGGTAACCTTCCATTAAGTTTGAGATGTTTCACATGTCACTTCCTTAGAGAGGTTTACCCTAACTGCTAAATCTAGAATAGTTACCTAATACTATTTTCTCTCCTGCTGCCTTGTTCCTTTCATTTATAGAACCTCTCATACTGTGGAGCCAGCCATACATGGCTACACAGAACATCCTTCGAGGCTGTTCTCAATCAGTGACTCAGATGTGACTAAATATGCCTGAAAGAGAAGTGGGAGTAGATCCAGGCAGAATGCAGCACTGGAGGCCGCACGTGCGCCTCATCAGTCGTGTGGCTAACACGGGAACACCTGCAGATCCTGCGTCCCCAGCATCGGGGCCTGTGCTCTGATGAGTGCTGGCCTCACGTGTGGGTTAAGGGAGCTCTAGCAGCTGAGATATTTGCTCAGTGAATGACAACGATTCCTGTGAAGGATAAGGACATGAGTTCAGATCCCCAGACCATTAAAGAGCCGGGCATGACAGTACACATGCCTGTACCTCCAGCAGTAAGTTAGGGCAGAGAGAGGAGAGTTGCTGTAGCTCACTAGAGGCCAGCCTAACTCCAGGTGCACTGAGGGAATGGGACAGACCCTGATAAAGCAGGACACTCAGTACCCACTCCAGCCTCCACAAATGCATACACTCATGAGAGAGAGGGGCGGGGGACAGAGACATAGAGAGAGACAGAAAAAGAGAGAGACAGAGACAGAGAGAGATGCAGGCAGAAAGAGACAGAGAGACAGACAAAGACAGAGAAACCAAGAAGGGGAAAGAGGAGGAGAAGAAGAGAAATTGGCAAGATGGCTCAGGAGGTAAACGCTTTCGCTGCCAAGGCTGACAACTGAGTTTGATCCCTAGAGCTCACATGGTGAAAGGAGAGAACTGTCTCCAGCATGTTGTACACACACACACATACACACACACACACACACACACACACACACACACACATAATTTATATGACATGTGTATGTCCGTACACATGAAAAAATAGGTGAATAAATAAATGTTTTAAATGTGACATTTGCATTTAAATATAAATAATTTTAGAAAATAAGGAGTAGAGCTGTAAAGTCCAAGGCCACAGCTGAGGCACACCCCACCAAGAGATCTCTGTCCAGGCATCACCAGCATAGCTGGCGAACATCTGCAGGAGTGAGGGGAGCCTGATGTTACCAGCAGCAGTGAGGCTGTGGAGAAGCAAGAACAACAGTAGACAGATTCAGATACCACTCTCCTTGCTCCCAAAGAACCAGCATTCGTTGAACAATTTAGACTGGGTAGGTGTCTGGTGCCCTTAGACAATCAGAGATACCTCCAGAGGGAAAAGGTATACAGCCTAATGTAGGCATGCCAGGTCCCACTTGGCTATTTGAAAAATCAGAACTTATTCAATCACAGGTACATACCCAAGATGTTGCCACAGGTCACACTAGCTTTGGTAGCTACTCAACACACTTTGACCCATCTAGGCACATTGTAAGTCCTTCTGACCCATAGATTAGACATACCATATATCCTAGGGGACCCTAGTTAATTAGAGGGGCTAGATGAGGAGCTGGTAGGATAAAGGAGCTGAGAACTATGACAATTCTAGCCACAGATTTCCAGATTTCAACAGTGAAAAACGTTCTCATTCCAAGCTGTAGCTGTATACTTACAAACCATCTTTCCCCCAAATCAACAAACATTTATTGTGTACTGTGTCAATTAACTTTTGCTCCAAGGACTTTTGCCTGTTAAAGTGTTTCAAGCTCATTCTCTGTGCCTTGTTACCAGGCAGCATGACTCACTGGCTTGCTTTTCACTCCAATGCCAAGTAGAGCAACCACAGTAGAAGAGAGCCCACATACCCAGTATCTCATTGTCTCTCCCTAATTTAGACCCACAAAGGTCCTTTCTCAACCAGTGATACTTCTTGTTTCACAGTCCCTTCATTTTATGTATTTGGGTATTTTGTCTGCATCTATGTATGTGTACCACATGTGTACCTGTTGTCCTCAGAGGTCAGAAGAGGGCATCAGATCCCCTGGAACTGGACATATAGAAATTTGTACTTTGATATGTGGGTATTGGGAAATGAACCCAGATCTTCTGGGAAAACAATACACCCTCTTAACCATTGAGTCATCTCTCCAGCTCCCAAGGACCACATAGAAGCTTCTAGTTTTCATGCCTGTACAGTATATAGCATGGAGAAAGTATTTTGGTATGTTTATTGTTTATAAAGAAAGCAATTTCACAATGACCTTCTGAAGTTAAATTTCACATACCCTTTGACATGCATATTGCACTTCTAGGAACGTATCTTACAGATAAGATTGCACCGCGAACATAAAAGACGAGTACCAAGCCAGGTGTGATGGCGCAAGCTTTTAATCCCAGCACTCTTGAGACAGAGGCAGATGGATTTCTGTGACTTGGAGGTCACCCTGGTCTACAGAGCTGTCCTGTTTCAGGACAGCCAGGGCTGTTGCACAGAGACAGAGAAGAAAAAAGAGAGAATACCAAAAATATGGTGACTGAGTTGTTGGGAATAGCAAACCAAACAAGCTAAAATCCCTAAATAGTTAGAGTCATCAGTCAGCAGCACAGATACATGAATGAACAACAAGAAATACAATGTGCCATTCAAAACTATACTGCAGATCTCTAAGTCCTGCTGTGGAGAGGTGGCCCATAAAATACTGAAAGGAAGTTACAAGAACCAACTGTAAAAGAGAGAAATATCAGAACCACAAAACATTTCTTTGTTTCTGATTTTGTTGTTTGTTGCTTTTTATTTTATGAGACAAGGTATCTCCCTATAGCCCTGGCTATCCTGGAACTCACCCTGTAGACCAGGATGGCCTCAGACACTGTCTTTGATTTTTAATATTTCTTGTGCAAGCGTGTATGTGAATGCAGTGAGGTCCAAACCACCACACACAAGTCGAGCTTTGCAGAGTCGGTCCTCTTCCACCTCTCTTTTGTTTCAGGCAATGGTTCAGGTTGTCAGGCTTACGAGGCAAGTGCCCTTACCTGCTGAGCCATCTCCAGGGCCCTTACTAAGTCCCATGTAGCCTAGGCTAGCCTTGTACTTGTTATGTACCCAGGGATAACCTTGAACTCCTGATCCTCCTGCCTCCGTCTCTCAGATTTGGGGATTACAGGTCTGAGCCATCATGTCCAGTTTAAAAGCAATTCTTGTCAGACATGGTGGCATATGCCTTTAATCTCGACACTTCAGTGACAGAGACAGGAGGATCACTGAGAGTTCAAAGCCAGCCCGTCTACATTGTGAGTTCCAGGACAGCCAGTGCTACATAAAGATTCCCTGTCTCAAAAAATTAAAATAAGAACAGCTCCTTGAAGGACACAAGTGAGGAATGTAGTTATCTCTCCAAAGAGGGACTCAGAGGGTTGAGGGAGGGTTCCTAACTCATCACTTAGCCACCAAGACAATTTGGACTCATTAGCATAAAGATGAATTGATTAGGGAAGAGAAATAATGAAATAAGCAGGGGCTAGGGCTGTAACTTAAAGGTGAAGGGTTTGCCTGAGGGTTTGCCTGGTGTCCTCAGACCCTGATTCAATCGCCAGCACGACAAAACAATATTAATACCAGTTAAAGCTAATTCTGCTCTAAAGAGTTGCACTCAGGGCTTATCTGGGTTGGCTTTGCTTGTTTGATTATTCATTTCTGTCAGCAAGACAAAGTGGTGCATGCAGAAGCTTCTTTCTTCTCCCTTGTTGTGAGTTCAAAGACTATGAGCAATAACTTCCGGAGCATTCCGGTGCACAGCAGGAGTCTCTGGCGGTTCATCAATGTCACTAAGAGCTCCAGATGCATTTACAATCTCACCACAATTGTCAATGGCAGCTCGCTCACATGATCAATTGCCAGTGTCTTAGCACACTGTGTTTGCATAAAGCGCCCCTCACCAGGACAAAAGCAGATGTGTAGAAAATCAGCTGTGCGGAACCTCTCTGCTTATTTCTTGTCTTTCCCTGGGAGCCATGTGGCTGCCATCACAGTTGTCCTAATGCTGGCATCGCTTAAAGGAGAGGTATCTATGGCAGCAAGCGGTGGTGATTAATTTTAAGCTGTCACGGAAAATAGTTTTGCACTTTAATGTCAGAGAACTGCATTATTATTACAGGTCTGATGTTCCCTTGCCAAGCCTCTGTGCTCACTCCCAGGATACAAAATGAACACGGAGAGCTTGCCCGTTGGCTCCCAGGAGCATCTTTTGGAGAGAGGACAAAAGGAGTACTGCCAAGCTAGCCAAATCCCATGGGATCTCGGAGCCCTCCCCCATCTGCCTCCCTGACGCCAGCTGGAGGAAGCCCTAGCCACTCCTCTTTGTCCTAAGTGTTGTCCAGTTTGACCCCAGTTTCCCCTCCTGATCCATCTGGCCCACAGAACATATTGGGAATCCCACATAGTGCCAGACACCATAGAGAAGAAGAGGTTTGATAGAGAGGGTGCCACAGAAACAGGTAAGAAAGAAGCCAGGCCAAGATTAACAAGTAAAACAGAAACATCTTGGAGATCCAGGCATCTGGGTCCAAAGCTGAAACAAATTGTGGTTCCCTGGTGGTGTCTCCTATGACTGAAGCTGCAGAGCTGAGGTGCAGTGAAGGGTAAAGAAGAGGGAGAGAGAGAAGGAGAGAGGCAAGAACTGACTAGCTTTGGGATTTCAATACAATATTTATTTCTTGCATAATCTGCCAGAAAATTAGATCAAAGAGCTGTCAGCTCTTAAAATCATGCAATTCATTAAAGGAACAAACTCTTAAATATCTTTTGTTGGAAATAACAGTCTCTAAGAGGCAGAATTGACTTACATAGCTAGTTTAGACCTAATAACTGGAAGACAATACAAATGCTAGAATCCAAACGCTCTAGAGAGGCATTATAACATTATAGAAACCTCTCATAAAAAATAAAGACAATTATATCCGTAAAGACTGCTGCTCCTTGTGGAGTACTCCCCTGTGGCCAGCCAGGTACTTTGTTCGATTTTTATCTGCAATCTTGCCACTTGGTAAATATAGTCACTATCATTTTTCAGGTGGGAAATCTGAGAGTCAGAGAACTTTCTAGGGCACAGTGCAAGTAAGTAGCAAGTGTCATCCATATGTCTAGCTGGCTACGGTACTAGACTACAAACCAGATCGCTGCAAAGGTGGTTTTGCTGTGCATACTACCAAGAGAGATGCAGGCCAGATGTGGTACACCCCGGTAGTTCCAGCTCTGAGGAGGTAGACACAAGAGAATAGGGGCTCAAGGTCATCCTTTATATACAGTGAGTCTAAAGCCAACCTGGAGGGGGGGAGGAGAGAGGGAGGGAAGAAGAGAGAGAGAGAGAGGAGGGAAGGAGAGAAAGAGCATGAATATGAAAGAATATATGAAAAATATGTGAATATGTCATCTGGGGGTACCTATGGAGGACAGAAGTGAGTGTTGGGTCTCTTGAAGCTGGAGTTATAGGCTGTTATGAGCTTCCTGGTATAGGTGCTGGGAGCTGAACTCAGGTTCCCTGGAAGAGTGGCAAGCCCTCTTAACTTGGAGACATCTCCATACCCCGCCTCTCTCTCTCTCTCTCTCTCTCTCTCTCTCTCTCTCTCTCTCTCTC
>JANHMN010000001.1:210590414-210600730 GCA_030674055.1 Rhabdomys pumilio | reverse complement strand
CTCTCTCTCTCTCTCTCTCTCTCTCTCTCTCTCTCTCTCTCTCTCTCTCCTCCCTCCCATGTGGACATGCATGTGGTGCCCACGGATTGATGTTGAATACTGAGGTGTCCTCCTCAGTAACTCTCTACCTTATACATTAAGATGGGGTCTTTCACTTGAACCCAGAGCTCATCCATGTGGCTAGTCAAACTAGACGGTTTGCTCTTGGAATGATCCTCTGTCTTTGTCCCCCGTGCACTGGGATTACAGATGAGCCACCATGTTCTTCTGGAATTATATAGGTGCTGGGGACCTGAACTAATCCATGATTGTGCAGTAGGAGATTTACCTGCTGAGGCAGGTTCCCTGAGCTCTTCACAGCAATAGAAAAGTAACTAAGACCGATGGGTAACCCTAGCACTGGTATTCTCTGCTTAAAGAAAGCCACAATGCAAGGAGCCCAACTCCATTCATTCTCTGCAGAAGCCATTCCTAAACTACTTTTGAAATAAATGCACATCCTAGTTTTAAAAATAAAACGTGTGTGGTTCCTTCTTAATTCGGTCTCGTATGGGCTAATAATAAAATGAGTTGGCATTCTGTGGGTATGTATCAACTAACAGTAGAGGGAGCCAAGCCAGGAATGGGTTCTGTGGCAGATAGGAATCCACGTTATTAAAAATAGATCCTGGGCAGTAATGAAGAATTGAATTTTACTAAAATGGTTTGACCATTGGAAACTAGTGGGATAAATTGTGCAGGAGGTTAGGTAATAGCAATATTAAATTGACAAAAGTTCACCAAATGTGTTGGTGCAAGCATGTAGTCCTAACCGAAAAGGAAGCAGGAGGATTAAAAGTTCAGCAGTTCTCAGCTACGTAGTCACTTCCAGACCAGCCTGCTTTATGTGAGACTTTGTTTCAAATCATCAAAAACAAACAAACAAAAAACCCAAGCAGCTAGAGAGATGGCTCAGTGCTTCCTCTTGCAGAGGACAAGAAGTCCCAGGACCTATGTTGGGTAACTCACAACTGGCTGTGACCTCAGTTCCATGGGTTCTAATGTCCTTTCCTTTTCTCTGCAGATACTAGCACACAAGTAATATACACATGAAAAATAAAGATTTAGGCACTGTTCAATTTTTCTTTTGATTCTTTTAAATTAAAATTTTCTTCAAGAATGCAAAAAAACAAGTAACATACATACACAGACACACATGCATATACATAAAGAAAAAATTTTAATTTTTGTTTTGTTTTGTTTTGTTTTTGTTTTTGAGGCAGGACTTCTCTACGTAACAGCACTGGCTGTCCTGGAACTCACTCTGTAGACGAGGGTAGCCTTGAACTCACAGAGAGTTACCTGCCTCCACCTCCCTCATATTACAGGTGTATACCACCATACCTGGCAAATTTTTTATTTAAAAAAAAAAATAATAGCCGGGCAGTGGTGGCGCACACCTTTAATCCCAGCACTTGGGAGGCAGAGGCAGGCGGATTTCTGTGTTCGAGGCCAGATTGGTCTACAGAGAGAGTTCCAGGACAGCCAGGGCTATACAGAGAAACCCTGTCTTGAAAATCCCCCCAAAAAAGGATAATAATTTATATAATTCCTTTTAAAAATCTGGGGTCTGAGCCAGACAGTGGTGGCACATGCCTTTAATCCCAACACTTGGAAGTCAAAGACAGGTAGAGCTACACAGAGAAACCCTGTCTCCCATAAAAAGAAAGAAAGAAAGAAAAGAAAGGAAAAGAAAAAGGGAAAGAAAACAACAGCAATAATAAAACAATAATACAATATATAAATCAAACAAACAAAGTCTAAATATGAGAAGACATACTTAAAACAATTCTACATAAGAAGCTGTAACACAAACTAACATTCATTTTAATTACAAGAAAATGATGCTGCACAATTTTGTTCTCTTTTTCCATGTGTCTTCATGCTTGTGTGTATACACATATGTGTTTTCATGTTTATATGCATGCATGCATGTTTGCTGTGTGTAGAGGCCAGAAGACAAGGCCAGGTGCCACCCTCAACAGCACCATCCTTTGAGCAGCATCTCTCAGTGGCCTGGGGCTCACCAGTGATGCTAGACTAACTGTGCAACAAGTCCCAGGGATCCTCCTGCCTCCACCTCCCCAGCAGTGCGATTACAAGTTCGTGCCACCATGCCTGGGACTTCTACACAGGTAATTCATATCCCAGTACTGTAAGGTAAGAGCACTGGCTGAGCCACCTCACCAGCGTCCTCATAATCCTAATAATCAGAAAAAGTCATACTGTAAGATAGTGGTTGGTGGCTATAGTAACACTTACAATGGTTTTCTCAAATGTGTTTTAACTTTTGTTGTGAAAATCTGTAACAAATAATTATTGTGTATTGTTCTCCAAGCATGTATCATAAACTGAATATGCTAAGCTTTTGTGGGTCCAGAAGGACTGATTTCTATTTTGTTAGATGCATCTCTTAATCAAAAACAACCCCCCCCAAAAAAAACCCATATATAGGGGCTGGCAAAACGACTCAGTAAGAGTGCTTGAGGCCAAGTCTAATTACCCAGGTTCAAGCCCCAGACAGCACAATAGAGAGAGAGGTGACACCCACACGTTGTCCTTAGACCACCAGCCTCATCAACATGCCAGTGTTGGATGTGGATCACCCAATGGAGCACTGTCGACATCCTTAAACTGTCTTTCTGGACAAGCGAGGCCAGCATGGTCTACAGAGTGAGTCCCAGGACCTGGACTACGCAGAGAAACCCTGTCTCCACAAACAAAATCAAACAAGAAGGAAGGAAGGAAGGAAGGAAGGAAGGAAGGAAGGAAGGAAGGAAGGAAGGAAGGAAGGAAAACTGACTCTCCTGTCCCCAGAAGCCAGACACACACAAATAAACAAACAAAAATTATTTAAATAAATAACACATATGTAGCTCCTGCCCCAAGTGAGGAACTAAGGCTGGTGGATGGTGGTGGGTGGTGGGGTGGGGGATGCTTGTTTCAGAGAAGCAAAGTGTTTTAGCCAAAGTACTGGGTGGGGACTGGACTTTGAAGTGAGGGCCTGAGACAGTCTGTTTCCTCTGAGGAATGCATCTCCACTAAGACGCATTTGCAGTCTGCAGCGTCAGCTGCCATTTTCCTGCCTCTGTCTAACCTTTACTGGATGGTAGTGGGTACAGTAGCAATCACCAGCTTTCCTGTACTGCTTAACCATACTGCTACAGGGCAGGCGTGGTTTGCTTGGGTTGGGCTATGTATATGTGCACCACTGAGTGTCTGACTGCAACAGGCAGCTGTGAACTACCTGACATTGTCACTGGGAACTCAACTCAGGTCCTCTCCACTGAAAGGATTCTTAACCACTGAGCCATCCATCTCCCCAGCCCTGGGGCTTGTGTGATAATATCTCCCTTTGATGAACAATGTAGGCGTTATCACGAGCCCTTTTTCTCAAGCCTTGAGGGAAACAAAGGAGCAGAAAGGGAACTTTCTGAAGGTCACAGGATGAGCCAGCTGGAAAGAAACACTAGAACCAGACCTGCTCCTCTCCAAGAAAGGCCTTGTGAGTAAACCATGAGAGGGGACAGAGCTTCCCACCCGCACCCTCTGCTGCACGCTCCAGTCCCACATCATGTCGTTCACTGAGCCCCATAGCAGCTGAAATATGCTGAAAGAATGCTCAGGTTCTCCTCTCCTGTAAACAAGCAAAAGTCCATAGGGTCTCCCAGGCAGCTGGTGTCCTTTCAAACAGGTCATCATCCCTGAGCGTCAGGAGAGTAAATGACTCAACAGTCATGTTCCAAATGGCTCTTAGGCAAGCACTGAAAATTAGTGAGAGGGGCTGAAACAGGGCCCACGTATTTAAAAATACATATGTTTTATTACATGTGTGAGAGAGTACAGGTACATATGTGCGGCAGCATGTATGTGAAGGCCAGAGGTTAACCTGAGAGTCAGCTCTCTCCTTTCACTGCCGGGATCCCTGGGATTAAGCTCAGGCGTGGAGACAAGTATCTTTAAGCCTAGCTCTCAGGAAGTAGAGTCAGAAAGGTTAGAAATTCAAGTACAGGGGGCTGGAGAGCTGGCTCAGGGGTTAAGAGCACTGACTGCTCTTCCAGAGGTCGTGAGTTCAATTCCCAGCTACCACATGGTGGCACGCAACCATCTGATGCCTTCTTCTGGTATGACTGAAGACAGCAGCAGTGTACTCACGTACATGAAATAAATAAATGAATCTTAAAAAAAAGAAATTCAAGTACAATCTTGGTTTCATAGGGAGTTGGAAGCCAGCCTGGATTTAGAGACACGCAACATCTTAAAAACAAACGCACCGGGCAGTGGTGGCGCACGCCTTTAATCCCAGCACTTGGGAGGCAGAGGCAGGCAGATTTCTGAGTTCGAGTCCAGCCTGGTCTACAGAGTGAGTTCCAGGACAGCCAGGACTACACAGAGAAACCCTGTCTCGAAAAAAACAAACAAACAAACAAAAAACAAAACAACAACAACAACAAAAAAACAACAACAAACCACTTTCACTGGAGAGTAAAACAAAATTCCATGGTGCATGCATTTAGTCCCAGCACTCAGAAGGCAGAGGCAGGTGGATCTCTGTGTGTTTGAGGCCAGCCTGGTCTACATCAGTAAAAATGTGGAGTAGAAAGAACTATACCCAGACCTGGTTTTAACTCTCAACCTTCTGTCCTTAAAGAAGTTTCTGTGTGGCCTTGAATCTCTGTGAGTCCGAGGCTAACCTGATCTACAGAGTGAGTTCCAGGACTGCCAAATCTACACAAAGGAACCCTGTCTCTAGAACGAGAGGTGCAGGAGGGAGGGAGGGGGAGAGAGAATGAAGAGGAGGAGGAGAAAGAATAGGAGAAGAGGAAGAGGAGAAAGTGGAAGAGGGAGAAGAGGAGAGGAGCGGAAAGGAATGGAATGGAAAAGAAAGAGGGAAAAGGGTAACTTACTTTCTCCATAGGTTTATTTTCCTGATTTATACATTGAAATAACAATCTTAAGAAAGCCCATGGTGGCACAATCTTTAATCTCAGGAGTCAGGATGCAGAGGTGAAAGCAGGGGATCTTAGTGAGTTCTAGGCCAGCCAGGGCTACATAGTAAGACCCTGTCTTAGAAGAAAGTATCTTTATCGCCCAGATCTGCCATGAGAATCAGATGAGAAACACATCTGTGGCACTGTGGCTAGCACTCAACATAAATAAGGACTGCAGAAGTGAGACAGTCACCATGGGCACCTGGAAGGATCCAGGTGGTGCTTTTTGCAGGTAGACTGCCCCCCCTCCATGTCTACCGTCACACACAGGGAGATCTCCAGAAACGATGCTTTGGAAATGTTTTTAACCATAATCTGTAAGAGAAAGCACCTTCAGACCAGCTGAAGGGATGCCCCTCTGAACCTTTTTTACCAAGACAGGCTTTTCGAGCCCACATACTTGTGGTCAGTGTTGACTCGGGGCACTCCCCTTTATTCCCACACTGGGGTTTACTCTAGTGCAGCCTTTAGTAGCAGATGTGTTTAGAGAGCTATAAACTCAGCGATGACAGATGGGGAGCATGTTTGGTTTCTTCATCCTGATTAGAGGAACCGTCCTTGACAGGATCTGCCAGCATGCTGTTTGGTGGATGTACCTCGGATATCTGAACAGGAAGCTCTGTATGGGCATGGCCTTAACCATTTCAAGTCTGAGTAGCTGGCAATGCCCCCACCTTACCCCGGAGTGTTTTATTTATTTACTGTGGAGTGTTTTGTTTTATTGGCTTTTGGTTGGTGTTTCTAGGATTTTTGTTTGGTTTGTTTTTGAGACAAGTCTCACTATGTAGCTCTAGCACCGCTGGAACTCACTATGTAAACCAACTTAGCTTCAAACTCACAGAGATATCCATCTGCTTCTGCCTCCCAAGTGCTGGGATTAAAGAAATAGTCTACTGCCAGACTTGGTGGTATATGCCTTTAATTTCAGCAGTCGGGAGGCAAAGACTGGCAGTCTCTCTGAGTTAGAGGCCAGCCTAGTCTACGAAGGGAGTCCAGGAGAGCCAGGGCTTTGTTACACAGGGAGACCCTGTCTTGAAACAAAACAAAACAAATCATCCTTTGGTTAACTCTGGTTGGTCTGGTACTCACATGTAGCCAGATTGATCTCGTACTTACCCCAGTTCTGTCTTAGCCTCCTGAATGCTGGGATCACAAACAACAGATCACACCAAGCACAGCTCTGTTTGGGGTTTTGCTTTGCTTCCTTTGCTGAGTTTATTTCTGCCCCTGTGACATGGACGGCAGCCTCCCTGGTCTTGTGGCATCACACCAAAGCTGGCTTAAGGTCTGGAGAGGACATGATGCAGCCCAGGTTTTATAAACTAAAGCCAGGCAACCATCTGGTGGGAGGGGGTGGGCACAAGAGAAATTGCAATCCCAGACAGATGCAAGACTGGCCTTTTTTTTTTTTTTTTTTTTTTTTTCCTGTTTAATTTTTGAGTCAGGGTCTTATGTAACTCAAGCAGACTTGAAGATCACTGTGTAACAAGAAGGACCTGGCCCTTCTACCTCCACCTCTGCAGCATTTCAATTGCAGGTATGTATTGTCATACATAGTTCTACAGAGCTGCGATGGAACCCAGGCTCTCTTACATGTCAGGCTGTGCTACGTCTCCTGCACCAGCCCGCAGCAAGCGCTCTATGTGAACACAGCCATCCCCATTTGTCAGGTAGTGTGCCTCACACTGCACTAAGCGGTCAATAAACTTCACAACTCACATAACAGAAGACAGTATTGACCTGACAGCTAAACTGAGAGTCTAAGAATTTAAGTCACTTGTTCAAGGTCACGCTGCTCATTAAGGACAGAATCCAGGTCCAGATTTAGGGGCCCTAAGCTAGAGAATACTGCCACCCATCGTGTGTGGGAGGGGGAGGAGGGCAAATCTAAGTCCTCACCAACCACCTCACTGTCGGCCCCACTCTCCACCAGCTTCAAGGTGTTGTGAGCTCACCAGCCCTCCCTCAAGAAACCCTGACGAGAATGTAGGAACATAGCTCCGTAGACAAAGTGCTTGCCCGGCATGCACGAAGCCCTAGGTTCCATCCCTAGATTCCATCCCAGGCTCTTCATAATTATAGCTGTAGTGGTCCATACCTATAATTCCAGCACTCAGGGTGGACACAGGAGGAGAGAATCTCAAGGTCACCCTCCACTACAAGTCAAGTTCTCCAACATGGACTATATAAGACAACATAAGAAACGAATGGAAAGGGAAAGAAAAAAAGGGATCTTTAGCAAAGTTCTGCTGCCCTTCAAGGCTCTACTTAGAAAGTATATGTGCCCAGAAAATGTAGCTGGTGAGGCCAGTCAGGTGGCTCAGGAAGTAAAGGTGCTTGCTTCCAAGCCTGATAACCTGGGACCCACAAAGTCTTCTCCTCAAGTTTCAAGTTATTCTTTGACCTACCCACTCATACTCACACACACACACACACACACACACACACACACACACACTAAATAATCAAACAAACAAATAAATAAAGTAATAAAAAGGGAGACTTAGCTGACATCCCAGACAAATGTCACACACACACTCCCCCGCCTTGCTTTCCATAACAAATTCCTTCCTCCAAACTATAAGAATGATTCTGGAAAGTGTAGTTTGGGGCCAGAGAGACAGCCCAGTGATACTGAGCACTTGTTCTTGCAGAGGACCCAGGTTCGATTCCTAGCACCCCATGGTGGTTCACAACTATCACTCTGGCTCCGAGGAATTCAGTGTCCTCCTCTGACCTCCAAAGGCACCATACACACATATGATGCATGTACACACAATGTCAGCCCACCCGCACACAGCAAATGAATAAATGAATTTTAAAAAAGAAAGTGTAGTCTCTTTTCCACTTTGGTGACTAACTGAAGGGCTGCATTCTGCCCTTTCCTGTGCATTCCTGGAACACAGACCTGGAACAGAGTCAGCCTCCAGGGCTTGTCTGTTTTGAGAATAAACTGATTAATAAATATGGACAAAAAAAAACTACAAGAAATATCAACCAGCCTAACTGGCCCCCCTCTCTCTCTGTATCCACAAACACATTGATGGAACCAGCCAAATCAAGAAGCATTTTATCAATTCAACAAAGATATATGGAGCTCTGGGGTAGACACAGAGTTCTGGCTTTCTGTGTGGAATATTGTAGGGACAAAAGCCTTGAGGAGAGGTGTCTTGCCTCTAAAATGATTAGAATAATAATCAGAATTTTATCACAGGATATCTCTGGGGGAGTCAAACAATTCAGTGATATGAAAGTCCACAAGAAACTACAAACTGATATGCAGATACTGAAGGCTGTTATTTTATTGTTATTATTATATGAAAGGCCCTTAAGAGGAATTTAAAGACAAATTACAAATCCTTCAGCAAAAGACCAGCAGCCAAGTAGAGTGCTTAGAGGACCTGTGGTCACAGTTCTGGAGAGCTAGGAGACGGAGGAAGGGAGGGAGGGAGGGAGGGAGGGAGGGAGGGAGGGAGGGAGGGAGAGCAGAAGTTTAAGATGAGCCTCAGCTTTATAGAAAGCTCAAGATCAGCATGAGATACGTGAGATGAGACCCTGTCTGAAAAAAAAAAAAACGAGTATTTGTGTTCTCATAAGCTCACTCTGCAAAACACAGCATAATGTGGTCCTCTTGCCTGGGTTGTCTAGAGAGGCCTTTGTACCCACTCTAACCATGTCAGAGGGAACACCTGGCATTCCATCTCAAGGGGAGTATTTCTTTTTAAAGTCAAGCTCTCATGTACCATGGGCTGACCTTGACTTCCCTATGTAGCCAAGGATGACCTTTAAAGCCCATCATCCTGCCTCTACTTCCCAAGTGGTGGGATCACAAGCGTGTGCCGCTGCCCACAGCAAGATACTGACATCTTCGCCAGTAGATATCTCTAATGGCTAGGTCACTGCCCCTAGAGCTGCTGCATTTCCTGGATGCACCTGCCATGAAGTCTCTGTGGACTACCACCTGTAGAACAGTAAGACTTTCTGTCTGGAGACTCCCAAATGCACCAGAGCAGAAAGAAGAACCTTCTTGCAAACACTGTTTTGTTTTCTTCTGGACTTTGCCACGAGTCAGAATCAGCTCCAGGAAAATGTTTGTCTTGAAGGACCAAAGTTAGTAGAAGAAACTTCACCCTAAATGTCTTCTCTTGTAGTTAGCTGGTTACCTTTGCTCCCTTGCAGGATCTGCCTGGCTTTTATTCTATGCAGGTATTTCCACCCACAGCTCTCTTTGCACGCTTTCTTAATGTTCTGACAGCAAATTACAGGGAGCTCCCACCTCCACATTCTCTATTGCCTCTACCTCCTAATGATATCTCTCTCTCTCTCTCTCTCTCTCTCTCTCTCTCTCTCTCTCTCTCTGAAACAGAATTTCTCTGTGTAGTCCCAGTCCTGAAACTCCTTCTGTAGACCAGGTTGGCCTCAAATTCACAGAGACCTTTCTGCCTCTGCTTCCCAAGGGCTGGGATTAAAGGCATGCACCACCATGCCTAGCTTGATCTCTTGTTATTAATTAACTGCTCATAAAATTTATGTGATTGGTTCACTGTCTTGTAAGACCTTCACTCCCCAACAAGCCTAAGTGTTCAAGTTTTTTGCTATTATTGTTTCCTTTTTACTTTATATACCTACATACATATATACATATTATGACTTTTTACTTTATATATATACATATATATACATAATATGTAATGTAATGTATGTATGTATGTATGTATGTATATATGTATGCATGTATGTATGTAAAGTAAAAATGTATATTTGGGGGGGACAGGTAGATAAGGTCTCACCATGTAGCCCAGGCTGGTCTCAACATATTTTGTCTTCTAAGTGTTAGAATTACAGAAATGGGTCACTGCCCGTCTTGGCTACTTTTTAGTTGCTGTAATAAGACACCGTGATCAAGGCAACTCATAGAAGAAAGAATTTATTTGGAACTTAACAGTTCCAGAGGGTGAGTCCATGCCTATCATGGTGATGGGAATGTGTGTGGATCATGGCAGAAGGCAGGCATGGTGCTGAAGCAGTATCTGAGATAGAACCACAAGGCAGAGACATAAGAAAGAGTTAACTGTAGTTGCCATGAGCTTTTGAAACCTCACAGCCCACCCTAGTGACATACTCTTTCAACAAGGCCTAGTCCTTCCCAAAGACATCCACTAACAGGGCAGCAAGTATTCAAATATAAGGGCCTATGTTTGGAAAGCTACCCTTAGCTTTAATTAACAGGAGATATTTAGTGTGTGTGTGTGTGTGTGTGTGTGTGTGTGTGTGTGTGTGTGTGTG
>JANHMN010000001.1:210564035-210590404 GCA_030674055.1 Rhabdomys pumilio | reverse complement strand
GTGTGTGTGTGTGTGTGTGTGTGTGTGTGTGTGTGTGTGTGTGTGTGTGCTGCCACAGCACAAGTATAGAGATCAAGGATAACTTGTGGGAGTCAAGTTTATTTCAGGCTTGGCAGCAAGTGTCTTTATCCACTGCAATATTTCCTTAGCCATTTTGTTTGTTTGTTTGAGCCAGGTCTCCTCTATCCCAGGGTAGCTAGAGAGTCAAGGATGATCTTGAACCTTTGTATGACACCATACCCAGGGCTTCAAGCACTCTAGGAAAGCACACCACCAACCGAGCTACATCTCCAACCCTGATCTTTATCTTTCAAATCTTGATATTTTTCTCTTGGCTTCTTACTGTATCCCTTGGTCCTCTTGAAACTTCAGCTTGGGACCCGAAAGGTTTTCCTCTATGTACCCAGGTACACTTGAGGTGAAGAAGAGGGAACTGTTGCCTAGCTGAGTGGGAAAGGAAGTGCCCTATCCTGGAATCCACATCCACAAAGGATTGACTACATCGTGAGCAAACCAGATAAAATCTCATCTTTAAAGTAATATACCCAGTGCACTCACAAATACCTAACTGTTAAGCTTTTCTGAGGTGTAACTGTAGACATTAAGATAAACACATGGCTCTGTGAGAGATCAAGCTTGAGAACAGTAAGTATAGGTATTAAAGGGTCTCTCAGAATAAAGAGTTGCCTGCCCTACAATCCCAACACTTGGGAAGCTCAGGCCTAAGGATCAAGATTCCAGGCCAGACTGGGCTGTGTCTCAAAAAGTAAAGGAATAGAGGGCAGAATAAAGCTCAGTTGGGTGCTTGTCTTCCACACATAAAGCTTTGGGTTCAGTCTGATACAGTGCCTCGTAAGCTACAACACTTTTTCTTTCGGTAACTTTTATTTTGGCGTCTATTTACTTAGTGTGTGTGTAAATGTATCCATGTATGGGGACCAAAGGACGACTTGCAGGGGTCGGTCTGTTTACTCCTTGTACCTGGTGGGTCTCCCACATCGAACTCAGGTGTTCAGGCTTGGCAGTACACATCTCTAACCACTGAGCTATCTTGCGAGCACACCACAATATTATTTTCAAAGTTTTGTTTTTTAATTAATTTTGAGACAAAGACTCTGTGTACGGACCTGGTTGGCCTGGACCTCTCTATGCAGACCAGCCTGGCCCTTGAACTCATAGCGATCTACCAGCTTTTGCCTCCCAAGTACTGGGATCAAAATCATACACTACCGTACCACATCAGTCTCTATCTCAAAAAAAAAAAAAAAATGGCAGATTAAAAAGATATAATAAATATATAATTATCTCCTTATCACCTGTCTTTGTTCCCAGTGCAATATCTGTGTATTTGTAAGTACCAAGTATCTTAAAATCTGTTCTACTTCTGTGTCAACAGGAAAGAAAATCTCCTTCAAACAGGACTCCAGGTATCTGAAACTTACTCCCGGCTCCCTGGCTCTTTCTAAGAGTTCATGAGAAGCATATACTCTTTCTGAGCATGAGAACAACAGTTCTGCTTTGATACTTTAATTTTCCACCAACCCACCCCTACTGGGAATACTCTCCTCCCATAATACTTGATCACAACAAGCTATCTCAGTGTTCTCCTGGAAGGCAGCGGTGAGCAAGGAGTTACCAGGACCCTGGCACTCCACAGAACAATCAAACTTATCAGAGATGGAAAAATTGCCTCTCACAGGTTTCCTTTGGGGTTTAAGTTTTGCCTTTTATGCCCCAAGTGATCAAAATTCTGTATGGACTCGCATGTCACGGCATGTGTGTAGAGGCCAGAAGACAGCCTGCAAGAGTCAGTTCACGTTTTTGTTTTTGGTTTTTTTACCATGTAGGTCCTCCTAGGTTTTGACCTCTAGTCATCAGACTTGGCAACATGTGCCTTTCCCTGCTCAAGCACATCAGCAGCCCCAGGTTTTCTTTGGGGTTGGTTTTTTTTCCAGTGCATTTTTTTCTGTCTTCTTCACCAAGCTATTCCTAATGTCACAGGTACCTGAGGCTCTGACAGGCAATCAAGTGTAGACTAATTCTAGGCAATGAGTAATCTCTATGACTCGGTGGCTTCCCTCCCCAGCTCTGGGCTCTTAAATACTACCCTGAGAAAACAAAGGTCTTATTTCTCTGGGAAAGACAAATTCTTAAGACTGTTCTCTTGGAATTTATCCCTATACAGAACACGCTGACATAGAAGTGATAACAGTTAAATTTAGAAAGTTCCTTCTCAAACCAAAGAATGCTCAAGCTGAGAGAAAAAACAGAGCTTGTAGCCGGCCAGCTTCTCGGTTCCACAGCAAAGGAAACAGAAGCCAGGCAAGGTCAGCTGGACTGTCCAAGGCCACATGGGAAAACATGCTGCTTTCTTCACAACTGGCTAGTAAGTGTCTACAATGTGTCCAGCACGTCCTGCACCAGGGTGTCAGCGAGAAAGGGTTCCAGCCAGAATGTGAGTCAGGATAGAAATCAAGCTCTAGGCTGTCCCTGCTGTCCCTCCCCCTCCATGCAAGAGTATAAAGGTGGTTTTCTCTCTCTCTCTCTTTCTCTCTCTCTCCTTCTCTCTCTCTCTCTCTCTCTCTCTCTTTCTCTCTCTCTCTAAGACTTCTGGCCTAGTCTCCTCAGAGAATTAACATTCAGACTGAGAAATACGAGAGAATTCTCTCAAAGAGAGCCTCATTTATCCTTGGTTCCTTCTGGAGGGAGTAAGTGGAAGGACATTTGGGGAAGAGCCAAGGACGTGACTGTGTCTTTACTCACGTTGAAGATGCCACTGCCCTGAGCCTATGGGACATGGGCATTTAACAGTCCTCCTGTGATCTTGTAATAACCTGAGAATCAAGAGGAAGCCTGGACACTGTGTCAAAGAACAGTAATACCATGAGAGCCCAGAAGGACTTGGGCAGCCCACTCAAGGGTCCCACTGAGATTTTGCTGCTGCAGGAGTGAGCTCAAGGATTGAAACATCAAACCAACACTGAGTTCAGGTAGTCAGGCATGGTGCCAAGTGCCTTTACCTCTCCAGCAACCTCTCCGGCCTCGATTTTTGGGTTTTGTAAGTAGGATCTCATGTATCCCAGGCTGGCCTCAAACTTACAATGGAGCTAAAAAATGACCTTGAACTCCTGATCCGATTCTCCTGCCTCCTGACTGCTGGGATTATCAGCATGCCCCACCGTTCCCAGCTTCTGGATTTATTTTAGCCGCATGATTTCACAAGAACAGTGTGAAGTAAAATGACATGTGAGTCACAAAAGCCTCTCTGGAGGAGAAATCCCAGAATACCGGCACTGACAGGGGAAACAAAAAAACCTCAAAGACACGCAACTATGCCAGCTGGGAACGACTACACATGCCTGTAATCTCCGCCACACAGGATGTTGAGGCCGGAAGATCAGAAGTTCATGTCCAGCTTCAACTAGATAGTGACTCTGAGGCCATCTTGAGCTACACACACACACCCATCTTAAAGAGGGGGAAAAGACAAATATTAGAGGAGGTGAGGCTTTTCAGCAATATTTTCCCCAAATTTCAGTTAGTATGTATATGAAATGAGCCTCTATAATTCCCACAAAGGAACCTCGAATTACGTGTAGAATATAGAACTTTGCCTACAAAGGCTGAAACGAACATTTCTGAGGTTCTTGAAGAGGACCTGTTCTTTCCACCCACGTTGATTACCCAGGATTGAACTCAAGTCATGAGGCGTGGCAGCAAGCACCCTTATCTACTGAGCTATCTCACCAGCCTCTTGTTTGACATATCACTGCCGCCGAGCATTTCAGAGCATCTGCTTTGCTGTTCGAACCTTTCCTCCCATGTAAATAAAATCCTTCTGGTTCATTTACCCTTTGAATGCCTTCTTCCGTTCTGGCCTTGTGATGGCGAGACAAAAGCCTGTGGTTATACACACTGGCAACCTCAGTACCTAGGAGGTGAAGGTGGCAGGAGGTTACAGAGTATAAGAGCAACCTGGGCTACATAGTGACAGCAAGTTCAAAGGCAGCCCGAGTTATGAGGTAACAGCTAAGAAATGAAAGAGAAAAATAAAACAAGAGGCCCAGAAGGATGACTCACGGAGTCAGGACACCCGTTGCCAAACCTGACAACCTGACTCTAATGCCTGGGACCCACCTGGCAGAAGGGAGAGAGCTGTTTTCTACAAGTCATCCTCTGATCTCCACAGTGTGTGCATACATATACGTGTGTGCACATACACACGCACACACATATGCACACATATGCATGCATGTACATGCTCATACACACAAAATAAATTATATATATGTGTGTGTGTATGTATTTAATGTAACAAAAGATTAAAATAAGAATAATTGTGGTATGTCCCAGTGGTAAAAAATCTTGCCTATTGTGTGTGAAACCCTGAGTTCAATCCCTAGCATGAAAAAAAAATTATTCAAAAGGCAACCAGAACCGAAAACTAAATTTGTTGAAAATCTTATTTAGTGTACAGTTTGACTTTCAAAATAATTTTATGCCCATACTATTAATCTTTAGTATGACAAAGTAATCATGAGATTTTCATAATTAATGTATCAATAGGGCATTGGATTTTTTTTTTTTTAAGTAAAAGCCGGGTTTAAAATATTGTGAAAAATTACAGGCACTGGCAAAATATTATAAAGGACCCTCATTTCCCTTCTCATATTATTTTAACTAGTTCAAGGTACCTTGATATACACGGAAATACACAGATTTTATTTTTGTTTTCCTTGTCTCTCTCTCTCTCTCTGTTCAGTCTTGTTGTTTCTTTCAGAAGTAGGGACTGAATCCTGGGCCTCATTCAAGCTAGGAGAAGCACTCTACAACTGAGCTGTGGCCTAACCAACTTTTTCTCTTTTTTAAAAAATCTTTTTAAATTTCTACCTTTCCATCTTTGTAGCAGAAGTCTGGCTCCATCGCCTCCTAAATGCAAAGGCCACTGACTGGTGAGTTCCGCCTTGCCTAATCTGAGTCACCTTCTCCCACTCCCCACCCTTGGGGTCAGGGTCTGCTGGCAAAGCAGATGAGAGATCAATGCCAGATTGCTTCGAAGCTGCTGGCCCACAAGGTACATCCTTGCATGCCAGCCTCCTGGACAGCTCTAGTCCACTCCCAGACAGCCCTGCCACCTTCCCCCACACATTCACTACTCTGAGCTGGTTCACTGGGCCATCCTAAGTGCATTATATATTTTTTCATGTAATCCTACTAAGTGCCAGGCAGCTGCCCACACTTGGTCTCACCTGGGAGAGATCTATCCTTAAAAGGCTCTCACTTCCCTTCCTAAGCTGGAGGGAAAAAAAAAAAAATGTAAGTTTGCCTCCCATCTCGAGGCAGGAGATGAATCAGCACAAAGGAAATTGTCCTTGCCCAAGCTCTTCTGATCCCCTGGGCTGGGTGTGTGTGGTATCGGGTGAGCGATGGGAAGGGAGTTGGTATCTTCTCTGGAACCACTCTGAGAGGTGAACAATGCCATGCATGCTGACTGGCCTGTGAGGTTAGAACTGTTGACACACACCTTGCCAATTCGAATTGTCCCAACCTGTAGGGAAAGCTCAGCTACTTCCAGATTATCAACCGGGCAAATAAGGAAACTGCTCATGCCTAGTTGGCTTCAAATACACAAGGTCAGAGGAGTGTCTAACTGTGACACTCAGCGTGCACTTGAGTGACACACCAGCTCCCGGAAAAGCTGAAACACTGATCTCAACTGAAGTGGTGTTCAGGGAAGAGCTTTAAATGCCTCAGAAGCCCTGATAGTACCGGGATGTACAAAGTCATCTGTGGTAGGACCCTAACTATCCCGCTAAGCCCACTGAAGTTGTCTCAACTCTAGCAGAGGCGCTGCTCTTAAGTAGCAGGGTCCTAATCTCCGCCGACCCTCTGCTTCTCCACCTACAAAAAAGTACTAAACACTTTGGCTCTTCCCTTTCTAAGCCCAGCCGATGAGCCACAGACCCCACTCTTCCCTTTCCTTCCATTGCTTTCCTGAGAATAAGAGGAAGAAAGCTAATGAATAAATCAGTACTCTAAAATAGCCAGTCCGTGGGAATCCCGTAGAGGGGTGTGTGTGTGTGTGTGTGTGTGTGTGTGTGTGTGTGTGTGTGCGCGCGCGCGCGCGCGCACGTGTCCATATACACGCGCATATACACTAGTTATATTGCTATCAGCCGGGGCAAAGACTCTGTCTTTGGTGGGTAGAGAGAGGAAAGCATTCAACCTGCTCTTGATGTTTCCCAGCTTTGCAGAAAAAAAAAAAAAAAAAAAAAAAAAAAATCCATGCAACCAAGAGTGAAGAGCGAGACTGAGAATGCAAAGGCGGTGGGGGAGGAGTGAGGGAGCCAAGCTCTCAGCACTGAATTAAAAAGGGATGAGGGCGCAGTTAAGAGGGAGGCTGAAAGGGAGCCAAGAAATAAAAATATGCTGGGGATTTTAAACTGGGTGTAGCCACAGCTGGGTAAAGCCTACTCTTCCACTCAGACTGGCTTTTCACTTTGGCCTGCCCTTCCCCTCCCCCACACCCAGACCCATTCTGAATTCTTTCGAGGCTCCCATCCCTTCCACCCCCTCTTCCTTGGCAGAGAAATTATATAGGAGCCAGGGAGGAAGTGACACATGCTCCTGCTTGAATGGAACAGGCCTCTGCAGCAGCCTCTTGTGCTTCCTCGGCAATACTGCCGAGGGAGTTAGGATCCTTGTACAAGACTCCTGGGCTGAGTGCTGGTGTCCAGCAGGCCTTGGCGAGCTCCACGTTAGGCTTAGAGCACGCTGCATGGTTCAAGTTCCCCTCAAGAGCACCTTTCAGTCGGCCATCAAATTCAGAGTGTATATTACAGAAGTCTTGAGTTAGCCTGGCTTCTTCCATACATGTATCCATTTCCTCTTTTTTTCTTTTTCTTTCTTTCTTTCCTTTTTTTTTTTATGTAAGTGTATCTGGCGGTGGGGGTCTCAGAGAGGTGTCAGATCTCCTGGAGCTGGAGTTACAGGCCCCTCCGAGCTGCCTGACATAGGTTCTGAGAGCTGAACTCAGAAGCAGCACACACTCTTAGCTACTGAGACATTGTGATGGCCACTTCAATTTGCATAAGAAGCCAAAGATACGAAAATGCCAGGGCCAGCTAGAGAAGGACAAGGACGAAGACTCCTTTCTTAGTTTTTTTTTTTTTTAATTATTTTATTTACCTTTTAAGATTTACTGTTTTTGTTTTACGTGTAGGAGTGTTTTGCCTGCCTGTATGTTTGTGTACCATATGCCTGCCTGGTACCTGCAGAGGTCAGAAGAGGACATTGGAACCTCTGGAAATGAAGACACAGGTGGTTTTTGGCTGCCATGTGGGTCCTATGCAAAAGCAGCAAGTTGTCTTAACCTCTCTCTCCCCTGCCCCCCTCAATTAATTTTACTGCTGTATGTTATATGTCCTTCCATGACACCAAATGCTGAAATCGTTCCAGTCTGGCTCTTCATTGGTAGCTCTCAGAGTCACTAGGTGTGATGCTAACAAGGTAATGAAACTTAGTAAAATAATGAGTAAGGTTCGAAACACCACGCTCGGCCCCTAATAGGCTTCCAGACCTCCAGGCTTCCTCTGCCTGCCTCCCTCCAGCCCACCTATGGCAGCTATCTGCACTGCTAAGGATGAGGTTTGGATTGTAACTATGGCTCTATGTGGTCTTCCACTAGAATAGAAGCATGTTGTTTGTTTGTTTAGGTTTGTTGTGATTGTTTTATTTTGATATTTTTGAGGCAGTGTTTCACTCTGTAACCCAACTTGACTGGAATTCACTACATAGCCCAGGCTAGCCTAAAACTTATGACACTCTTCCTCTAAAATGCTGGAATTACAGATGTGAGCCATCATACACTTGACAACCAGAGTTCCATCCCTGATCCCACATGGTGGAAGGAGAGAGCCAATTCCTATAAGATGTCCTTTAACCTCCACATGTGTGACACGCATACACAGGCGTGTGTGTGTGTGTGTGTGTGTGTGTATGTGTGTGTGCATTTAGAAAATTAAAATATTAGGAACAACAAGCCCAAATGTATACTTAGTAGAATTAGTGGGGAACTGGTGGTTTATGTTACTTTTGTCTTCGTTCCTTCCTTCCTTCTTTCTTTTGAGACATCAGTGTCCTGTGGTCTAAGCTAGCCTCAAATTTGTTACAAAGATCTGAGGCTAGCCTTGAATTCTTGATTCTCCCGGCTCCACCACCCAGGTGCTAAGATCACAGTTGTGAGTCACTATGTCTATTGTTTTTTGTTTTTAATATAAAGTCTTACTATATATAGCCCAGACTGTCCTTAAACCTACAACTCTCCTGACTCAGTTTCCTTCCCCTCCCTTTTCTTCTCCTCCTCCTCTTTGAGACAGGATTTCACTGTGAAGCCCAAGTACTCGCCCTTTACATCAGGCTGGCCTTAAATTTAGATTATAGATAAACTAATCTCCAGTGCTGGGATGAAAGGAGTGGCTGGTACACCTTATTTTCAGTCTCCTGTTCTTTAAAATTAGTTATTAAACTGGCTTTTACATTCGTTTAGTATATGAAGATGTGTGTGCAATTATTTATTTGTTTACTTACTTATTTAGTATATGAAGATGGGTGTGGGACTGCCCTGGCATCCTTGGGAGGCTAGAGGACCAGCTGCAGGAGTCAGTTGTCTCTTTCCATTTTGTAGGTTCCAGGGATCAAGCTCAGATTTTCAGGCCTGACAATGGGTGTCTTTTCCAGCTGACCCAGCTCACTGGGCCCTTCTTTACATTTTGACTCACACATATTAATCAAACATATTGATGAGACAAAAGGTGAATTTTGAAACATCCACACCTTGCATGATGATCAAATCAGAATGGCTGGCATATCAGTCAGCTTTACCATTTATTAGGTCTTCGTGACGAGAACAACACAAGAATTTTAGCTGCTTTTAAATATGCAATATGGAGGCTGGTGAGATAGTTCAGTGGTTAAGAGCAATGACTGCTCTTCCAGAGGTTCTGAATTCAATTCTCAGCATCTACAAGGTGGCTCACAACCATCTGTAATGGGATCTAATGCCCTCTTCTGCTGTGTCTGAAGACAGCTGTACTCACATACATAAAATAAACAAATCTTTTTAAAAAGTAAAACAAATATGCAATATATTATTGATAAAACTGGTTTTTACAACTCTGAATGTATTATATATAATGTATATAATACATATTATATATATTAGATTTATAATATATATGTGTATATATGATATATTATGTGTGTGTGTGTGTGTTCTTGTGTTGAGAAATAAAGACTTGAGAATCTGGCAGAAAGAGATCACTGATTAGAAAAGATGCATTTCCAGGGAGGAAGGAGGCCAGAGCAGAGAGAAAGTTAAGCATCCCCAGTAGTCATGCTGCGCACAGATGGGGTTTTTAGACCAGGTGGCTGGATTTCTGGGGGTCATTTGCACAGTGCAGGCCCTTTGGCTTATGTGCACAGTGCTGGCTTTTCTAGGCATGCTTTATTACATTTAGTTCTACATGCGATTTCATATATACATAATGCCTCATTGAAATCTTAAATCTCCACCCAGGGAGGGATCCTTTTAGAATCACAATAGGCCATAGGTCACCTCCAGACACTGGGGTGCCTCTGTGTCTGTGTCTAGGGCCAGGTTTAGTCAGACTCAGGCAGGGCTGGGCTTTTCAATCTTCCTCTTTGCCACCTGTTTTATTTGTATACTAACTTTTAATTTTACTAAAGATTTATTTATTTTCTTTTACTTACATGTGTGTGTATAGTGTTTTGCTTACATATGTGTACTGTGAACTTAAAGGCACAAATGTCAAATCTGATGGAATAGAGCTACACATGGTTGTGAGATAAGATGTGGGTAATGAAAATTGAACCCAGGTTCTCTGCAGGAACAATTTAAAAAAAAAAAACCTAGTTTTTTTTTTTTTTTGGAGGAGGGTGGTTAGTTCAAGACGGGATTTCTCTTGAATCCCTGGCTGTCCTAGAACTCGCTCTGTAGATAAAGGTGACAGCAAACTCAGAGGTCTGCCTGTCTCTGCTGGAGTTAAAGGCTTGCAGCATCACCGGCAACAACAAATACTCTTGACCTCTAATCCATCTCTCCAGCCTCCTAATTTTTCATTTTAATTTCCTGCACATGTATGTGTGTGTATTGTGTATGTATATATGCACATGTATGTCTTTTTGCTCTCACATTTGAATTGCAGATACACATCTGAATGTGTAAGGGTGGTGTGGAAAATCTTCCTCAATTATTGCTCTCTCTGCCTTTTTTTTTTTTTTGATAGGCTCTTTTTGCTCAGCATAGCTCAATGTTTTGGCTAGTCTGGCTAGCCAGCTTGCTCTGGGAATTCTGTCTCCTCCTCCTGTGAGCTGGCATTACAGAAGGCCCAACATACACACACACCTACACACACCTGCACACATGCATACACACGTGCTTGTGCACATGTGTATACACACAGTCACATACACATGCCTGCACATATGCATACACATGCACACGCATGCACACATACACACGCTGACTTTTACACAGGTTCTGGAGATCTGAACTCTGGCTCTGACACTTGTATGGTAAGCAGCTGACTCGCTGAGCCATCTCCCCAGTCCTCACATGTTTCTCAAGTCTTACTTCACATACCCTATTCTCCCTGAAAGTCTCCTGCTTGTGAAGGGCCAAAATAAGAGCCCTGTCATAGTCCTGTTTAATTTTCCTTTGACTTTGTGAGCCAGGCAACTTCTTAGGAGGCAGATCCTACAAGTAAAAAGGAGTGGTTCCAGATAATACCATGTCATCCGTTACTCAGGCACCTTTAGTTGGCTATTCGCAACTGGGGACCTGAGTGACACTGCACCTGGACACCAGTGCATGTGCCGTGAAACGATGAAGCCAGAAGGGGATGGAACTCATTTTTATTCATGGATGCTTTTTACTTTGGTGACAAGAGTTAGCACCTGTTGGTGTTCACCAGTTAATTTTTTTTAAAAAAAATGTATTAACCGGTTGGGATTCTTTGACGTTACTACAGTGAGATTTTTAATGGTCTCATATAGCCCAGGCTGGCCTCAAACTTGTAATATAACCAAGGCTGGCCTTTAACTAACAATCTTTCTGCTTCTGCCTCCCAAGGGCTGAGATTGCAGTCATGTGCCCCCATATCTGATGTCCCCACACCTGGCTTAATGTACCTCTTAGAGTGAGGTCTCTGTTAATCCCTGGGGCCAGCCCATTAGTTCTCTTTGATCTTGAAAGCAGCTAATTAGATGACAAGTGGTCACTTCTCCTCCATATACACTTACTCTATCTCTTCTAGCTCGCTGTTTTGGACCTCACCTCTTACATAACCCAGAAGTCTAGAGTGGAGGAGAGTAGCAGCTCTGTTCTGAACTGGATCAATCTGGCCCCCTCCCCACTCAATCATTAATCTGAGACTCCACTAAGAAGCCAAAAAAAGAGCCAGGAAGTGCTCAACGGAGAACTTGAAGGTGTTCTAGCATTTTCTAGGAAGAGATTCAAGAAGGACTCAAAATGAGTGCATAAGTGTGAAGTCTGTGAGCCTACATGTCACCAAACACATGGGTGTCAGCCAAGCCCTGTACTGTCCACGTAGAGATTGGCCAAGGATGGTGTAATCGCTGAGGCTTTACACCAGTGTGTTCAGCTATCCCCCTCCCCCTCTCTCTCCTCTTTCTCCCTGACAGAATCTCATGTGCTCTAGTCTGGCCTTGAACTTGATGCCTTGGAAATTGTGAATCGTCTGCCTTCACCTCCCGGTACTGGGATTATAGACATGAGCCACCACAGTTTAGGCTGTTCTAGGGATTGAACCCAAAGCCTCAGGTGTGCTATGCTAAGCAAACACTCTACCAACTGAACGTTATCTTCAGACTCTTCGGTTGCCTTCCCCCCCCCCCTCTACTTTTGATGAAAAATATTGTAGTTTTGACATTGTCATCGAACACCAACAAAACTGTGATGTTTTACAGCACAGCAATTTAAATAAATGGAGAGCTTTGGAACATGTCTGACATGGTCAGAAAATGTCTAAGCCACTTGAGACAGTGGGGTGCTACATGTCTGTCTGTCTATCCCCTGTGCTGTATTCAGGTTACCATGTAGCTTCTGGTGCTAATACAGCCAGACAAAATGTGAAGGGTGCATCCTTCCACCCTGCTCCAACAGGGTCCTAGAGGGAACTCCAGTAAGTCACTAGCAAAGCAAACAGTGCCCTTCAGCTGAAGAAGGTTCTGGATTTAATCACCAAGTGCTGAAATGCAAAGCCACAGCCGAGCCCTCTATCTGATTTTAGGAACTTGAGTAACATGATGGCAGTATCAGTTATTGTGAATAATAGAGAATCTATTTTACTTAAAGGGCAAGATACTTACCCCCAAAAAACCAAAGTCCTTGGAGATCAGAACTTTGCAACAAGCTAGGCCTGGTAGCCCAAATTCACAGACCCAACACAAGCAAGGCAACAGAAAGAACACCATCAGTTTGAGGCCTTGCCTGGTCTACATAGAGAGTTCCAACCTAGCCAGTGATATATACATATGGAGGCCCTGTTTCAAAGCCCAAAAAACAAAGACTAACCAAAGGAGGAAGACTCGTGCTTAACATGGAGACCCTAATGCACTAGTGAGGGCAAGATAGACATACTACCCCACAGTTCCTTCAGGCTTCTACTGAAAGACTCAGTCCAGTCACAAAGGTGAGTGGCTCTTTAGACAGCCAGAGGGACCTACCTGTTGCCTTCAGGGTATGAAGTGACAGTATCGAAACGGATTATCTGGGAGTAAGTGAGCCTTTCTCTGCTCTTGGTGAACTTAAGTCAGGAGCTGGGATGCAGGATGATTGATGGCCACCAGAGCTACTCCAAGCCAGCGGCTACATTTGTCACACTGAAGCATGAAGACGTTCAGATGTAAATAGAATTCTCTGAGGGGTTTTCTATGCCCCTGTTGCTCCCAAATAATTGCAGAGTGTTTCTACATCCACTCTAGCCCGTTTTCGCTCCTGAATAAAAGACACAGGGACCTGGTATTTTTATTAATAAGCTGCAAGCAAGCACTAATAGCTGGGCAGATTCTGATCTATTCTAATCCGACTAGTAGGCTGCCTTTAACTAACTAAACCCAGCCAAATGTTTCATTACTTGCCATTTGAGTCTTGCCCTGGTTTTATGTGGTCCATGTGTACTCTCATGGCAACTTTCTAATCATGACCTCATGGCAAATCTTCCTGGTCTCACCCTGTGGTCCTTCTCCATACTCCCTCTTCTCCTCTGGGACCCTGTGACTAGGACTGGAAGCCACACCATGTCTCTTCTGCCCAGCCAATTGGCTGATCAGCTCTTTTATTAACCAATTCAGAGGTAATGAAAAACACTTTTTATACAACATTTTGACTGAAGATGCTTAATCATGCCATTGTCTGGACTGCAACCAGATGTCTGGGCATAGAAATCAGCATCTGAATACACAGTGCACAAAACCATCCTTCAACACTCAGACAAAGATTGAGCAGCAGATTTTTATTCCTAACCACCCTGTTGCCCTGCCCAGTCTTTGCTTGAGACAGGGTTTCTCTGTGTAGACCTGGCTGGCCTGGAAATCACTCTGTAGACCACGGTGGCTTTGAACTCAGAGATCTGCCTGCCTCTGCATCCCGAGTGCTGGGATTAAAAGGTGTGCACTCCCCAAGCTTCTCACCCTTGTGAGGTTGATCATTTTTGAAGCCTCTGGGAGAACTGGTGAGAAATCCATGTGCCAATAATGAATGTTCTCCGTGCCCAACAAGATAGGTGATGTTAGGTTACTCATCCAGTGAGGGGGGTGGTCACATACGATGTGTGTGTGACTAGTTCATGATGCACCCTTACTTCCTCCAAGGAACAAACTCCTGTCCCAGTATTGCTTCTCTTCAAAAACATGCCTGGGGGGCGGTAAGAAGATGCCTCAGTGGGTAAAGGTGCCTGCTGCCAAGCTACGTAACCTGCCTGAGTTCAGTGCCAGGACATACAGGATGGAAGAAGAAAAAAAATTGTCCTCTTATTTCCACATACTTGAAGTGACATGTGTACAACCATACCCCCATTAAATAAATAACTAAATGGATAAATAAATAAAATATAATTTTAAAACATGTCTGGGGAGGTGAGGACGAGGGAGTCCAGGAGTTGTTGTTGTTGGGATGTAGGAATCAATATAACCAAAATACATTATATACTTGTATAACATTCTCAAAAGATAAAGAAAAATATTATGGGTGTTTTAAGGGAGAATGTGTGTTCTCAGCAACAGTTTTTAGTGAGCTGAAACCTCTATGAGAGAAAGAATGAAGGCAGGTGGCTTTGCACCTGATCCCTGGTTTCTCCACCATGTGACTGCTGCTTTCACACATCCAGCTGTTTCTGTCATCCTGAATTTCCATTCTGCTCGTAACCAGCATGAGGATGAAAAACGATACTCAGTGACATTGTCTTCATCACCCTTTGGCCAGCTTGCCACCTCTTCTCTGGGTGCTTAGTTGAGGATGAACCCTGGCATCGGAATGCCCAGGTCTGGATCCTAACTCTAACGCTCATTAGCTGACAGCACTTGTTTGTAACACAGGTGTACCAGTGCATCTGCCCTGGGTTATTGAGAGGTATAAACGAGTTAATGCAGATGTGGACCACAGGAAGATTATAACAGATGATACATGTCTACCGCCTAACGACCGTGGGGCCTCCGCAACATCCACAAACAGCTCCTTACGCAGCCGGGAGATGTACAGTCTCATAATCCCAGCACTCAGGAGGCTGAGGCAGGAGAATCACTGAGAATAGAATATGAGAACAGACTGGGCTGTGGAGTGAGTTCCTACGACAGCTTGCACTACAGAGTGAGAACCTATCCCAAACAAACGAACACAAAACATTCCTCTCTTGTTTGCAGTGATGTCGGTGCAAGATCACCTCTTGGTGCCCCGTTGTATTAAAGTACAGCTCAAGGCCAGAGACATGGCTCAGAGGGAAAGTGCACGCTCTACAAGCTTGATGACCTGCGCTTGATCCCTGGAACCTCCATACATGTGTTGTGACATATACGTGCCTGCATTCACAAACACACATCGTACCCATGCTAATAAATAAAATGAAACTTCATAAAGCACAATGATACAGTTATGCATAGTATGTAATATTTGATAATGTTTATAAAGCACTGTGTAACTGGTCTATGCATTTGTTACATTTTTATCTGTTTCATTAAAAAAAGTAGACAGGGGGGCTACAGAGATGACTCAGAGGTTAAGAGCACTTATTGATCTCGCAGAGGCCCTGGGTTATTTCCAGCACCCACACAGAGGCTCACAGCCATATGTAACTCTAGTTCCAGAGATCAAACAGCCACACACATGGTGTACAATACATATGTGCAGGCAAAACAGTCATACACATAAAGTAAAATAAATAAAAATTTTAAAATCAATTATTTAAAAAAATTTAAATGACAATAAAATAGTATAACATGATCTGGCAGCCATGTTTAGTATATCATCATGTGTGTGTGCATGGGTGTGTGTGTGTGTGTGTGTGTGTGTGTGAGAGAGAGAGAGAGAGAGAGAGAAAGAGAAAGAGAGGCAGAGAGAGAGACAGAGAGAGATACAGAGAGATGCAGAGAGGATGGAAGCAAGGACTTCACACACACTAATATTTCCCACTGAGCTGTATTGTCAGTTGCCGAGGTCAGCCTTGAACCCATTCCTTAGTCTAGGCAGCCTTTGAATTTATGATCCTCCTTCTCAGCATCCCAAGTGGCTGAAATTGCAGGCCTGCATCACCATATCTGGAGGTGCAATCTCTGATTGTACCCAGTTATTTGGGTGATCAATACCCTTGAGGCTTGCATAACTGCACTCGATAGATAGTATTGATCTGTGCAGAGAAGCACCTAACACTGCCCTTCTCAGACAGTTTCCCATCATTAAGTCACACTCAATTGTACCTGTGTAGGGTTCTGCTCACTGTCTGACACCATCAGTGAGTGCAAGGCAGGTACGACTATTGTTAAAGTTACTGCCATCATTGTTCCCTCTGAAAACACTTATTCATCGAGTCTCAGAACAGACACCAGTGATGCTGACAGATGTCACACCTATAGACAGAAGGGCCTCACTTCTCATCAAACCATAACAGCTCATTGCAAGTGGCACTTACTGTGATCCACTTTTCCACTCTGTGATCAAACTCTCGTACAGAAACAATCTATGGGAGGAAAGGCTTACTTTGGCTCACAGTTTCACTGGGATTTCAGTCCATCGTGGTGGGTAGGCAATGCCAGCACTCAGGGAACAACAGATGTTTATGTGGAACTAGAGGAAGTGGCCTACTCTCTCCAGCCAGACCCAAGCTCCCAAAGTTTCAAAAAAACTCCAAAAAGCACCACAGCTGGGTGAATTAGCATATGCCTTTAATGTCTGCAGGAGAATCTCTATGAGTTCCAAGCCAGCCAGGGCTATACAGTAAAAATGTTGTCTCTGCAACAGAATAAAATAACAAAAAACAAACAGCACCATGAACTGGAGACTAAGCATTTAAAAACAGAAGCTTACAGGGTACATTTGTGATTCAAAAGACAAGAATACTTTTAGTTGTGATATCTGATTTCCAGGGACATAAAGGACCAGTTCTGTAAGGATACTGATTTGTCAAATAAGACATCTCTTGTCATACCTTTCTTACCAATAAATCAGGGATTCCCAAAACTTTGGGTTATAAACATGGACCTCCCTTCAAAATTTAGATGCATACCAGTTTGCGTGGAACAGACTACAGACACACACACACACACACACACACACACACACACACACACACACACGCTTTGTATGTAATATATTTCACTGACCTCGTTTTAAGATTCCCCTTCTGTAGACATGAGAAAAATTAGAAAAAGGAAGTTCTGGAACAGAGCTTCTTTCCAAAATTCTTTGAGGCTTGTCTCCATGGTGACAGTTTCAAATGCCAAGTTCCAGGGCCACGTCTTCGTTTGATGAACCTTGGGATCCAATTATTTCTCATTATTATTTTTAACTTCTCTTCTTGCAGTGCTTCTCTGTCTTGGCCCATATTCTAGAATCACATGGAGATTTTTTTTTTAGAACTCTCAAGGCCCAAACCACACCCTGATCAAGGAAATCCGAGTTGCTGGTGGGTGACAACAAGGCACCCTTGGCGTTTCAAGCCAACCTCAGTATTTCAAGCTCCCAAAATGATTTGCACCCACTCTGTGCGAATTCTTTTCTCATTGTTGAGGCCATTGCCTGACAAGAAGCAACCTGAGGAAGGGAGGGTTTGCCTTTGGCTCATGGTTTGAAAGGGCACAGTCAGTGAGGAAAGTTTGTAAGGGTCCATGTGAGAGCATGGGGCGAGATTACTACTCTCAGAAGACCAGAAACAGAGAACCCAGAAAGCAGAAACTGGGAAGGGTTAATACTAACCTCTAACTCCATCTCTACGACCCTATACCTGCCAGCTAGGTCTCTGCATTAGTTACTTGTTTCGTTGCTGGAGCAAAACACTTAAAAGCAGTTTAAGGAAGAGTCTGGAGCTGGAGACATGGCTTAGTGGTTAAGAGCACTTACTGCTTTTGCAAAGGACCTGGGTGTGGTTCCTAGCACCCACATAGTGGCTCACGACTACCAGTAACTTCAGTTCTAGGAGATCTGATGCTTCTTCTGTCCTCCACAGGCTCCTGAATGTACGTGGTATACATCTGTGTGTGTGTGTGTGTGTGTGTGTGTGTGTGTGTGTGTATGTAAAATAAATATTTTTTAAAAAAGAAAACAAGAAGGGGTTTATTTTTTCTCACTACAACTCATCAGAACAAAGAAATCAGGAGCTCAGGGGCTTGGTGTGCCTGGTCACATTGCCTCAGTGGTGGTCAAAAGAGTGAGAGACAGATGCTGGTGCTCAGATCACCCTTCCTTTTTATTCAGTTGGGAGGCCCCAGCCCATAGAGTAGGAAAACCCACATTTAGAGTGGATCTTTCTACCTTAATAAATCTTTATAGACATCCCTGGAGACTTGTTTCTGTAGTGATTCTAAATTCCATTAAGTTGCCAATAAAGCTTAGCTGTCACAATTCCATATCCAAAAGTTTCTACAAGCTTCCAAAACCACCCCATTAGCTGAGGGCCAAGTGTTCAAACACATGAGCCTGTGTGGGACATTATACACTTAAATGTAATGCTCTCCATCATAAGGGAATAATGACGTCAGGCTGGAGAGATGGATGGTTCAGCATCTATACACTCTCACAGAGGACCTGAATTTGGTTCTTAGTACCCACCTCTCTCAGCTCACAACTGCTTATAACTCTAATTCCAAAGAAACTGATGCCTCTTTTGCTGACTAACTTTATGTCAACTTGACACAGGCTAGAATAATCTGAAAGCAGGGAATCCCAACTAAGAAAATGCCTCTATAAGATCAGACTCTAGGCAAGCCTATAGCATTTTCTTAATTAGTGATTGATGTGGGAGGCAAAGCCTATTGTGGTTATGGGTACCCCTGGGATGGTGGTCCTGAGCTCTATAAGAAAGCAGGCTGAGCACAAGCCATGAAGAGCAAGCCAGTGAGCAGCATCCCTGCATCCCTCCATGGCCTCTACACCAGCTCCTGCCTCCAGCTTCCTGCTCTGTTTTGAGTTCCTGTCCTGACTTCATTCAGTGATCGACTATGATGTGGAAGCATAAGCCAAATAAACCCTTTCTTCCTCAGGTCGCTTTTGGTAGTAGCGTTTCCTCACAGCAATAAAAACCCTAATCAGGACAACTCTGATCTCTGTAGGCACTTGCTCTCTGTGAGTTCAAGGTCAGCCTGGGCTACCTGGTGAGTTGTAAGACAGCTAGGGCTGCATAGAAAGACAGTGTCAAAAGAAACAATGAATGAATGAATGAATGAATGAATGAATGAATGAATGAGTAGTTCTTAGTTATTTGGCTGACACTGTAGGCTCTTGGCTTATTTCCTTTTCATTCTTGCATGACTCAGGACATTAGATACATTCTTCTCTCAGACATGTTATCTTGACTTTTTTGAATCTCTCAGGGGCAAAACACAGTTTCTCCTGGATATCTTGCTTGAGACCCAGAAGCCAGCAGAGACAAAGAAGGAAGACCTATGTGGGTGGATGCCAGCCTCTGAGGGAAATCTTAGGTTTGCAAAGAGTTCTGCCAGGGACTGTAAGTGGGACTTCACAGCATCCTCACGTGACCTTCTGAAGAAGTCACTGAAGAAGTCACTTGTTACTTTGTAGGGGCTTTGAACTTTGACATAGTGGAGGAGGTTAGTGGCGGAGGAGGTGCTTCAAATAGCGTCTGTAGGGTGTGCCTTGTCTCTTTTCCTTGCTGAAAGTAATTTGAAGTTTCGCTTTTGTGATAGTTTATTGCCTTCCAAATTAGAAGTGATTAAGCTCAATTTTTTTTTATTGCAGTGCTACCAACATAACCTACCACAGCAGAGTTTTTTGTTTTGTTTTTGTTTTTTAATTTTGCTTTTTGCTGGTCTATTAAATGTAAGCTGTATTTGATTCATTAAACTTTCAATTTTCTCTAAAGTCATTTTTAAATGTTTGTAGATACAGTTATCATCTCCCCTCCCCAACTCCCCACACATTGCTGAGTTTTCCTAAAGACAAGAAGTGAGGTAAAGCCATACCAGGACATATTTGTAGCCTATAAATGAGTTTACATGTTTTATCCATAAGGACTTTGGAGGGGGTGCAGGTTGAGACAGGACTTCTCTGTATATTTGTGGAGCCTTGGTTGTCCTGGAACTTGATCTGTAGACCACTCTGGGCTCAAACCAGAGATTGGCCTGTGTCTACCTTCCCAGGACTGAGATTAAAGACATGAGCCACCACCACTGGTATTCAAGGTTTTGTTTTTGTTTTTGTTTTTGTTTTCCTGACATTTTTGATTGTTTTCTTCTTGTCAGTCTTAGAGACTGGATTTAGGGCCTTACGCGTTGCTAGGCAACTGGGGTGCCACAGATCTCTGTGCACAGCTCTTTTATTTATTAACTCACATATCTGTTTATTGTTTGTGCTTGAGATGGGGCTTCCAGAAACCCGTTAACCTTAAATTCCCTGTGAAGTTAAAGTTGACGGTGACCTTGGACTTCTTATCCTCTTCACTCTACCTCCAGAGCACTGGGACTATGGGTGTGTCAGCACATGGAATTTATAAGGTGATAGAAATGGGACTAGGGCAGGGCGGTGGTGGCGCACGCCTTTAATCCCAGCACTTGGGAGGCAGAGGCAGGCGGATTTCTGAGTTCAAGGCCAGCCTGGTCTACCGAGTGAGTTCCAGGACAGCCAGGGCTACACAGAGAAACCCTGCCTCAAAAAAAAAAAAGAAAATGGAAATGGGACCAGGGCTTCATGAAGTTAATGAAGCTAGGCAAGCATTCTCTATCACCAGTCTTTTTTTTTTTTTTTTTTTTTTTTTTTTTTTTTTTTTTTTTTTTTTTTGTCTGTTTTGAGATAGGGTCCTGCTAAGTTGCCCTGTAATTTTGTATAAATAAAATATTTTTATTTTTTGGTATATGTTTATATGTATATGCACATAAGAAAAGATGCACATGTATAAGGGTGGTGAGTGGATAACTTGAGAGTGTTGGTTTTTCTCTTCACTGTGTGGGTTCTGGGCAGACTCAAACTGCTAACCTTGGCAGTTAACAACCTAATCCACCAAACCATTTTGCAGGCCCTCCCCTACCCGAGTTGGTATATTCAAAATGTGTTTGAGCTTGTGTCTCTTATAAGTGCTCTGGATTGGACGCAATACAGTGATAAACACTTGGGAAGCACACACCTTGGTTGTATAGTAAAGCGAGTTTTCACTGAGTGGGCAGAAAGCGTAAACCCGCCCTCGCTCCCAGCCTTTCCTCTAAAAAGCTGGCTGACCTCAAGCAAGTTATCTCCACTAAACAAAGAATGCCTCCATCCCTTCGAAGCCTTGTGCCCCTTCACTTTGGGAAAGATCTTTATTTAAGATAACATTCCTGACAAAGTTAAGGAGCGGGCCAAAAGCAGAATCTGCTACTTGGTTTTGCAGATGCCGTCCATCCAATAATTTGGTGATCCCTGAACCCTGAGTCGTGGTAAACGAACAAACAAAACAAGAAGTAAGCAGACTTTGACCCCTTCAAATTCTCAGAAAGTTGAGAAAGACTGCCCCCACCCCCATGTGCACCCTGAGCCAGTGCTCAGGGCTCAGTATTGGACCTGGCCTTGCCTTCAGAAGCCCTATTGTTGAGACTCAGCTTTGTAAGTTGTAATCAGAGTCCAGGAGCTCTGGGTGCCTGTCACCACAAAGGCCAAGGAGCAGAGAGAGAGAGAGAGAGAGAGAGAGGGAGGGAGAGAGAGAGGGAGGGAGAGAGAGAGAGAGAGAACTGAGACTAAAGCTGTGTGGTACTCAGAAAGCCAACGATTTCAGAAGGCAGCCAATTAGTATCCTACAAACCCCCCAAAGTATCTTCCATCTCCTCTCCAGATAGCAAGCTTTATAGGACATGGGAGTAGGGTGGGGACAAAGAGAGTCAAACATTGTGGAACTCAGTCTTGCCCCTCTGATTAGGTGCTGGTCAACGGTGTTTCTGAGACTCTGTGATGTCTATGTCTCCCTGGTTCTCATTCCTTGAATTCTAGAATTCTACTCTCATTCCGTGTAGAGCTCAGCTTGGCTGCTTCTTAAAATGCTGGGTCAAATTTGTTTCCGCTGGTATCTGGTTCTGCTGGTATCTGTATAAACATGACCGCTCCATGATATGATTAAGGGGAAGGGTTTTAGCAGAGAAAGTAGTAGACTGAGCATTGGCCAGGAGACTGTATCTGGCCAGGAGAGAAGCAGGAGCAGGGTGAACTGGGGAGAAGGGGAGGGGAGGAGTTAGCATATCCAAAACAGTAGTGGTATAAAGAGGGCTGGGGGTAAGCTGGAGGCACTTTTAGGAGACGGGGAGAGGTGAGCAGAGCAAGGACTCTGAAGTAAGTACCAAGTACACGAGCTACTAAGCGAGCCTGGAGGCCGGCAGGCACTTTGTTTAGTATGCTAATAGGCACAGCAGATGACTCTTTGTCCCTTCTGCCATTAGGAATTTGTAAAAGCAGGGCAGTGGTGGTGCACCTCCTTTAATCCCAGCATTTGGGAGGCAGAGGTGGGCGGATTTCTGAGTTCAAGGCCAGCCTGGTCTACAGAGTGAATTCCAGGACAGCCAGGTCTTTACAGAGAAACCCTGTCTCGAAAAACAAACAAACAAACAAACAAGGAATTTTTAGAAATAGAATTTCCTATGGGCATGACAGTATCAACCTTGTAATACTCTGGGCCTCATGGATTGGGGGAGGATTTAACTCAGAACAAACCATTAATAGCATGTGCATGGTAAGTTAGAATTAATATGTATGTACAGATTCCACCAGATAATGTGGAGTACAATTGTGCCTTTATAACACAGAGCACAAAATGTCCCCATGTATCCCTTCTATCCCCCACAAAAGTGTGAGTCAATACTAGTGGCTATTTTCTGTTTAGATAAATGAAAAATAAACTGTTTATCCCTCTAAAGGGACTAGAAGTCCCAAGGATATGGTAGCCCAGGATGTAGTCATCAGTGTTTGAAGGCTCTTGTTTGGTTTTACACATTTGAAAAATTTTGTTTTTACTTGTGTGCATTTGTATGTGCCTGCACGCGTTTATGTGTACCCCATGTGTACAGGTACCATCAGAGGTCAGGTGTTCTTGGATCCTTAGAACTGTACTTACAGGTGGTTGTGAGCTGCCCAATATGGGTGCTGGGAACCAAACTTGGGTCCTCTGCAAAATCAGCAAGTGCTCTTAACTGCTGAGCCAGTTTTCAGCTCCTTCTTTTGTTTTGCTGTTTTGAGAAAGAGACTCATGTAGCTCAGATTTATAGTTGGATTACTTTGAAGTACTGATTCTCCTGCCTCTACCTCCCAAGTCTTGCCTAGGTTTCTGATATACAACAACACATATGTTTTTGTTTTGGGGGTTTTTTTGGTTTTTGGTTTTTGGTTTTTGGTTTTTGGTTTTTGGTTTTTGGTTTTTTTTTTTTGGTTTTTGGTTTTTGGTTTTTGGTTTTTGGTTTTTGGTTTTTTTTTTTGGTTTTTGGTTTTTGGTTTTTGGTTTTTGGTTTTTGGTTTTTGGTTTTTTTTTTGGTTTTTGGTTTTTGGTTGTTTTTGGTTTTTGGTTGTTTTTGGTTGTTTTTGGTTGTTTTTGGTTGTTTGTTTTTGGTTTTTGGTTTCCTAGACAGTTGGTGTGTGTGTGTGTGTGTGTGTGTGTGTGTGTGTGTGCAGCCCTGTTTGTCCTAGAACTCACTCTGTAGTCAGAGCTGGCCTCAAATTCAAAGAGCCACTTCCCTCTGCCTCCCAACCTGGTTTACTCAGGGTTTTATATGGTGCTGAGGATAGAACCCAGGGCTTTGTGTATGCTTGGCAAACACTCTACTAACTGAGCCACATCTCCAGCCAGATTCCTGGGGTTTTGAGTCCTAAAGACACATGTGCTACTATAAATCAGTTGGAAAAAAGTCAGCCAAGAACATATCAGAGACTCCAGTATTTAGACTAAATGCCCCAGGGCTTGAATACGCTGAGATAAGATCTTAGGGCTCACAGAAGTATTGTTTTGTCAATGCTTGTCCATCAACCTTAATGGGACTGTGAAGGATAAGACAGAATCTCCAGCTGTGGAGTTTAGGAAGAGCTGATTGCATGTATAGTGGCTACAGAATGCCCCAAGCTTGATTTGAGTGAAAACAGGCCTCATTCATACAGTGAATGTCCAAAAAGAGGTCAAACACACAAACAATAGTTAAGTAAATCCCATGATGCATTATAAAACACTGGAGCAGAACTGCCTTCTGGGGAAAATGGAGCTGCAAGGACTGTCTAGCAGATGGAAATAAGAAGCAGTGGCCTCCAGCATGTTCAGATTGTTCCTTAACAAAATGCAGAGATAATCTTTGCTAGGAAGCACAGCTGTCTTCTTGCTAGTTAGTGAGTCGTTCCTGTGTACACACGGCCCACACTTCTGTTTTGTCATCACAGTAAGAAAAAGGCTCCCAACTGAAATATAGGTCTGTTTCAGTAAATATTCTACAAGAGGACTTCTGAGCTCACCTTGTAGAAAGTGCACATCACAACTGGAAGGTTCAACAGAAATATTAGAACTACAGGAATAGGCGTTTTAAAGATTTTAAAGACAATCCTACCGTTTTAAAGATTTATGTTTTTATTTTAACTTGAGAGAGAAAGAGAGAGAGAGAGAAAGAGAGAGAGAGAGAGAGAGAAAGAGAGAGAGAGAGAGAGAGCCATGTGAATGAAGGTGCCCCTGGAAGCCAGAAGTACTCTCTGACTCTCTGCAGAGTCCTCTGGGACAGGAGTTACAGATGGTTGTAAGTCACATGATGTGGGTGCTGCACTCACATGTGGGTTACAGAGCTCAAGTCGTCTGTATGTGAGGGTGTATGCATTGTGTGTGTGAGTGTTCACGTGTTCATTTATGTGTACATATGTGGTCATGGTATGACATATGTTTGGAGGTCAATGGTTAACTCAGAGGAGTTAACTTTCTTTCCACCTTGTGTGTCTGAGGACAGAAGTCAGCTCACCAGACTATGTGGTAAAGACATTTACCGCTTGCCTGAGACATCTTACTGACCTAGAATTAGCTTTAAAAAAGAAATTTTTCTTTCTTATTGATATATGTTCAATGTCTACTATTTAGAGAAATCCAACTGGCTAAGGAGGAAGTGACCACCCAAATGTGTCTGTGTGTGCCTGGAGACATTGTTATGAACCCTGTGGCTACTGTTCTTCCTGTAAGGAATCTACAGATTTGGAATTGGTTGTACCTACTGGGGAGTCATATTGTATACAAATTCTGTATCCTGTTTCTGAGGCTCAGCAACTCCTTTTTTTTTTTTTTTTTTTTTTCTGTTTTGTTTTGTTTTGAACAAGCTTTTGACCACATAATAATCTACCTGGTAGAGTTACTGTTATTTTTGTTCATCTTCCAGACCAAGTTTGTAGCGAAGATGTGAAAAGTTGACAACTGCTTATGGTGTTTCCTGTAAAGGCCTTGCAACTGTTTCAGGCCTTGAAAAAATAGCTATCTTTTGGGAGGGAGGGAGGGAGGGAGGGAGGGAGGGAGGGAGGGAGGGAAGGAGAGACATTGACCGCAGGTTAGCACTGGGTGTCTTTCTCTGTTGTCCACTACTTTATTTTTTGAGACTGAACCTGTCCTCACTAGTACGACTAGACTAGCCGGCCAGCAAACGTCAGCATGTTTCTAATCCCCTTGTGTTACAACGTTATATACATGCAAGCTGTTGCCACACCGGCTTTTGTAAAGGTAAGATGCTGGGACTGCGGACACAGGCTCTCATGCTTGCTCAGCAAGCACTTTATCCACTGGGCCATGTCCCTCGTCCTGTTACTTTCTCCCTTCCCATTTTCTTTCTTTTTACCTTTTCTCCCTCTTTCCTGTTCTTCTTTTATTCCATTTTCTCCCCATCCTCTCTTTAAATTTATTGTTCTATTAGACAGGATTTCATGTAGCCCAGGCTGGCTTCTAACTCATTGTACATAGTCATCTTTATGACTCTGAACTTCTGATCCTCCTGCCTCCACTTCCCAAGTGTTAGAATTACGAATATGCCCTGCAATGTTTGGCTTTAAAACAGATTAATTGACCGGGCAGTTGTGGCGCACGCCTTTAATCCCAGCACTTAGGAGGCAGAGGCAGGTGGATTTCTGAGTTTGAGGGCAGCCTGGTATACAGAGTGATTTCCAGGACAGCCAGGGCTGTCAGGAGAAACCCTGTCTCGAAAAACCAAAAACCAAAAACCAAAAACCAAAAACCAAAAACCAAAAACCAAAAACCAAAAACCAAAAACCAAAAACCAAAAACCAAAAAAAAAACAAAAAACAAAAAACAAAAAACAAAAAAACAAAAAAAAACAAAACAACCAACCAACCAACCAACCAACCAAACAAACAAACAAAAAAAAAAACCAAACAGATTAACTTTTTTAAATTTATTTATTTTGGTTTTTCAAGACAGGGTTTCTCTGTATAGCCTTGGCTGTCCTGGAACTCACTCTGTAGACCAGGCTGGACTCAAACTCAGAAATCTGCCTGTCTCTGCCTCCCAAGTGCTGGGATTAAAGGCGTGGGCCATCACTGTCTGGCAAATAATTGCTAGGGGGTTTGCTTTTGTTTTATCTATCTATCTATCTATCTATCTATCTATCTATCTATCTATCTATCTATCTAT
>JANHMN010000001.1:210531049-210564025 GCA_030674055.1 Rhabdomys pumilio | reverse complement strand
TATCTATCTATCTATCTATCTATCTATCTATCTATCTATCTATCTATTTATTTGTATGTTTAGGTTTTTCAGACAGGGTTTCTCTGTGTAGCCCTGGCTATCCTGGAACTTACTCTGTAGACCAGGCTGTCCTTGAACTCAGAAATCCACCTGCCTCTGCCTCCCAAGTGCTGGGATTTAGGGCGTGCGCCACCACTGCTCTGCTTTATTTTCTATTGTTTTTATTTTTGAGGTGTCAGTTTTCACATGTTTCTTAGGCTGGTCTGGAACTCAAGATTGTCCTGGTAGCTGTGATTAAAGTTGCCATCAAGTGTGTTTCAACTTTGGTGGGTGGGATTTCTGCTTTTGTCCTTACATTTAAAGTCTTACTTGGAGACTCTTTATGTAACCATCTGAAGAACAGAGGATGCAAAAGGATACCACTTCTCCATTTGTTGTTTTTAATGGAGAAGGGTTTGTATTAATCCCAACTCCAAATCTGGTTCATCAGGTAAAGAATTAATGTTTGGATAATTCTCCTCTGGTCATGTGTGCTGGATAGTTTTGTGTGAACGTGACACAAACTAGAGTGATCAGAGAGGAAAGTCTCAATTGGAAAAATGCCTCCGTGATAAGGAGGCAGGCCTGTAAGACATTTTCTAAATTAATAGTTGACGGAGGATTGCCCTGCCCACAGAGCCATCCTTGAATTGATGGTCCTGGGTTCTATAAGAAACCAGGCTGAGCAAGTCCAAGAGAGCAAGCCAGTAAGCAGCACTACCCCCCCCACCCCACCCCGTGGCTTCTGCATCAGCTCCTGCCTTCAGGTTCCTGCTCTGCTTGAGTGCCTGTCCTGACTTCCTTTGGTGATGAACTGTAATTTGGGAGTGTAAGCTGAGTAATCCCTTTCTTGCCCAATTTGCAATAGAAATCCTAAGTGAGACAAATTAGTACCAGCATAGTAGGGTACTGCTGTGACAGTCATGACCATGTTTTGGGGAGAATTGTGGAAGGACTTTAGAACTTTGGGGTAGAAAATCTACTGAGTGTTGAGAACACAGGAAGCTGTTCTGTAGGAGCTGGAAAATAAGACTGTTGAGAGCAATGCAGGTGACAGAGGCCTGGCTTGTGAAGTTTCAGAGGAGAGCAAAGCCTCTACTGGACCTTTTGTGTGAAGAGTCTGTGGTTCCAGTTAGCTGGGGCTGAAGAATCAGCTGTGATTAGCAAGATAGCAGAACTACTAAAGTGAAACCTTTGTTTTATTGGGATACTCAGTGCTTGTCAGCTGTAGCTGAGAAATTAGCAGGGATAAAGAAGGGACCAGCACTGTTGAGGTAAAACCTTTTGGAAAGGGTTTCCTGAGAATCACCACACAGGAGCAGTGTTCTAGACAAGGCCAAGGATGTACCTTGTGCTGGCAGATCAACTTGGTGGTGTGTCACCTACATGGTACTGGTTATGAAGGCTTGAGGGGTCATGGAGAGCAGCCGAGGTACTCTGTGCTACTGTGTACTGTGTGGTAGGGCTGGAGTCCCTGAAGAAAGCCTAGGAAAGGCTTTCGGTGAATGTGCATCCTAGTTGCAGCAGAAGACCCTAGCATTTTAGAAATGCCAGTACCATGTAATGACTACCAAGAACAGCAGCAGCAGTGGCGCAGAGCTGGCAGGAGCCTAGAAGACAAGCTGTGTGTAATACAGAGGACAGAGATGGAGAAGTGACCCAAGCCCCAAGTGCCCAGAAGATCTTGAGTGAAGATTAGCAATAGAACCCCCTAAGACACCATGTAATATATTTTAAAAGTCACCTTTCAGTAACCCAGGGTGACACCTGTTCAGCTCTAATATGCTCCTGATTCTATAATTCATTCTTTGTGTCTCTTGACTCAGATTTGAAGCAGAAAAGTCCCAAGTCTTAAGTGTCACCAGAAAAACCAAGAGGGAATTTCCCTTTTCATTTACCCAAGATGAGCTCAATTCTGCAAGGCTTGTGACAGTCACCGTGCATGGTCATGTGATCAAGAGTTACATTTGGGCCGGGCGGTGGTGGTGCACGGCTTTAATCCCAGCACTTGGGAGGCAGAGGCAGGTGGATTTCTGAGTTTGAGGTCAGCCTGGTCTACAGAGTGAGTTCCAGGACAGCCAGGGCTATACAGAGAAACCCTGTCTCGAAAAACCAAAAAAAAAAAAAAAAAAAAAAAAAAAGAGTTACATTTGGGAGTCTTCTCACATGATAAAAAGCTTGTAGTTAAATGTTGTGACTTGCCTGAAATCCTAGAATTTTGGAGCCATAGGCAGGCAGATCACTGTGAATTCAAGGATAGCTTTATCTATACAGCTGTAGGTCAGGGCTACAAAGCAAGACTCTATCTCAAAACAAAATAAAACAAAACAAAACAAACCTCAAAACCAATTCAAACAAAAGTTTCAGGATCACGTATAGAGAAGAGAATGTTATTCTACCGGGATATGCTATCTCCTGAGTAGTATGTAAACAGGTTTGACGATACCATGGGAAGCAGCTACAGCAAATGTATGCACAGACAACTATTTACCAAACGGGATTGGTTGTTAATAAATGTAGGTGAGATCACCAAGATGATTTCAAAAATGCCTCTTTTTTTTTTTTTTTTTTCTGGAGTTAAGAAGAGTGAGGGCTGGAGAGTTGGCTCAGTAGGTAAGAGCACTTGTTGCTCTTGCAGAGGACTGAGGTTCAATTCCCAACATCCACATGGCAGCTCACAACTGTCTGTAACTCCAGTTCCAGGGGTGTTACACACTCTTCTGACTTCTGAGGGCACAAGGCATGCACATGGCACACATACATGCATGCAGACAAAACACTCATACATGTTAAATCTTAAAAATTAAAAAAAGAAGAATGAGTGAAAATATTTACAATTCAGCAAAACTTAAGGAGCCAACATTTAAGTGGTTTTTCTTCCCAGTCCAGAAAGACTTATTTATTCATCCATTAATCCCATGAATTATGTGGCTGGTGATAGGGAGATGAATAACATACTTCCTAGCCTCAAAGAATTCTGTGTAATAACAGACACAGACTGAGATCATTTTAATGTGGTTTAAGAAAACAGAAAAGTGCATTATACTTTATGAGACTATTTGTATAAACTGACAACATGACTGCTTCATAGTTTGGTTAAGGAGAGAGTTTATTGTAGATATGAGAGAACAGCCAGAGGCATCTGGAATAGTCCAGAACACAGACTGAACATGGCCAGAGAGGGAAGAAATGCAGGGGATAAAATATAGGGGGAACAGCCAGAATGGCAGGGTCATAAGGAGGAGTAGCTGGGGAGAGGAACGCCTGAGGGTTGGAGGGAGTTTAGGGTAGGGGAGAGGTAAGAAGGGCAGGATGCTAGCGGGGACTGAAATCTGTTACAGGTTCTTGTGATACCAGTGTGTGCTTTGATGTGCAGTTAGGCAACATAGGTAGCTATGTCTCCTTTCTGCCAGAAGTAAGGGAAATGACTTTTTTGACAGAGGGCAGCTGGCTTCACAAGTTCCTGTAGAATGCTGCTTCTTTTATTCTAACTGCCAGAAATCCTCCTAAACCCCAGGCTGAGTTCATTTCTGGATATTTGGACTGCCTTTTGCAGTTTGGGGAGTTTCCTTTGAACCTAACACCACTTGTTTTTGTTGTTGCTCTTCTTCCTCCTCTTCCTCTTCTTTCTCCTCTTCCTCTTCCTCCTCCACTTCCTTCCCTTCCCCCTCTTTCTCCTGTCTTTCAAGACAGGGTTTCTTTGTGTGGCCTTGCCTGTCCTGGAACTAGCTCTGTAGACCAGGCTGACCTCGAATTTCCAGTGATCTGCTTGCCTCTGCCTCCTGAGTGCTGGGATTAAAGGCATGCACCAACCACTAACCACCTCCTCCCGCTCTCAGGAAAGCTTGACACTATTAAGCAAGGGCATCCAACCTCGTTAAAGGTGAATAGGAAATAGGAAATGAGGGAAAATGTCAGAGAATCTAACTGGAAGAGGCTACATTTAAATGGATTTAGTTTAATTGTGTGTGTGTGTGTGTGTGTGTGTGTGTGTGTGTGTTTTGATGTGTGTATGTTAGGCAGGGTCTCATATAGGTAGCCCAGGCTAGCCTCAAACTCAGCTGTCCTTGAACTCTAGAACCTCTTACATTCATTCACTTCACAAGTGCTGTAGAGATTATAGGCATGTGTCACCACAGCCAGCAGAACATATCTTTTTTTTTTTTTTTTTTTTGGGGGGTTTTCAAGACAGGGTTTCTCTATATAGCCTTGGCTGTCCTGGAACTCACTCGGTAGACCAGGCTGGCCTCGAACTCAGAAATCCACCTGCCTCTGCCTCCCAAGTGCTGGGATTAAAGGCATGCGCCACCATTGCCCGGCAGAACATATTTTCTTAATCATCGATTTTACCACTTTTATCTGAACAGAGCTGGGCTACTTTTGGCGCCATTCACAACATTCAATTTCTGTGAAGAGCTATTCTTAACTGCTTGCAGTAGCCAAGGGCTCTAGTCCATGGGAAGGTAACCTAATTCACCCAGATGGAACCAGCCCAGTTGTGTCCTTCTGGGATCAGTGAACTCTCACCTTGGGCAGGAGGTGGCGAGTATGCATCACTCTCCCTTTATTTTAGTGCCCCACGGGGCTCACCCACGGGGTCACTGTAACAACAAAAGGGGTATTCTCTAGAGGGCCCAGCTCACCATGTGGGTAAGCGGCATAAGTGAACATATGAGGCCGTTCCAGAGTCCCAGCCCTGGCTCAAGGGCTTGGGACAGTGCGAGGTGCAGACAGGTCAGGCCTTGGCCATCTGGGCACCGCGGCCTGGCACATCCAACACACAGCTAGAGCAAACTAAAAGCAGCTCTAGCTTCACACAGGGACCTTCTTTCAGAAGGGTCCTAGCGGGCGGGGCGAGAACGCGGCAGGAAGGAGGCGTGGCCAATACAGAGAGAGCCGCCCCAAAGACGCCCCGCCCCATCGAGTGACGTCACCGGCCAGCCAGCGGGCGCCATTTTGAAAGTGGAGTCGCCTGCCCCTGCCGCCGCGGCCGCCGTCGCTGTCCTAGCCGCCGCTGCTGTCGCCGCCGCCGCTGCCGCTGCTGTCTCCACCGCGGGAGAAGGAGCACGAGACGGGACGCCCCTAAGTGAACGCCATTATCCTGCCGACCGCTCCGCCCGGGCCGCTTCCTTTCCGCCCCGGTCCCGGTCCCCTCCCCCCTCAGGTGCCATCCGCCTCCATCCGCGCTCTCGATCCCCCCATCCCCAGGTGTGGGGGCTGAGCCCCGGTCGCGGAGACCCCGACGAGCCCGGCAGGGTCACCATTTGCAGCGCGACATGGCAGGTAAAGGAGAAACGGCCCTTGGGCGGCTGACAGGGTGCCGCTTCCTCTGCGCGCTCTCCGTCACCCCCTAGCGACCGTGGTGGCGGGCCCTCGGCCTGGGGCGCTGGCCGAGTGCGGGGCGGGCAGGCGGGCCTAGCACTGAGCCGGGACTGTGGGGACTGTAGGGACTGTAGGGCCTGGAGGCCGGGAGGCCGGTCCCGGAGCCTGGTACTACACGAACAGGGTACGGGTGCGGTGGGGGTGGGAGACGGCGTGGGTGGGGCGGGTGCAGGCGTGCAGATGAGTCCCCTCTGCACCCTGCTCCCTCCGCTCCTCCTTACATATTCATTCCTCTTCCCGGTCTACTGCAAACCATGCTGTAGAAATGTATTCTGGACTGATAATAAGGAAGAGTGCTTTGCAAGTTAAAATACACTGGAGGCATATGCCCCTCACTCACAGACACCCCCCTGCCCCCTACACCACACAAACATTAATGGGTAGGTCAGGTTTTGAGGGTGTAAGCCTAAATTTCGTTTTGATTGTGCTCCCTTTCCGTGTCTTTTTTTTTTTTTTTTTGCCACTCATGAATGCTAAGCCTTTAATAGAAGTTGCAAGGATTGGATTGAGGTGGGGGCTGGGTGGGAGAAAAAGGTAATTTAAACTTTGCATTTTGCACGGTAGCGTTTGTGCAGATGTCCTTTTCCCAGAAGGGTTTCTTGGAGTTAAAATAGTTGTGGAGTTCGGCGATATAAATAGCCAAAGGGAGAGGGATTTTATAAAAGCTTGCAGGGGGAGAAAGCCTGATTGGGAATAATTTAGCGAGGAATAGGTAAAGGAAAAGCGAGGTTTAATGTCGTTTGAGAGTTGGTTAGCTTTGTACATTTTAGTCTTGAAGCCCTTCATCTAGTAGAGTCATTCTAGATTGAGATTCAGTTTCTTTTCCAGAAACCTAGGGGTGCTCCCCCCATCCCCCATTTCCTCTTCAGTGCTGGGCTGTGAGTGTTGGAGATTAAACCAATTTTCCTATCTTTTCAATATTTACATAGATATTAGACCTTCAAAGAAGTAATGCTGGACTGGTTTACTGTTTGCAGTATAAACAAGCTGCCCTTTGACCTTGCTGAACAATGAAATGATAATTGGAACTGTATTGTAGGAGGTGACAGATGAGTAAAGTTGCTTTTTTTCTGGGTCCTTTGGATTCTCTCATTAGGTGACTGAAGGCAGAAGCAGCTTCCTTTGACCATCTCTTCCCAGGCATGCATTTCCGCCCCTTTTCCTCTGTCTGCAGCCAGTGATTTGCTCCTAACGAATGCAAAGAAATGGGTGTTGTGTTTGCTTAGTCCACATGAATCATCCCTCCTCTCAGGCAGTAATGTTCCCGAAGTTTTCTCTTCGTTCTATGTTTCATGGTAGTTTAGCCTTGTATCTCTTTTGTAGGCCTTTAGTACATTTAAAGGAAAACTATGGTGGGTTTTTTCCCACCTGGTAGGTCTTACTTGAAAGGCTCTGACTGTCTTTAAGGGGAGGGGAAAGTAGAAGTGAGGTTTTGAATATCTGTACGATGATAATTATTGGTAGGCTGTGTGCTTTTGAATATTTTGTACCTGCAGACTTGTTTTTAATACACTACCAACTATTGGAGCCTAATTTGGCTCCAAATCTGTGGGCTCAGTGGTAGTTATGTAGGGAGTATCGTGCCAGCCTCAGATACCATCTCTGTGTTTCTGAGCGTAAACAGAACTCAGTTTTAATTGCTATGTTTTCTTCTTCCAGGAGCTGGAGGAGGGAATGATATTCAGTGGTGTTTTTCTCAGGTGAAAGGAGCAGTAGATGATGACGTAGCAGAAGGTAAGAAATTTTAACAATGACAACTGAATATTGACTTAAAAGTCTGGGTACTGAAGGAACTCAATGTTTTGTGTTTCTTGTCCAAGAGGCAGGACTGTAGTTTTAAAAATCACCTTTCTGAAAAGTCTGTATCTTATGTCTTTTTTATCTTTTTTTTTTTTTCATTGAGTTAATGAAATAAATGTCGAGCAATAAGTGCTCTAAGGTCTGTGTTACTAAGGTTTCCTTGTTATATAAATTCTACATATAAGTGACTGGACTTCATGTTCTATGTGTTGTCTTTAGATAAAAAGGAGAAATAGATGCCAGCAATACTTAGCTCAGAAATGCTCCCACCAGCACCTTTTATTCTGTGGGGAGACTTAGGTTCTTTTGAACTTAACTGCTTTGGGATTGTAGTATTGGTTGACATGTTGGCTGAAAAAATTCTGACTCAAATTATTTATTATGTTGCAGGGATTTGTGTGTGCAGTTAAGATAGATAAGATTTAATAACAAATCACTGTTTTGTAGGGGACATTTTTTGAGACAGAAACGGATCTGAAGTTTTGGAATGTCAAGGTCTTGCATGCAGTCTGAGCTGATCTTCTGTGGTAGAGACAAATAATCTCACAAGGGATTCTTTGCTCAGATATATTTAAAGTTTGTGGGCTTGGGGTGTGTGTGTGGGGATGTATATGTGTGTGTCTATGTCTACTTGCCTGTCCCTAGCTGGCTTTAAGCTTGCTATGTAGACCAGGCTGTTCTTGAATTCGGTGATCCAGCCATCTGCCTCTGCCTCCCCTATAAAGTTAGTGGGATTTTTCTAAACAGAAATCAAAGTAGAGTGTGTTCTTGTGGTTGTCCGTGAAAATGTGTACCCCTTTCTCTAGGTGGTGCCTTTCCTTGTGGTTCTCTGCTGCCGTAGAGTGCTGTGGTAGTAGGCCAAAGACTGTTGACTAAGGAGATGCTTGTGTGGTGACATTTGTCACCAGTGTGCGTGGTGTGTTGAGTCCTGTAGAAGGTCATTGTCACACTTGTCTTGTCTTAACAGACTCTTCCACCTTTATTTTCTGATGATCCTCATCCCTTTCTCACATGAGAGACCAGAAACTTGGAAGAATTAAAGGGTTTAGGAGTCACTCAGTGATGGTCGATCTGCGCTGCTTTTCTGTGGAACTCGTTTCGAGAAATAAATCCTGTGTTGAAGGGAGGAGTCTGGAATTGCTGGTTTTGTAACTCCATTACCTGTTGAGTAGTAGGCGCTCAGATGTGGATCCTCAGTTGTGTGCAGTTGTGTAATACTTGCCACACTATGAAAGTGCTCTCTGCTTGGAAAACATTTCTTGCTTGCACTGTTTATTCCCTTATCAAAGGTCTCCTGACTGTTGAGAGCGGAGTATATGTTGTCTAGAACATAGGCTGTTAACCCTTAAGAAACTGTTTACTTCTTGTTAATCCTGGGGAGAAGACTTCACTCAATCAGAAGAAATTGATTTTCTGAGCTGAACATCAATTACTTAACGGAAACAAGTGATAGTTTGTGATACTACACAAATACACAATGTATGTGACGGGTCAGTTTTCATTCTTGTCTGTCAGTCCTTAGCAGCTTCATTCTGCTCGGAATTGATGAAATAACTTTTTCTAGGGTCTATGTCGTGACAGTGTGCTCTGAACATCACAGTGTGAGTGAATCTGTAGGAGTGTGCTTCAGGAGGAACAGGACTTACTCTAGTACTGTGTCTCCACAGTACGTAAACAGCATTGTTTCCAGTTACACTGCTTTGATTTGCGGATCCTTGGAAACTAGTTTGTATACCTTTGTCTATTACCTTTATTAAAGGGAAGTTTTGCTTTTCTAATGTAGAATATGATTATTATATATGACCCAGAGGTAGAGATTATAACCTTTAAATGATTACTAGCTCCGTCCTTAGACTGCATGCTTTTTGTTAATGATGCATTCTGATTTTTTTTTTTTCTGTCATTAGCTTATGATGTTTGACTGTGCCCTTGTAGCTAGGCTGCAGCCAGGACATTTTGATTTATTTGTTTAATGCATTCATCTTCTATACCTACCTGCATTGTACCTTTTTTTGGAGATGGTTTCTCTGTAGTTCTGGCTATCCTGGAACCAGACTGGCTTTGAACTCACAGAGATCTGACTGTTTCTGCCTCCCCAGTGCTGGGATTAAAGGTATGGTGGCTACCATGCCCTGCTACATTAACTTCTTAAATGAGTACCACTTTCTTCCTGTGTTTTACTTCTAATTTAAAACACAATCCTAGTTTGTTTTCTTTCTTGGAAGTCTTCAGTGGATCATGGGATCCCCTGGATTAGAAACTAAGTTTCAGCCAGCAAAGTATGACATTGCTTCAATATGTTCCCTTAAGCTAATGAGGCCACTGGACTGGTACTGTACAAGCAAACACTATACACTCTACTTTGCATTAGTTTTGCTATTCTGAGGATTGAACCCAGGGCCTTGTGCTACACCACTTAGCTACATCCCCAGTCTGTTAATCCCATTGATATGTGTGGCATCCTTACAGTTGTTTCCTTATCAGAATCCTACTCACCCTCAGTCACACCTATAACCTTTTAACTACCTTCTGTGGAAATCATTTTTAAAATCTGTTTTACATTACTTTGCTAAATACTATATTTAGTACCTTGAGCCTCTGCTGTTTCACGTTAAACCTAGTGCCAAAGATCTTTGTTTCTCTGAAAATGTTATGTAAACTGCTTGGCCTAGAACAACACGCCTGGCACACAGTAGGCATTGGACATCATGAGTGTCAGTGTTCCTGTTGCTAGGGTTTTTAAAGGGGAAGAAGGGGTAGAAGGTCTAGGAGAGTTGAGGGGAACTCTCAGAAAGGTATGGCCTTTCTGTTTCTGGTTTGCAGCTATATAATGCAGAGAAGGCTGTAACAAGTGCTCCAACAATTTAGTTCGTTGCTCTGCTGTTGAGCCTTTCTGGGTTCCTGTACTTAGCCATGAAATTGATGGGACTGATTGAAGTGATTTCTGCTGTTTCTTTCTGCTCTTGTTCTCAAAGATGCCAGAAGGAAGTAGCTCTATATTATTACTACTGATGAGTTGTTTTAAGATGTTGACTCAATAGGGGCCTTAATTAAGAATATCTCCTTACTGGACTGACTTCTCAAGGCTTAGGAGTTTTTATTAGGTACAGAACAGGGTTTGACAGTCAGCCACAGGCTCTTGCTGTCTTTGCCTGTTTGGTCTTCAAAGCAGGACACTTATATGCCAAGTTCTATCTACACATGTCTGCAGGCATACAGCTTGTGTGTTTTACCTTTGGAATAGCTTCTTGAGAGGAAGTTGAGGTACTAAATTCTGTCATTCTAGCTTTTTTTTTTTTTTTTTTGGTTTTTGTCGAGACAGGGTTTCTCTGTGGTCCTGGCTGTCCTGGAACTCACTCATAGACCAGGCTGGCCTCGAACTCAGAAATCCGCCTGCCTCTGCCTCCCAAGTGCTGGGATTAAAGGCGTGCGCCACCACCGCCCTCCTTTAATTATTCTTGACCTGTAACTTTCTGTATTGAGTTGGTAAGAACACAGACTCAGGGCTTAGGCTGAAGTTTGAGTCTTCTTTAGTCATTACTCACTGTGGTGTTGGGCAAATCAGATTACCTAGTGAACTCCATTATAAAAGGTTTACTAAAACTAAAATCCCTGACTTAGTGTTATTTTGATGTTTAAATGAATGTATAACTATTCATAAACCCCACTACCTCGTTCATAAGATTGGACAGGCTTGTTTTGTTTCTGAGACATAGTCTTACTGGGTAGCCCCTGGGTGACCTGGAACTTGCCTGCAATTCTTGAACTCACAGAGCTCCACCTCCACCTGCTTCTTATGTTCTGCCGTACCTGGCCTGTTGTTTTTTTGAGGCTGTGTCTCTTGTGGCTTGGAACTCTTTTTTTTTTATGTGGTGTAGTCTTCTGCTGGCATGGAACTCACGATCTTCTTGCCTCAGTGCTGATATTACAGGTGTACATGAGCATGCCTTTCTTGTGAGAGCTATAAAGATTTTCTTTTATTTCAGTACTTGGAGCAAGTAAGGGACAATTAGAGTGAAGAAACTGGGGATTATCTTATTTATTTTATGTATTGATGTTTTGCCAGCACATACATCTTTGTACTGAGTGATGCCTTTTGCCCACAGATGTCAGACAAGGGAGTTGGATAACCCCTAGAATTGTAGTTGCAGACAATTGAGAGCTGTCATGTGGGTGCTTATAATCAGACTGGGGTTCTCTGGAAGAGTAGTCAGTGTTCTTATCCTCTGAGCCATCTCTGTAGCCCATAGAGTATTTTTAAAATATCTACTTTGTTGGCCAAAGTGAAGGCATAGTATGTTTATTTGTGGAACCTCAAACTCTTTACAACTGTGGATGACCTTAAACTTCTGGTCCTCTTGCCTCCACTCCCCAAAGGCTAGGATAGGAAAATGCCACTATGCTCGGGTTTTAAAAATTCTTTTAGCTGGGCGGTGGTGGAGGCAGAGGCAGGCGGATTTCTGAGTTCGAGGCCAGCCTGGTCTACAGAGTGAGTTCTAGGACAGCCAGGACTACACAGAGAAACCCTGTCTCAAAAAAAAAAAAATTCTTTTAGTTAGTGTAATGAGTTTATAACATCTTCATGTATATGTAAGATTGTACTGTTCGTCTATTCCCTCCTCTCACTGTACATGATTTTTGACTATACTAGCAGAGACTAAACAAATTGAAGACTGGTGGTAGACACATGAAGCAGCAAGGTCACAAACAGTTACCACTTAGCATAAAAGCAGCCCTTGTAAGCAGATAGGAAGTTCTGATGAGGTTGGGGTGCCTCAAACATCTTGACCTGGGGTAGTTGGTTTATAGATAAATGTTTGCCATTTTTGATTAACCTGAATATTTTTGGCTGGTTTATTTTTTGTTTTTTTTCTTAGACAAGGTTTCTCTGTATAGCTCTGGCTGTTCTGGAACTCATTCTGTAGACAAGGCTGGCCTTGAACTCAGTCAGATCTACCTGTGTCTGCCTCCTAAGTGCTGGAATCAAAGGTGTGTGCCACACAGCTCTACTTTTTGTTTGGTTTTTTAAAATTTACATTATATTTATTGGTATTTTGCCTGTCTGTATGACTGTGAAGGTGCCAGATTCCTTGGAATTGGAGCTACAAAAATTTGTGAGTTGCCATATGAGTGCTGGGAGTTGAACCTGGCCGGGTCCTCTAGAAAAGGAGCCAGTGCTCTTAAACACTGAACCATTTTTCCAGCCCCTTGTTTTGGTTTTAATACTTTAAAGCATTTATGTTTACTTGGAAGGTGGCAGGATTATGCAGGTTTGTTTGGTTTTGAATCCAGTGCCGTAGTAATGACTAGAATGAAACGTGGCAAAATCCCTTTACTTCCTTGTCTGTGACCCTGAAGACTAATGGTAAGCTCTTGCCTTGTTCCTTCTGCTCACTGGTATTGGGGAGGAGTAAAATGATGCCTCTGTATCAGTTTTACACACTTCCAATTGAGTTTTCTCTCTAGTAGATGAAGACTGAGCTTTCCATCCTCAGCCCCGTGTCTTTGCTTGTGTGTTGGATTTGGGAGTCTGCTTGCATTGTTAGCACTGTTCATGGTCACTGTAGAACCAGTGGGTCCATGCTGCCGCTGTCACTTGCTTCATTGTCCTTAGTTATTGACTGTCCATTTGTGTGTCTAGCTGTCTGAGTCTCTTTTGTTCCTCAAAATCTGGTAGCAGAGCTTATGATCTTTAAGGAAAGAGTGTGTAGTGGTGTGATGAGCGTATACTGCCCATCAGTCACATCCACAGAGGGCCAGGCCATGAGCTGTCCATGTATACTCCTACCACTTCCTCTTTCCCTATCTATTGCTTTTAAAGTATGAATTCAAAATGTAAAAAAGTGAAAAGCGGGGATTTCTGTCCCTCCTCCAACCTCCTGCCCCTGCTTCCATTTGCTCTTTGAGATGGGATCTCATGTAGCCCAGGTTGGCCTCAAACTCCTAAACTCGTTGTATAACGGAGGCTCCCTTGTAACTTGTGATACTCTGGCTCCCACCTCCGAAGCTTTAGGATTGCAGGAGTCTACCACTACACTCTGCTAATTTAATCATTTTAAAAATATAAATATTTTGCATATTTGATGGTCTTAAAGCTTTATTTCTTAGGAAATTATTTTAGGATAGGATTTTGTTACCTAAAATCTGATTTTATGAAACCTGAACCAAACTGCATTGTATCTTTGCTTCCTGTTTTGGTAGAATTTAGAATTATGGACTTTTTCTTGGAAAAACATTTTAACCCCCTTCTGTTCTTCAAGCCTTGGCTGTTTCAGAACTTGCTCTATAGACCAGGCTGGCCCCAAACTCAAAAGAGATCTGCCTGACTCTGCCTTCTAAGAGCTGGAATTTAAGGCATGCACCATCACCACCTGTTCTTTCTTTGTGTGATATTCCTTTTAGCTACTGACTGACCTGGTCACCTTCACGGGATGTGCTGCTGCTCTGTGAATTCACCTGGTGAATAGGTTCAGTGGCATTCTGTAGTCTCAGAGTTCCTTTGTTGTATTTTTTGGGGGGGGGGGGTTCGAGACAGGGTTTCTCTGTGTAGCCCTGGCTGTCCTGGAACTCAACTCGGTAGACCAGGCTGGCCTCGAACTCAGAAATCCGCCTGCCTCTGCCTCCCAAGTGCTGGGATTAAAGACGTGCGCCACCACTGCCCGGCTGTTGTATTTTAAGATAGTAATTTTTTTTCTTTTTTTCTTTTATACATTTACTGATTAAAAGCCTGTAAGAAGTAGTGGCTATTAAAAGTGAGTTAGCTGGCATTTGTTTCAAGTTTTTTAAATAAATTGAAAATTCAAATTTTATAACCAATTTAAAATCAGTCAAGTTCTTGGAAGTGGTGGAATTGAATGGTGGAAGAGGGGATATTGCTTAACTCAGTAGGCAAATTCCTAATCCGCCTGCCTCAGCCTCCCAAGTGCTGGCATTAAGGGCGTGTGCCACCACTGCCCAGCATATAAGTTAGCTCTTTAATGGTAATATTGAAATATTGAAGATAGATATTTAGCTAGCAGTCTCAGTTGTAATGTTTCCCTTTTCTTACCTGAGGTGATGATTGAAATTATAATTGAATAATTAAGGAGCCTCAAGTTGCTTCCTTAATAGAAGGGAAGAAATAAAAACCTGGAGGGCTAGAGAAACAGCTTAGTGGTTAGGAGCATTGGTCCAGAGGACCTGGGGCCAGTTCCTCACACCCATATGGCAGCTAAAAACTACCTGTAACTCCTGTTCCAGGGGATCCGACATCTTTATTTAGACATATATAAGCAAAACACCAATATACGTAAACATAAACAAATTATTTAAAAAACCAGGCAGTTTTGGCGCATAACTTTAATCCCAGCAGTCAGGAGGTAGAGACTGGCAGATCCCTTTGAGTCATAGGCCAGCCTAGTCTACAAAGTGAGTTCAGGATAGCCAAGGCTATTAATCACAGAAAGCCGATCTTGAAGAACCAAGAACCAAAAAACAGACGATAACAACAACAAAAATCCCTGGACACAGATGAGAGGTTTTTGCCTATGCCAAGTGTGTAGAGAGTTGGCCTGCTTGTTGATCACCAACAGTTGCTAGGGATGTTGAATGTTTGTATTGTGCACACTCATGTGGTATACATTTATTTTCCTGTTTTGTTTTGTTGTTTTTCTTTCTCCCCCCCCCACCCCCCTTTTCCCCAGACAGGGTTTCTCTGGCTAACCCTGGTTGTCCTGGAACTTGCTCTGTAGACCAGTCTGACCTAGTGTTCTTTAATACAGAATTTAAGATAGCAGTTTATACTGATACTTCCAGTGAGATCCAGCTCCACTGGGTTCTTCCTTTACCTTCCTAGTTTGTATTTGTATCTTTCTTTACTAGAAATGCCTAAAGTAGCCCTGTACTGTCTTTTGTTAGACTATAACATAGAATCTGCATCTTTGATAAAGTCAAGTCAATGGTGAAGTAGCCTGCATTTTTTTTTTAATGTGAGATAACAATCTTGCAGGGCAGTGGTGGCGCACGCCTTTAATCCCAGCACTTGGGAGGCAGAGGCAGGTGGATTTCTGAGTTCGAGGCCAGCCTGGTCTACAGAGTGAGTTCCAGGACAGCCAGGGCTACACAGAGAAACCCTGTCTCAAAAAACCAAAAAAGTGAAGGGGATAATCTTATAGTAAAATGCATGAGTTTTTATTTGTTTTTGAGACAGAGTTTCACTGTGCAGTCCTGGCTGTTCTGGAGCTTGTTCTGTAGACCAGGCTTCTGCCTCCCAGAGTACTGGGATTAAAGGCCAGTGCTACCACTGCTTGGGTTATTTTTTTTTTCTTTCTTTATTTTTAAAATTATGTATATATTGTGTGGTGTCCCACATGGTGGATTAGAGGACAACTTGGAGTGTTTTTTTTTTTTTTTTTTTTTTTTCTGTTTGTTTGCTTTTAATGTGGGTCCCTGGGGATTGAATACAGATTATCAGTGGGAAGAGTCTTAGTACTGAGCCATCTCACTGGTCTTACTTTTTTGTATTTGGAGATACTGTCTCATTTTGTTGCCCAGACTGGCCCAGAACTCACAGCAGTCTGCCTCCTACCTCTGCTTTCCAATGTGCAGAGATGACTGGCTTGAGCCACTCCTTCTGGACCATTGCTTTATATGTTTTTGATTGTTAATCTTCACAAAAGCTCTGTGAAATAAGCTGACCTTGTTGAGAAGGTTAATGTATTAACTGTAATCTTGGGCAAGTAGAGCCACTAAGATACTTATCTTGCCTTCATTTTCCTAATGCAATTTTATTTCAAATGTTGATCTCTGACTTGAGCTCTGTGCCTGTACCTGTAATCACAGGTGTTGTGGAAGTTTGAGGCAAGAAGACTGAATTTGATGCTAGTGTGGGATTCAGAGCAAGACCCTGCCAAAGAAGACGTAGACTTTCAAGTCCATCCTCAGGCTTGCCCACCCCTCCCAAGTACTAGGAATATAGGCCACTATGACCATGCCTGGTTTTGTGGTTTTGGTTTTTTGTTGTTGTTGTTGTTGGGGTTTTTTGTTTTGTTTTGGTTTTGCTTGGTGTTTACAATGTGGTTTATTTTAGGGGAAGGTGGTGCCTGGAATGAAATCTAGATCTGAGGACTTTGCATGTACTGTTTGACTTGGCATGGGGCAAGCATTCTACCGCTGACCTCAGCCCATACTTTTGTTTTGATATTATTTCAGTTTGGGGATTTACTGACTTTTCTCTCAATGTTATTTTGACACAGATAGGAACTATAGATGGGTTAGAATTCTTTATGAAGCTTTTAATGGTGTATGTAAATTTGTATGTGTTTATACTAGGCATTTTCCTGGTTAGAATTTATAACCACTGTGAAAATAGTTGTTATTAAGTCTTATTTCTCTCAATGTATGGTCTGGCAACCTCAGAACTCATTGAAAACATTTATGAATTCAAAGTATTTTCATAATGCTATATACTGCAGTGAATTTACCTTTTATACTGTGTTGCTCTTTATAGCAGTGATGAGAAAACCAGATGTGTCAGCCTGCAGGCATCTTGGTTGGTGTTAGTGCAGTGGCACCAGCATTACTAGTGATCACAGTAATCCTCAGCAACACACAGGAGCCACTGAGAGCATACCAATTACTATTATTACTAGTATTATTGTTGTTATTGTTGTTGTTATTACATTTTTTGAGACAATGTCTCTATGTAGTCTTGGCTGGATTTGAACTTGGAGATCACAGCTCACCTGCCTATGCCTCCTCCCGTGTTAGGATATGGTGTGCACTACCACACCCAGCTAGAACTGACTAGTTCTACTTCAGACAAGTCTTGGCAAAGTAGTAAGAGGTGTTATTTTTGGCTTGGATACCTGACAGATAAAAGTTTTATTACAAAATGGAAAACACACCAAAAGCATTTCTGTAGCAGGGTAAGGTATATACTGTGTAAGAAAGAGCTTTGGGAAAGCTGTTCACAGAGCTAGCTGCTCTCCATTTTATTTTACTTTTAAGAACTGACAGCATACATTTAATCCCAGAGGCAGGCAGATCTGTGAATTTGAGGCTAGCCTGGTCTACAATAGCTAGTTTTACACCAGCCAGGGCTACATTCAAAAATTCAGTCTCAAAAATAAGTAAATAAAGAGCTGGCAAATGGTGCAAGCCAGCAAGACTAAACTTGGGTGAATGAGGGCTAGGAGGATAAGGAGTTTGAGGCCACCTTGGACTTAATAGTTTACAGCAGCTTGGGCTGTGGGCTTTGTGAATGCCTATCTCAAAAAAAAAAAAAAAAAAATCCAAAACAAAAAAAAAAGACCCGACAGGGAGTAGTTATTCAGCCATGGATATTTGGTATTCTCAGATGAGCATTGGATCTGTGGCCATACTAGTGTTTGTTGACCATAGTAAAATTTGAATTTTCAAGTAAAAGTTGGGATTTTGGAAAATGTGTATGCCATCATGGACTTGACATTTTCAGATTCTCAAAGGTCTTTCGGATGAAGTCAGTAGTACTAACAAGTGCTGCATTTGTGTAATAAATTGTGTCAGTGTTTTGGAAAATCTTCATGCCTAAGTAAAGTAGTGTTTTAACAGGTGACCATGCATGGGGTGTTAGAAACCATTTGTTGGAGCAAGTATAAGCAAGAGTTTTGGAACTGAAGATGCAGGCCACTGTTCTTTTCAGGTTACAGAGCTCTAAGAAACTACCACCTGTCAGGCTAGAGAAATAGATGCCCTTCCAGGGCTTCTGAGTTCAAATTCTCAGCAACCACATGGTGGCTTACCACCATCTGTAATGAGATCTGATGCCTTCTGCTGTGCATGAAGACAGCAATATACAGCCAATCAGAAAGAAAGAATGAATGAAAGAAAGAAAGAAAGAAAGAAAGAAAGAACCAACCACCTGCCAAGTTTGACTGCAATACCAGAGAGCTATCACTACCCACCTCAAGACTATTCTCTCATCAGCCATGCTGCTCAGTGAGTTTTTTTTCTCCCATGTATGCAGCTGATTGTCATGTCATGAGAATCTTGTTAAAACAGGCCAGGCATTGAAGAGATTTGCACCAGTGTAAACCACCAGCTCACATTTGTCTCTTCTGTTTTTTTTTTGTTTGTTTGTTTTTGTTTTTTGTTTTTTTTTTTTTTTTTTTTTTTTTTTGTTTTTTTTGTTTTTTTTTTTTTTTTTGACTGGTTGTAAACTCTTGATTCTCTTGCCTCAAACTACCAAATACTGATACTACAGGGGTTTGCTGCCACACTTTGTCTGTGACATGCTAGGCTTCTTCATCTTTGCTGGGCAAGCATGCCAGCTGAGCTGCTTCCCCAGCTCTGTAGGTACCTCATAATGTTCTTGTTATTATGTAGAGTTTATTACTATGAAAAAATACTTTAAAACTTTTTGGTTTCAGATACTTTAGTAAATTGTGGGGTCCGTAGAATTTGCCGAGCTTTGCTTAGTCTTTTATGGTAGAATATGTGTAGTGTATAAGTCTGCAGGTACCTGTGCCTGTATGCATAAAGGCCAGAGGTGGATGATATTTTTTCTTCCTCAGTCACTCCTCTTGATTGATTGCTGGATGGATGGATGGATGGATGGATGGATGGATGGATGGATGGATGGATGGATGGCTTGATTGACAAGGTCTCACAATGTAATCCTGACTAGCCCTTGAACTCTCTTATGTAGGGCTGGTTGGCCTCCAAAAGCAAGAGATCTGTTTGTCTCTTCCTGTCTCCCAAGAGATAGCTTAAAGGTGTTCCAAACAAGCCCAGCTCCACCTTTTTGAGACAGGGTCTCACTGAATTTGGAGCTTACTGATTGACTTCAGAAGAGGGAAGGAATCCCATAGGGTTTAATCAATAATGACTCACTAGGTCTAGAAAAACACCTCAGGGTCTAAGAGCACTTAGGTCTATCCAAATTAGGCGGTTTGTGACAGAGGAGGAGTCATAAACACCTTTTGCGCACATATATGCTTATACTTGATTAGCCTTGGATGTGCTAGGTAGCCCCGGCTGGACTTAGGCTCAGACATCAAGATTAAAGGTGTGCGCCACCAAGTTGGGTTTTTAACTTTTGAGCCAGGGTCTTAATTTGAGTTGTCAGAGCTGGCCTGGAATTCAATATTTGGTTTAGACAGTTCTATGGCAGTCCCCCAGCCTCCACTTCCTGAATGATGGGATGCTGTACTTCTGACTTAAACTAGTTCTGTGTTTGCATACATACTGTCTTAGTTTGGAAGATTAGGGGTATTACTTATCGTTATGATAGAGTTTATACCACCTCACCCTATTTGAGATAGTCTCTCATTGTAGCCAAGGCTGACCTTGAATTATTGTATACCTCACTCAGGCTGACCTCCAGCTTCCCCAGTACTGGGATTACAAATGAGCTTCCCCACACAGGCTAAGAGAATATTCATTCTTAACGAATATTGATTTAAGCTAGGCGGTGACAGTACATGCCTTTAATCCCAGTAGTCAGGAAGCAGAGGCAAGTGGATCTCGAGTTAGAAGTGAGACCAGCCTGGTTTACAGATTGAGTTCCTGGATAGCCAGGACTATACAAAGAAACCCTGTCTTATAAAAATAAAAAGGAAAGAATATTGGTTTTAGTATTAGTGTCATGAATCTTTAGGTACTGGTCTTGATAGGTTTAGTTTCATCTGTCCCCCTTGCTACCTGCTGTGTCTCAACAACAAAAGTATTAAAGTATTACGGGAATGTATTGAGTTGAACTACTTTTATATTCCATTCAGAGAGAGAGAGAGAGAGAGAGAGAGAGAGAGAGAGAGAGAGAGAAAGACACACACACAGACACAGAGAGAGAATATATTAAAACTCCAGTGTTCTGTATTAAGAAAGAAATATAGGGGCTGAAGAGGTGACTCAGCTATTGAGAGCACTGCTCTTCCAGAGGATCCAACTTCAATTCCCAACAACCACATGGTGGCTCACAACTGTCTGTAATGGGATCTGATGCTTCTTCTGGTGTTTTTGAAGAGAGTGACAGTGTACATGAAAATAAATAAATAAATAGAAAAAAAAAGAAAAATATGATTGACAGTGTAACTCTGGAAGAACACTTGGTAAGCGTATGTGTGGGTCTGGGTTTATCTCTATTACTGCAGGAGAGACATTCAGAGAAAAATGAGACTATGTAAGAGATTTTCCGTGTATGTGGTAATTTTAAATTTTCTAAAGTTGTGAGAATGTTAGCTTTGAGCAGCACTGCTTCTGAGAACCTGGTCTTGTGCAGCTGTTGTCCATCTGCAAGACTACATAGAGAAGTGCTTTGCTGTGGGCTTGTGGCTTCTTCCTTTTGTTTAGAGTTTTTTTGTTTTTTTTCCAGTTTACCACAAGGTAAGATAAATTCCAAAGTGCTAAATATAGTTAAATCGATTTCTAAAGGGGGATAGAAGGATTCTTCAGCATTTTCTGTTGACTACTAGAATAATAAGATTGTTAAAAAGAACAGGCTATTGTAGGCAGTAAGTAAAGATAACGGCATGAAAATGACTATTACTGGAATCAGTGGAACAGTTGTGTGTCTCCCTAGACAAATCATTTTCTAACAGCAAGTTAGAACAGTGAGTTCCTTGAGTGAAATACTTTGTCTCTGCTTCTATCTCTCTGTCTTTTGTTTCTTGTCTTGGGAGTGTGAACCTGGGGATTTAATGCTTGCTAGGCACTTTTACTGAGTTTAAGGCTAACAGTGATGCCTCCAGAGTTTTTAGTTTGGTTTGGGTTGGTTTGGTTTTTTTGAGACAGGGTTTCACTGTGCAGCTCTGGTTGTCACCTGCCTCCCAGGTTCTGGAACTAAAGGCATGCACTCGGCTCCAGAACTTTTGATCTCATACAATTGAAACTCTATGGGAGATGATGGTCCCACACCACCCTTTCCCTCAGCTTGGAGGATCACCTTTCTACTTTCGATTTCTGTTAATTTAACTACTTAAGACACCTCAAGTAAAGGCAATCAAGCAGTCTTTTGCATGAGACAGGGTCTCATTTAGGTAGCTTTGACTGTTTTGGAACTTGCTATGTAGATAGATCTAGCTGGCTTCCCAAATGCTGCCACAAAAGCACATCTGCTTCGAGCAGTCTTTTGTGATTGGTTTATTAAATTTAACATAGATCAGGTTGGCCTCCAATTCATAATTATCCTGTCTTTACCTCTAAGGGACCTGGTGCAGGGAAAGCACATACTCCTGAAGACCTCCTCTCAATCTGTGCCACAGATATACCAAATATTTGCACACTAAATAATTAATATTCGATAAGTGTAAAATGTCTGCTAAGTGTTAAGGAAAACAGCTAACATTAGCCTGTTTCCCTATAGCACTTTTTAGCTATGAACTCATACAATCCACTTAGCCAACCTTTGAAGATAACTCAGTACCGACATTTTGTAGGTTAGAAAAACCAGAAGAAATGTTATCTCCCTAATTTTAGACAACTCAAGATCACTTGGTTGTTTGGAGGTTTGGAACACGAGGAGATACCTGTTGCTTTAAACATTGCTTGCCTTGGGTGGATTAGTCGATTAGGAAAGCCAGGCCAAGAGTATTGATTGTATCAGAGTTGAGGTTAGGCAGTGGAGTGCCTAACTTTGACTCTTTTGGGTAATATAAAATTATGTTTAGCAACAAGAGCTGAAGTGTGGTCATCTTTTTTGAGGAACAGTTGCTCTAAGCAGAGGTTGGGAGTAGGAGTTGGATGGTATTGACTCTTAATTGCTGCAGCTTAAAAAAAAAAAAAACCTTGCCTGAAATTTCCCTTGTTACTCAAGATAATAGTGTAAGTGGTACATAGTCTCCTTTTTTGTTCACCTCAGGAAAGAAATCTGTGTAATACATATCTCAGGTCTTTGCCAGAACCTTGTTTAGACTGATGAATATACTCAATGTCCTTAGGAAACTCTACAGGTTTGAGGAGCTTAGAAAACAAACTATTGCCGGTGAGCATTTTACATCCCTCCCCACCCCCTTTTAAATTTAGTCTTTATGTGGATATGCTTCGGGGTAAGAGTCAGCCTTTGATTCTTCATTTGTGCACTTAGAACATTGCAGGGACACCAGTGCTGCTGCTTGCTGCCAGAGCGACTGCCTAGGCTTGTTTTGTTGTTTTGTTTTTCTAGGGTTTCAATTATAAAATAACAAGCCTTTACTTTGTTTCTGAGTGGATCCATTGTGCTGAAAATTGTTGCATAAATAAACATTGCCAGGGACTTCTTTTTGGGTATTTAACAGGGGGCAAACTTGGGATGGGAATTTTGTACTAGCCTTAAAGGAGCAGTGAGCATCAGAGTTACACAGCCACTTCTAGAATAAACTCAAGTGTAGTTGAGGTTGTGGTTTGCTGTTTTAGTCAAGGTTGCTTATGCTAGATTCTGTCCCAACATGAGAATGAATTTAAACAAAATCTTACTTTTTATTTGGTTTTAATTATCCTTTCACAATTTCATGTGAATATATTAAGTTTTTTTTGTCATTTATCCTTGCTGTCACCCCCTCGTTAAACCCTTCCTTCCCAGGGAATCCACCCTCTTACGTCCATGTCTTTTTGTTGTTTACATCCTTGTTTTTGTGATTCACTGAGTTTAATTAGAGTTGCTTTTATGATCAGACATTGTTTACTATAGTTAAGTCAGAATATTCCTGTAGTCCAGGGTAGCCTGGACCTAATTCTAGCTCAGGTTGTCCTGGATCTTTTGGCAGTCTTCCTTCCTCAGCCCCTTAAGTACTGGAATTACAAGTGTGAACCATAATGGCTGGCTCACATGCCTATTTTTTACTTGCATCTTGGTGATTTTCTGTTGCTTTGTTGAATAGGAACTATCCCTGACCAGGGTTTCTCTCTCAAAGCATCTAATCTTGGATTTAGTTTTGGTTGGTTTTCTTTTTGTACATAGTTTGAAATGAATAATTTTTTGATTTTGACCTAGCCTTACCTGGAAATTCTCTGATTTCTAAAGTATTTGCTTCTTTTTATATTTGTAAATTACATGTCACACAGTTGTTTTTCACAAACCAGTCATGTATTTTATCACAGCAATAGAAACCCTAACTATGACGGCAACTATATTCATAGCAATCTTCTTTCACTTGTAGGATATAATATTATTTCATGCACACTCAGACAGCAGATTATTCAACAGGGATTACCGGTAAAGGACTCATCAGATTCAAGTTCAAGGTCAAATTCCTTAGTTATTTCACATAATAAAAACATTTTTGTTTGAATTAGAGTTTAGTAACATTCACACTACTGTAAGAAGCAGGAAGCAAACAGTAAAGGAATTAATAGTTCTGAGTAAAAGTTATAAGAATTCTCCCAAAAAAGTAGAGCAAAAAAAGGAAGGAAGACAATTAGATTAGATCAGTCTGTGGTCCCAATGACCATGTTAGAGCATCTCCAGAAAGAACAGAAGTTAGAGAAAGGGAGAAAACAGGAGGAATTTACGAGCGGAGAAGGTCCACGTTATACCACCATCTCAGTTAGAGAATAACAAAAGAATACCACCTAGAAAGGAAGAAATCCAGCAAGAATTAGCACCAAGATCTTAAGCTCTTCAGCTGCATAGTAAGCAACAACAACAAAAGCAGTGTCTTCCAGAAGCCAGGGAAAAGTTAACAAGCCATGTTAGGCTGCACACCACCTAAACCTGTAGCTAGCCAGCTATGTCCAGTCTGCAGCACTCAGGGCTCATAGCTAAAGAATGGGGCCTCACTGAGATCTATGTTGTGTGGGGTTGTCAAGAGTGAACTTTATAAATGATAACAGTTGTGTTCCCCTTTTCCCAAATAGCTCTAGGTTTGTATTAGGTTTACAGAACTCAATCAACCAGCAGCACAGCTGCATAGGAATTCATTATTCTCTCTTCCTCTACCTTCTTTTCCATTAATGGAAGTGCCCTTCACAGAACTTTAAGAGCAGTTTGTTCCAATACTTCCAGTGAGATCCAGCTCCACAGGGTTCTTCCTTTACCTTCCTAGTCTGTGTTTTCTTTCCTACAAATGCCTAAAGTATCCCTGGGCTGTATCTTGTTAGTCTGTAAGCATAGGCTCTGTATCTTTGGTAATGTGAAGCTGGTGAAGTAGCCTGCATTTACTTGTAGGGGTTTTTAAAGTAAAATTCATATGAGGTTTTTTGATTGTTTTTGAGACAGGGTTTCACTGTGTAGTCCTGGGTATTCTGGAGCTTGCTGTAAAAGACCAAAGTAGCCTCAATTCAGAGATCTGCTGCTTCTGCCTCCCAGAGTGCTGGGATTAAAGGCATGTACTACCACACCCAGCCCCCCTCACCTTCCCTTCTTAATCTCTAGCCTCAGAAGATAGAATGGGTATCTTTAGGAAGGTGGGGCCTGAGCTAAAGGAGTTATATATACTCTATGTAGGGTTATTTAACCCTAACTAAATGTTTTGTGAGCTAGAATAGTACATTTGGTAATTTAAGATGTCTCTCATTAAATATTTGCACATTGCACAGTACTAAGTATGGCTGTCACTGAGCGTGTTATTGAAGGGACTTCTGTTCAGCAGTGGATGATTTTTGTACCCCTGCTGAGCGGTTGTGTCTCCCTCCTTTTTGGGACTCTGAACTGTAGATATATTGTTGAAGAGTGACTGAGCTTACTGGGTTTTGTAATTCAAAATGTTAGAATTCAGTTACAGGGGTTAGAGTGATGGCTCAGTGGTTAAGAGCACTGGACCAATGTTGGATTCCCACCACCAGCAGTACCAGCAGTGCAGCATGCAACAATGTAATTCCACTCCCAAGGGGATCTGATGCTCCCTTCTGGCCTCCAAAAGTAACTGCATGCATGTGGCATACAGACATACATGTAGGCAACACACACACACACACACACACACACACACACACACACACAGAGAGAGAGAGAGAGGAAGAGAGAGGAAGAGAGAGAGAGAAAGGGTTTCTCTGTTGCTCTGGCTCACAGATTTTTTTTTTTTAATTAAAACACAGCAATAAAACCTAGCACCTAAGAGGCAGAGACAGTAGGATTTCAGGAAAATTTAAGGCTACTGTTGGTTATATGATAAAATAGTGAGTACTAGTCCAACCAGGACTATATAGTAAAATTCTGACTTAGAAAATAGTAATAAACTAAATTTAAGTTGCTCTCTGGAGTTTTTGTGACAGAGTTTATGTGGTCTAGGCTGCTTGTGACTTGTAATTCTCCTCCCTTAGACCACTGATACTAGGGTTATACATGTATGCTACCACACCTGCCCCCTAAACTTGTGTTTTGAATTGAGTTTGGTGACACTAAAGTTTTAGAATTCAGCAGTTAATAAAATTACCATAGAAGAAAATATCCTGGGGATTATCGATGTAGGTGAATACACCATTGTCTTGTTCCAGAATAGAATTAGACTAGTTAGGTAGGAAAACTAATACATACTTCCTATCACTTTTTTTTTTTTTTTTTTTTTTTATCAAAACAGCCTTTGAAAGAATGTGCAAAGTAAGTTATTTAAGTAAATAGCGCTGTTGACTTGTGGTGAATGGTAATCTAAACCCACGTGTTAAAACAGACAGACAAATACTCTGAACTGTCCAACAAGCGTAATAGGGAGAGTTGAGTACCCTTGGGAACCCTGGGAGAGTGCCTTAACTAAGCTGTGAGAAGCACTCGGAAGGTACAAAGCAGTAGCTGGGAAAGATGACATTGCTAACTGCTTTAGTGTTTGTTTACAGGGTTGAGAGCCCCATGGAGAGTAAGAGCAGGGACCTGTTTTGATTGGCCTGAGTAGAAATGACATCAGAAATGATAGGATAGTTGTTGGTTAGATTAATGAGTATTTTGTATTTTGAAGCATGGATTAAAAATCAAATAGCTTGAGATCTGGGACTGTAACTAAATGGTAGAATATCTGCCTTATAGGTCCCATGAGGTCCTGTTAGGTCCTCTTAAATAACAGCAACTCATACACAACAAGCCTGTGCACACTGGGGGTTGGATGAGGCAGGGAGGCAGCTATGGTGGATGAGAGACTCTTAATCTTGAAGCTCAAAGATGAAACTGCTCTAGGTTTCCCTCTTTAGCTTGTAGCATTACTGCCTGGCCATGAATTCTTACTGTTTTTCTGTGCTGACTAAGGAACTGTAGTAGGCATCCTCTGAGATGGCTCCAATGGGTACTGCCCTCTGGTGTTGCGGTCTTCGTGTAAGTTTCTTCCTTGAATATGACAGACCTAGCAACTAGCTCATACCAGCATGATGGAAGTGATGACATACACTTACAGAAGAGGCTACCACAAAGGTCTGGGCTGTTCCCTTTCATTTTCTTTCATTTTCATGACCAGCCACCATAGTTGTGAGCTTTTCTGAAATCCATGTGACAGAGAACTGGTATCTCAAGCCAGCATCCAGGAAAACTGCTGTCTGACAGCAGCTGTGGGAGTGAGTCTGTAGCTGATACCTACATAGTTTTCCCTCTGGAGCATCCTCTCACCTGACCAAAAAAAATAAGATCACAGGAAACAATAGTTTTTATTGAAGAGACTCATCCAGTGGAGTTACACAGAAAATCTCCACGTCACCAAGCCTAAAATTAAATTACAGCCCCCATTGCTCATATCTTTTAAAATTCTTTTAAATGCAGTTTATCACTACTGCTTTTCCAAAACAGTGTCTGCTTGGCTTCTGGAAAAACATCCCACCTCACCAGCAGCCCCCCAATCCAGTCATTTCTTCATGTGGTTCCTGCTCAGCTGCCAAGGATAGGAAAGCTTCAAGGCACAACCCTGGTTTTCTTTGCATACCCCACAAGGAAATCACCTTGAAATGTCACATGACTTTGAGTGCCTTCTGTAAACTCCTGCCAAATCCATTTAGCTGCCTATACAACATTCTGCTCAAATGTCCAGTCAGAGATGTGCAGATGGACTACAGCTTTTCTTGTTTTTCTCCTGCTGGGTTTGTTTTTACAACTTTGTTTCTGCTCTTTGGTCCGTCCGTCCTGTTTCTGACGGGGCTGTCTTCAGAATGCATTCTTCTGCTGCCAGTTAGCTCTGACCTTTCTCATCCCTTGTTTAGTAAGATCACATTCACAGAGTTATCACTTGAAAATATAACTTCCTTCGAGAAGTAAAATGGAGACTAGGAATTGAATTTTAAATATTAAGAGGAAAAGGAATTTTTAAAAAGATACAAGGAGAATATTCACTGAAATTGCTTTTCTCCTTTTTGTTTGGCTCTTTAGTGTCTCAGGCTAGCTTAGAACATCCTTTACAGGAAATGGTGGCATTGAACTCCTGATTCATTGCCTTACCTATCTTAAGTGTTGGGAATGTAAGTTGTCACCCTGGTATGCTTAAATTGCTCTTCCTATAAAGGTATGTGAAGTGTTCCTTTTGATTAAGGATTTGTGAGGAAATCAGTGGTGTAGTCTTTTGGATTAGTTATCTGGTGGGCTTTTTTTTTCTTTACAGTTTTATTTGCTCTTTAGATGCTGTTAAATGGAGCTTGTGAGGCACATATATCTACCTATTAGTGATGAGGTCCATTGAGCCAGTTGGAAGACCTGGACATTTTTTTCTTGATGTTTATCTTTATTTTATACACCTTTGAAGATTTGTTCATACCTGCCCTCTTGGCATCTTGGCTTTAGGTTTTTCATCTGTTAAGCCTGTGTATTAAGGTAAACAAGCTTACCTGTTTGTGGTGGGGATTAAATGCTAGTACATTGCATGCAGCTTACCACAGCATGGCGCTGTACTGCACTGCCCTGGCTCTGACGACAGAGTTGCTTACTAGGATTTCTGAAGCACCTCTGCTTTGGTCTCCTACCTGCTCTCCTTCCTCCTGATTCCCAGTGTTCTGTGTTGCAGCTGACAGGGCACAAGGTGACTGAGTTGTTTAGCTAAAACTCAGTATTCTGTCTTTGGATATTAGAATAAGGCCTGTAAATTTTTTATAACATAATCTAAAAATCTCTTTAGTCTTTTCATCTAAATTTCTTTGTATTTGTAACCTATGAGAAATTAAATTTGAATTAAGAATAACTGTCAGTATGTCCTGATTCTTAGAGCATGGATATGACAATTGTAGTTTGTAAAGCTTTTATACTTAGAGACGTAAATAGAAACCAGTTCTGAGTTAAAAAGAACTTACTTAGAAAATCTATTCTATTCTATTCTATCCTTCCTTCCTTCCTTCCTTCCTTCCTTCCTTCCTTCCTTCCTCCCCTCCCCTCCCCTCCCCTCCCCTTCTTCCTTTGAGGTAGAGTTTCTCTGTGTGGCTCTGGCTGTCTTGGAACTCACTCTGTAGATGAGGTTTGCCTTAGACTCAGAGTTTGCCACCTGCCCTTGCCTCCAAGTGCTCCACCACTGCTTGGTGGGAAGAATATTTTATGTGTGCGCTAAATGTATATATGTGCATCACATGCATTCTGGTATCCATGGAAGTCAGGAGTGTTGGGTTCTTTGGAACTGGAGTTAATGCGTGGTTGTGGGTCCTTAGAGTCATCTCTTCAGCCTTAAAAGACCTTTCTTTGTTTTTTAATTTCAAAATTAAAAACCTCTATAGTTACTTCTGTGTGTTTTTAGTGCCATGGAATATTTTAGTTTTCAACCATTTAAAAATATAAAAACTGTCAGATGTGGTAGCATATGGGCTTTAATTCCAGCAGAGACAGAGGCAGGTAAAATTCTTGTGTTTGATGCCAGTCTGGTCCACATAGTCAGTTTCAGGCCAGCCAGGACCGACCGCACATTAAGACCTTATCTCAAAAGTGAAAGTAGAAACATCCTTGATTGTTAACTAAGATACCAATAGATGTGGGGTGTGGTTTGTTTGCATAGATACCAAAAGAAATGTTTGTATTACCATTACCAGTATTATTGGTGATTTTTGGACTGGGTCTCACTCAGTAGCCCTTGCTGGCCTGGCTGTAAACTTGCAGCACCTATTTTTGGTGCTAAGATTAAGGTATACCCATCACTCCTGATCAAGCAATTGGAATAATTTGAATTGTAGAGCTGGTTATGAACCAGTTAAAAGTTATTGGATATCCAGTGAAGATAGTGTCTTAACTTTGGGTTTAGAATGGTCAGTTTATAGCTCTCTTCCTTATAACTTATAAAGCAATTTCACACTGAGGTTTGCCTGTTAAAATCATCATACCTTGGTGGCTAATGTATTAACAGCTGTTTCTCTTTGTTGCAGGAGGGCATGTACTTAATTGCATTGTATTTATTCAAACATGATACCAGATTATCCAAGAACAATGTAATTTATTAAGGGAGACCGGTTCCAGACCACATCTCTGGACCCCAGTTCTCTTGAGAACATTACAATGTAGGTTTTCTTTGAGCACCGACAGTCAATGATTTCTGTTGAGCTTATAAAAAAACTATAGTCCTTTTCACTAAGTTGGGTTGAGGAAAGCCATGGACATTTTGTTCGATGCAGATTTCTCTATAATTTAGTTGGGAATCACATTAAACTTGGGGGTATATTTTAGCTACAAGACAGTTAGAATCCTGACGATAACCAGTTGTGACACAGGCTCAGACTCTGTGTGAGTGAAGAAGCAATAGAACAAGGCAGTTGTGATACTGTTACATGCTTGGGCTTTAGGCTCAGACTTCAGTGAACTAAAGTATAAAGTAGACTGTCTGGAAAACAAAGGCCAAGGCTATGTTGACCATGACACCCTAGGGACAATTAATATTTTGTTTTATCTTGCTGTTTATAAAGGGTTTTACTGTGTAACCCTGGCTAGGCTAGAACCCTCTAGGTAGAGCAGGTTGTCCTTGAACTCATGTTTGTCTGCCTGGCTTTGTCTCCTTAGGGCTGGGGTTAAAGAGCCTCTAAGAGGCTAGGCTAAGCTTCCTCTATCTAGGTCATAAGATAATGGCCAAAAGGAATCAGACAGTCTTGTTTTTTGTGTCTGTTCCATACAAATGTGGTCCTGAGGTGATTGTAGATGAAGGATCTCAGCCCTTGAGTAGTTTCCTGAGTCGAACCTAGGAAGACAAAAACAGCTTTATCTTTAAAAAGTATACCTACCAACCATCTCATTCCATCCCATGCCCTGACATGAAGACAGTGGGAACATACTGGCTTGTGCTTCCACTGAACGCAACAGGGAGTCAACAGTTGGGGAGGCATTTGCCTCTAGGTGCTTATCACCACTGTCTCTCTGTCTCTCAAGTAAAAGAGGAATGAATGGTCTAGTCAGTGCCAGTGAAAAGTCTGTGAAGTGGAGGGAAGAAAGAAATCGTGGCCTGTTTGTGGGGGGTTACTTTTGAAGGGAAGAGAATTCCAAAGGACAACATCAAGTTGAATTTGCTCCGCATGGCGCAATGGATCTGTTGCTCCAACAACCTGATCTGTGTGGGTTTAGTGGCTTGACCTTGGGGAAACTATTGAGGACTTTGAGCTCCCTCTAGAGGACAGCAGTCTAAAAAAGCTCCTAAAGTTCTTTAGGGAAAGAACCTGAAGGTAGCCTTCCCTTTTAAGTAAGAAGTTACTGCTTTATGAATGCATTATCCTCCCTTTCGTGTGTTGGGAATCAAACAGGCCCTAAAGCCTCACAAGTGCTAAGTTTCACCCCATCTGAGCATTCCCTTAGAGAATGGAGAAATGAATCTTTCTGAAAAAAATTGGATTAGTCACGTCTAAATAGCTTTGTGTGGGGCCAAAGAAAAGATAGTGAAAATGGATCCTGCCTTTTAATTGGGATATAAGTATGTAACAAGCTTTCAGTCTTGAATGGACCTTGTAACACTAACAGAGAAACAGATGTGTTTACCTGCTCTTTTCTCGCTCCACCTCTCCAATGTCTGGAAAGAACAAAGACTGGAAGATTAACCTGTACCTTGATGGGCCAAGGCAAGGTATAGGTTTGTGCCTAATTAAACATGTGAGCAAGCTGACACTGACCTGCCTAAGCCTCAGCCTAGCTGACTACTGAGGAGTTTGTTCCAGGCAAAAGTGTCAGCAGTGGTCAGATGTTCTGAGGTGCATTGTTTTATAGCTTTTATTGTGGTTCATCCTTTTATTCCTTGTCTATTCCTCTTTGCAGAACTTGTATGGATTCAGTTATTTTAAAATACAACTATAAAACAAACTGTTAATTTTATGCTAATGATTTGAATAAAACTTTGAGTGTGTGAGACACATATATGTTTGTATACGGATGTGCAAATGTCCATGTTCGGGGAGGTCACTGGTTGAGGACAAACGTCTTCTTCATGTTCACTTTATGTGGTGCTGATGTCAAATCCAGGATTTCATATATGTTAGGCAAGCAGTCCAGCAGCTGAGTTACATACAGTTCCCACTTTTTTTTTTTTTTTTTAAAGTGCTAGCATTGCCTTTTTTTCTTTAAAGTATGGGAAGACATGGATGATGAAAGCATGACAAAAGGATCCAAAAGCCAACCCTGAAGGCTTTCAATGGCTAAATGTAGAATAATTGTAATAGATTGAAATTATATTTAAATTTCAACAAAACACATACCTGTGAGGTCACAAGTGGGGTACATTTTTTGTTGTTGTTTTGGATGCATAACCACTTCTTTTCAAAGAGCTTTAAGCTTCCTCCAACCCCCTTGAATTTAGGCTGCACTTTCCTAAGCACAATGTGAGGGCCTAGGAATAACTTTCTGTAGTAAAAACCTTAGATGGACAGAGAATGGACTGTATCATCAGTAAATCGTGGACATTTCCACTCTGACCACAAGGATGTACCATAGTAATACCGTGATATAAATGGCATGCTAACGTTTGTGATTTTCCTGCTAGGAACCCACAGTTGCAGCACTACCATTATCTCACAGTCTCTGATTAAGGAATTTCCTACAGTCTACTGCCCAAGGACTCTCAAGTTAATCAAAGACAGGACAATCTGAGAAACTCCTAGGTCAAGGGAAGTAACGAGACAGTAGTAGGGTAACCTGGACGAAATTTTGGAATAGAAGAGGTACAAGGAGGAAACTGAGGAACAGCACTATTAAGTTCATTTAAAAGCTGCTTCCTTATCTGTGACACATACAGAATAGCAGTGTGAGGTGTGAACAGTGATGCCACTAGATAAGGTGTCTACAGGACTCTGTACCATCTGTGTGACCTTTCATAAATCTAAAGTTGGGAAAGTCTCTGGAAGAGTCTTAGTCTCTATCAGCTTTCTGGAGTTTTTGTTAAATGTTAGAAAAGTGAACCACCTCTTGTCTGTATATTACTGTTTACCGTTAAGCAACAGCAGACTGTTCTGTCGAAAAATGAGGGAAAGCCTGTGGTGCTTTGTAGTTTGTGTCCTGGGGGTTCATGTTCTGGCTGTATGGTCCCCAAGTGTAACCATGTAAGAAATAGTCTGTGATACATGTAACATTGTGGTGACGTTCTTGGAAGACCCTAGGTCAGTGTAGTTTATGAATTACAGGTTTTCTAACAGAAAACCATGGTCTTAGGAAAAATTGGGCAGTGTTTGCAGATATATGGCCCTTTCAAGCCTTTAATTTTTCATATTAGAAGTTTCCTATTAAAACAGTAGTATTTTTCTCCAGCCATTATACTCTTGTCCCTGCTAGATAGGTTAGAATATCTCTTAAATATGTCAAAGCATGTGCTCTGTGAAAGATCCAGTCCTGAACACAGAAACCACTGCCTATTTTTTTGTCATTCCCTAGTGGTTAGTGACTTGCAGGGCATTGTTGAGATTGGTAAAAAGAAGGAGGAAGCTTTTCAGGACAGGAGAGAGAGAGAGAGAGAGAGAGAGAGAGAGAGAGAGAGAGAGAGAGAG
>JANHMN010000001.1:210512918-210531039 GCA_030674055.1 Rhabdomys pumilio | reverse complement strand
GAGAGAGAGAGAGAGAGAGAGAGAGAGAGAGAGAGAGAGAGAGAGAGCGAGCGAGCGAGCGAGCGAGCCTGGCAGCCTGAAGATGGGACAGGTAGCTAGCTAGTTCTCTTCTTATAGCTCTCAGATGATAGTGAGCATTTGAATCCATTACTTTAAACATCGGTGATATAAAGTTATGAAAGTGAAACTTGAATGGCTAGTAATACTTGCAGAATACTATATGCCTTAGATATACCCATGAAGGCTTTCAATCCAGAAAGCATGATAACAAGTAAGTGAAATACCAGATTAGGATTACAGAATGAATGCCTGGGATAGGATTCCAGTGTCTGGATTTTGTTACTTTGCGTGACAAACTTATATTCACATGGTAAACATAACTCTTTTGATTGTACAGTGCTACAAACTTTGAGAAAAACCAGTCACAGTCATTACCACAATTGGTACGCCAAGCAGTTGAGTCACTCCAGAAGCTCCAAGCCCTCTAGTGTGCATCTCATACCTGACCTGGCAATCAACTAGTGGTCTCTTGTTTCAGCCTCTTCTGCCATTTGCAGTTAGCTTTATTCACTTAGCCCAGGGCATCTTGAGCTGTATCCTGCTATTGCTTATATCAGGATTTATTCCTTCTTACTGTGACATTTCATGTGTGAGTGTCTAGGTTTTTAGTTTTGTTTTACTTGGGTAAGTACTCAGTGAGTCAACATGATAAGAGTTTTAAGTTTTAAGTATTTGTATTAGTTTTCTTGTAACTGACTCCCCCCCCCCCCCAAAAAAAATAGGGATGATAAAAGCTTGTTTTGGCTTACAGTTTGAGGCGATACAGTCTCATGCCAGGGAAGGCAGTGGTGTCTTTTAATCCTGTGTCCACAGTCAAGAATCAAAGCCTGCATTGCCCCTCCCCTGGTTTTATTCAGCTTGAGACCACAGCCCCTGAGATGGTTGCCACCCATGGGTCTTCCTCCTCAGGCAAACTACTCCCAAAACAGAAGACATAAGGAGGTATGTGTCCTAGGTGCTAACAACTTTGGTCAGATTGACACTGAAGACTCACCGTCTCAGTGCTGAAGTGCTGCACACCGCGTATTGAGTGCCTTACAGTGCGTAAGTGATGATTGCTGTGTCAGCAGATCGCTACTGCCTTTTGCTTTGTTCTCATTTAGTTATTTGAGTAGTATATAAGAGTATTCTGGTATTCCCATGGAAGTGATACGGTAATGGCTTTCATCTCTTACCTGTCTCTCTGTCTAAGCTCTGGTCATTTGTTGTCAGTTTTTGAATATTGTCCTAACAGTATCAAATGACTTTGTAACTTTTAGAAAACTGGTATGATGGCAGCTTTCTGATTCATAGCTTTTTGGTCCTGAGATGTTCAGTCACACAATAACCTCTGCTGAGTTACTAAACTAACACTAGTTTTCAGAAGTAGGATTAAGAATTATCTTCCCTTGATGTTTATGAGTCTTAAGGTTACAATTAAAAATGCATAGCAGCTGGGAACATGGCTCAGCATGAACTTGGCTTTTATTTTGTATGTTGAAGTACAGCTTGCAGGCCCCTACAACCCAGATGACTAGGCAGACACACTTCAGCAATTTATCCAAGTTGAGTCTTCTTCCCTTTATTTGTACTTACTTACCTGTTGGTTCTGGGGCTGAGATGGCTTCTGTGTGCTATTAAGAGTGTGCTTTGCCAGTTGTGGGCCTGGCACACGCTGGTAGGATTTGCTGAAGGAGGCAGAGATGGGAGGATCACAAGTTTGAGGCCACTCTGAGCTACACATTTTACAGTCAGTCCTAAGTTTAATATAAGGAGGCATCTCTGCATATTTATTTGGCCTATGTGCTAGGATTAATTTTTGTCTTTCATATTTCTCCTTTGGCATTACGATTATCATTTGTTTGGTTTTTGATGCAGGGTTTCTCTGTGTAGCTCTGGTTATCCTGGTATTCACTTTGTAGAGCAGGCTGGCCTTGGATTTATAGAGATCCTTGTGCCTCTGCCTAAGTGCTGAGGTTAAAGGTTTGTGCACCACCACCTTTTTTTTTTTTTTTTTTTTTTTAGGTTTTTCGAGACAGGGTTTTTCTGTGTGTCCTGGCTGTCCTGGAACTCACTCTGTAGACCAGGCTGGCCTCAGAAATCCACCTGCTTCTGCCTCCCAAGTGCTGGAATTAAAGGCGTGTGCCACCACCGCCCAGCAATATTTATTATTCTTAACAGGGTAATTGTATATAACTCTAGAGTTCCCTACATAGGCCAGGCTGGCCTCAAACAATCTTTGCTTTTGCCACTCTTATTTTTGAGATGGTATTTTTCACCTAGAGCCCATCTAGATAGGCATTTCACCCATGAGCTGTTTGTCTTCACTCCTTGGTAGTTTTGTGAATGTGTGTCTGTGTTTTCTTTTTCAATTTTTAAATATTTATTAAATCCTTATGAATATATTGTTCATCTTTCTTGCAGAGGTGAAATTTAGAATATGTAATCACTCAGAACCCTTGGTTCCTTTGGTAGTGGGTGCTGTGTTAAGTGCTTAGTTATTGCTCAGTCATTACTGAGGTATAAAATTGTTTGGTTCTAGGTGCTTTGTTGAGTACAGGTATTTTTTTGGGGTGTGAGGGAGGCAGCAAATCGAAAACTTAGTCCTTTATCTTCATTCCATGATTTACAGAGTCCTATGCTACTGAGCCCATGGCCCCTTGGCCTTGCCTTGTGTGTAGCACCACTCCCTAACATACTTGATATCTGGAGTTCTCCATTGTTTCTCTGTGCATGGAAAATGAAAAACAATTTAGTTAGTGCTATGAATAGGAAATAGCTATATTTAATGCTCGCTTGGTATGTTGTAGTTCCGTATGTGTCCATTAATGTGTTTGGAGTCATTTTTATGTATAATTTATTTTATTACTGTAAGTATCCAATTCTTATAAGAACTAAGGTTGTTGGACCTTCTCTGAATTTACTAGCTAACCAGCTAGTAACTTACCTTTAGTTTTTAGTACTGGGCTCCAGGAAGATGCTTATAAGGAGAGTGGTGCCGTAGGTTTGAACTTGAGTCTACAAGTCCCTTTCACACCTGTTGTTTATTGGGTATTTGGCACACGTTCAGCTTCCAGTTTCAGAAATCTTGCTTATCTGTACTGGTTGGTTTAAAGTCATTTTCATTTAAAATTATAAAACCAGCGAGTAACTGCATTGCCTCACAGCTCAGAGTTGAACTATGGTGAAAATGATAGGGCTGAGGGTTTGCTCATTAACATGTGGCATTTGTCACTAATTGTTACAGCTTCTGTATGCCACAGGTGCATGTTTTCCTTTGAGTTTTAAAACAAATGTTAAAGTTTGGAATTTTTGGCTATCTGTCATCTTATCTGTTTATTATGCCACACAAAGGACTTTCAGAAAAGTAGATGACAAGAACAGGCAAGGTAAAAATAGTCCACTAATGCTGCTGTCAATCACACCCACCAAAAGAAGTGATTATTTCACCTGCAAAGGGCATGTCTGGATGATAATAGTTTAAAAAGGAGATGTTATATTCATAGAATGAATCCATTATAAACTCAGTTTGAATTGATGTAGGAACTGATGAAGCCTTTAACGACTTTTCTTTTGTTGCATAACTTATAAATCTATGTGTTTAAAATTTGCTGAATGTTAAGTTGATAAGTGTTTGGGGACTGGGGTTGTGTGTGTGTGTGTGGGGTCTCTTTTCACTAACCATATTGGAATGTTTTAAGATTAGTAAGACAGTCTTGATTGTAAAATAACATTTCCTAAAGATTTATTTATTTATTTACTTATTTCATGTATGTGAATACATTGTTGCTACCTTCGGACACACCAGAAGAAGGCATCAGATCCCATTACAGATGGTGTGAGCTACCATGTGGTTGCTGGGAATTGAACTTAGGACCTCTGGAAGAGCAGTCAGTGCTCTTAACCACTGAGCCATCTCTCCTGCTTGTAAAATAATATTTTTATTGTCCTTAGAAAGATTCCTTTTTTTAAAAAAAGAGTATTTTGATCTTTGCTGTTTCTTATTTATGAGAACATAATGTTCTATTCTGGGCGATATGTCACATTTAGTATAATGATTCTGATCGTGGTGTCACTGCGATTGCTTTTTATAAAATATAGAATAATTTCTTAAATCTAAAGAGTGTTCCCATGTTAATAGCTTTCATGACAATTCTCTTTTCAGCTTGTTTGTCATAATGGTGTGTTTTCTCATTAACTATTTTCTTCGTACCTAAGAGTGTATATATTACTGACTTTTTAAGAATACAATTTGGATTTGTGACTATTTGAATTCCATCTGAAATTATTCTTATATTAAAAATGTTCCCTCTCCTATAATATCTGTCTTAGAGTTTTGTTGTAGGTTTTTGTTTGTTTTTGAGACAGGGTCTTATGTACTAAAGGCTGGTCTCAAAGTCCTGATCCTCTCGCCCCTGCCTCCCAAGAACTGGGTTACTGGCCTGCACCACTACGTTGGTTTCTTTCTGCCCTGATTTTGAAGGCTTCGAGTTTGTATAAACAAGCCTAGCAGCAGAGGTGGGCTCTTGAGTCTTCAGAGTTGGATCTATAGTTAACGCTTCCAGCAAACAAAACCAAAAATGTCAGTGTCATCATGCTCATTAAAAGTATGTAAATAAAGACAGGTATGGAGGCACATAAGTTTAACTCCAGCATTCAAGAGGTTGAGGGTGTAGGATAGCAAGTTTGAGGCCAACTTGAACTACTCAGCTAGTCCTTGTCTTGGAAAACCAAACCAATAAACAGTATTGTTAGAAAATTAATAAAATAATTGTTTGGTGTTGTTTTCAAAAAATGCTTCAGGATGTCCGGGAAGGAAAATAAGTTGTGAGGAGTTTAAAACTGCCAGGCCACAAGAGGCCTCTTTTCCAAAGAACCCACCGAACCATTTCAAGATGGTTGAGTGGGTAAAGTGAAGGGGAGAACCTGTTCTACAAACCGACCTCCACATGCACACCCTGTTCACCCCGTACAGGTCACACATGCACATGGTTATAATAAATCTAAACAACGCTAGCAAGTCTCACAAATAGGTGGTTGTTATTTTCTCATTCACAAATTAAGTGAAATATTTACAAACCTGGCATTTATTATTAAATAAATGATTGGTTGAATGGTTTCCAGTTGGTTTATTTGGGGGATCCTCTCCCCCAAATGGAAGTGTTTTACAGAAAGACTTTAGATCTCTTTGTTTCTGATGTGCATAGACCTAGAATACTGTTAGGAACATCCTTAGTGAGTTGAAGGTCAAAAACTGATGTCTTTTTGTTTTTGTTTCAATTATACAGCAGATATAATTTCTACAGTAGAGTTTAATCATTCTGGAGAATTACTAGCCACAGGAGATAAAGGTGGGAGAGTTGTCATCTTTCAACAAGAGCAGGAGGTAAGTACTGACAGTTCAGTGTCTCCTTTGCAGTTTGATCTTGAGACTGGAGGTTTTGCAGGAGAAATCCAGCTTTAACCCTGAACCCTGAGTAAATATTTGTCTGCAGATAGCTTATGGTTTCTCTTAGCTGTGTGTGTGTGTGTGTGTGTGTGTGTGTGTGTGTGTGTGTGTGTGTATGCCTTTGTTGCTTTTATTTGAAAAGCCATTTTAATTGTAAAAACCTTCGGTTAGAGACGAGGGTAAGAAGTCGTTGATTAATCCAAGACATAGCCGGATTTGAAACCTTTACCCTTGGTAATAAGTTGACCTCTCATGGCCTGGTTGCTTTGTGTAATTGAGGGTAAGGTTGACTGGAAGAAAGTCAGCCAAATTACTTTTCAATCAGTTCATACAAAAACCGTTACTAGCCCTTAAAAGTTTGTGTTGTGCTTGCACCTATGTGATTGTAATTAATGCATTAACACAGTGCTGGCTTTTAAAATACGTTTTTTTGGATACTGTTCCTTTTCCTCTTAAAAATGAAAATTTTAAATACAAAGTCTATAGTTAAGTACATTTCAGTTTTGTTTTTCTTACAATTTATGCACACTTGTAAATCTGATTGACAGGATTTTTCATAAGAATTTTATATGGACACAGTTTGTCATACTGGATATTTCCAAGCTTGCTCCAGTCATTTTATGTTAAGGTGTAACCTTTAAGACAATTGGCTTTGAAACATCTGTCCCTGTCTGTCTGTAACATACTCAAAGAATTTAATGTTGATAAATTGCAGGATTTTACAAATGTCTAAATCAAAACACAGGGTAAGGTTTTAAAGGATTGTAAAATTCCTTAAATAAGCAAAGAATCTAGTAATAATACGACTACTTTGCACTTCTATAGCGCCTTTGACCTGAGGATCTCAAAGTGCTTTAGAAACACTAATGAATTAATCCTCACAACACCCAAGTGAGGTAGGTAATTTAATTTTAAAAGAAATGATTAATAGTGTCTGAATAGAAGATGCACAAACACTAAATATGTCTCCTTTCATTTAATCTTTTGGTTGGAAGAAAGTAAGAAAAGTAAGATTGGAGCCCGACAGAGTGATCTTTGGGAAGGGAGGCTGAGTCAGGGTTTTGTTTCTGGATTTGTTTTAGACCGGGGTGTCAGATGTCTCTGACTGGCCTAGATCTTACTGTGTAGCCAAGGATGGCTTTGAACTTCTGATGCCCTTGCCTCTACTTCTGGAGTGATGGGATTATGGACCTATAGCACCATGCTGAAGATGGATTTTTACTGGGGATGGACTTTACACTGCAGCAACGTGCCAACTGAGCCACATCCCCAGCCCGTTTGCTTTAGTTTCGAACAGGTAGAAACTTGACCATAATTATCTTTAAAAGAAAGTGAAATTGGACTTATTTCCTTTCTTTACAAATAAAATATTAAATTAGAAATATATAGCCAATCTCTAGAACTTGTGGCATGTCTTTTCTTTCTTTTATTTATTTATTCATTCATTCATTTATTTATTTGCTTGCTTACTTATTTGGAGACAGTATATCATATAGCCTAGGCCTGCAGTGAATTTGGCAGAGAATTTGAATTTGAGCCTTTGGCTCTACTTTCCAAGTCCTGAGATTATGAGTATATGCCACTACAACTGGTTAGAGAGAAAGTTCGAGAATAACTTCAATTACTGTGCTTAGTCTCCAAGGCAAAGGGCAATGCATACAGGCTTTCTGGAGGGTGGGGGCCCAGTTCTGGTTTCTTGCTGAGGTTGCTGCTATTTTAAAATGAAAGTTGTCAGCTAAAAGCTAACTTGGAAATATTTTGCATGTGGATGAAGTCATTTCCACCTTCTGTAGGTGTTAATTTGTTATTAAAGTCAAATCAGATGCTAAAAGGGCAGAAATTTAGCATAAATGTGGCAAATGATTGCTTTTATATGAGTTTAGTAGTTATCAAAGCACTCTAGAATCTTTGAAAAAGGACCAGTGATAGTGCTTGGTAACAAAAACCTGACAAAGGAAGTTGTTTAAACATTTTAAGTATGTCAGAAAATAAGCCCGAAATTCATATCAGAGAGTGTCTCGGATGGTGAGACACCATGGTGGCCAAAGGTCCTTCAGCCAAGCCTGATGACCTACAGCTTGGTCCATAGGACTCGGTCAAAGGAGCTGCCAGACAGCTACAGGGTCATCCGGCTTCCTTTTGGGGGCTGTGGCTCACCCCCACCAGAAAGAAACAAATGATGGTCTTTAGAAAAGAAAAGAAAGTAAAGCAGTTTCTTATTTTCTGAAATCTCTCCAAAGATTTTGAAATGTTATTTTAAATAAGTATGGTTTGAGGAAGAATTAGTAGAATGGATAACTTTTTGGTAATCACGCCATGATATGAAAAGAATTCTTTTCATGTTTTATATACATTATTTTGAGAATCACTTAGTATATATAAAATATACTTTTAAGTTTTGGTTAAGTAACAGTGAAGACTTCCCCCCAAATCTGCATGTTGTTGGTATTAATTGATGTGTTTCTGCTAATTAATCTTGCATACTGTAAGCTGCGTCTTAGGGAGTAACTTTGGGTCTGTCAGTGATTGGTTAATGAGCGTGTATGCAAGGTCTGAGGGAGTCACATCTATATTGGTGAAAGTGTGTTCCTGGAAAAGGGAAAGGGGCTACGATAATCTTTTCCTAATTTTTAGGTTATTTCCCAAAAAGTTTCATAACAAGGGTATCTTGCTTATTTTAATAGAGAAATTGAGGCACAAAAGTAAAGAGATTTTTCTGAGGTGATCATAGCCATGGTGTGGTCAGTTAATCCTTACAGTGTATCCTAAAGTAGATTACCTGTCTTCCTAATTTGGTTTTACAATTTAAAATAGCTTTTGAGAACAAAGGAGATATCTGAAAGCTTTGTTTTTGATGATAACAGTACAGGTTTTAGAAGGTTTTAGGGCTGCCTTTTGGTTTGTAATGGGTTTTGTGGTTTGCATGGATGTTCAGTTGAGATGAGCAGTTGAGCTATGACTGGTTTGCTTTTTTTTCTATTGAGACATTCTTGTCTTACTGTCACTCTAGGTGACCTAGCTGTAGACCAGGCCTCAAACTCACAAGGATTCTCCTGCCTCTGTATTCTGAGATTAAAGGTGTACACCACTATAGTTGCTGGTTTCTTTTTAACCAATATTTTTTGTTCTTTGAGATTTTCATTCTTATATACATATTTTAACATTTATTTCTACCTTGCACTCTAACCCCTCCCGTCTTTGTTTCCTCTCCTTCCTTCTCTTATAAACCCACAGTCCTGTTACTGCTGCCCATATGTATACATGGGTGTGAGGCCATCCAGAGGATTCTGGGCAACCTACCACTGGCCACATCCTGAAAGAAAAATGACTCCTTCCTCCCCCAGCCTTCACCAGCTGCCAGTAGATCTTCAGTTAGGGATGGAACCTCATAAGTCCCTTCTCCATCCATGCTGAAATGCTGACTGGCTTGATCCTTGTTTAAGTCTTGTGCAGGTAACCACTTCTGCTGTGAATTTACTAGTGCTACAGCCTAATCTTGTCCAGAAAAACATTTCACAGCGTCCTTCTCAACTTCTAGCTGGTTCATTCTTTCCACCCTTGCTGGGATGTTTATTGAGGTGAAGGTAGGGGTGGGAAGATAATATACTTAGGGCGGAACACTCATGGTGGCTTAATTCTTAAGCTGGTCTCTCTGTATTATTAACTGCTGCCCACTGCAAAAAGAAAGCTTCCCTAACCTAAGTAGAGAGTGTAACTAATCTATGGGCATAAACATAAATATTTAGAAGGCAGTTTGATAGCATGAGCATTTAGCAAAATAACATAGTAAGACCACCCCTTCCACCTTCAGCTTTTGACCTTCTTAGCCATTGGCCTCTGGCCAAGTTTACAGCTCCACACATGAATTACCTCCTGTGGTACAAGCCTCAAATTCAACTACTAAGTAGTTGTACCTCTGTAAGAGCCATTCCATTGTGGTTAGGTGAACATGTCTTGTAAGGTTGGTGTTGTAGCAGGTAAGGTCCAGTGCTGGTTAAGAACACTGATACCTCTTCTTCCCCAGCAGACTGTGTAGCTTGTCTTTCCTCTAGGTAGCCAGTAGGGAAGTTTCTCCATTAGTTCCAGATTCATTTTTTTGTACTATAATTGGTCTGGTGTTTTGGCAGTAAGGTCTTTCCATCTAGTTATGGTGGACAGCCAATTGCAATAACAATAGCCTGTGTTGTTTTGGGTGCTTCTGGAGCCTCCTTGACTAATGACTTGTAGGGAGGTAACCCTACATAACCTGTATCTTCTGGGTGCAGCATCATCCAACCAGGTGTCCTTCAAACCCATTGTTTTTAAATTTGATATAACATTTCTATACCAAAAATTATTTTATACAAAAATATATTTTTACAAAGTTCTGGAAAGCTTTGCCTCTTGGTGTTAAGCAATTGAATGGGGTCACTTCCTTGATTTATTACTATTTTTTTCCAGATGTTTGTTATTGGTACGTTAGTTCACCCAAAGTGTTGATCAGGTCTGAGAACTTTCTGGTGGTTTTTTTGGATCTCAGGTATAGAATCATATCATCTGCAAATAGAATTATTTGACTTCTTCCTGTCCTGTTTGCATTCCTTTTATTTGGCTCCTTTTTTTATGTTTATGATTGGTTTGCCTGAATGTATGCCTGTTCATCATGTGTACACCTGTTGCCTGTGAAGCCCAGAAGAGGGCGCTAGATCTCTTGGAACTGGAATTAGAGCTGGGTGTTTATTGACCGTGGGTTCTTTAGAAGAGTAGCCAGTGTTCTGACCCACTTGAGCCCCTAGTTCTCTTACTACCCTGGCTAAGAATTACATCACTGTATTGAATAGGGGTGAAGAGAGGAAACACTCTTGTCTTACTCCTGGTTTTATTGTAAATACTTTGAGGTTTTCCCCTTTTAATGTTAGTAATAAGTTTGTCTTATATACCCTTTATTTTGTTAAAGTACATTGTTTCTATTCCAGTTATCTTCAGGACTTTAACATGAAATGATGTTGAAATTTGTCAAAAGCCCTTTCTGCATCTATTTTGATGGTCATGTGATTTCTGTCCTTTAGTCCATTTGTGTAATTCATAACATTTATTGTTGGTCTGGGGAATATTGTTCTTACATCTTTGGTGTTGGTGTTAAGGTAATGCTAATAAAAAGACTTTGGTAATATGTCTTTCTTTTCTACTTTATGGAATGCTTTTGGAAAGCATTGGTATTCTTTGAAGGTCTAGTAATACTCTCCAGTGAATCCATGTAGCTCTAAACTTATTTTAATTGGGAGACTTTTTTTTTTTTTTTAATCATCTTAACAAGAAAGGGTTTCACTATGTATCCTGGCCATTTTTACCTACTGAAAGGGATGTGCCACAATCCCTGGCTAAAATTATAGTGTATGTGTCTGTCTGTTTGTCTGTCTGTGTCTGTTTTAGTCTAGTTCTATTGCTGTGAAGGGACACTATGACCATGGCAGCTTGTGTAAAGGAAAATAATTTAATTGGGGCTGGTTTACAGTTTCTGGGATTTAGTTCATTATCTTCATGGTGGGCAGCATGTCAGCATGCATACAGATATGGTGCTGAGAGTTGTGTATCTGGAAGGGCAGGTAGCCAGAAGAGACTAAGACACACTTCTTCCAGCAAAGTCACACCCACTCCAGCATTGGCCTATGGGGGCCATTTTTACTCAAACTATCAAGTGTGTTTCTGGGTGTGTGCATTTGTACATGTGCTGCACATGTGGAGTAGCTTCTTTCCTTTCACCATGGTCACTTAGGAAGTTGAACTTTGATGTCAGGCTTAGAGGCAACTTGCTGCTGAGCTGTCTTTCAGTCCCCAGTTGGGAGATGTTTGTTTTGAGACATGATTTCTCTGCCTAGCCCCAACTCTCCTGGAACTCACTCTGTAGACCAGGCTAGCCTGGAACTCAGGGATCCACTTTTTTCTATCTTGAGTGCTAGGATTAAAGGCATGTGCAACTGCACCCAGATAGTTGAGATTTTTAGTTACTGCTTAAATATCACTGCCCTGTGATAGATGTGTTCAAATTGTTTCTCATCTTGATTTGGTAGACGAGTTGTCTAGAAATTCATACATTTCCTTTTTTAGGTAAGACCTAAAAGTTTTCCGAATTTTATTGGTATGCACTGTAATGCATTTGTTTCCATTTCTAATTTTATTAATTTGGATCTTCTCTTTTAGTTAGCTTGGCTAAGTGTTTGCCTGTCTTATTTTTCTTTTCATAGACCCAGCTCTTTGGCTGATTGTATTGTTGTTTTGTTTCTGTTTCATTAGTTTATTCTCTGATCTTCACCATCTTTCCACTTACTGAATTGTTGCTTTCCAGAGTTTTAAGGTGCGTGCATCATTAAGAGAGTTCTCTAACTTGTTAATACAGGAGTTAAAAACTTTTCTCCTAATGCTGCCTTAATCATGACACAAGGCTTTGGATAGGTTAATGCTTTCATTTTTATTTGACCCTAGAAATGGTTTTCTTTCCTTTTTCAGTTCTTAAGAATTTTACTCATCCTTCAGTGTGCTGTTTAATTTCCATGAGGTTGTGTATGCTTAAGTGTTGTTGCTGTTAGCTTTGTGTCTCCACTATGATCATTTAGAATGCAATGAATTGTTTGTCTTCCTTTGTTTAAGACTTGCATGCTGGGCGTAGTAGTGCCCACCTTTAATCCCAGCACTCAGGAGGCAGAGGCAGCACGTAGATCTCTCTCACTGTCCACTTGATGGGCTGTCCCCTTAGTCAGTGTGAAGTGGTCTTCACACCCCTCCCCCTTCTTAAGTGATCAGAACACTTTTTTTCTGTTCTTTCACCCTAAATTAATCTTTGGTTGTGAGTTACATTTCTTGGGGTTAGCAAATTGATGGCACCTGTTTTTTTTTTTTTTTTTTTTCTTTTATCCAGTTGTAATCAATGGCTTTTGAATGAAGAATTGATCGTTGATATTTAGAGTAGTTATTAAAAATATGTATTGGCTTCTGCTATTTTGTTGCTTTTTGTAGTGTTCGATGTTTCGTTTTCTTTGTCCCATTTAAACTATTACTCTAGTGTGATTTATTCTTCCTGTGACCTTGTAGATGAGTTTGCTTTTCTCTTACCAGATATTTTCTGTAAAGCTGACTTCCTGGTCATACATTGCTTTTTAGTCTTTCGTTGTTTTTGTTTTGAGACAGAATTGTAGACCAGGCTGGCCTCAATCTGCCTGCCTCTGCCTCCACTTCTAGAAACCTGGGATGAAAGGTGTGTGTCACCACTGCCTGGCTTATTTAGTCCATTTTAGTCATGGAAAGTTTTTTGTTCTACCATTATAAGAGCTTGCTTTGCTAGATGTAGTAGTCGTGGTTGGCATTCATAATTTTTCTGAATTGATACTTGCCTTTGCAAGTTTCCGTTTTGCAGTAGATGGACTTGCCTCCATATGTGAGTTAGTTTTCATTCTTGTTGTTTTGAGATTACTTTCTTTGTTTTGTGTATTTGCTGTTTAAATTACGTTTTGATGGGGTGGTTCCTTTCTGGTTGTCTGTGTCCGGTATGCCTCCTGTATCTTGATTATTATCTATCTTTCTAACTGGCCATGTGGCTATTCACAGTTAAATTTATTAAAGAAGAGATAAGCCCATGGTAGTCACGGTGGTGAAATAATAAAGAACAAATAATGTAAGACAGCTAGGTTTGCAGCAATGCTGCTGTTATTCCCAAGGCCTCCACCTAGGATTCTAGTACCCACTGTTCTAATGGGATGCAATCCTAGAAGTGCTGACACATGTAAGGTGTAAAAATGGATTGGGCTTGGACTTTTCAGTAGTGCAGTTCATGAAAATAACCAATAGACCCATTCTAAAAGCTGAGAAGTGAGTGAATGAACAAAGAAGTGAGCTGTTAATCCCATTCATTCTGGTGCACACCTGTATTCCAGCACAGGGCAGGCTGGTGTGGGAGAATCAAAGGTTTGAGGCAATCCTGGTTCATAAAGCAAAACTGTGGAGTGAATGAATGAGTTGAGTGAATAAATTTCTCTTTGATTATAGTATTTTAGGTGTTCAGTTTGTGCCCAGTGGTTAACCTGTGGCAGGTAGAAAACAGCTTTTGACACTATTGACCTAGAATTATGGTATGCTCACCTTTATATCTATAATGTGTTTTTGAGATAGGCCCTGGCCTTCCAGTGGATCTGCACAATAGGTCAGAATCCAAGCTTGCCTCTTCACATGTGTGGCTTTTTTGTGTCTCCTCGTCCCTGTGCAGTGTAGCGCTGCCTTACCTACTCAGCTTTATTGGAAGTGTGTGGTTTGGGTTTTGTACTGTTTTGGGTGAATAGAAGAAGTATGTCTTGGAGCTTCTCTTTGGAAGCTGTTTCTGTGTTGCTAGCTATGCATTCTGCTAAGTCCTTTCTGTTCCAAGTGCTGTTCCTCAGGCAGAAATTGAAGGCTTGCTGTATTCCAGACACTAATACAGGTGTTGAGGATAAGCCACTTGTAAATTTGTTAGGCAAAATCTGACACACAGAGCGCATGGTGAAGAAAATAGATTTTTGTGGTGATCAAAAACTAAGAAAGTAGGGATGTTAAAAGGCCAAGCAAGAAAACTCAAGCACAGAACATGTTAGAATGCATCAGAATTCTCTGTGGTGGAGGAGAGCTATTTACTTCATTTTTTTGTTTTAAGTAAATCCCAGAAAGTCACCTTCTGACGTTGATGGGTGTTGAAGGTAAGACACACATCTGTTTCTTCATACTTCCACTGTCTTGGGTCCACTAGAGAGCAGAGCAGCCATGGTTGCATAGGTTCTTCAGTGGAGGAAAGCCCAGGGCCGACTGCAAGCTCACCTCTGCTGCAAGCTCACCTCTGCAGTCTGAGGGCTTTTTTGTGCTAGGCCATCTATTCTATTACTTTGCCTTGGGAGTGAGTTTCTCTTCTGTAGTGTGGCTTCCTTTAACCTTAAGATAACAATTTCCTCATGGACATTTTTTTCTTTAAGGGTAAGGGTGTTTCTTGTAGTCTATAACTGCCAGACTTCTTTTTTTGTTTTAGGTTTTTGTAATAGATGGAAATCAGGTGTGAACCTTGTGTCAGATTCTTGAGTAATCTTTACAATGGTATTTTGATTGTGTTTCTGAAAATTTTGTTTTCATAGGTTTATGGTTTTCATGAAATAATTCAGTGTGTAGCTTCTTATTCTGTACACTGGGTACTTGAAGTGCGTACTTTCAACATGGGATTCTGTTCCCATGTACTGTATGCCATTGTTTAACTGTATTAAAAAACTAAAACAGTATTCACATTAATAACTCAGTTGTACTTTCATTTATTATTTCATATGAAGCCCTTTGGGTAAATTTAGGTGTAAGATTAACAGCATGTGATACTTGAGTATACAGAAAAAACAAATACATTACGGAATTTGCCATATGAGTGTGGCACAGCAACACACCACAAGTTTGGATCTGTTCTTGGTACATTTTGAAGACTTCACAGTTTTGACCAGCCCATTCACTAATGATTGACATATGACTCAACAGTCCTGACTGCACTGCTAGAAGGAACAAACCAAAGCATGTGTTTCCAAGATAATTTAACAGGTTTCTTCTGGTGTCAATGGGAAGATGGCTGTTGTGCTAGCTATAAACATTTCACTTAACTTGGTTTTCATTAAAGTGATTGCTTATCTATACAGTTGTATTTTCATTTAACCTACTTTTTCAAAGATTCTAGTAAGATTTTTTTTTTTATTTTTTTTATGAAAATGTTTCTGATTGTGATAGGTCACAAGATGAAATTGTGTGATTATAATTTTTTCTTTTGCTAGGTCACCAGTGTTAACTGAAGTACTTCACAATTTATATTAAATCCCTTCAATTGAACAAGTGTTTCTCAGCAGACTGGCACTAAGTGAACCAAAAGCATCAGTGTGTAAAGTTCCTGTGATCAGAAAGAGCTTAGGAGAATAAGTCATGAAGCAGAGGTTCAGGCAGGCATTGCCAGGGTTCTGTTATATACTTAATTGGCAGCAAAGTTATCTGTAGCGGGGCTGACATGGGTCATTGGGTTTATTATGAGAGCATCTTTCTTAAGGGCTTTTGAGTAGTGAAATATAGAAAGGAGGCTTCAGAAAGGACAAGAAAACCAAACATCACATTAGATAACAGAGCAGACAAAATTGTGTTCCAGCTAGCTGTTCCTCAGCAGTGTCTTCCTAATACATTTTAAATGGTATCTATTACTGTGAATGTTCAGTTTTCTTCTTTAACAGTATGACCATGCTATTTAATACACAAGTTAATCCAATCAGTCTGTATTTGGTCTACTGTTTCCCTTTTAAATGCAGCTCACTTAAGTGTTTCCTTCTTACTCTTTATAAAGCTTTCTTTCTCCTTTAAGGCCTTTAAATACAGAAAACAGTACAATGGCATATATGATAGAACTGCCTAGTTGGGGTATCTACAGTTGTCAGAGTCTGTTGGAGTTGATTATGGTTTCATATGTTTCTCAACATAGTCCAAATATTTTTTTCTGTTGTAGAACAAAATCCAGTCTCATAGCAGAGGAGAATACAATGTTTACAGCACCTTCCAGAGCCATGAGCCAGAATTTGACTACTTGAAAAGCTTAGAAATAGAAGAGAAGATCAACAAAATTAGGTGGTTACCCCAGAAAAATGCTGCCCAGTTTTTATTGTCTACCAACGGTAAGTATGCATCTTTAGTTTTCAGCATCACACGGCCACATGTAGAAGATACAGGCCCTTCCCTGTACAGAATGTAAAGTCTACTGCTTTTGCTTCTTTTTTTGTTAACTTGCAAATTTCAGATTTATAGGTACTAATTTTTATCTAGGCTGGTTTTATTTCTGTCTCCTTTGGATGGTCCTGAATACTGAGTTGAATATTCCTTACCAACAGACACAGGAAGCAGTGTCTGTGTTACAACACTGTTGTGAATGTATATTAACATGGTAACTTGGCAGGTAGAGCCAGTGCTCAAAAAACTGTTTATTTCCTTTCCAAACTCTACAGAAGATGATTTCTGCGCCAGGATGATTTCTAGGAGAGTACCCTTCTTCCTTGACTTTTGCTGGCTTATCACTTTGTTCTCTGTAAGCCACACGGATGGAGGAAGGTTCTTCTCATTAGCTGTACTTGTGTAAGGAAAGGTGTTAGAGAGGGTTAGAGCTGTGTGAGACGTTGGTTGGCCAGATTTTGAAGTTCTGCATGACAAATTAAAAGTTGGATGTTTCTCTCTCTCTCTCTCTCTCTCTCTCTCTCTGTGTGTGTGTGTGTGTGTGTGTGTGTGTGTGTGTGTGTGTGTTGTGTATAAAATGTGGCTTGGCTTATCAGTCAGGACCTTGAGATTGAAGAGATGAGGATGATAGATACTTAGAGATCTGGGTGTAATGGTCTATTAAAACTTTTAGGCTGATAGATATGAGCAGAAATCTCACATTTTCTCATCTAACTATTAATAGAAGCAAACCTTAACACTTACATCTTTCTATTTGCAGAGTGTGTAGACTCATGACTACTTAGGGTAACACAGTGGGATATTTAGAGTCCCCTTTCTGCACTTTTGTACCCTGTGGTTTACTGTATTGAATTTATGGAAGTCCAGCGCATAAAGCATTGCCACTCCTGATCATGCCTCCCTTAGCGACCCATTTTCTCTCAATTAAATTTTTTTACCCTCTGCCTTCTTCTCTTTTTACATAAGTGGTATTTTCTTTGTGTTTATGAGGCAAGGGAGGCAATGAGACAGTCTTGCATTGTAGCTCAGGCTAGCTTTGAAGTCTTGATATCCTACTTCTGCCTCTCAAATATGGGCATGCCCACTGTATCCCATATCTTCCCGAAAGAAAGTGACATAACCAGGCTGCAACTCGTCATTGCATCCTTGGTAGAAGCAACAGATGATAGCTTCTAGTCTTGCTTCCATTTTGATCTATGTGGTAAGCTGAGGTACTTCAAGTAGCACTTAGGTGCTTTTTTGTCTTGGTAAAATGTATATGAGAATACATCAATATTTGAAACTAAAGTCTGAACATAATTCCAAGGTGATATGTGTGTGTATATATACATGTAGTATACTGTTATATGCATCCTTGAATCACAGTGATTTTTGTCTTGAAGGAATTGAGGATTTGTTTTTAGTCACTGTTTTCAGCCCCCTGTTTTATATTTAGGTAGTCCCTGATCCAAGAAGAGAAAAGGCAGATTCAAAATAATCCTACTGTGCTATCACGGAGACTGGTCTTCCATAAGATATGCTGGGATAGGATCTGAGGAGCTAGGCCTTGTCACGTGATTGAGCTCAGTAATAGGCACTGCTGAGTCCATTGCTTATTTTCTACCTTAATATTAAATACTGGGCAAGTTTGTGCACATAGATATGTGTTTATACCCTTGAAACAGTTCTAAGTATTTTTGAAAGTTAGAGACCTTACTTACACTTTATAAAATAGTGTATGGCTTCTTTTTGTTACTGTTGTTAAGAGTAGCTTGTGCTGGGAGTCAGGGCTCACTCTTTTAATTCAAGCACCTGAGGTACATACGAGTTCTAGAAAAGTCTGGTTTACAGAGTGAAACACCACACACACACACACACACACACACACACACACACACACACACACACACACACACACACACACAC
>JANHMN010000001.1:210466658-210512908 GCA_030674055.1 Rhabdomys pumilio | reverse complement strand
CACACACACACACACACACACACACACACACACACACACACACACACCACAGAGAGGGAGGGAGACCGAGACCATGAGTTTAATCCAAGCACTTGGGAGACAGATAGGGAGATTTTTCTTTGAAGCCTGTGGTCTATGTAGAAAGTTTAGACCAGCTAAGGCTACTCACTGAAACTTTGTCTCAAAAAGAGGTAGGAGGTCGGGGGTGGAGCTTGGTGGTGTAAAAGTTTCTTTAGGTGAAGTATTTGATGGCATATTTAAAATGGCTTTTCTATCAGAATTATTTCTTTTCATGCTGTTTTTGAAGGCTTTCTTCATTCTTTCCCCAGATAAAACAATAAAATTATGGAAAATCAGTGAAAGAGACAAAAGACCAGAAGGCTATAACTTGAAAGAGGAAGATGGAAGATATAGAGATCCTACTACAGTCACTACACTACGGGTAAGTATGTAGGTAATATGACTCTCAGTCTCAGAACAGTGGGCAGAGGCAGGTGCCTCTCTAAGTTTGAGGCCAGCCTAGTCTTCATAGTGTGTTTTCCAGGACAGACAGAGATGTAAGAAGACCCTGCCTTCAAAGAAGGGGCGGGGGAAAGCCTCGGATTGGATTTTTTTGCCGACATTTGTATACCCCTGTCACAAGCTTGTGGACGGTTCTTTAGCAACTCTGTAGAGGTCTTCCTACTAAGGGAGGCAGGTCTGGGACACACAGAGACTGTTTTATACTCCGCTGTTCACCGGTTTGACTTTCAGGGTTGGAACCTTGTTTGTTACATAGTGAGCTTTGGGCTGAGAAAGTAGAAATGGCAGAATCTTACAGTTTGTGCTAAAAGTGCTAATAATAAGAAACTGGGCTTTTTATTTTAGTCTCATTAATTCAAACTATAAAATTTGCTAGTTTATACCAGAGCTATGACTTGTAAACTAGTACTGTTTCTTCCTGGAAAAGAGGGTAGGTTGTTGATGGTTTATTTTTCTTTTTCCCAGTTCAGTGCTTAATAGTACCAACATTAGTAGATTTTAAAAAAGCAAAAACTCATATTTTTCTGAGTCCTGTTTTTCTCAAAAGTAGAATAATGGTCTTGTGAATCTTGAGTACTGTTGAAAAGGATTTTACTTTTGTAAAATGTGGATTTTTCTATTGACAGGTACCGGTATTTAGGCCCATGGATCTAATGGTGGAAGCCAGTCCACGGAGAATATTTGCCAATGCCCACACCTACCACATCAACTCAATTTCTATCAATAGTGATTATGAAACTTACTTATCAGCAGATGATTTGCGAATTAATCTCTGGCATCTGGAAATTACAGACAGAAGTTTTAGTATCCACTTGATTTGTTTAGTTTGGTGTTTGATAAAGAAATCAAATTATGTCTGTCCCTAATATCTTCTCTCCTAGATGTATAGTCCTTGATTTATAGTGTCTTTCCATCTGTGTGGTATCTCCCCACCCCCTCTTTTTTTAAATAATTAAAACTGGGAAAGTTGGACTATGGAACCAGTTTAAAGGTTTGTTCCTGCCCATGTGTGACAGTGTTGTCTCACAATCCCTCACTCCGTGGGCTGAGATTGGAGGGTCAGGAGCTTCAGACCAGCAGTCTATGGATGGGAAAAACTCAGTCAAAAAGAAAAAGTTACAAAACACATTTTAACACTTCTGGAGTTTGCTCATAAAAAGTAGTAGTTATTGAGAAGAAAGACTTGATCTTAGTTATTTGCCCTTTTCCAAGTGTAGATTCCTTAATGAAATGCCATCTAGATATTGTGGATATCAAGCCTGCCAATATGGAAGAGCTCACAGAGGTGATCACAGCTGCAGAATTTCATCCCAACAGCTGTAACACGTTTGTGTACAGCAGCAGTAAAGGAACGATTCGGTTATGTGACATGAGGGCATCTGCGCTCTGTGACAGGCATTCTAAACGTAAGTCTATTTCTGCCCTTTAAAATGGTCATTTACTCAGACTTAATGTGAGCCTTTGTGTTTATTCCATTGGAAGTCCATAGAGTGGGAGTGTGTGTTGGGGGCATAGGTGTGGTTAAACTCCGTAATATGATATGCAGTTAGAGCTTCCTTCCTTTCCTCCCTTCTTATTCCTCATTTTCTCCCTAAGAAATAATTTTCTCATCTTTATAAAATGTTGAGAAATGTGGGCTTTAAAATGAGTGAGGCTGGGGAGCTGGTTCAGCAGTGAAGATTGTGGCAGCTCGGAGCTGTTTGTATGTTATACCAGTTCCAAAGGATCCAACACCTTATTCTAACCCCCTTAGACACTGTACATACTATTTGTACACATCGATACATACCATACACATAAAAATAAAGTATTGTAAAAGCAAAAAGAGGGGATTGTAAAATTACTATTTTGGTTTTGGTTGCATTGAAAAACCCAAATATATGCCGGTTGACAAAATCCTAGAAATTGGATGGGTGGGGTGGGTGGTGGCTTCCAGAGTGATGATAAAAGGGCAGTGAGGTAGGGTGTGTACTCAGGGAAAGTCCCATGGGAGTCCTCCTGTGCAGAATCAGACCCCTACCTTTATTAGCAGGGTTTTGCACTTTGTAGTGATCATTCATTTCTCTCAAGAGTCTTTGTGACGAAACATGTTCCCAAAGCTGGCAAAATGTTTTAATTTTTCTGGATTAGCCTGTTATTTTTTTTTATCTCACTTGAATGGTTACTTTAGAAAATGATTTATCCAAGTCCAAATATGAAACTTTTCCCCTCTGTTTTCAGTGTTTGAAGAACCTGAAGATCCCAGCAACAGGTCATTTTTTTCTGAAATCATCTCCTCTATTTCTGATGTAAAATTCAGCCATAGTGGTCGCTATATGATGACTAGAGACTATTTGTCAGTCAAAATTTGGGACTTAAATATGGAAAACAGGCCCGTGGAGACATACCAGGTATTTCCAGTTTGTGTTTTAAGAGTGTATACCTGTGGGAAGTATATGGAAGGTGCTCCTTACAGGGTTTTTAGTATATAGTTCATTTGCTTTTCTCAGAAGAGTCATGAATGTGTTACCATTGCCTGTGTAAAGTATATTTTCTGTTCAGGGTTGCATGTAAACTTAATTTTGTTACTCATGTGATTCAGTACTGGCAACTTAGTGTGCTCCTTGGTCCATGGAAGTGAGAAGTATGGGGACATTCACATGTATCACTTGTCTCATGGAAGCAGGGCTGAGGACACTCTTAGCAGAGGGCACACCAGACACAGTGTTTGTAATAGTGAGCCAGAGCTTAAATCTGACAGCCAAGTCAGTCAGGACTCCCTTTTGGCTGTCTTCAGCTTAAATGGACCTTAAATCTCAGCATATGGCTTTAGAAAGTTCTCTCCAGTGCAGAATGTATGTTCAGGTTTCTCCCTCTGTCAGCTAGGTTCTGTCCTTAACCAGTATCTGTGAAGTCACAGGCAGAGGAAACTGAATTGCACAGTCAACAGCACAGGCCAGTCTAGCAGGGCCTATGGAGCAGTGTGGAAAGCAGTGCAGTTACACTGGAAGGTGATGGTTGTGCGAGCCTATAACCTCTTGGGAGGCAGAGGCCAGCCAGGGTTACATAGAGAAACCTTGTCTCAAAAAAAAATTTAAAAAAAATTTTTTTTTTTACTTAATATCATATAAACATGGCTAGATTCACTCCCTGCTTATATAAAGTGGACATTTATAATGAGCTTAGTTGTGAGTGTGCAGTGCACACATGTAATACCAGAACACAGGAACATGAAGCAGGAGGTTTGTTAGAGCCCCTACGTTTGAGATCAACCTGGACAACATAAATAAAATACAAGTTACCTACTGGTAGCTGTCATTTCTTCCTTTTAAAGGTCTCATTCAGCACAAAGAGAATGGTTGATAATTGTCTCAGCAAACAGTGGGAAGTGCCATCAGCGTGGAAATGTGCCATGCTTCTTGACTGCCTTTTAAATAGCAGCTTTGCTATCTGGTTTTCTTTCCAAAATTACTCTTTGTGAAATACTAGTAAATGTAGAATTATAATTCAAAACCAGGTACATCTTCATTGCCTTTTTATATTGAGTAAATAATATGAAGCAGCACTCATGTGTTTTGTTGTATATCTTTGTGTATGTAGTGAGTATGCTATGTGCACATATGTGGGAGTCAAAAGATTCTGCTCTCTCTCTCTACTATGTATCTTGGGACTTGGGTCATCAGACTTCATGGCAAGCACGACCACTAGCCACCTATCTCATTCTCCACTACTGAATCTTTATTGAATGATGTGGGTACAGGAAAGCCAAGAGAAATCAGTTCATCACTATGCCAAAGCCTTGCTGCACTGTATATGTAATAGGAAATAATAGGCCAAAGTTAAATTGCAGCATTCTTACTAGCAGCAGTGGGCTGAGTGCTGAGAAGTAGAAATAGAATTTTTAGTCTCCTATCCATCCTTTTCTTTTTTTCCTTTCTTTCTTTTTTTTTTCCTTTGTTTCTTTGACTATCTGTTCTTTTCAAATACCTTCTGACTTAGATGTTGTCTTTCTTAGTATTCTATTGATATGAAGAGACATTGTGACCAAAGCACCCCGGGGGCAGAGGCAGGCATGGTGGGGAATGTGGGCTGCAGGCAGGCATGGTACTGGAGCAGAAGCATTTACAAGTAGGAGACGAGAGAGACTAGTCCTGGCTTGGGCTTTTAAGATCTCAAAGCTCATTCCTAGTCTAATACCTCTTCCAAAAGGCCACACCACTATATTCTTCCTAAATAGACTATCAACTGTGGACCCCAGACCTGTGAGCCTCGGGGTTAATTAGCAGGGTTGTACATTCTTCTGTGAGTAATTGTAGGGTGTTTTATTTATGCTTATCAGGGTGCACTGCAATGCCCAGAAAGGTGATTTCTTCTTAGTTGTGTCACAGGACAGTGTGCCTGCCTAAGAGTTTGTCAAGATTAAGAAAAGTACAGAGGGATGTGTAATTCCGTATAAACACTCCTGAAGTATAGGGATTTTTAGTTATGTTCCTGATTTGAGAAGAGAATGATGTAAACTCAGTATGTATTTTCTCTGCAGGTACATGAATACCTCAGAAGTAAACTTTGCTCACTGTATGAAAATGACTGCATATTTGACAAATTTGAGTGTTGTTGGAATGGGTCTGACAGGTAAGGAAAGAAACTGGCTATTTCATCTTTCTTGTTATACTAGGTAAAAATATAGCCTCAATTTTTTTGACACCTTAAAGTTAAGAGTCTATTCACTTTTTTTTCCGGGTAGCTGTGAATAACTCTTGTAATGAATAGAGCCATAATTATGAAAACTAAGCATTGATTTTCAAAGTAAATATAAAGCAAAGGAGATCTATAGCAAGAAGTCATATGTACTTAAATTATTATTTTAAAAACTTTTATCCCTTTTGTAAGCCAAACAATAACATTGCTAGCCAGTTATAACGTGTGCCTACAGTCCCACCTACTTGGGCAGCTGAGGCAGGAGGATCGTTTGAACTCAGGAGTCTGAGGCCAGCCTGAGTAACACAGACAACGACTCAAAGAACATTTAAAAATAAAGTCACAACTCTGCTGTGCCATCAGTTAGTTAAAATAGTGGATTTTCACGTGGTTGCCGTTCTACTGTTGAGAGAACTGTTGTTGAGGCAGCAGATACTTGATCAGTGTTCACTCCATTCATTTCACAGAAGTAACAATTTGTATGTTATTGCTAGCACTTCCTGCTTACTGTGTTCCAATTAAAGCATAATTTTGAAGTTACTTTAGTCCGTATCTAAGGCAATTAGAGGTGCTTTATTTGGTAGTAGTTGAGTTTAGAAAGCTTGAAATGATTCAGATTCCTTGGTGTTAGGTGTTCCAGAGAGCCCTGGAACTTGGGATGCTTGTCTTTTCTTTCTTTTCTTTTAAAGTTTAATTGCCCGAGTTTTACATGAGGCTCAATAATAGGCTGGCCACACTACACTATACAGACCTACTAAGCACTTGTGCTAAACATGAGACTAGGAAGGACAGATACGAAGAAAACATACTGGTGTGTAAGTGTGGTGTGTTGTATGGTTCATAGTTCTCCGTTTCCTTCTATTATGAAGGAAGTTATTCTCAACATTAAGAACACTTTCTGAGGGCAGGCAGGATGTGATGAAGCAAAAGACTGCCCAAGCCTAACAACCTGAGTTGGATTCCTGGAACTCACAAGGGAAAGAAAACCAACTCTTAAAGGTTGCCCTCTGACCTCCACATCATACCACAGTCAGTCAGCTGATAGATAAGATAGATAAGATAGGATAGATAGGATAGATAGGTTAGATAGGATAGATTGGATAGATAGGATAGATAGGATAGATTAGATAGATAGGGTAGATTGGATTGATTGGGTAGATAGGGTAGATTGGGTAGATTGGGTAGATTGGGTAGATTGGATAGATAGGATAGATATGTATGTACATAGAATTGAAAGAAAAAAGTTTTTGGAATGATTCTTTTCAAATTACTTATTAAATTTCAAACTTTCTTGCAGTGTTTGTTTTAATTTTATGTGTATGAATGTGTGCATACATGTAGCATGTTTGTGCCTGGTGCCCATGGAGGCCAGAAGAATTGCAGATCTCTTGTAACTGGAGTAAAAGGTGATTGTGAGCCACAGTGGGTTGCTGAGAACAGAAGCCTAGACCTCTATAAAAGCAGCAAGTGCTCTTAACCACCAAATCCTCAAGGTTCCCACACTGTTTCATAAAGGACAGACCACATCTGCCACAGCTACAACCTCAGTGCTAGCTCTGGTCTGTGTTGTCTACAGAGCTCACTGGCCCACCAGGTGGTCTCAGTCACTTCATGGCAGAGAGAAACCTGCTCTTACCTTACAGTGACATGATGTCATATCTTACTCTTTTTATTCTAGAAGAGTCCTTCAGTCTTTTCTTGTCTTTTATAACCTCAGCATTTTGTGTTAGACAATGAGACAGTCATTTTATACTTTCTCAGTGTGTGAGCATTGCAGTTCTTCATTAAATACATGTTATATACAAATCTTACAAAGCTGGATACTGGGAGGGGTAGATATACCAGATTAATTTTTGTGATTCTCTCTTACCTCCTCAGCAAGGGTTTTTTGATGTAGTCCTGAAATATGAATTATTTTTAAAAAAACGGTTTCATTGTTGCCAGGGACATGTACTAACTCGAATTTAATTTAGATTATCTGTTGTTCTTTGAGGTACTGACATTCCAAATGGAAAAGGTTTCAGATGTCAAGATTTGCTTTTTAAGATACTTAGTGAAAGTTGAAAAGGTGTTTGGTTAAGGTAATTTCAGAAAATAGGTCTCTTGGGATATAACCAGAAGGAGGAAGACAAAGGGACCAAGAGTCCAATATCATCTACATACTGAATTTTGGGACCATTGTTGATTTCATGAGGATTCCAAAAATTGGTTTGTGTTACAGGTACAATAATTTCCTGTTAATGAAGATATGTTTTGTTTTTTGACCAGGTCTATTATAAACATTCATAAAATATCTGAACTTGGCATAGTAAGCACATGTTTATAGTTCTTGCACAAGGAGTGTTGAGGCAGGAGAGTTATGATTTTTAGGCCAGTTTTGGTTGCATAATGAGACCCCATCTCAAAAATGAAAACAAAAAATTATCTGACAAGTAAGATAGGCCATAATTTGCATCATGAAACTTTGCTTCCTTAGAAACAAACAACCTTTCCTCCCCACCCCCCACCCCCCGTCCGCCCCAGCCCCGCCCGCTTTGGAGGAAGTTGGAATGTTACTGGGTACAGTGAGCTCCATAGGTTGCTGCCTCTAAAAACGCCCTAGTTTTGTTAGTCGTGTGGTCTGCATTTGGAAAAATTAACTCAGTAGGGGTAACTCACATGAAGAATAAAAATGTGCTTGGGTGCTATCAACTTTGTTCAGTGTTTTAGATTTGTGTTTTGGAAGGAGGGTTTGAATGTTTGTGGTTTAATATCAGCAGCCTCTGTGTCCTAACTCAGATAAGCTTAGAGAAGTCGCCTCCAGTAGAGTGCTGGGCCAGGATGGCCACTGACTTGTTACAGTAAACAGTCTCTTGTTAACATGTTTGACTGGGTGTTGTACCTTCACAGTGTTGTCATGACCGGATCCTACAACAATTTCTTCAGAATGTTCGACAGGAGCACAAAGCGGGATATCACCCTAGAAGCATCACGAGAGAACAATAAGCCTCGCACAGTTTTGAAGCCACGCAAAGTCTGTGCAAGCGGCAAGCGAAAGAAAGATGAAATAAGTGTTGATAGCCTAGACTTCAACAAGAAAATCCTTCATACAGCCTGGCATCCGAAGGAGAACATCATTGCCGTAGCGACTACAAACAATCTGTATATATTTCAAGACAAAGTGAATTAGGCTGGCATTCTCTGCAGAGGAGCCACTTCCTGCTTAGTGAGATAGTTGAATCTAGCATTCATACCTATAAGAGAGCGGTCCATTGTGGCGCCCCTTTCCAGTGTTTGACAGTGTGCCATTCAACAACACATTTGATAGCCACATGGAGAAAGCTGTGTGGATGCATCCCAGGCTGTTTTCCATGTCTGCTAACCATTTAGGGAAGGGAAGGGCACTTTTAATTTAATGACTTCTTGCACCATCTTGCCTGGTGGACTGGACTGGACTGTGTCAGCATTGATGTACTCCACTTTTTATGCCTTCCATTGTGATGACGTCAAACACAGTGAACGCCTTCAGTCATGCTATGGAATTTGTGTATCCTCATTACTGTATCATTTGTGGGGTACACCCCTCCCCTCTTTTTTAAATTAAATACAGCTCATTCTTACTGTGGCTTGTAGCATTCCTCCTCTCTGGCCTCCTGGACTCTTCCCCTCCATCTCTTACCCTTGCCCTTTCCACCTTGTCTCGGTGGTGGCGTATTCAGAAAAAGAAGAAGGAAAGCACACAAATGAGTCAGTTTGGGGTCAGTGATAATGGGGGAATATGTTGCGAACAAATGTTTTAATAACAGTTGGCTGTAATCACTCCTTGCCATGTCTGGCACTGAAAATAAGGAAAAAAAACTACTACTGAATAAAAGTGACAAAGAATGGAGAATCTGGTTTTCTTTTTCTTTTTCATCTACCTCTTTAAACCAATATTTTGTGTCATATATCCTTGGGCACAATGAAATGAAATGGGTTTCTATTGTTTCCTTGGTATTTTTGTGAACTATTTTTAACAAGTGTTCTTTTCCATGGAGCCTCAGAGAGGATCATGGTTCTGTGCATCCATGTGTTGAATATATGTAATTGTTAAGGGTTCACAGTCTAGAAATGCTAGAAGGTCCTGGGGGTTTTTGTTTTGTTTTTTGTTTTCGTGTGTCTGCTTGATTTCTCTGTTAAGAGAGTTGCTGTCAGTGAGAGCCACAGTTGTAGAGCTTCGCTGAAGTCTTCTTCCAGCGCTTCATTCTTTGCCTTAGGAAATACCAAGTAGCCAAGTTGACTTCTCGATGTTCAGGAACAGGAGACGGGAATTTCATCTGGAAGTAACTCGGTAGATGAAGCTCGATGCTGCACTAAGAGCTGTTTTGTACTAATTGCTGTGGAATCAATGGATTGTACTTTGCCATAGATTGTCTTTTGGTTTTCCAAAGGTATATTCGGGACAAGCTTTTAAAGGTACAGTGCTGCATGGACTGCAACAGCTGCATAAGCACCAGATGTGTGTTGACCCACAGTGTCCCAGTGCTGAGGCCCTAGCCAAAGATGGAGAGTGTCCCAGTTAGCGTGGGATGGACCTTGGTCAGTCCTGCAGGAAGCTTTATGGAGAGAGAATGGACTTTATTTTTTAAAAGATGAATGAGCAGGCATTTATATGAGAATGGTAGTATATTTTGATTGAACAGTAATATAACAATGTTGACATTAGAGGACTCTGTGTGCTTATATATTCCCACTGCCTATTGTTCTTCAGTAATGAAAAGTGATTAAACAACTCCACCACAGTTCCCTCTTACACTTAACACAAATATCATGTCTTGTACATTAACATTTTTAGCACACGGGAGAAATTTTATGTAATAAAGTTACTGTATCTTTTGGAGTTAAATTTGAATTTGTATTTAAACAATATGTCTGATGATTCTTAATGGCACTTTTACTAATTTATTTGGGGGTTGTGGGTACATTTTTAGTCTTTATTTCTTTGGCTTGCACGTGGATAGTTGTGCATCCAGAAGGATACTAATTTTTGATGGGATAACTTTTCATATCCCAAAGGATGGTGGCATTCCTATGGTTTGGTTTTGAGCCACCAAGCTCAAATAGAAGTCTTTTTTTTTTTTTTTTAAATCATAGTTTTTATGATTCTCACCCATTACTATAAGGGTTAGTGTTGTATAGTCGAAAGAAACTTAACTGTCAAACTTTAAGATGCCTATTAGGAATGCTATCATAAGCTATGTAATTGTTTTCCCAGTATCTTTGGTGTAGCAAACTATGCCCAGCCACTCATTTTATATAGTCAACTTTTTATTAATAAAACTTACAGAATAAATGTAGTCTTGTCGACTTGATTGTATTTTTCTAATCTCTTGTGTTCTGTACACATATTTTACCCTCATGTTTCTGAAGTGCTAGAATGAGAGTTCTCATTCTGTCAAACGTCAGTCTTCACCTGGTGGCTGGGCAGTAAAAATTGGTAATATATAAACCTATAATAATAATACACTTGATAACTTCTCAGTATCAGGTTGTATATCCATTCCTCTCAGAATTTAAAAAAGTATTCCTGAACTTTTTCTCTTTAAGTTATTTAAACCCCCAAATCTTACACATGATACTTTTGTTGTTTTTTTTTTTATTGTTATTAAATGTATGTATGTTGCCTTAGTGAATTTGGCACAGCATACACATGGAGGTTAGAGGACACCTTGCAAGAATTACTTCATTTTCTAGAGATCAAACTGCAGGTCATCAGGCTTGCTCACTGCTTACACTGATACCCTAACCATCCCACCAACCCTAGAGAATGCAGTCAAATGTAACTTATTACAGTAATATGTTTATTTTTAGAAAATTTGTGTGCATGTAGAGCTAAGCAGTGCTGGCAAAAGCATTTTTGATGAAACTTGAACCATTCAATTATTTAAGAATATAATTTTTCCTATCCCACGTGATTTCAAATAGAAATAATTTGTATTGGCTCTAACCCCACCCAAAATTGCTGACTGGGCCAGTATCAAGATGGCTCACTGGGTAAAGGCACTTGAAACCTAACCTGAAGATCTGAGATCAGCTGACAGAACTTTAAGTGACAGAAGTGAATCTCAGTAGTTCTCTGCCCCCCACACCTGCATGCATCTTTCACACAAACTAAACATTAAGAAAAAATGTAATTAAGGTCTGCTGTGGTGGGCACAACTTCAGTCCCACCATATGAGAGACAAAGGCTAAGCCTCCTCTACCATGTCTTACCACATTTGAGACGAAGGCAAGCTTAATCCCTTGAGTTCAAGGCCAAGCCACACTACAAAGTAGGTTCCAGAGCCACCGATGGAGAAATCCTGTCCCCCTCCCATCCCCAATTTAAGTGTGTCTAAATAATGAAGAATCTTACGAATTCTCTAAATTATTTGAGAACTCTTAATGATCTGTCAAAGGATGGAGAGTTGAAGCTGTGTGACAAGTTTCTTACACAGCATTCTTATGTGTAGTGAATCCGTAGAACCTGAAGGTGTTCTCAAATACTTAACATACTGGGTCATTTGGGAAGCACTTTCCCTATGTTTGAATTAAGAGACTTTACAGATTTGAAGTTAACATAAAATGGCCCTTTATAACACCTTGCTTGTCAGACAATCACAAAACTTTGAATTCTACGGAGAGTTCTCCAAGCAGCAAGTTAAACCAGCATAAACATATTTAGAAATAGGACCAGCAACAGGTTGTTTGAGAAATTTCCCGCTAGGGGCAGTAGTTAAATCTTAACCAGCCTCTGTGAAGTGTTTTTGGACTGTATAGACAGGTGTGCCATTAAAACCCAAACCGGGTCAAGTAAATGCTAATTTTAAAGTGTGCTTATATCCAAGTTAATCCCCTGTTCAATGAGACCCTGCAGTGAGAGGAGACCAGTGATAGACACCATAAGGCCAACTGTTCTTTGGAATGCACCATCCTCTCTGGGAAAGAACTCACCATTCTTCCCTTGCAAAGGCAGATCTGATACACCTTGTTACAAGACTAGAAACTTCATGCACATTTATGCAGAGTTAACAGCTATGTGTGTAAATTCGACTCAGTTAAAAAGTACTTAAGCAGAAAGGGTGTTCACTCATGTTCTTAGGCTTGTTTTTCTATAGGAACTGGATTCATCCTATATAAGCTTAATGTCTTCCTTTTCTCCCCCTGACATTTAGAGCAGATTCCCATGTTGTGGTTTGTTTTGAACTCCTGATTTTCTTCTCTGTCTTCCAATTGTGTGCTGGTTGGTAGGTGACTTTCAAGTATTATTTATAATCAGAATTTTCTTGTCTATATAGACTCACTTGTGTGCATTTTCCATGGCCAGTTCCTGTTTTTGATTTTTGTTTTTATTTTGCAAGTAGAAATTAATAAGCATGCCAGTCTTAGTGTAAAAACTATTCACGTACAGTCCTACAGACAGAATTAGTACCTTACAAGATAGGGACATTAGAGATCTGAGACATGATGACAAAAATATTTTCCAAAATACCAAAACCTTGGATCATGATTATATCAGCCATGTTTTCATATTCACTAGCTGAACAAAAACGGTTTTCACTTTTTATCCATTTAAGAAAGTAAATGGTAACCTAGGTTGGGTGTGGTGGTACAAACCTGTAATCACAGCAGCCTTGAAACAAGGAAAGAGGATCAGGAGTCCAAAGTCATCCTCAGCAATACAGGGTTCCAGGCCAGCCTGAACTACATGCTACACTATCAAAAGGGTGGGGTTGGGGGCCAGAGTGATGGCTCAGCCCATTCCGAGTCTTTGTTGCTCTTCCAGAGGATCTAGGTTTAGCAGCTCCTGGCACCTACATGGTGGATCATAGCTATCTGTGATCACAGATAAATTTCAGAGGAATCTAGTGCCCTCTTCTTGCCTTGGGAAGAATCATGCACATGCATCCATCTATGCACACACATACAGGCAACAAAATATTCATACAAAATCTGAAAGAAACAAAACAATGTAACCAACCCAGTTTGTTTGCCTGATCCCTGGGTTTCTAGTCTGGATATAAGACTCTTACAAGAATATGCTTCAGAGAGTACATTCTCTCAATATGAGGCGTGTTTCTTTTCATTCCTAATGGGGTCTTTTGAAAAATGTGTCTTTTTGTTTTAATTTTTTTTACTGTTCATGTACTTGAGAGAAGAGGCATGACTGTGGAGGTCAGAGAATAAGATGAGGTGGTCTGCTTTGCAATATATGTTAAGTCTCGGGTGCATAAAATACTTAAGACATAAAATGAGAAAACCCACAGAGGTTTTATACCTGCATTATGCCTTTATAAATGTAACACTGTATCCAGGAGGGGAAAGGCCTAAAAGATGACCATGGACCGACCACCACCACCACCACCACCACCACCACCACCACCACCACCACCACCATGACCACCTCTTCCTCCTCCTCCTCCTCCTCTTCCTCCTCTTCCTCCTCCTCCTCTTCTTCTTCTTCCTCTCTCTCTCTCTCTCTCTCTCTCTCTCTCTCTCTCTCTCTCTCTCTCTCTCTCTCTGTATGTGTGTGTATGGCACTGTGGACATGTGGAGGTCCAACGACAACCTATGGGGGTTGATTTTCTCCTTGTACTATGTGAGTCCCAGAGATTGAACTGAGTACATAAGTCCAGTCTGCAACCCAGCCTTTAACCTGATTATGTCACAAGAGAATCAGGATTTTTGTTTTTAAATGCATATGTATGTTTGCCTACATGTATGTCTGTGTACCATTTGGGTTTCTCATGCCCTCAGAGGCCAGAATACAGCATTAAGTCCCCTGTGAACAAGCTGTCATGTGGGTGTTTTAAACCAAACCCGAGTCCTTTGCAAAAGTAGCCAGTGTGCTTAACTCCTGAGCCATCCCTCCAGGCCTTGAAAGCAGTTCTAAATTCCCATGATTTTTTTTTTCTCTTGTGGATTGTGTTTTTGGGTATCTTCTAAGGTTTTTGCCTAATTCAAAGTGACAAAGACTTATTGTTAATACCTTTCAGGTTTTACATTTAGGTCTACGACCCTTTTGAGATGTTATATAAAACATAAAAGTTTGAGAAAAGTGGTCAAGGATCAATTTTCTTCACAATATTCTTGAAATTCAATTGACTATAAACTTGTGAGTCTATGTCTCAACTATTCCATTAATATACAGGTCTATGCTTTATCCAATACGATTGTCTTGATTACAATAGTATATAAACCTTGGAATAAAGTAGTATGTGTGAATAATATTGTTAAATTATTTTGCTATTTTACCCACCCCCTTTTCTTATTCTTTGCAGAGTTTGAGGTTGTTCAGAGATTTTGCATGGAGGCTAGAGAGACAGTTCAGGAGTTAAGCACACTGGCTGCTCGTGTAGAGGATCCAAGTCCTGTTTTCAGCACCCACATGGGGTGGTTCGCAACTGCCTGTAATTCCAGATCCAGGGCATCTGATGCCTTCTGGCCTCCATGTGTATTGCCCTCACACACATAACCCCATACTCAGGCATGCATGTATATTCCTAATTTTTAAAAAGTTTTTCAGTAGATTTAGGCACAGACACCAAAGAGAGAGGCACTCAGAAAAATATATATCCAACTGTTTAAGTGTCTTTATATACCTTTATGTACAGCTTTTGGAAATGTGTATTAACATTACTTTGAATTTTTCTACAATGGTGAGGAACAAACCCACAGTTGCATGCCTTATGCACACATTTTTGTTTTGTTTTAGCCAGGGTTTTACTATGTAGCTCTGGCTGTCCTGGAACTCACTATGTAGACCAAGATGCCCTCAGACGTCACAGAGATCTACCTGCTGCCTCTGAGTTCTGGGGCTAAAGGTGTGTGCCACCACACCTGATGATATTTTGCTTTCTTATCTAAACTGAATTGTTGTACACTAGTTTACGAGGTAATGGAGCTATCTGAAACATCAAAGAACTGAGTAGTTAAGGTTAGCTGGAGTCATATTCAGTCTTATGTCTAGGAAGAGAGATTCTACCTCTTGTTGCCCCCTCTTATCCTTATTTCTTTCTACAAACAGCTGAGTTCTCACACAGAACACTTTTTAAAATGATAAGGCATGCTTCAACAGAATGGAAGTGATCCAGTTATTTGTAGTATATATGTCCTCAGATCAAAATATAATTTTTTTTTACACCTGAAAAGGTTGGGGAGATGGGTAGGAAAAAATAAAACACTTAAAAATATCTAAAGCTCTTTGAAAAAGCACCTAAAAGTGGGTTGGAGAAATGGCTTAGTGGCTAAGAGTCCATACTACTCTTGTACAGGACTTGAGTTCCCAGCACAAATGCAGGGTATCCTTAGAGCCTTTCATAACTCCAGTTCAAGAGGGATCCAATGTCTTTGACTTCTGTAGCACCTGCAGTAATGTACATATCTACACATAGAAATACTACTAAAAGTAAAATAAATCTTGTTTTTGTTGTTTTCAGTGGGATTTCTCTGTGTTGTAGCCCTGGTTGTCCTGGAACTGGCTCTGCAGACCAGGCTACATTCTGCTGGGATTATACACATGTGATACCATACCTGGCTACAAATAAACTAAAATTTGAAAAAGAAATACCTTAAAGAAAAACAGAGCTGGGCACATAGCTACAGTGACATAGTACTTTCTAAAAAAATCAACAAATACTAAGAAATATGAGAGGAAATCAGCTGGGGTTGGGGTATTGCACACCTTTAATTCCAGCATTTTAGAGTCAAAGGCAGGCAGATCTTTGAACTGGAAGATAGCCTTATCTACAGAGCGAGTTCCAGGACAGCCAGGGCTACCCGGAGAAATGCTGTGTTGAAAAAAACCAAAAACAAAGAGGCTACATCTCAGCCCAGCATGGTGGCTCACATTTGAAATAGTGGCACTGAGGAAAAATTGTCCAGAGCTAGAGACCAGACTGGAGTATGGAGTGAGTTGAAGACCAGCATGGGTTACAAAATGAGACCCTGCCTCAAAAAGGCCAGCAAATGAATAGATCAGTAGATATGTATCATTGTGTCAATTGGCTACAAAGTTGGGAAGAGTCAAAGACAGCATTTACAATATGAAAAGTTATTTCCAGGAGAATTAAGGAGGAATCTACATGTAAACCTAATCCTAAGAGAGAATTAGTGATACAATAAATAAGAAATACAATTACAGGGCAGGAGTGGTGGCTTCGCAGTGGAGAGCATGTGCTGTGGCTCTCGCAGAGCACCTGAGTTCGAGTTTCAGAACCCAAGTCAGGGGGCTCATGACTTCCAGAAAGTTCAGTATGAGGGCTATCGGATATTTCTGGCCTATTTCGGGCTCCAGCACACACATGCGCGGAATAAAAATTACAATAAATCTTAAATTATTGTGTGTGCGTGTATTTATGATTTATAGGGGGAGGGCGCATGCCGCGGTGCATTTATGGAGGTCAGAAGGCAACTCTGTTAGCTTTCCATATACCATGAGTTCTGGGGAATGAACTCAGTATTCAGTCTCCATAGTCGGCAAGCACCTTTACCGGCAGAACCATCTCACTGGCTGGTCCTAGATTTAATATCTTGGTGTGTGGAGTATCTCAGACCATATTTTTAAAAAACACAATTCCATGAAAATTCAACATCTGCAGATTGAAACAAAGTTAAAAGGCAAGTGCCATATTGAGAAAAACATTCTCTATACAAAAATCAGGTCAAGGAAACTTGACAAAGATAGAATGAAGGAGTTTTTAGGAACATTAAGTAACAGAGTGCAGCGTACAGGAGGAAGGGCATTTACAGAGATAGGCAACAACCAGGGTTTGGGTAAATCTATATCCCCCACCCCTACCCCTTTTAATTTGTTTTTGAAGGCAAGGGCTCGCTCACTAGCCTAGGCTGCAGGGAACTCGAGATCCTCCTGCCTCAGTCTCCAAGCCTAAGATGACAAGTGTGCGCGCTACGCCTAGCCATTGATTTTTTTTTTTTTAAACCGTGATTGCCTGTTACCTTTGCAATTAAAATTTTAGAAATTCCAACAAGATGATTAGCTCCAAGGTACCTCACAAAGTATTCTGTGGGAGGCACAAATGGATGTTTCACTAAGGGGAGGAACTGGGATTTTCTTCTTCTTTAAAGCCAGGGGTGAGTCCTTACGCCGATGCTGCAGGCGTGGGAGGGGTTCCATTCAGGCCCCGCGCTTCCGGGCTGCACACTCCTCCCCATTCTCAATCCAATGCCAACTTCCTAGCTCAGCCCTTCCGGCTATTGCGACTGACTCGCAGGAATTCGTTCCTTGCACCCCGTGTCAGCGCGACTTCCGCACCCTCAAGTCCCAAGCAGCTTGCGAATGCCCCGCCCAGCTCGGCCTGGTCACGCCCCCTCTCCCCGGCTCAGACCCCGCCGTCCAGGGGCCTGTGTTGTCATCACGTGGCCCGGGAGGGTCCTGACGTCACGATGGGAGGGACTGCGCAGACGCAGAAAAGGGGGCGGGGGGACTCGACTTGTTGTGTTGCTGCCGGAGAGCCGGATACTGTCGTCCTGCGGCCGTGCCGCTTCCAGTCTCCAGACCATGTCTCACTTAGTCGAGCCGCCGCCTCCCCTGCACAACAACAACAACAACTGCGAGGAAGGCGAGCAGCCCGTGCCGCCGCCCGCTGGCCTCAACAGTGAGCGCGGGGCCGCCGAGCTCAGCGGAGGGATGGGGGAGGAGGAGCCGCTCGGCCGCCGCCGCCGTGCGGGGGGGTGGGGTGGGCGGGAGCAGACTGCAGCTCATTGGTCCGGGCGTGTGACTGACACCAGCGCGCTCCGGTTAGGAGCAGGCGCTCGGCGCTGGCTCGCGGCCTGCGCTCTGGGCGCAGAGGTTTAGGGTCGCGGTGGGCGTCGGGAGCCGGCGGCGCACGCAGTTGGGGGCGGCAAGCTGGAGCTGGCCAGCGGAAGTGGGGGCATAGGACGTGCAGCGGGGACACTGGGGGATGGACGCGACCGGCCGGGCGTGGCGGGTGGACGTGCGGCCGCGCAGGTGTGCGTGTGGGGCTCGCCTCCTAGTACATGCCAGTCCAGGGGTCATCGGAGTTTCGTGCAGGGTGCTTGCTCCGCCCCTGACATTTACTTTTTTTTTTTGTCTGAAAAATTCCCAAGTTTCTCAAGTGAGGTTTTTGCTGCTGTTAACCTTGAGTTCATATTTTACTGCCTTTTCTTTTTTTGAGATAGTCTCTTGTAGCCCAGGCTGGCCTCACACTTGCTGTGTTGCTGAGGATGACCTGATTTCCTCCTGCTTTCCACTTTCCCAAGTTCTGGGGTGACAGGCGGCAGCCACCATACTAGTGACTTCTTAAAGTCACTGTTTCTTATGTTAAATGGATTGGGTGTCCAGCACATGCCCTCAGATCACATCGATTTCAGCCAAATCTGCAGTGGACTTCAAGAAATACAATAAACAACACAACAGACACAGGGCACCAGCACTGGCAATTGAAAACTGATGGTCAGGATCGAGTTGCAGTTAAACAGACATCTTGTCACTGTTGTGAGATCTCCCAGCCTTCTTGCCCAACCATTCTGTTTGTATTTCATGTCTTAATGAAAGAGGTAGTGGGCAGCAGTAGTCGTCACAAGGCCAGATAAAGTTCTTTAAAAGCCATTTGCATGCTTAAAGGTCAAAAAGTGTCTTTCATAAGAGGACTTGCTTCCAGGGTGGCCAGAAAAGTTTAGTGAAGAGCTGTCACTGAGCCTGGAGGATGATGGCAGGAGCTTTTGGATGTTTTAGCTAGGTGTGCTGGCACTTGTCTGTCACTAGGCAAGTGGAGTAAGCCTGGACCCCAAAGTAAGACTTTGTGTCAGAAACACAAAACAACAACAAAAAAGATAAGTAACAAAGAATTCGGGTATTTTAAGACACTCTGCCCCCACCCCATATTTTGATAAGCAATATTTAATAACTTCTCTAAATGCTGACTTTATAAAAGATTTAGTCAATTGTGTCCTTAAATTTCACTCATACCATGTAATTCAGAATTTTTAATTTTTACCCATCTTTGACATAAGTTTTTAGAAATGAAAAGACTAAAGAAATCTGTGTTCTGTGTTATTCCCAGAAGCGATGCTTCTGTTTTGAGTCCCTCTGGTGCTTTTGGGAACCTTCTCTTGGGTTTCGGCATGCTTATGGATGTATATATCTTCTGCCTGGTCCTTTCTGAGTTAGCTGTGCTTAGTGTCTTCTTACTGCTTAAATATCCGGTCAAGTGTGGGGCTGTGACATACAAAGGGATTTTCATTTTCCTTGGATTCTTTATTAACAACAAAACTGAGAAGGGTTGAGCTCTGTGTGGTTGTTTATCCCACAGTCTGACAGACCTGGCAGGTATTTGTCATGTCATGGGTTAGCCAGCTTCTTCCTTCCTTTATTAAGTGGCTCTTACAGAACCTCCAGCTTATATATGATACCAGATGTTACTCTGGGAAATCTGCTAGAAAGAAAGCATTGTACTTGGGCTAAGTAAGCTGCACTTTTTAAAGTTACTGAAAGCTGTTAGATAATGCCAGGTTTAATTATTGTCCTTGCCTCTTACTTTGTTTGCTTTTTAAAGCTTAGTACACAACCCTGGATTGAACAAAACAAGCCTTATTGATTCTTCCAAGTGATTTTTTTTCTTTTGTTTCCGATGAGCAGAACAACTTATTCAGATATCTAAAACTACCCTAATTGCTGATAAGTCCAAGCACTTTTCTGGCCTCAGTTCTACAACTGTGGAAAACAGCAGCAGAAACACATACAGATTATCTCTGCCTTGAGATTTTTATCTTTAGTTGGAGGATCACAGCAGAGGATTTGTCTATTTGTTTTTAATGTATATGGGTGTGCTTGCATGTATGTATGTGCACCATGTGCATACCTGGTGCCCATGGGGCCAGAAGAGGGTACCAAATCCCCTGGAACTGGAGTACCAATGGTTGTGAACCTCCATGTCATACTGGGAATCCAATCCAGGTCCTCTGGAATCTCAGACACTGCTCTTAACTGTTGAGCCATTCTCCAGCCTCACAGCAGTTTTAATAGCAAATTATTGAAATTTCTTAAGGATTATTTTTAGGTGTGCGTGTGTGTGTGTGTGTGTGTGTGTGTGTGTGTGTGTGTACGTGTATGTGTGTACGTGTACACGTACACCTGTGTTGTGGTATGTCCGCTTGAGTGCAGGTACCCATAGAGTCCAGAAGAAAATGTTAGATCCTTGAGATCTGGAACATAAACAGATATGGGTCCTGGGAATTGAACTCTGTTCCTCTGTAAGAGCAGTGCATGCTCTTAAAAGCAGGGCCATCTCTCCAACCCAAAAGTTGGGAGAAAATGAGAAATAATGTTTCCTGTGATGTGTAAGATGATTTAATTGTTGGTGAGAAGCTTAGGGGCTGTAAGCTGCAGAGATGTGATGATCAGTTACTGGCCAGAACCTGTAATGCCTTTCCCTAGCCATTCCAGAAGACTCCAATTAGAAAGTAAGTCTCCACGTCTTTGTACAAACTAGCACAAAGGAACAGCTTCCAGCATGTAAACAGTCCTTAACAATAACTGCTTCAGCTCTTTAAAGCTTTCTGGTTAGAAAGAGAACTGCCTCAGAGGTGGTTTCCTCTATGTAGTTTTTGGATTATGTGAAATCTTTGCCTTGTTTCCTTTCCAAGCATTAGGGGAATTTGTGGGGATTGGCAGAGGTGGCACCGGAGACTGTAAATGAGTTAGGATCATGGCTAAGGTAATCTAGACCACATAATGAGTGAGGTCCAGGGCAGCCTAGGCTTGAAGTGAAAAACAATAACAAAAGAAATGTCTCCCCATCCCCCCACCTGTTTTCTTTTTTATGTTATACTCAGAAGATAAACCAAATGTTTTAAAATGTTTCTTTTTCTGTTACCAACATCAGATTATTTTGGTTTTATTTTTTATTTTTTTCCCCAGACAGGGTTTCATTGTGCAGCCCAGGATGACCTTGATTGAACTTGTAGCAACCCTCCTGCCTCAGACACCCACTGGCCAAAGTTACAGGTGTGAGGAACCACACCCGTCTAATAGGTTTCCTTGTAAGGAATGTATACCAAGCTTTTCCACAGAGAATGCAGCTGGAGTCAGGAAGATGGCTCCATCGTTAAAATCATTTGCGAGTATGAGGATTGAGTTTCCCAGAACCTATATAAAGCTATATAAAGCTAGGCACAATGGTCTGCACTTGGAATCCTGGCATTATCAGCTTCCAGGTCAAGGAGAGATCTTGTCTCAGAGAACAAGGAGGATGGCTCTTGAGGAACTACCTGAAAGTGACCTCTGGTCTCCATAATACACAGGCAGCCACACAGATGCATATGTACACAGACTATCTCTAAAAGACAGTTGTTAAGGATAATCCTGCTTTTTAAGACTCTTGTTACATATTGCCAGATGACCTTTCAGAATGTTCACTGACTCTGTCATTGTAAAAACATTGGTAATATAGTCTTCTGGGTGATTGTCATTGGATAATAGTTAAAGTATGCTGTGTCTTTATTAAAAGTGAGATTTCAGGTAGCGGAGAGAGGACTCAATGGTTAAGAGCATTGACTGCTCTTTAAGAGGACTCAGGTTTGATTCCTAGCACCACATAGTGACTCATAACTGAGTCACTCCAATTAAAGGGACTCTGACACCCTCTTCTGGCCTTCACAGGCACCAGCCATGCATATAGTACACAGACATCATGAAGGCCAAACACCCATACACATGAAATTGTAAAAGAAAATTTTAAAATGAGATTCAAGGTATTCAAAAGAATGCAAAATACTAACATTGAAAGGCATTTCAGAGTTTTAGGTAAAAATCAGTACTTAGCACAGTGGCTCTCAGCCTTCCTAATGCTTTGGCCCTTTAATACAGTTCCTCATGGTGTGAAACATGAGGACACCCAGCCATAAAAATATTTTGTTACTACTTCATAGCTGTAATTTTGCTACTGTCATGAATTTGATGTGCAGGGTATTTTATGTGTGACTCCTAAAAGGGTCATGACCCATGGGTTGAGAACCAGTGACTTAGAGGAATTTACATATAGTACAGTTCCATTGTTTATTTAAAAAAATAATTTTTGAAGTTACCCTAATCTACAGAGCGAATTCTAGGACAGTCAGGGGTACACAGACCCTATCTTGAAAACCAAAAAATAAATATAAAAAAATTGTATGTACATTGCTCTTCTGCCTGAGTGTATGTCTGTGAAGGTGTCAGGTCTCCTGGAACTGGGATTACAGACAGCTTTGAGCTGGCAAGTGGCTACTGGGAATTGAACCCAGGTCCTTTGGAAGAGTGGCCAGTGCTCTTAACTGATGAGCCATTTCTTTAGTCCCGAAAAAATGTTTCATAAAGAAAAAAAAAACTTGTAGAAATTTCTATGTGAAACTATTTAAGTAATTTCTTCTGGATATAGGAATGGGAGCCAGGTGTGCCTTTCTGTAATCCCAGTACTCAGGTGTTAGCATTTGGAGTATATACTGGGTTGCATGAGACCATTTCCAGCAAATCACAAAGCTTGGGTTAAATTGTCCTATTGCACGTGGGTCCAGTCCCGTAATACTACAACCAACCAACCTAGAAATGGGAGGAGAGAAGAATTATTAGGTGTTTATTTTTTTAAGATTTAAACAAAAATTATATGTTAAGTATTTTACTTGCATTGCATGTATGTGCACAGCATGTGTGCTTAGTGCCTAAGGAGTCCAGAAAGAGGGTATGGAATCCTCTGGAACTGGAGTTATAGAGGGCTGTGAGCCTCTTTGTAGGTGTTGGGAATTGAACTCAGGTCTTCTGCAAGAGTAGCCAGTGCTTTTAACTGCTAAGTCCTTTCTCCAGCCCTGAATCTTAGTTTTATATACTGACATCTCTGAGCTTAAGGAACACCCTTTTGAAATCCAGTGATTTTTGAAGACATACAGAATATACTTACCATAATGACTGACATGTATGTGACATTTCTCTCTGTGCTGGCTACTATAATTTTCTGTGTGCTTTATTCGTGCTATCCTAGTAAAATCTGAAATAGATACAGCATTTATCCTTATTTACAGATAAGGAAACTGAGACACAGAGGCTAAGGCACCGTCCAAGCATAAGCTGTTAGCGTTAGCATGGGGTGTGGCTTCACTCTGCACTGTTAACTGTGGTGCTGGTGTATGCCAAGCAAAGACTTAGAATGGGAATGGGGATATTGTACTTCAGGCTGTTGAGGCCATGGCAGGGGTCACTTTTAAACTTTTCTAATGTGTCCTCTCAAGTTCCTAAGGTTAAAGGTAGTGACTGTATATGTTTAAAGCAGAAAATAGAGTTGGCATGGTGGCTTGGAAAATCCTTCAGAAAAGTGAGGAGCAGAAGCCCAGGCTCTGTGGCCACCGCTTTCCTTTGATCAAGTTTTCCAAGCACATGTTGATTGTCTGAGTATCTGTCTGGAGCTCTGGGTCCTCAGTGCTCCTGCCAGAGTAGCCCTGGGCTTTGTTGGTTTTGTTTATTTTGCACAGTGTGCTGTGTACAAGAACCAATCCCATTGGTTTTAACAGATGCTTGAAATCCTAGAAGCAGTGGGAGTAGGGGAAAGATTGTTTATTCTCTCCGTCCCTCCTTCTAGAATATTTTACAGAGATCTAAATTTAGATGTGCTCTGGCACATTTGTATCCACTCCACAGGCATTTCTGAATATTTAAACTCTCCATGCTGAAGATCTCTCTTAGCGATACTGGTTTTATGTGCTCATCCTTCTGTGTTTTCATCCATGCCCATCCTCACGTAGGTGTAGAATGAGGCCAGGTGCTGTTGTGTGCCTGTGTTGTTTGGAATTAATTGGTGATTTCAAGACTGCTGGCAAGGGGAAGAGGGCGGGGAGCTGCCTTTGATGGAGAGGACAAACTAACTCTTTAGTGACAGATACAAACTCATTTAGTATGTAAGTGAGCGTCTGCTGTTTGCCCTCAGTTTATGTTACTGTGGTTAGTTCTGGCAGCTCTGGGGAGTAGGTCCTCTGTCACAGCTCTGTATACTGGTGACACTGAGTGAGGAGAGGAGGAGTTAAAGGCTGGAGTGCCGTTCCAGCCAGATGAGCTTCTTCTTCCCTCTAGGTCTGGTGTCATTGACTTATTTGGGTGCATTTTAGGGTTTGAGGCAGTCTTTGATGATTCTGACTGTTCTCCTAAGGATTTAGAGATTTGGCCCTGCAGACCTGATAGGTTACATTTTGAAGGTTGTTGGGTTTCGTTTGGAGGGAAATTTTGCTTGTTTTTCATTTTATTTTGAGTTAGGGCTTTACTCTGTAGCCCAGGCCAACCTTGACCTCACTCTTGATTATCATCCTGCCTCAGACTTCTGAGTGCCAGTGTGAGCATTGTACCTGGCTGTTTGTCACGTTTCCTGAAGCAAAGTACTCTACAGAGAGAGCGGAGAGCATGTCTGTTTTGCGAAGTTGATTAATTGGCTACTGTTATTGATTCCTATTAAAATTTTAAGAACCTTAATCATTCAACCTGTTGGGCCAATAAGAACTTTCAAAACGTTCAGATTATAAAGGCCCATCCCCTTTTCCTATGGTCCCACCCCCTTCGACTGTTTGTCCCAAACTTTTCTGCCTGTAGCCCATCTGCAGTGGCTTTCTCCCCTCTCCATACCCTCAGGACTTAATGAAAATCCTAGAAAGTAGAGATCCTGGGAGAGAAAAAAAGGGAAGGAACAACTTGACAAGGTATGTTTGGTATAGAAGAGAAAGACTGAAAGAGTGTAGCACAAAGGAGAGAGACGTCTGTGGGATGGAGCTTGTGCTCCCCACCCCTCAATGTTTAATTTGATCTGGCTTTATTAGGACCAGCTACATTACCGCATGCTCTGGGTTTGGGAACTCACTCAGGTTTCTACTCCAGAAGCCTTTTTAGTTTGTGTTAGTAGACAGTTGTACTGTTCAGATGAACTGGATGGTGTTGCTAAGTTATATGTTGACTTAATTTAGTGCAAATGTATCTGAAGAGCTGAGGAATCCTGTGGCACACATGGCAAGGGCCTTTGTGTGTAACTGAAATGGTAAAGGCAACACGCTGTCTAGTAAAGGAAGAGGTACATACTTTTTAAAGAACAGCTTGAGTTTTCATCAAAGCATTGATTGAATACAAATTAAGGTTTAACCAAAAAGGAAAATGGCTAGAGAGCACATCTTTAGTTTCAGATTTCTACCTTCTGATTTAATGCATGTATCCCTGTGGGAGCATAACAACATGGACTCTGACTTTCTTCATGTTTATTTTCTTCAGAATACTTTGGCTTCTGTTTGAGGCAAGTCAGAATTCTTATCTGAACTCAGCATATGGACATCTGCGTGCACAGGAGGGTTTTCGGCCCTGCTGTGGTTATGACTTATTATCTGACTCGTCCAACAGGTTCCTGGGTGGAGCTACCCATGAACAGCAGCAATGGCAATGATAATGGAAATGGGAAGAATGGGGGGCTGGAGCACGTTCCTTCTTCGTCTTCTATCCACAATGGAGACATGGAGAAGATCCTTCTGGATGCACAGCATGAGTCGGGACAGAGCAGCTCAAGAGGCAGTTCTCACTGTGACAGGTAAGTAAAGCTCTGGGTGCTAAGTCAGGAGTTGAGTGGTTAGAAAGCTAACTCTCATAAGGGGCAAGCTCATTTGTTTAAGTATTCATTAGCAGAATAGGCCTCCAGATTTATTGTTGCATACATGTTTAAACTGGACAGCTAGGCCAGGCATGATTGTGCACACCTTTTTTTTGTTTTTTGTTTTTTTGTTTTTTCGAGACAGGGTTTCTCTGTAGCCCTGGCTGTCCTGGAACTCACTCGGTAGACCAGGTTGGCCTCGAACTCAGAAATCCGCCTGCCTCTGCCTCCCAAGTGCTGGGATTAAAGGCCACCACCGCCCAGCTGTGCACACCTTTAATTTCAGTACCTGGGAGGTAGAGGCAGTGAGTTCAAGGTCAGCTTGAGTTCCAGGCCAGTCAGGGCTGTATGGTGGGGTCTTGTCTCAAGGAAAATTAAAAACTGAACAGCTAATGGATAGGCACCTGGGTTGCCCACCCCCATTGTCATTTTTATTCTCAGATTGAATTATTTTTAGATGTTTATCAGTTTGAATTGAGTAGTAGGCTGGCAAGATGGTTAAGCACTTGATGTAAGCTTAGGTGACCTGTGTTTCATCCTGGGTCCCATATTGTGGAAGGAAAGAACTGACTTCCTCAAGTTGTCCTCTGGCTTCCACATACACACCCACACGTGTGTCTACACGCGCAAACTACATGCAATTTAAAATGAAAATGAAAGTTAATGTCATTAATGTTATCTCAGAGTTCAACTGAGTTTATCCCATTTCCCTTTGTTTTTGAGCTCATATTATGACTCATGGTAGCAAGTCTCTCCCTTTCTAGGCAGCACAAGCAGGGACCATGTGGCCTTTTTTCACCCTTCACAGTAACAGATACTCATTTACTGAGTAAATGCTCAGCTAACAGGACCTGCAAGTTGATGGAGGTTGCAGTCATGTTTGTGGCTCTGTGTGGCTCTCAGGAAGCTGTGTACTGAAGGCATGCATTTTCTCAGAGGAAGTATTATTTACTTACATCTCGGTATGGCTCTTTGCCTCTGAAAACCTAATACAGAAAGATGTAGGAAAGGAAAACAAGTGGTTAATTAATTTTCAGTTTGAGCTTTTTTTTTTTCTTTTTGTTCCCAGGAAACTAGGTATTAAATAACATTAGCAATTCTAAGCTCATATAGTTACGACATACCTATAGTCTCATCATTCGAGAGGCTGAGCAGGAATATTTCCACAAGGTGAAGGCCTGCCTGGACTACAGAACAATCCATAGTAATATCCTAACATCTCCAAAAATGGGGAGAAATTGTTAGTGCGATCCCTGGCACAAATAGGCTACTTCATAGGCTACTCGATGCTGGCTTACTTGCAACTGGCTGAGTATTCACCACGATGAAGATGCATATACACAGAAAGAAGATTGGGGTGTCTAAAAAGCAGCAGGGTAGGTAGGACTGGAGGAAGAGATTGTGCATATTTGTCGTAGCTGTTTTGAGTTTAGTTTATAGTACATGGTTAATTTTTGTCTGAGAAAAAGAGAAAGCAGCTAAATCACAGCTAACCTTCCTGTATGCTTTATGACCCAGTTCTGTCTCCAAGGTAGCTGGAAGACAGGTTGGTTGGCTGTTTGGCACAGTGAGTACCCTGCCAGCCTCGTGTCATCTCTGCCTTGTTGCTGAGTCTCCTATCACAAGCAGAGGTGATCACGTTTCTTTCTGAATAGTTGTCGTCGATTCTGGAGGCTGTAGCACTAGTCTCTCTCTCTCTCTCTCTCTCTCTCTCTCTCTCTCTCTCTCTCTCTCTCTCTAAATAATTTATTTTTTATTTATATGAGTACACTGCAGCTGTCTTCAGACACACACTAGAAGAGGGCATCGGATCTCATTACAGATGGTTGTGAGCCACCATGTGGTTGCTGGGAATTGAACTCAGGGCCTCTGGCAGAGCAGTTAAGTGCTCTTAACCACTAAGCCATTTCTCTAACCCAACACTAGTCTCTTTTTCAGTTGTTTTGTTGGTTTGTTTTTGAGACAGGGTCTCTACACAGCTCTGGCTGTTCTAGAATGAAATATGTAGACCAGGCTGGCCTCGAACTCACAGAGATCTGCCTGTCTCTGCCTCCTTAGTGCTGAATGAAGTTTTGTATCCAGGGACTGTTTTAGTTAGGGTTTTACTACTGTGAACAGACACCATGACCAAGGCAACTCTTAGAAGGACAGCATTTAATTGGGCTGGCTTACAGGTTCAGAGGTTCAGTCCATTATCATCAAGGAGGGAGCATGGCAACACCCAGCCAGGCTGAGTGTTCATCTTGTTCCAAAAGCAAGCAGGAGCAGACTGGCTTTCAGGCAGCTAGGATGAGGGTCTTAAAGCCCACACCCACAGTGACACACCTACTCCAACAGGTCCACACCTTCTAATAGTGCCGCTCCCTGGGCTAAGCATATCCACACCATCACAGACTTGCTGAAGGATTTCTAGAGCGTTCTCTTTGGATTCCTGAAGCTTTCTGCCCTCTGTAGACTATTTTTGTACATGTGCAAGCATGAGACTGATCATTGGTACCATGTGTCCATGAGCCTATTTGTCACAGGGTACAAAAAAGTCACTTGCTTGTTGGACATATCCTGTTTAGCTTATGATGGCAGTGATGTGTGAAATGGACTATGAATCCATCTTCCCAGGGTCAGCTTAGTTCAGGTTCCTGAATGTGACAAGGAATGGCAAAGGGGCTTCCTGGCCAGCTAATCCTGCTGAGACAGTGGGTCCAGGTCCAGTTAGAGACACTACCTTACAAAATAAGATGGAGAACAAAGAGGAAACTAGTGAGAGTCACTTTCAACATCTACAGATATATACACTTGAACCTGCACACATAGCATGACACTGCTATAGAATAGGTACCGTCAAGACTGAGTCATGTGACTTGTAATTGGTTATAAGGAAGTGTTTCTCGTGGGACCTACAATGTAGGTGGATGGGTTCTTTGAATTGTTGGACATTAGCCCCAGCCGACGTACACTTTCTCTTCTCCTTCTCCTTTTCCTTTCTATCTCCCCTTCCCTACTTTTCTCTTGGTGCCGAGGACTGAACCCAATGCCTCTAGCGTGCTGGACACGAGCTGCTCTAGTGAGCTGCATCTCTACCCCTCTTGTGACTCTCTGGTTTTGGAACTGCCCTGCTGAGTTGCACAGGCTGGGTTTAAACTTGCTCTGTAGCCTGAGGAAGCATTGAACTTGAAAATTCCCTGCCCCAGAGTCTAGAATATCTGGGATTTCAAGCCTCCACCACTAGGCCTAGCCTGTTTTTCAGATGCTTGTTTAAAGTTATTCCATGCCAGATTGGTAGTACACATCTCTAATCCCACACTCCAAAGACAGAGGCAGGTAGATCTCTGAGTCCTAGGACAGCTACTGCAGTGCTGGTTAGAAGATGTCCCAGCATTCCTTGTTTTGTGCTCTCTCCTGTTTTCTCAGGGCAGTTTCTAAAAGCCCAGTGTAGACTCATCCTTAGAGCTCTTCATATTACAGTGGTTTAGCAGGCTCCCCAGTTGAGTCTGAGAGGAGCTGGGCTCCAGGCCTGATGACATTCTGAATCCTCAGGTGTAACCAGCTTACCAGTGAAGAAGGAAGTATTTGTCTGGCAAAGACTGGTGTCAGCAGTACAGCACTTCTGTGGGTTTATGGCAAAGTCCTCATAAGTAACAGGTCATAGTTTTATGCGGCCGGCTTGATTCCGTGGTGTTATCATCACAAAGATGGTAAATGTGTATGATGCTGTTTAATGTGAACCTTTTCTATTTCCATTTAAGACTCCTTTAAACCAATGTAATTGATTAGTATATACTTGCCATATTTGTGCACATGTGTGCCATAGTGTTTATGTGCAGGTTGGGCGTTTTGGAATTGGTTTTCTCCTTATACCTTAAGTGGCTTCTAGGAATCAAGCTCAGGTTCCTAGGCAAGCACCTCCACCCATGAAGCCGTCTCACCTACACATACATATTCGTGATTCATGAAAAATACCTATTTCCTATCATTAAATTCTGACTTGGTTTTGGGTTTTTTGTTTGTTTTATGTTTGTTTGTTGGTTTATTTGTTTGTTTGTTTGTTTGAGATGGGTTCTCTCTGGAAGGTTTGCTGTCCTGGAACACCTGTGTAGACCATGTTAGCCTCAAATGCACAGATTCCACCTGCCTCTGCCTCTCAAGTACTGGGATTAAAGGTGTGTGTCTCCATGCCCAGCTCAATAACCAAAAATATTACGGATAGCAGTTGTTTACAGTTTTACTGTTTAATTTCTGGCCTAGCAAGGCATCTGTATTCTCACCTACTTCTGCATTCAATCTGTGGTGGTATCACATTCTGTTTTAAGGTTTCTGTGATGTGAGGAACATGACCAAGAGAACCTTGAGGAAAGGGTTTGATTAATCTTAGAGTTTATAATCCATCATCCAGGGAACGCAGAGCAGAGATTCAAGGCATGAACCAAGGCAGAGGCCATGAGGAGCTGCCTACTGGCTTGCTCCTCCAGGGTTCTTCAGCCTGCTTTCTTAGATCACCCAGCACCAGTGTCCTGTGATAGCACTGCTCACAGTGAGCTGGGCCCTCCCACACCAGTTATTAATCAAGAAATTCACTACAGGCTTGTCCACAGGCCAGTCTGATGGGGGCTTTTCCTCATTTGAGATTTTCTCTTACAAAATGACTCCAGCTGTGTCAAGTGGGCATAAAACTGACCAACACATGTATTGTGTAGCCTTTAAAAGCTGTAGTGTATATTCACAAGAGGGTGGCAGGGAAAGGACATGTCCTGACAGGACCATAAGAGCAGTTCCTGCCTCACAGAAGCCTCCGAAGAGACTGAGAAATGCTGAGGAGTTGCATGTGCACAAAAGAGTTGAAAGTGTTGTGAGGTAATTGCAGCAGAGAATCCACAGAAGCACTCTTAATGCCACACAGAAAGTTTGCATTGCTGGCTGGTGGCCGTGCAGAGAGCTAGCCTTGATCCTGCAGCCCCTGATCATCATAATTCTTTGTCTTTTATGCACAAACCCAAAATCCTGGTTGTCACACTTCAGTTAGCGAGCAGTGAAACTATAGAAGCCAAAGAAAAGCAGAGTTAATACATTTAGGGGCTTTTCTTAGATCTTGGATTATGAATGAGGTTTTTGATAGGTTTTGATAGGTTTCTGTTTGGACAGGTGTTGGGGCCTCTATGCTGGGTTTTAAAGTCAGAATGTGCTAAGGTGGGGGGGGGGCTTGCTACAAAAAGACTCAGGCTGTTTGGATTGGACAGTGATAGAAGAAAGTGTGATGCTTCTGCATCATCAGGCCACCATATATTCTCTGGCTTTGTCGCTATAAAGGCATTCACTGCCACTGACAGAGTCCAAGCATTCTGCATGATTACTCCATGACGTTCACCACTTACTCTCACATACGATTTGCTTACTTGGTGTTGGATAGACTTTCAGATTTGTTCCTCTTTCCAAGCTATCTTGTTGTAGCTTTCAGTTTTCTGTTTTTCAGTAAAGTCTTAAGATACGACACCAAGAATTAAAACTACTGGGAAGGCTCAGTTGATAAAAGGGATTGCTGCCAAGCCTAGTGACTTTTTGAGTTCTATTTCCAGGAGCCCACATGGTGGCAAGGGACAATAGAGTCCCACTTGTTGTCCTCTGACCTTCACATGTGTGCCAGGACACATGTGCAGCCATACATAGAGACATCCATGTCCAGAAAAATAAAGTGTAAAAAACGAACAAAAACTAATGACTAAGTTTTCTCTCTTAGCCCTTCACCACAAGAAGATGGTCAGATCATGTTTGATGCTGAGATGCACACCAGCAGGGACCACAGCTCTCAGGTAGGTGTGCATTTTACTTTGATTTGGAAACTATGTAAGAGTCTCTCAAGTTTGTTGGCTGAAAACTGGGCTGGGCTCCAGATCTGATTGCATTCTGAAGTGTCAGGCTGAGTTGTTTGCCATTGGTGTGTTTACTGCACAGTGTAGAGGGAAAACGTCTCTGTGAGTTCATGGAGCGGTCACACTGAGTGTTGGGCTGCTGACAGTTGTACAAGGCTGGCCCTTGATGTACTGCGTTCTTACCAGCAAGCAGAAAGACAGTAAGTGGAAGGTAGGACTTCCTTGCTCCTTGTCATTTTCTCTTGTGTTGAGGTGTTTGAAAGATACTGGTGACTATCTGAGTGAGGCCTGCAGACACCTTGTTTGCATTGTTCTCTATTGTGTGAGCATAGGCACCTGTGCGGAAGCTGTACCTAGTACTGGTTCTAGTCTTCTGTCAGACTACACAGCTCCCCACACCTCATTGCTCTCCCTTTGGCTGATGCTGGAGAATCCATGTGCTCACCACTGGCTTATGTAAGCTCATTTCAGCTGCTCACACGCTGGAACTTGGAACACTAGTTCACTCTGTGATGCACTTTATAAAGATGATTAGTGGTCATTGACTGAACTGTTTAAATCTCTGGCTAGTGTGAGTTTAGCCACATGCAGGATGGTGTAACTGGTGTGGAAAAAGGACATGAAGTTCATGGCAAAAGGCATCCCCGGGACATAAGAGAGCAGGGAGCTGATGTTCTGCTCTGTATGTTCTTCAGTCTGTTTGCTTTTGTTTAGACAGTTTCCAGAGAGTGTCTCAGTAGCGAAGTGCTCAGTTGGGAAGCTCCATAAACATACTCTGGAGTCAAATCACCAGCAGTTCTGTAGACCCTGCTCCATGAGGAGCCACGTCAGGTTGTACAGAGCCCAAAGTAAGGACACCAGTGATCAGGCACATGTGGTCACTGAATTTAACTGCAATTTTAGGGCTGAATGCAGCCATCATGAAATTAAAAAGAAACTTGTGAAATTCTGGAGAGCTTATGTTATGAGATTCTGACAGATTGTCGGTGAGATTGTCCTTAAGCAGGGACATGCCAGCAGGGACAACATTGGTTTTGGCACAAGTAGCATAATGCCTATAAAGACAGTGTTGGGTCTGTGGGGTAAGAATTTTAAAACGAGGGAGATATATTAGTAGATGCTTTTTATTGCTTTTTTAAAATTGAAGAAACAATTGAAAAATGAGTCACCAGGGATTAGGAAAATGATATTTCATGAGTAAGAAAGTTTGGTGTTAGTTTAGAACAGTTGACTGAGGCTGTCTCTTCTTTATGTGCACCTGTGAGGAATAAGCAAGCTATCACGCTCCAGCTTTGACCAGAGAAGTGAGGAAAAATACCAGATGCTTACCAGTCTGTACTAGGTGCTAAGCTTATGTAAACAAAACAAACCCCAAAACTCCACACTTTTAACACTAGTGTTCTTAGTCCAGTTAGGGGAAATGGGGAGAGAGACACTTTGTCCTCATGTGGTTGTCACCTAAGATGACAATGCAAGTCAGTGTTGGAGTCAGGACTGAAAGTAAATCCAAACCCATGATCTATCTAGTCCTTCCACTGAAACTAACCTCTGAAGGGAGTTAGTCCTAGGAGAGCTTGCCGGACATACAAATAAGCTGACAGGACTGCAGCCCTGGGGTAGGGATCCCTAAGCTGGCACAGCTAGGGCAGAATGTTGCTCTAGTATGATGGTACTCATAAGGCTCCATTGTGTAGCAAGAAACATATTTATAGTCTCATGCAGACACTCTGTTGTTATTTAGAATGGGTCCAGTGCAGAGTTGAGATCTTTGGAAATAGCTTCTTTTTTATCTTGTAAGACTATGGTTTGTTTGTACATGGATACAGACATGCAGTTTACTATCCCTGTTTAGAGACTTTAAAAGAACTGGAAAAGGAAGAGTTAAATGAGTGTAGGATAAGGACTGACCCCCTTCCTACCTCCCTGGGCTGTGAGGTGGTCAAGATATTTGACTAGAAGCATGTGTCTAGGGAAAAGCAAAGCATGAGTTCTGTGTGGTTAGATGAGGTGCCCTTTTGCCATATTCTCTAGTCACTGGAAGATGACTCAAAATCTCAAAGTGGACCAAGCATAGTATTAAGACCTATATTGCAGTTTCTGGACTCAGGAGGCTGAGAATCATGAGATCTGAAGGGCAGCTTAGGATCTAAAGAATGTTTGAGGCCGCCGGGCAGTGGGGGCGCACGCCTTTAATCCAGAGGCAGGTGAATTTCTGAGTTCCAGGACAGCCAGGGCTATAAAGAGAACTGCTGTCTTGAAAAACAAAAAACAAAAAACAAAAACAACAAAAAAAGAATGTTTGAGGCCAGCCTGGAGTGTGGTGAGGCTGTTTCACAATCCCCTCTCCAAAACCCTGGGATTGACAAATCTCAGACAATAAAGGAAATGCAGAAACAAAGTAAATACTAAAGTTTAAGGTTAGAAATGTGTCTGTAGAGGAAAACAACTATATGAATTCAAAGGTAACTTTGTCTTATTCCCCTGGAGGAAATCTCATCATACTGGAAATTTCAGAGCACAAATCTCACACTTTGTACTCTGAAAAGAATAAAATACTAACTGGTTAAAAAATACTTAAACTAAACCAGAAAGCAGTTAGTTCTGGGAGGCCAATAGGAGGAACTAAGAACAAACTGCTGTATGGCTGGAATGTAGTTACTGAGGCAAAGCTCTTGACTAACATATGGGAGGCCCTGGGTATCCAGCATTGCTGAAACCAACCAAAAGAACAAGGGGACCAGCATGACAGCCTGACCACCGGAGTGCCATCTCCACATTGAAGCCCAGCACCCACATGGAGGAAGGAGTAAATTAGTTTCTGTAGGTTGACCTGTGGCTTCTACACAAATAAAAAATAAAAACAAAAGAACAACCTATAGTAGGTTGAAGACTCAGAAGTGGTGTGAACACATGCTGCTCAGTGCTTGCAGCATGACTCCTGATTGGTTTCTGCCTGAGGATGATTTCAGGGTTACTCTACAGAGCCAGCTCATGATTCTGAGTAAGCTCAGTGCCTGCTGGGAAAAGCTCCGTCTTAAATGCTGCATTGTGTTAGTCGGTGGAATTTGCCAACTTCAGCAGTACTAGATAAGGACCGTGCTGACAAAGAGACGCAAACATCCCCTGAGCTTTTGGCCTGGATTTGGTAGTAAAGGGGTGTTATGTGTAGAGCCAGACTCAGGCTCCCAGACAGCTGAGTCACGAGGAGCTGGGGCTGTGGGGAAAGCATCCTGTGAACAGGCCAGGTGGTTTCAACTATCAGCCAAAATCAGAGTGTTCCATATTTTTGAGACTCTGATTTGGAGTCACAGCCTCACATTCTTTTAAAACTGAATAACTACAACTAATGTGTCATTTTTAGGAATTTGTCACCCCCTTGGTTTCTGTTAAAAGAGTTTTCCAGGCCTGGTAGCTGAAGTCTATAATCCCAGCACTTGGGAGATCAAAGGCCAGCCTGGCCCCATAGTGAATTCCAGGTCAGCCTAGGCTACAGAATGAGAATGTCTCAGAACAAAAACAAGAAAAAGCTTTTTTGTGGAAATGTAGGGTTTTTTTCTGGCCTGAAAGCTTAGGTTATCACTAGCAATAAAAAGAATATTTTTCATTTATTTATTGCAATACATGTTAACTTCTGGCTCACTTCAAAATATTTTATTTCAGAAAAACTTGACTAACATATTTTCAAAATCTTGAAAAATGTTCATATTAAAAATAATCTTTCAGAGAGTAAGAAAGGGTCTTTGGAGCAGTTTGCCTGGGTTAGAAAACTGATCTCTCTCTTTAGTTGTGAGGCCCCTCAGCAAGTCACACAAGCCCTGTCCTCATCTGTAGAGTGGAGTGCAGCGGTTTCTGTTTGGAATTGACCAAGGGAAAGGTTAATGAGTGACATCAGCTTTAATAGATGCTGGTCTCAGGTGGTCAGCAGCTTCATGATTTACCACATCCCGTTGCCAACTTTCTCACAGATTTATTTTGTTTCCATCTCCTTTTTGGTATGTTAATTTTAAATGCAGTTGGAAATATATACAGCGTAGGAAGTACAGTGTTGAGAAGGATACAGCGAAACACTATGTTGCATCCTCGAGTTCAGCAGCACCAACCCCACAGCATCCCTGTACACATTCCTGTAGAGGGCTTTGGCAGTGTTACAGTCTGCTTCAGTTTTAGAAAACAGGTTGTTTCCTCCATTAAAAACACCAATACACAGCTTTGTATTTAGTTTGTTTTTGTATCGAAAAGAATTGTTCTTTTCTGTGTTTCTCTTGTTCCTTTTTTCTCACTGTATAATTTTTTTTTTTAGTCAGAAGAAGAAGTTGTAGAAGGAGAAAAAGAAATTGAGGCCTTGAAGAAAAGTGCAGACTGGGTATCAGACTGGTCCAGTAGACCCGAAAACATCCCACCCAAGTAAGCTACTCCATGTGTCTTGGTGGGGTGCTTTCTGTGCTCACATGGAGGGGCTGGCTCAGACCTAGTATCTGCAGCACTTGTGGTCTAATTCCAGCCTCTGAACTTCTTCCCCAGAGAGTTCCATTTCAGACACCCTAAACGTGCTGCATCCCTAAGCATGAGGAAGAGTGGAGCCATGAAGAAAGGGGGCATTTTCTCTGCAGAGTTCCTAAAGGTCTTCATCCCGTCTCTCTTCCTTTCGCACGTGTTGGCTTTGGGGCTAGGGTAAGTACCCCATGGAGCCATTTCTGTGACTTAATGGTATGGGCAGCAAGGCAATCAAAAGAAAGGAGCTATGGTTATCTTTTATGAGTTATTTAAAATTTGGCCAATTGTGAGTAATTTATAAATTATTAAGTGTAAATGTAGGAATAAATGAAAAATGATCCCCCTCCCTTCCCCAGATGGTAAAACACACCATTGTGGAGAATGATTCTGGAATATACTGGTAGGCTGCTATGGGTACCATCTTTGTCTTTTAAACTTTGTGACATTTATTCAAAAGTCAGCCTAGTATTTCTCTTAATTCATTAACTTATGGCATGTCTTTTCAATTAATAGCTTTCCCCCTTGGTTTTAATATTTAAGAAAATATACTTCTGAAAGATTTTAGTTTGTAAGCATTAGCTTAATTAATACTAGTTTCAAGACCTACATGCTGTGCTCTGAGCATGCCCAGTGAGTCTTTTTCTGTGTCTGATGCATGATGGAAAGTGGATCATTCCGATCTTGCTATGAGTGGCTCAGCATAGCAGAGGGAAGTGCCTGCTCTGGAGCATGGGCAGGTGTGCATCTTCCACTGTCTCTCCTGTAGAGGGTCTACTCCTACAGACAGGGCCAGTATTCACAGACAGCTGAGTGAGAGCTGCTTGTGGAGGAAGCAGGGGGACGCAGAGTGTGGAGCTTGGGAGGACTCTTAATACCTGCCAGCTATTCAGTTCATTTACCTCAAAAGCTTGGTTTGCAGTATTTCTTGCTTTCATGAATCTTTAAGCTGGTTTTTGTTGCTTTAATTAAATTTAACTTTTGCCACAGAAAATGTTCTAAAGGGGGCTTAAACCTTGACGGTGTGCTGCCTGTTTTTCTTGGCCTTTTTTGCTCTTGCTGTTGAAAGGGTCATGTTCTTGCCTGGTATTAGAAAGCCATGTTAGGTCCCATCTTAAAAACACTGGCTCTGTGACCTTCTCTCTAGATTTGAAATAGCATTTTATCCAAAAAGAAACAGTTGGAGACTGAGGAGTACTCTGCTGTGGACTTTGAAGGGGTCTCATTTTCTTAGCTTGACTTAGCTTGGCATCACTGCCTTTGTGCTTTCCAGTCCTGACTTAAAGAGAAAACAGAATCCATAAAGCCATTTAATTTGAGCTAGTTAGTGGCCATAGCTCAGTTGGAGCATGCTGCTTTAACAGGTACAGGAAGACAGTGAGTGGTCGGGGAGTCTGGGTAACATGCCCTGGGGCTTTCAGAGCTGCCCCAGCTTGTCAGCAGAGATCACCCTATGGGCCAGGCTGCTGTAATTGTGGAAATAGGTAGAACATGATACACTCTGCTTCCTTACAGCATCTATATTGGAAAACGACTGAGCACACCTTCTGCAAGCACCTACTGAGGGAGACGAAAAGCCCCTGGAAATTCGTGTGGCCTGTGAAGTGGTGTATTGTAGTTTGAATTTGAGACTTATTGTAAGCATGATCCCCACCTACAACCCTATTTTTACATACCCAATTCCAGTAACTCTCAAATCCAGTATTTTACTCAAACTCTGTTGGGGCATTTTACTAACCTTGTTCCCTTTTTGGCCTGTAAGACACTTTAGAGATTCCTAACAGAGTTTACTGTTGTTTAGAAATTTGCAAGGGCTTTTTTTCAGCAATGCCACCAGCAGATTATAATCTTGTCAACAGTGCATCGTCTCCTTTTAGTACCACCAGTCACCTGCATCATTCATGCTAGAAGCTGTATTCTAGCCATGCAATTACATCTCTTTCTAAATGAGGTCAGGTTTGCAAATAATCCTATAAAGGCTTTGTTTAGTCTTTGTTTTGTTTTCCAGGACAAAAACAAGCTTCCCTAAGCTTGAATTTATAGTTATAAAATGAAAACAAAACCAAAAAAAAGAAAGAAAAAAAAAAAACAATACACAAGGAAAAAAATATCCTGGGCAATAAAAATTACTTTAAACCAGCTTTGGAGCCGCTCTTTTCCTAAGCCTCCTGTGCCGCCTTCAGTTTGTAGGAGGCAGCCTGAATCAGTGACAGACAGGAAATAGAAGAGCAGAACATACTGGCAGATTTTAGCATTAGTATATTGCAATGCTGTCTTTTCTATGATAGAGAATCTTTATTTGTAAGGAATGTCTCAGGCCTAGACATACATGAAACTTACTTTTGAGATTTTTGAGCGTTTGGTATTTTCATGTGTTACCTGCATGTGAATTTCTCATGACTTTTCTTTGTTTTTCTAGTTTCTCTTTTTTTTTTTTTTTTTTTTTTTTTTTTTTTTCTAAGAAGAGACTTGGAACGAGTCTGATTCATGGTGTTACTAGAGGCTTCTTGTTTTAGGAAGCTTTGCTCACTCTCTGGAGCCTTTCCACTCTGAAGAATAACTTCAGAGTTAGTCCAAGTACTTGTGTAACTTGGAAAAGTAGACTTGGGTTATGGGAACAGTTGATAAAGTTCTGGAAAGATGCCATTCATTCTCTTTGGTTCCTTACTTCCTGTTACTGGCTGCAGTCTTCCCAAGGTATCCATGGTCTCTCCCAGGCGCCTGTGACTTTCTCACGTAGGTGTCTTCTCCGTTCTGTCAAATTCCTGATGTTCTGCAATACTCAGAAAATCCTTTGAATGGCAGACTTTCTTTTGTCTGTTTCTAAAATGTGAAGCTTTAGGACCAAATTGTTAGACAGCATCAGGATTGCAGATTATCTCAAGTAGATTTTGTTAGGTTTCAGAGCACGGTGTCACTCTGAAGGAGTCTGTGTCTTATATATAAATAATTACTGTTTATGATCTACACTTTGCTATAGTTATAGAACCATTGTGAATTTCAGAGCTAGCAGCCTACATGGTGCACCAGGTTGGCTTGAATGAATTTGGCAACCATGTTTGCCAGCGTGCAGAAGCTAACCCCCTCTCACGTAAAGGGTTCTAAAATTGATATTATATGGAAATGGAAAGGAAGGTAGACAAGGCATTTCTGTCATTTTTCAAGAACATGGCTGTTTATCTTTCAGAAAGATAATAATATCCAAAATAGTTTTGTGAGTTATTTTCTTTCTGGCATTTAATGTCTACATGATTTGTAGGCAACTTCTGCCCTTTTTCTTTTTTGCTTTTAAACCTGGTGACGCTTGATCTGCCTTCTCACCTATTACTTCAAGTGTTTATACTTGAGTTTCTTAGGAAGAAAGTCAATCTGATGGCCTGTTGTTTTGTTGTAGTTGTTGTTTTGAAAAGCCGGAATCAAATTGTGAAGGCTGCTGAGGCTAAACTCCAGCACAGTTTGCAGCGCTGACACGTGAGCTGGCAGAGCAGCGTCACTCCGCGCTCGCTCTCACAGGCAGACATCACCTTCTCTCTAAGTTCAGTAGCAGTTTCATCGGCAGTGCCATTGAACTGTGGGAACAGTTACGATTCTCTTTCAACACTAAAACTAAATTGAGTTTTGCCATTTTTTGAAAGTATCAGTAAAATCATGGAATATGTCACAGAACAGCTGTCCATCAGTGAGATGTACGGTGTTGATTTGCAGCGCCAACATACGGGACGTTCATACTCCTACACAGTGAAAACAGATTGTCCTATCACAAAGCAGGATTCAACACAGTTGAAATTTAAGGTTTAAAAAGCTTTATTCCTGTTTACAATTTGGGATGAAAAGCAGGCTTCGTTTTAAGTTTATTGAAAACTGGCTCAGATGTTTGTAAGTCAAGAGGAAAGCGGCACAGAGAACAGCACAGTGAGTTACTCGATTGCAGTGAAGAGTGAAATAGAAACTCGGCCTGTGAGACGAATCTCACAGTGAAGCAGCTCTTGGAACTCCTGGTATCAGTGGAGCTAGAGTGACATGCATCCTTCGTCTGTCTGTCAGCACTGGCGTCATTCCATACAGTTTACAGAACATGTGTAACTTGTAGCTATAAACACTTTGTGCCATTAAAGCTCTCACAAACCTGCCTATCTGTGTATCATTTTATTTTACTCTTGTTGCCTGAAAGACCTCTCCGTGTCTACATGCAACCCTTCCCTTGGAGTTCTCACCAAGACCTGAGGACCTGACTATCCCAACTGGTGCTGCCCATGCCTTTCTTTCCTGCCTTGTAAAGTCCTGGACTCGACCCACAGCACTCCCTCATCCCCACATAAGTAGGGACTATGATTAAAATGTAACCTGAAATGCGGTGGTGGAGTTGCACAAATTCAGTGTACAACTTTGTGTCGGTCAGTATCCCTTCGCGTTACCTGCCCTGCCTTCTAAATCTGCCTGCTAGGGACTCCCTTTACTGAGCATTGTGGCAGATGTTAATTAATTAGTATCAGTGATGGGTGGCTTCACAGCTGAAGGAACTGGGACCAGACAGGGTTAATTAACCCAAAGTCAGTAGTGGCAGACAGGAAAAGACTCAGGACTACACTTCAAAACTAGTCTCCAGTGGTCCACTTGTCAGCTCAAGCCTCTCCACTTACAGAGCGTGCTGCCAGCTGGGGACCAAGCTTTTACCCCATGAGCCTGTGCCCCCACTTTGTATTCAAGCTGTCAAACTCCTGTCATGTCATTCACAGAGTTGGAATGCCATCTCAAAGCGGAAGCAGTTTGCTGGCACCAGCCTCTTAAGAGCAAGCATTGTGAGTTGGTTTTCCTAGAGCAGTCGTGAAGTATCGTTAATGTTTAGGAGGATTACACACAACAAAATATATGACTCTAGTAATGCAGATTCCAAAAAGTGCTCAGCCAGCAGCCCTGATGGCATTTGGGTCACAGCAGTGTCTGTCTGTCTGCCTTGTTCCATTGGAAGCAGTACTGGCCACACTGGTACAAAGGATTAGAACTTCAAGGTGTTCACTGGGTCATCATTAGGTTCAGCATTGTGAATACAGTTGGGTGGGGGTGGGGGTGGGGTAACCCAAACATTTCAGCTGTTTCTCGAGGTTGATCTTCCATCTCCTTTGGTAAGTCCACACTGTTGCTGCCAGAAGAGACAGCCTTTAGGGGACAGAAGCCAGGGTAAGAAGTTAGAGGAAGTGACTAGGAGCTTCTCATACACTGCCACTAGCTGTTAACAGCATTAGCTGTTAATGAGCTGGTTCCAGTATAAGTAAGGAGAGGTCAGAGGAAGTGCAGAAACCGTGGGGCGCACTCCCCATGAGTATGATTATGAACCCGGAGGCTGAGGCAGGGCATGTGTGATCTCTGTCACTCCACATATCCTGTTGGGTCAGGGTTCTCCCCCGACCTCCAACCATTTGCCTAGGTCAGAAGTCATCAAGTCCCCAGAGATCCCCTTCTCTCTGCCTTTAGACATGGTGGCTGTGATTTGAACTCTGGTCCTCATGGCTGCACAAGCTCATTACCACTGAGCCATTTCTTCAGCCTCTTCCCATTCTTTAGTCACCACAATACTCCAAAATCATTTAACATTTGTAAAACTGAAACAAGTCAGCCACTCGAACAGCAATTTTCAAAGTCAAATATCCTACAAAGATAACACTGTGATACTAACATGGTAAGGAATGGCGGTAGGTTATTGGAAGTCCTTTATTTTCCACAGAGCAGAGAAATTCATATATGTAGTAGGATCGCTGCAGTTTGTAACACAGTAGTCTTGAGGCTGACAAAGTGCTTCAGGCAGTTGGCATGAGGCACAGTGGTGTGCTAGTGCAGAGTACATACGTTGTATCTTCAGATCCAAGGCTTGGGTGAAGTTGCACAAAGTAAGTTAGGAACACTTCCCAAAACATCACCGTTTCCTTGTGTGATGGTTTTGAATTAAGTTTTGGTCACTGTGAGTTGAGAAAGGTTAGGGTTTACCGGATTTTTAACAGCCTCCACATTTCAGTTGATATGTCTCCCAGTGACTAAGCCTTCCTATCTGTACACAGCCTCACCGTGATTTATGTTCATTTGGTTCTGCTGGTCTGTTTCAGCTAAACTTAATTTGCATTACTCCAGTGGTTAAGAATGTTGAACACTTGTTGAGATGTTTACTGATCACCTATATTTCTTTGTAGAGAGAATGTCTTTTAAACATCATCTTTCAATAAAAAAGCTGACAGCCAATGAGCTGAGGCAGGAAATAAGAGTTGGGACACTTGCAGTAAGAGAGGGGACTCTGGGAAATAGTAACAGATTAAGAAAGACACAGGGAGTGCCATGAGAGACGAGGTAGGAGACAGACCATGAAGATGGGCATTAACCAGGAGGGAGACACTGAGGAGACTAAGGAAAAAAGCCAGCACTAAAGCAGAGGTAACTAACCACATGGAAGTCATAGAATAGTTTAGTGGGTTAACTAAGTTATAAGCTAGTCAAGAAATGAGTCAAAGCTTATGGCCTAGGCATTTAATAATAACCAATTAGTCTTAGAGTCATTATGGATGGGAACTAAGGGGCCAGAAGAAGAAAACAGTTACAGATTATTTTCACATTTTATCCCTTGAAAACTGTCGAGTCAACTCATTTGTTGGGTGGGTGGTGGTATTCATGTTTTGGAGTTCTTAATATATTCTAGACCTCAACCCCTATTGTGCTGTAGAGTGGCATAGGTTTTCTCTCATTCTGTAAGCCATCTCTCTTCTGACCATTTCCTTTGCTGTGCAGAAGCTCTTTAATTTCATGCAGTGCCACTTTTTAGTTCTCGAGCTTTCTTCCCGTGTTGTTGGAGTCTTCTTTGGCAAGCTCTTGCCTGTGCCGTGCTTTATGTTGCTTCCCGAGCATCTCCCGTCTCACAGGAAGGTCTTGCCTTACGATATTACTCTATTAGAGTAATGTGTGTGCACTGAGAGAGGTACAGATTCAGTCTCGTTATTTCACACGTGAATACCCAGCCTTCCTAGCACCATTGTTGAGTCTCCCCCATCCCTGTTTGTTTTTGACACTTTGCTGAAGGTAGGTGGGTTTATGTGTTTGTTGAGACTTGGGTTGTGGTCTGTTTTAAAAACGTTTCGTGGGCTGCTTAGAGAATGTGTATCCTATATCTATCTGTTGGATGGAACTTCTTGTGGATGTTAAGTTTGTGTGGTCTGTGGTGCAATTTAACTGTGAGGTCTTTGTTGACTTTGTTGGATGGCCTACCCAGTGGCGGGCCTGGGGTTTTGAAATGGCACTGTGACTTCAGGACTGATGGTGACCTTTATGACCACTTATATATGTTTATGGAATCGGGAACCTCAGCACGTGGTGTGCAGACATTTATAACTGTTACGTCTTGCTAAAGTTTTCTTCTGATTAATTTTGGTTTGAAGTCTGCATAGTAAGGGGTCAGAAGAGCTGTACACATTCATTTTGGGGTTTTATTTGATAAGCTGACTTCCATCCTATGACTAGTAAAGGTTTTTTGTTTGTTTATTAGTTTAGTTTAGTTTAGTTTAGTTTTTGAGACAGCCAGCCAGTGGATCTTGCTTTTCAATCTAGTCAGCATCTGTATCTTTTGACAAGTTGAACCATTCACACTTAAGGTTATTGTTGAGACATGTTTACCAATTGATTTTCTTGTTGGTTTTTCTGGTTGGTTGGCCTTGGTATTTTGGTTCTCTCCCTCTCCCTCTCCCGACCCCTCTTCCTCTCCCTCTCCCTCCCCGCTTTCCTTTCCCCTTCTCCCCTGTTAATATTATGTGTTTGCTGGTTCAGCATGTTATCCATGATGTATTCCTAACCCAGCTCTCCTTTGCTCTTTGTTCGTGTTAATAAACAGGTTCTTTTCTTGTCTGTCTTGCTCCTCTGTATGTGTTGTCCTTTAGTATCTTCTGAAGGGTGGTCCTAGTGGCCACGAACTGCCACAGTTTGTCTTTACCTTGACCGTGTCCTTATCTTCTTGTCAGTTACAAGGTGGCTGCCTTCTCAGCACAGCAAGCAGAGTGTCATTCTCATGGAGTTATGAGGACTAGCTTGGCTGGGTATTACATGGGTATTACACCCTCGATTGAGAGGAACTTTTAAGGCTTGAGCCATTGTTCCATGCTCTCCTGGTTTTTATAGTTGCTCATTAGAAACCTGATGTTTTCTTTTGTCAGTGACTTGGTGTTTTACTCTTGCAGCTTTTACCATTGTTGGAGTAGGTTTCTGGGCCCTTGAAGATTGGAGACTGCCAGTTAGTTGCTCAGGGAGGAGAAGGAAGTTGAGATCCTGTTCTTACCTTTCCCGTTGTTTATAGTGGTGCTGAGCCTTTAGTGGGCTGGCATCTGATGGTTGTCAGAACTGTCTTTACTTTAGTAGCTTCCATTCTCCATAACATCCTGTCAGTAACTCTCCAGATCCTACCTACTGGGATTCCTAATGTCACGGCTAAAGGATTCTTTCAGGTTTTTTAGAGCTAGGGAAGTAGCCAGAATGTTGTGATGTGTACAAGTGTAAGGCCTGATTTCCTATATCCAAACCTCTTAAATATTGGTCTTCCTGCTGGAGGGGTCAGCTGCAGTTTACAAGTTGTCAGGCTCCACAGGTTGATCCTGCTGGCTTAGGGCTCAGGCTGTCAGACCCAGGTTATTCTCAGTTGATGGTGTCTGCTCCAAGGCACTAAGATCAGGGCCACTTTTTTCTCTTTCTTCACTGTCTGAGCTGAACGTGCAGCCACCTGCACGTGTTGACTTGTCCATACCTAGCCCTACATTCTCTATACACCTGCCTCCCAGGGCTGCCCCACCCAACAGCTCTGACCTGAGAGATTCCACCTCCCTGACCTGTGGTGGTTCCTTGTTCCCAGTCCCTAGGGTAACTCATTTTAAATAGTAGGCTCCCATAGAATGTAATTCCTCTTCACTTGTAGACCCATTGGCCAGAGGAATCACCAAAACCCACAACAGGACATGACAGTGCGCTGCCAGCCTCTTCACCAGGGCTCCCTGACTCTCCTCAATGAGGCTTTTGATTCTCCCCTGCTAGGGAGCCATGTCTGCAGGTGTGCTTAGCTTGGCTTACTTCCTTTTGGCTCACCCATCTCTTTCTCTTCACTGCTCAGCTCTTCTGGCACTACCTTTGTGATTTCCCCCCACCCCTGCCCCCAAAATTTCACCTTCCTTTGGAATAGTCTGTTTTTACTCATTGTAATTCTTTGCTATGGAGGCAGTGTCTAGTCTACTGTTTTACCCAGGTATTTCATGTTTTTATTACTATTCATTCTCTCTCTCTCTCTCTCTCTCTCTCTCTCTCTCTCTCTGTATGTGTGTGTGTGTTTGTGTGTGTGTGTGTGTGTGTGTGTGTCAGAGTCCTTCCAGGTGAGTCTCAGAACTCAGGTTGTCAGGCTTAGTGTAAGTATCCCTACTTGCTGAGCCATCTCAGAGGTCCATGTGTGGGCTTTCTGAACCAGACTAAAGATATTCTATCTGTGAAGATTTCATTTATTTGTTTATTTGTTTTTATTTAGTGTGTTCACAGGTGATGTGCATGTAGTACCTGTGGAGTCCAGAAGAGGGTATCAGATCCCCTGGAACTGGAATTACAGTTGTCAGCTGCCCTGTGGGTGCTGAGAATCAAATTCAGGTCTTCACTGGTTCTTAACCCCTGAGCTGTCTCTCCAGCCCTAAGATGTTCCATCAGTGAAATCCATGAAAATATTCCTTAATCCCTAACCCCCTTGAATATGAGACATTCTTTGTCTCACTGCTGTGGGTGAAGGGTGATGAGCATGTTGTCTGGTAGGGCCTCAGTGCCCACTTGGGTATTGTTGCCAGTATGTTGCAGAGACTGTGGGTATGCCTATAGCTCTTGGAGATCTCATGTACAGTTCCTCTGTACATACAGTTCCACTCATATGGTATACTTACTATACCATAGTATACTAGATACTTCTGGGTCATACAACAATTCTGTTTAACTTTCTCTTTACTGCTTTTCATAGTAGGCCCACTGCTTGACTTTTTTCTTTGTGTGTGTGTGTGTGTGTGTGTGTGTGTGTGTGTGTGTGTGTGTGTGT
>JANHMN010000001.1:210443006-210459814 GCA_030674055.1 Rhabdomys pumilio | reverse complement strand
CATCCTCCTCTCCTACAGTATGTCCTCCCCATCCTCCTCTCCTACAGTAGGTCCTCCCCATCATCTCCTGCAGCAGTGCTCCTCCTGCTTTCATCCTTCCCTGCTGAGATCACACATGTCAAAGAAAGCATCACACTTCATTTCTTCTTCTATTTATTTTATGTGAGCGGTTCTCACTGTATAATCCTGGCTGACCTGGAACTCACTGTGGAACAGACCAGGCTTGCCTCAGGTTCACAGAGGTACACCTGCTTCTGCCTTCTAAATACTGGGATTAAAGGTGTGTGCCACTATACCAGGCAACACGCTAATCTTGTTTAACTTGATAATTTCCAGGTTCATCCACATTTCCTGCCATTTTCTCAAAATCAGATGTTAAGATTTCACTCCAGGGGTGTGTGTGTGTGTGTGTGTGTGTGTGTGTGTGTGTGTGTGTGTGACATTCTTAATACATTCAGTAGGTGACTGGCTGAGTCCATTCATGTGAACGGTTATACTGCTGCAGAGATCTACATGGGTGTCTACATCTGCATAGGAAACCACTTGGAGTCCTTTGGGTGTATCCCCAGGAGTGTCATACATGGGTCATATGATGGTTCTGTTTCTAGTTCTTTAAAGAACTTCCATACTGGCTTCAGTGGCCAGACTAACTTATCCATCTGCATTGTGTATTTTGTCTATCCTACCCTTGAAAAAATCATTATTATTATTTGTTATTGCTTTTATCTATAAGGCTTACTGCATAGTTGTTGAGGAGATAGCAGAGAAGTTAAACAATTCAAATTCAGCAGAGAATCTCTTGTCACTGTAGTTCCAGGCACAGCAGATGGACCCGGGGCAAGGACATAGCTTCTGAGGTGCTGGTGTCAAGACTTTGCATGCTGAGTCTTCCATCCCTGAGCCAATCACTACACAGAGTAAAAAGCTGTTCCATGATGCTCTAAGGGGCATGACCTCCAGTTTTATCTTGTGTGTTGGCCTTGCTGTCCATTCTCTGGCTCTCTGGGGTCCATAGACATTTTTCCTAGACCTCTCAGGTAGAAGGATCCCAATGAGGCTGGTGTCAGCAGCCAGGATACAAAGGATGTGAGAAGGAAGACAAGTTAGAAGCACCAGAGTTTGGGAAGGCCAGAAGTAACCTTCCAAACACATGGAAAAGCTTCAACATCCTCTCCATGTAGTATCAATGACTGGGGCATGGCTGCCCACAGTCACTTTCAAATACAGGGGCTTTTTGTATTGTGAAAGTTATTCTGACTGTGTTGAACAGTCATCTTGTAGTTTTAGTTGCTTCTTTCTGTGAAAGCTTGGGGTTGAGAAGACCATACACACTAAAGAAATGAGGGACAGCAAAGGATCCAGCTTATTCGGGAAGTAGAGTGTAGGGTCTTTCTTCTTAGTCGTGTTCTGTGGTTACAGCTTTAGTTATAAAATACACAGTGACACTTGGCAGCACTGTTGCACGCCTTTACTCCCAGCACTCTAGAGGCAGACGCAGGTGAATCTCTGGGGTTGAGTTCTAAGACAGCCAGAACCACACAGAGAAACCCTGTCCCCAAAACAAATAAACCATAGTGAGTTAGATTCTGATTTGTAATATTTGCTTTTTTTCTTATTGGACAAAGAACAGCATTTTAGATGTTACTAACTGAACCTTTTTTCCCAGAAGATAATTTGAAGAACATGACAAGGAAATACTTGGAGTGTGAAGGCAGCATTTTGCAAACATCCTCTTATTTTCGAGGAGTGGCTAGCAAGTGCATTGTCCTTGCCTGACATCAGTTCAGCAAATCTTCATTTTGCAGTTGGCTAAAACTTTTGGGCGTCTTCTCCCATATATTTACTAGCCACCTTATGTGTCTTTTGAAAAGTGGTCAGGTCAATGTCCATTTGCTGCTCTTTTACCATTTTTTTAAATACTAAAAAATTACATATTTTTAGTGTTTTTTTTTTTTTTTTAAAAAACACTAAAACAATGGTAAAAGTGGGTAGGTGAGATGTCTCAGTGGTTAAGAGCACTGGCTGCTATGCAGATGACCTGGTTGGGTTCCCAGCACCCACATGGTGGCTCACAGTCAGCTGTAACTCCAGCCCTAGAGGATCCGGTGCTCCCTTCTGGCCTCTTCAGGCACCAGGAATGAATGTGGTGCATAGATGTCCATGCAGACAAAACACTCAGACACATAAAAAGTTTAAAAACATTTAGCTAAATCATAAAGAGCTGGAGAGATGGCTCAGTGGTTGAGAGTAAGAACTGTTCTTCTAGAGGACCAGAGTTCAGTTCACAACAGTCTGGAACACACACATTCATACAGACAGACTCCCATGCACACACGAAAACCTGTTTTAAATGATAATAGCTCTGTACTGTGGAACAAATCATAGAAATTAAATTTCTGAAAGCAGCTCTGTCACAAGCTTAGCTCTTGAATTTTTGTTGGTTTTTGTTTTGAGTTTTGTTTGTTTGTTTTCGTTTTCTATAAACTTCCTTTAAATGGATACGTAGCCAAATGAGATGGGTGAGCTGTAAAGATCTAAAGATCGGCCGCACCGCATGTCAGTCACTAGGGAAATTCACTGTAGCTTCACTGTGTGACTCCATTGTATACTTGGTATGGTGGCTGCAGTTAACACTGAGGACAGTGTGAGCACAAATGCAGAACAAATGAAGCCCTCACACGTACTGCGTGCCACTGGCAGGGGTATATAGGGTGCACCCACCTTCGGAAGCAGCTTGACAGTGAAAACACAAGCTCATTCCACTGTATGGCATAGCCATGGTAGCCCCAGGCCTGCTGCCGTGAGAACGAAGACATGCTCACTCAGGGAGGCAACACCGAGCTCCATCAACCAGACACGAGGGAGGCAGACTTCGGTAGTAACCATAGTACTAGAATCCTGGCCAGGGTCCTGGCTGGGGCTCTGGATGTCTCACCCAGATGAGGTCTGGTCACCTGCCTCAGACGACCAAGCAGAAAAAGCAGCAGCTAAAGAGGAGGAGAGGGTTATTCTATTCTCAGGGAGGCTGCACTGCAAAGACAGGGTCTAAAGACCTAGTGTTGTCTTTGGGGTGTCTGCCATAGCTGTGGGCTTCTGGAGGTCAGAACATGTGTAAGAGGGGATTTGGGAGCTTGGCTCTGATTACCGCCTGGAACTGATAGTGTATTTGTTGGCACCAAAGGATATCGCCACTGCTTGGTGGGTAGTTCTGATTTCTGTCACAAGTTTCTCTGTCGGACCTGTAATCCTAGAATTGAGATTAAAGCAACAGAAAGAGAAGCCTAGGAAGATAGGGGAGAAAGAATGAAGCACAGTCAGTGATGGGATCATCCAGGGACAACAGACGGTAGGTAACACTGGTTACGAGGAAGAAGAGAGTTGAGAGTACCACCATTGCACTCCTACTGCAGTGGCTAAAATGAGAGGAGAAGTAGTGTCAAGTGTGGACGAGAATCGAGAGTAACTGAAAAAGATACACACCAGATACTTGCCTCCTACACAAATGCATGCCTGTGTGGGGTTAGAGCAGACAGGAGACTGACTGCAAGAGAAAAGATGTCTGAAGGACACAGAAATTGAATTCATTGTCTTGGCTGTTGATTCTTTCTTAGGTATGTGGGTCTGTACATGCATCTAAGCTCATCAGAATGTCTACTTACTCATTTTCTTCTTGTATTGCTCCACTCCAGGGGATTGAACCTAGGGCATCATGGGTGCAAGGCTGGCACTCTACCACTGAGCTCCAGCCCCAGCCCCAAGTGTACACTTATATGCAGCTTATTATATACTAATGAAAGCCAAAATTAAAAATAAAATTTGCATAGATGTGCATGCAAAGCTGCACTTAATAAGGAAATGAAAACTATTGGGTTACGTGGGAGCATAAAGTTGGGCTGTGAGTACAGCTGGCATGGCCAGGAGAGGGAGGGCTGGAGCGCTGCAGCAGGGAAGGCTGGGGCACTGCAGCAGGGAAGGCTGGGATGTGGATGGCTCCTGTGGAGGAGGGGATGCCTGCACAGGTTAGTAGGCTGGAGAAAGCCTGGGATGGAACAGAGTATCCAGGAAGTAATTCCCTGTGTGGACCTTTGAAGGAGTGTCCTTGGCCCTTCCTGTCCCTCTGCTTCCTGTCTTCCCTGAGGTGAGCAGTTTTCCTCTGTTGTGATGTTTCTGCTTTGCCACAGGCCCAAAAACAATGGAACCAGATGGCCATGGTTTATCCAGCTCAGAATTCTTCAACAAAATTGACTCACTACTGACGTTGCAGCCCTCATAACCTAATCATCTCTCAGAAGACATTAGCAGGCAAGCAGTCCCTTAACACATGAGACTTTGGGACAACTTTTGTACTCAAACTATAAAAGTTCCTCTGCTGCTTAATCTTGGTTGTCAACTTGTTGGGATTTAGAATCATCTAGGTGAGAGATCATGGTGTATCTGTGAGAGATTTTCTACATTGGGTTAACTGAGGTAGGAAAACCCACCCTAAATGTAGGTGGGGCACCGTTGCATGGGCTGGGGTCTCAGAGTGGGTGAAAAGAAGAAGCTGAGCTGAGCAGCATTGTTGATTTCTCTACTTCCTGACTGTGGACACAGTGACCCGCTTCCCCACAGCCCTGCTGCTATGATTTCTTCACTGTGAGGATCTGTATGGGCCAACTGTGAGCCAGAATAAACCACTTCTTAAACTCATGTGTACAGGTGTCTTGCCACAGCAATGAGGAAAGAAACTAATACATCACCCCATCCACTTTATTAACCAATGGGCTCTAGTCCTTGCTCACTCTCTCTAGGAGGATACTTGGATTGCAAACGGGGAAATGAACCGGGAAAAGGTAGAATCCACCGGAACGAGTGACGGGAAAAAACAGGGTAGGCATGTGATGGTGGCATTGGGGTGTGGCTGGAGGCTCCTGGGACAAGGCCCTTCCTGTACCACTTCCTTGCCTCATTTCAACATGCTGACGGGTTAGGAAATGCACCTTCAACCCACAAGGCAGAAAAAGCAACTCAGAGCTGCTCAGTGACTTGCTTCTGGGCACAGAGCTGCTGAAGCCAGCTGGGTGACTTATCCTACAGGTTCTAAGTCCTAAGTCCCTGCCCACAAGCTCCCTCTAATCTAAACAAAGTCACCTGGACACACCAGCCTTCGCTGAAATGCCTCATCCTCGCTGATGCTTGTCCCATGACTGTCTTCCTTGGAAGGAGGCTGCTCTGGGCTGTTAGGAAAGGCTTCCTTGAAGACGGGGCATGTGGGTGGAGCCCTTTGGGGGTACATGGAACTCTCCCCTGTATTCTCTGAGGGTCTGCAGGAACCAGTCAAAAGTTGAGAAGTAAATGTATACACATTTAGGAATGTCACAAGGGGGTTAATGTAAGGCCCTGGGTTAGGGACACAACACCACAGACAACAAAACGGGTAAGAGTCACCGAGCAGAGAGAAGTCACAGACATGTATGGCAATGCCTAACCAGCAGGAGCAGAGGCTTATGCTTAGCCTTTTCTATGGAAGAGGGAAGAGCATGGGTCAGGGAACTATGGTTTAGGGGGTCTCTGGCCTAGAGGGCATACTATGGGCTGGGTTGTTGTTTCTGGAGAACTCAGATGGGAAGTAGTTCTCCATGGAGCTAAAACACAAGACAGTGGGAGCAGGAGAGATGAGAATCCGTCTAGGATGGACTCATCTTCCCGTGATTAAAGGTTAGTACTGTCTGGTTGAGATACCAATGAGAGCTGAAGACCCTGCAGCCTCTCTTGGACAGATCTTGTTTGGGAGAAAAGGTCAACCACAAATGAGTTCTTCTTGGGCTAGGAGAGGAGAAGTGGAGCACAGAGGAACCAAGATTTGAAGAGTGCTTTGCATGTTGATCTGGGCCAGCCTTGAAATTCACTGTGTGGCTGACAATGACCTTGAGTTCCTGATCCTTCTGCCTCAACCTGCCATGGGCCGTGATTACAGAATACCACTCACCCAGCTCTGTCAGTAATCTATAACCTGTTAGACTTTAAAGGAATCAATAGGGCACGGGAGGGCAGTGTCTGCACCCCAGCAGCCCTCTGAATGTGAAGGAAGAGGACGAGCTGGGAAAGGATGGAGGTAGGAAATGGGAGAGGGGAAGCTGCTGCAGAGTAGAGAGAAGGGCAGGAGAAACTAGGAAGCCAGAGAGCACGGCGCCTGAGCTTCAGAGTCACTGGACTGAGATATGGGGGCCAGAGATGGGGGTCTGGACTTCCTCAGGGAGGTAGCCTAGAGAGGAGAATGGGAGGGTGGAAGACCATTGTAGTGACATCGATGATTTGATGATGAGATCGTGCCTGCCAGGCATCTGCCTGGTGTGGTTACCATGGAAACAGACTGCAGACCCAGAAGCACTAGGTCCAATCCCTCTTATTAAAGATAATGAGATCTAAAGGCCAGGAATTTCTGTCTTTGCTAAAGCAGCCTGAAAATCTTTCTTTTAGAATGTCGCAGTAGAATATACGTAACGTAATATCTCACATTCAGATTTTAAACAAGTCTTCTTTAGTTTTTCATTTTTAGATGGAATCTTGTGGCTGACTAAGTGGCTCAGGTGACAGGTGAAGGCATTTGCTGCCAAAACTGCTGACCTGAGTTCAGTCACAGGGACTCATGTGGTACAAGAAGAGCAAGTTCTCTGACCTTCACACGTGCACAGGCACTAATGCAATAAAACTTTAAGGTAGGATGTTGTTATATAGCCCAGGCTAAGCTTCAGCTTCCTTCCTCCCGAGTTTCAGATCATAGATGAGATGACACTCAGCCATTTGAACTATTTTTTCACTGTAGTTTAGTCACACAGCATCCTCACATTGCTGTGTGAGCATCCCCACCATCCCTTCCCATCATTCATAGGTGATGCTTGACACGGTTAACTAACCCCCACCCCTATACACACTTGCTCCTTAGGAATCTTACTCCTCAGGAGCCATGGGGAGATGGAATTTTTCAGCACCTGTCCATTTGCTGCTGGCTTCTTTCATTTAACATAAAGTTGTCAAGGTTCACTCAGTGGAAAGTTCGATTTCATTCCTGGCTAATCCCAGATAGCATTCAGGGGAAGCACATTTTGCTCATCCATTCACTGATGGAGTTGCTTCCGTCTTTTGCCCGTTGTGAGTGGTGTTGCTGTGAACACGTGTGCTGGAAAGGACCTTCACAGACACCGTTTGTTAGTGCCTAGTGAAGTGAAGGCATTTGCTGATAACCTTTATCATATATTTGCATGTTTGCACACGCATGTGTAAGTATACATGTGGAGGTCAGAGGAGAGCTGCCCAGAGTCAGTTCTGCCCTCCTGGCTTGTGGGATCCATTCCTCTGTTCTGATGAAGCTGCAGCTGTGGACTGACCCAGGATGCAGAACGGATTCCTGGCTGAGCTTATCACTTACTTTTCTTATTGCTGTGAACCAGATATCTGACAGGAAGTAGCTTAATGGAAGAAGGGTGTACTTTGGTTCACACTTTAAGGACGATACTGTCCATCACTGCAGGAAAGGTATGGTAGCAGAAGGGGAGGCTGCTGGTGATATTGCCTCCGCTGCTGGGGAGCAGAGAAGGCACAAGAGATGGGAGGCAGACATACGCCTCAAGGCTCACCCCATCCCAGTGACCCAACACAGGGGACACAGCAGTGAGGCACAGAACCGCCCTTGGGTGCTTCTCTTGGAGGCCTCGAGCTTCGGGCACCACTGCCCAAAGGGCACCTGCTCTGTTAGCCACTTACAGGAACCAGGCTCCGTGATGGTGGGAGTGTCCATCTCTGTTATCAACTGTGGGCCACTCAGAAAACAGCTTGTTGGAGAATGAAGGAGACTGCGTTGAACAGAATGTCATGTGTCCTAAGGAGGTTCTCATGTCAAGTGAAGAGTAAGCCAGCCTGAGGCGAACCGCCTACTCCTGTCCCCTCACCGGGCTTTCTAGGTTACCCCACACCTGGTCTCTGGCACCTGATATTGTCCTCCAGCCTCTGTACTCTCCAGCTGTTTATCTAACCTGAATTTGTGCCCAGCACCCTTGCCTCTGAACCTCTGCTAGCTGCTGCCCAGAGCCACAGTCTTCACCCAACCCTTGTATCTGTAGATCTCTGCTTCCTGACTCACCTCACTTGGATGCCACACTGTTATTTCTGTACCTAACAGGAAGACTCTGCCTACTACACATCCTGCTGGAGAGAGACTGTTTGTTTGCATTCCTTTCCAGGATCCCCTCCAGCCTGAGGGTGGAGACAGGGTATCTTGTTTCTACTTCCACTTTAGACAGTAGTCCAGTCCAGCATCAGTGAGCCAGTGGCTGCTTTGGGGTGGGGGTGGGGAGCAGGCTCTGCCCTCCCTTCTTTCTTAGAGCTAATTTTCTTGAAGGACAAAGCCTGGGGTTTATTGTTTGCATGTTATCAGGCACCTTGCCCCATGCTGGGTATAGGGTGTGTGACGTGCAGTCTTTGATAGTTGTAGTCACTGGCCTCTTCGTTGCCTCTTCTAAGTGTGACCATCTTGGCAGAAATGAAGACATTCTAAAGAGAACTTGTGCCCCTCTCCTTTGGCTTTCAGATTGTTGAACAATGGATCACAAGACATTAGGATTTCCCTAGAAATCTCCTGCGGGAAGAGGGATGCTAACCAGAGGGGAGCTTGTTTCTTGCAAGGAGAGTTTACGCAGTTCTGGCCTCTTGTCAGACCTGAAGGAGGAATCAGAGCTGCATGGTGTGATGATAGGTAGGACCAAACCTTGACCAAGATTGCACTTACCTTCTTAAACCAAAATCAGATCAGGGTCCCAAAGATGGGCTTTTGTGGGGTGTCACTGAGCCCGATTCCTTTTGTGGATTAAAAAAAAAAATAGATGTATTTTTATCCGTGTGTGTGTGTGTGTGTGTGTGTGTGTGTGTGTGTGTACAAGCCACAAGAATTTGATCCCCTGGAGCTCTGGTTAAGGCTGCTGTAAGCCACCTGATGTGGGTGCTGGGAAATTGAACTTGACTCAAGTTCAGGACTCGTGACCACTGAGCAGTCTCTCCAGCTGCCTCAGGCTGATTTATTTGGTCCTGTTGAATTCATCTCCTTTTCCTGCTTTTCCCTGTTAACTGTATCTTTAACTGACCTGTTGATGACAGATGACAGAGCCTATCTTGTTAAAGTCCACCAGGTCCCAAGCTCTAGCCACCATAACTTTGGTAACAGAATGGGAAGTCCATAAGATGTGGCTGCCGCCCTCCTTGCTCCTGCCCTCTATGAGTTCCAGCCATCTTAGAATTCAGAATGTCTTTACTCTGCAACAAAATGCAGCTACAAAGAAGGGACAGCAGTGCCTTTGGCTTCTCAGAGGATGCCACTTGTTCTCAGCTGCTCTGCGGGCTCTCAGCAGCCTTGGCTTCCAGTCACTGTGAACTCTATTTAATGTCTCAGCTGGACTTGGCTGAGTGGGAGGCTTCAAGGGACTTGCTCTCTGTTGTACTGTGTGAGTTTCTACAGGCTGGGCAGCCTGTCTCCTGCTTCTCCTGGATGCTCGCCAGTAGGGGGAGCTGGCTCCACCAACTTCAGAATGGAAAGCTGGCATCCCGTGGAGGAGCTGGCCAACTGGGCTGGGCTTTTCTAGTTTAGCTCAGATCTCTCTGTTGTTTTGTTCGTCAAAATGGAGATGGTCTTCTTCGAAGTGTGACTGTTGGGTGTGGTACAGTTGCCTATGTTCATGAGACTTTCCATGTAAACTCACTAATTAAGAATGCCCTTTGTAGCCGGGTGGTGGCGTTTAATCCCAGCACTCGGAGGCAAGTAAATCTCTCAAGTTCAAGGCCAGGTTGGTATACAGATAGAGTTCCAGGACAGCTAGAGCTACACAGGGAAGCCCTGTTTCAAAAATCCAACCAACCAAACACAAACCTTAAAATAACAACTGTTCTTGTGTTACTGTTACATGTGACCTGGGGGGAGTTGAGTTTGGTCTTTTGTGGGCTGGTTGTCTGTGTGTGTGTGTGTGTGTGTGTGTGTGTGTGTGTGTGTGTGTGTGTGGTGTCTGTGTTTGTATAGGTGCCTGTCTACATTTCAAGGTCAAAGTTCAAGCCTGGGTCATTCCTCAAGACTTACCCATTTTGTGTTTTGACAGGGTCTCTCCCTGCTCTGAGCCTTACCGGTTAGGTGAGGTCGGCTAGCCAGTGAGCCCTAGGGGTCCACTTGTCTCTGCCTCTCTTTGGAGCTGGGATTACAAAAAACACTCCAGCACTTCTGTTTTCTTATTATGTGGGTTCCTGGGGGTGAAACTCGGATCCTCATGCTTATGAGGCAAGTAGCTTGGCACTAAGGCCACCTCTCAGCCCCTGTGGGCTCCCTTTGAATACTCCCAGAGACCCTTTGTAGAGACTAAGTAGACTCCCACCATAGCCAGTTTTTACTGCACCCGTTTGCCTCACTTTTGCCTGCTTCTGTCCCCTCGTCAGCCTTCCCACTTTAATGAGACTTTTATAGAAACAGTGCCTTCTTATTTCTAGACAGTGCGACATCTGGGGCCTTGATGATCCATAAAGGCTGTTCTTCTCGGGGCCAGCTGCTCCCTAGAGACAGTCCACGACATCTGGTTCCAGGTTCAAATCAGTTGATCCAAAGTCCATATCCTTTCACCCAGTGCTCACTAGTAGTTTTCCAGCTCCACCTTAATCATGCCTAGGCCAGGCCCAGGCAGCAGTGGACACCCCTGGGCCCCAAGCCCATGAAGCTGCTCAGGCTTCCAGTCCTCAGCATGTGCTGCTTTTCTCTTATAACCACAGTAAAGCACCCTGCCTTCATTTCTTTCTGCCTCCTGACTCACCCTGGTGTTTGACCAGATGGCCTTGGGTGACATGCCGTGGAAGAAAAACCCTTCTTCCCAACAGTCATTTCCTCTCATTCCTGCTTCCCTTGCCTCGTTAAAACAAGTCTTGAGTACACCTGGCAACAACTTATGGCCTGTCTTCAGTTCAGGCCTTGGTGATTCCTGTAGGTAATTCCTGGTGGTTCCTGGCTCCTGGCCACCATGACCCCACTTGTTAGCCAGAAGGCAAACCTGCCATCTGACTCCTGGTTCTTTCATTTTTCATCTCACCAACTGTCAGCCCAGATGCAAGAAGAATCTTTTTCCATGCAACAAGGTATTCATTAGCCTGACAGTATAATTTGAATCTTTAGAAAGGTCTAAGTCTCCAACAGCTGCACCTCAACATTTGGCATTGCCAAAACAGCCCCTTCTCTGAGAACAACGCCTTTCTCCATCATTTTTTGTTTTGGAATGAGCATTCTCAGCTACTTTCCCTCACAGTAGGAGAAGATGCTCAGAGCCACACTCTTGGGCACAGCATCTTTGTCCCCTGTCATCCAGAGGCAGGACACTTAAGAGGATGGGCACAGTTTGATCAGCACTAGATCCTGATTTAAAACAAAACACCCCTGAGTTTAAAATGAGAGGGTACCAGCACAAAACTGGAGCCATGACACAGAACGCCCAAGTCATTAGAAGAAAGTTGTAATCTGACAAAAGTCAGAAAATAGAGAGAAAAAAGTGCAGTAAGTGTAAAACATAAAAGAAAATTAGGAATGTGCTAACCACACCAGTAATTGCAATAAACAGAAGTGAGTTTAAATGTTTTCTTAAATGTCTCTCTGAAAGCCAAGAATATCCGGCTGTACAAGGCATTTCCACTGTAAAATGCTGTAGGAAAAATTTAGATCACACATGACAAAGTACCGCATAGGATCATGCGCCAAAATGTCACATGGTACCCCATAAGTATATATCCTATCATTTATATTTGCCAGTTGATGGGAACTAAGTGTGTGGCTCAGAAGAGTACTTACCTACAAATAAAAAGCTTTGAGTTTTCCCCAGCATGGCAAAAAAAAAAAAAAATAAATAAATAAATAAAGATTAAAAATCTATAAAAAGGATATTTTAGAGAAATCTTAATAAATATGTAGATATTTATACCAGACAAAAATAGAATCCAGGATGAAAATTATAAAAATTTTTAAAAGCTATTTTAGAAACTATACATTTGGGGGCTGTAGAGATTTCTCAGTGGTTAGAAGCATGGGTTGGGTTGCTTTTTCTAAGCAGGGTTAGTATATTCCCAGCACCCCCATTGTGACTATCATCTGTAACTCTTGTTCCAGTGGATCTGATGCCCTCTTCTGGCCTTGGGCCCCTTCCGTATGCACACACATACATACACATAAATAAAAATAAATCTTTTTAAAAAAAATTGATCACCAGATCGCAAAGAAAATCTCAATTCTAAAGATGCAGGATGATCACAACAAAATAGCAGCAAGTAAAGAAACCAGTGATGAAAATGTCCAGAGTAATGTGTCAGCAACCCTGTCAGACTTGTAGTGATTGCTCCTTCTGAAAAGGATTGGAGGTAAACATGAGACTTTTATACTTAGCCACACAAATGAGATATTGGCTTGATTTTTTTACTATTGAGTGTATAATTTTGAGTTATGTAAGGTAGTAAGTATATAGAACAACATAAATAAAAGCTCCTACCAATTGACAGGGCGGGGGGGGGGCTTAAAAATGAATTACTTAGAAATAAAGTCACTCCGGGCGGTGGTGGCGCACGCCTTTAATCCCAGCACTTGGGAGGCAGAGGCAGGTGGATTTCTGAGTTCGAGGCCAGCCTGGTCTACAGAGTGAGTTCCAGGACAGCCAAGGCTACACAGATACACAGAAAAACCCTGTTTTGAAAAACCAAAAAAAGAAGAGAGAGAGACAGAGAGAGAGAGAGAGACAGAGAGAGAGAGAGAGAGAGAGAGAGAGAGAGAGAGAAATAAAGTCACAACAATTGTTACATATCAAAATCAAAACATCTGCTCAAGGACAAAACAGTAGCCTGCACGTATATAGTGTGTGGAGTACACAGATTAGGAAAGAGCAGAGCTGCCTAAAATGTAAAGGACAATCCTGAGAAAAGGAACAGATAACATTGAAGAACAAATCTGGTATTTTCTATATTTTCTAATACAGTAAGCATCCAAGAGAATCTACTGAGCCAGTGATTCAGTGAGTAAAGCTGTATGCTGCTTGCTCTTTGTCTAGGCAGAAATTAGCTCCTCCTGCTGGTGGGGATGTTTGGGGGAAAGGTCCTTGTCTTATTAAAGTAACTTGCTTTATCACAGAGAGCAGTCAGGCTCTGCAGGCTAGCCTGTTGTTCATGGACAAGTAGCCTCACCAATAACTCCTTTAGAGCAAGACTTTCATAGGCGCCGTTCAGAACTGTCTCCATGGGAGCTGGGTAAGGCCAAGAGTTGGCATGACAATTGACCAACGCCATTCTAGCTGGGGGGTGTGTGTGTGTGTGTGTGTGTCTCAGTGAGTAAATCACTTCCTGCGCAAGTGTGAAGACTTGAGTTTGGATCCCAGGACGCACACAAAATAGGACACCACAGTGCATCAGTAATTGCAGAACTCCCAAGGCAAGATGGTAGGCAGCCACAAGGAATCCCTAGAAGTGTGTGAGCCAGCTAGTCACCATTGAGCAAGCACTGTGTATCACACAGTGTGGAAGGTATGAGTCAACTCCAGGCTGTAACACAGAAAAGAAACTACACTTAGAAGCACAGGGGCAGGAAGCGCAGAGAAGAGCTTAGCATACAGTAGTCATCAGCGCAGAAAACTCTGGATTTGACAACCCTCAGCCAGAGGTTAGCAGGTAGATCAAACCCCAGAGCCATCTGTCTGCAGTATAATCCTCTACACCTACACCCCAGGGAGATCAGTACTCACGAGTTATGAACCATGAGGACGGGGTCTCTGCTTGAACATATCTCAGTGTTGGGGTTGCTGTCCCACTGCAGCATACTTGGGAGACACCCCACACACACAGCCAGCCCGCACAGTTCACACACTGCAAAGCTACTTGTGGCCAGCAGAGGCCCCCAGTATACAAAGAAGGCAAGCCGTAAAGAGGAGGCAGCTCCGGGAGCCATCAGACCTGCAGGGTAGAGAGAGGCTCGGTAGAGGCAAGGCCTGTAGGAAGGGCAGAGGGCACAACTCGGCTGATGCTCCTCACTCATTTCTTCTCCTCTTCTCCCATTTAATTTTTACTGCTTTTAGTAGTAGTTTTACTTTACTGTGTTAAAACAGTTAATACATGTTTTTATTCTTTATGCCATTCTACAGCTCAGTCTTGTCAATGCCTTTTTCTTTTTTCAAGTTAAAAAAAGATTCCCTTTTTAAAATTTTATTTTATGTGTGTAGGTGTTTTGCTTGCATTTATGCCTGTGCACCACATCCCTGCCCGTTGGCTGTGGAGGCCAGAAGAGAACATATAGATGGTTATAGTTGGTTGTGAGCTGCCATGGTGAAAGTTGAACCCAGGTCCTCTGGAAGAGCAGCAAGTAGTCTCAACCACTGAGCATCTCTCCAGCCCTTACGCATTTTTTCTTCTTCTTGGGCAATTGTTTTGGTTTTTTTTTTTGACCTCACCACCCCCCAATTCTCAAATAAAAAAGTTTATTCGTGTCCCTTGCTGCAATATCTACAGGCACATTCTCCCTCTCACACGGTTATTACTTCTAAGACTATGTGTCACTGGGCAGATGTCCGTGTTGAGTAGAATCTTAAGGGCCCCCTCAGATCCCTCAGTGCCTACCTAACATCAATCCTGTGGGTCATCACAGCTTCACCTCAGTCCTCCTGGAAAGAACAGTCAAACCCAAGCCAGTCCAGATGTGGTTCACATTTAGGACCTGGGTGGCTAGGCTAAGAGGCGTGATGCAGCCCAGAGTCTGGCCTTCGATATGACTGGTGCAGCAGATCCGTGGTCAGATACCAGACCTGTGAGACTTAGGGCCCAGAACTATATCTGCAGCTGTCCAGACCACCCTCGGGGCACAAGCTGGGCCTTGCTCTTCTAACCATTCAGCGCAAGGCTCACACTGTGAGTAGTCTTAGTCACATGTCCTGAAGTTCTCTCCCCTCCCTTTTCTTGAGTATATTCAGGGCTCTTGAATGACTTAGGCCAGCCAACAGCTAAGAAGGCTAGGTTGCACAGCCAGGGTTCAGGGAGCATCAGATGTTCACAGGGCCGACTGCCTCTTCCTCCAGCCGCCCGCTGACACAGCAGCCACAGTGCAGTACTGTTGGGCAATGCCTTCTTCAAGATGTTTTCCTCCATCTGCATCTCTCTTTTCTTAAAATTTCATTTACATTCACTGTGTGAGCCACTGTACAAGTGTAGAGGTCAGAGGTCAACCTTTCAAAGTCAAAGCTGTTCTCCTCGGTGGGTCTCGGGGACTGAACTCAGACGTCAGCCTTGGTGGCAAGCCCCTCTCCCTGCTGAGCTCTCCCGTTTCCTTTCTACTCTCTCTTTATAGCTATTTTGACTTATCTCATTAGTTTCATTTTTTAAGAAAGTTCTAGCATTTTAATTTCTAGTTCCCTTCTTACATTGGTATAATTTTGTTTTTTAAACTTTCTAATTACTGGGAAATAGTATATTGCTCTTCTTTTTCTATTTTTTTTCATCTCTTGCTCCTTTTTCTTGCTCTCCAAAGCATTCTGTTCTAGTTCATTTCCCCTTTCCCCTTTAACTGGCTCCCCTGTTGTCCTCCCTTCCTTCTTTTTACATCTTTCCTTCCTCTCATTCACTGTCCCCACATTTGTTCTAACTTTCTAACCTGACAGCACATTCTGCATTACATTAGACATTTCCAGCCGTAGATCAGTTTTGGTCCGCCCGGGGCTGTACCTGATTTTCAGTCATTCTGTGTACTGCAGGGTTTGAGGTTGTTGTTACAGTGGTTTGCTTCCTTGCTCTGAGCAGTGTTGGGGATCCAACCCTCTAGTCTAGACTGCTCACGGGAAGATCCCCAAACAAAGCTGGAAAGAGGTCCCACTAACAAATGTGCAAACTACAGCACAGAAACGTGGAAAAGCCAGGTAACATGATCCTTCAAAAGAGCCTAACTCTCCAGACACTAAATTCAAAGACATCAAGGTAGATAAGAGACAGTGAGTTCAGAGGTTTACTTGTAAGACTGACCAGTGACTTCAGAGGATACAGACAACAGATGGGCTGAATCCAGGACCCAGAGAAGATGGTCAGGCACATGGAAGAAAATGTCAGCAAAATGAATGAGAGAGTCATAGGTATGTATGCACAAGTTAGCAGCATGGCAGCAAAATTCAACAAGGAACATGAGATTTTGAAAACAAAACAGAAATATTGGAAATGAAAAACCTGGGGGAAAAAATGCTAAGCCAACAAACTCACCCATGGTAGAAAACATCGAACGTCCTGAACCAAGCAGAAGAAAAAATGTCAAGAATGGAGGATGAGGTTGAGGAAATACAGAGCTCAAGTGTCAGTATCCAAAAAGAAACTGAGCTGTGATGAAGAAACCAAAGGAGACCAACCAACAGGAGCTGTGCTCAAACCAGAAAGCAGAGTCTGCTCGGGAAAGTCAGAGCAGGCAACTTCCCAAACTAGACAAAGAGTGGACACCCGAACCGTGGCATTTAGAGCCCAGATCTGACCAGGGAGCCTCTCTGTGACCTACCACAGTTCAGATGCCAGTGTGCAAAGCAAAGACACATGTGAAGAGCTGCAAAGGAAATCATCAACTCACCTTGTAAATGCCAGGAAGGCGGGCCAGTGACATGCTCAGCCCGCAAAGCACTCTGGCCAGACCCAAGTCTCTCCAGTACCCACGGTAGGAGAGACCTGACATCAAAATGTTATCTTCCGGCATGGTGCGCGCGCGCGCGCGCGCGCACACACACACACACACACACACACACACACACACACACACACACACA
>JANHMN010000001.1:210432511-210442996 GCA_030674055.1 Rhabdomys pumilio | reverse complement strand
ACACACACACACACACACACACACACACACACACACACACACACACAATGAGAATGAGAGAATGAGCCTCTCCTTTTGCCTTATGGGTTCTGGAGCTCAGACTCAGGACATCAGGCTTGGTGACAGCACCCTTACCCACTGAGTCTTCTTGCCAGCCTCGCTTTTCATTAACAGAACAGGGTTTCACTGTGTTGCCAGGGCTAGACTTGAACTCCTGAGTACCACGGATCTTCCTGACTCCTCAGAGGTTGAGAATCTTGGCAAGCAACCGTATGCCTGGCCTGTTAGTGACATCTTGCCTTAATAGTGTACATTGCTTTCCATTTATGGTCAATATCAACACACTATCATTTGAGGTTCATAATTTACATTAGGCACGTGCTGTACTACACAGGTTCACTGGGTCTTGACAGGTGTGTGGCAACATTGTTCATCATTACAGTGTCATACAGAGTTGTTTCCCTGCCCTAAAAACCCTTCCAGTGCACCTGCCATGTGGACATCCCACCTCAAGGCCCTGCCAAACCCTGATGCTTTATTGTTCCAAAGTTTCTGTCTTCTGGAAAGTCCTGTGATGGGCCCCACACATAGTAGGGTTTATCCATTCACTTCCCCTTTTTATTGAAATAAATAAACCTCTGTGTAAGCATCTGTGTGCAGGTTTTTGTGTGGACATAGTTTCCAGCAAATGTATCTGAGTGTGACTTCTGAGTCATGATTGGACTCTGTTTAGTTTTGTACAGAACTGCTGAGCTGTCTTCAGCCCAGTCATTATCCAAGCAAGCAGTAATGAGTGCTCCTGTCGCCCCACCCTCATTTGTGACCGTCAGATCCTTGGATGTCAGCCATTCTAAGAGGTGTGCCCTGGTCCCTGTGGTGGCTTCCATCTGTGCCTCCCTAGTGACTGTGATGTCTCACAGCTGCTCCTGCACACGTTTGCCATCTGCCACTCTTCATAAGACGTGTAGGCCAGGTGACAGCTGGGGGCTCCTGGCCCCTCAAAAGTCAGATAAGATTTATTAAGTCCTGTATTCCAAGCCTGTGAAAGTGCTAATGCCTCCTGGAGATAAATGAACGTTAGGAGAAGCTTCTAGAAGTGGAAGCATTTACCACACTACGGTTTCTATGGAACATATAAGTGCTTTCCAGTCTGCATCACGTGGTCATGGTAAGGGCAGTCTCCAGTAGGTGGGATCGGCGCTGTTTATTACTGTTATTCTTGGAAAAATGAAAATGCTGAGATAAATCATTCCAGCTTACAAACAGGCGGCAGAGTGAGACATGAGCTCTGGCCACTTGTCATTCAGCCCTACAGGCCTCAGGCTGGCAGAGTCCACCTGCTTGTGGAAAACTGCTGAAACTGGTAAGTATTGCAACCACCATTTTGGTTTTCTTCCTTCCTTCCTTCCTTCCTTCCTTCCTTCCTTCCTTCCTTCCTTCCTTCTATTTTCCTTTTTTAACATTTATTTATTTATTGTGTATGAGGACAGGAGTTATGAGTGCTGTGGAGGCCAGAGGACAACTTTGAGGGTCAGTTCCCCTTCCACCCTGTGGGTTCTGGGGAATCAAGCTCAGGTAAGCAGCCTTGGTGGCCACTGCCCTTACCTGATGAGCCCAGCTGACCTCACCAGCTTCTTGTTTTTTATTTTCTTTTGAGATAAGATCTTGCCCAGGTTCCCCTCAAACTCTATAGGCTTAGGCTCCGCACCTGGCTTGTGTCATGAAGGCCTTTGGCATATCTAAGCCCACACGATCAGGAAGTAGAAACAGAGTCTCACTGAATCTAGGAGCTTGGTTCCAGGTGGAGCTGGAGTCTGGGGTCTCCCCAGTCTCTCCTGGTGGGGCTCTGGAAAGATTCAGTGTCCCAGCAGTTCGGGAGGGCTCAGCATCCGTCGCCAGCCATGTGTGGCTGTCAAACACTGAGCCACTGTAGAAAGCAAATTTTAAAACTTCTCATGCTTTGACAACTTGCTTGAGTCTGTGATGCCCTCCATGTGTGGGCCAGCTGCCAACAGATAATAAAGAACTCCCTTAGGACAGTACCCTTCCCATACACACCAGCCATGCCTGCCACTCCCTTTATGGGACTCTTAACTTAAGGCCACCGATCTTCCAGCCTAGCCACTCATGTGGAAGTGTCAAGCCTGCCCCATGCCTGCCTGCCTCTCCATATTTTCCCTCTGCCTCTCAATCTACTCATGGCTACTCTGCATGGTAGTTGGGGGCATCTTTTTGCTGGGGACTGTGAATAGCAGCCAGATCCCTATCTGTTGACTCACTATTGTTTTTTTGTCTGTTTGTTTGTTTTTAATGATGATCTTATGTAGCACAGGCTGGCCTCAAACTTGTGGTGCATGTGAGGATGACTTTGAACTTCTAATCCTCCTGCTTCCACCTCCAGGTACTGGAATAAAATGTGTGCAATACCACATCTAGTTTATGTGGTTCTGGAGCTCAAACCCCAGGCTTGTGTGCTAGGCGGTCCTCTGCCACTGAGCTATATCCTAGCCCAAATCAACATACTTTAAAACAGTGAGTGTGATTTAGTTAACCCTCACCCAGGAGGGCAATTTCCAGAAATATGGCAGTGTGGCCCTTACTGGAGGCTGTGACCTGGGTCATGCCCTAGGCCATTGTGCTGAGAGGCAAACTGTGAAGACCAAAGACCAGCATCCTGCCAGACAATTTTTAGCATCTCCAAGATATCCTTTTTCCACTTCTGAAATTTCATAAAGAATTCATACCACCTTATACAGTGCTTGGCAGACGTGAAGATAACCCAGCAATTGACCTAAAATCCAGACAGAGCCTAGATTCTGAGTAAAAATTTCCCCTAGAGCCCCAGGAGAAGCTAGGGAGGCAAGTCAAGACATGAAGACACCATCATCTGCATTGGAGTGAGGGCCAGAAGGTGTTTAGTCCCCATGTCTTGCAGGGAACGCTGTAGGGCTTTCATGGACATGGGTTGGCTGTGGGGGATGGAGAGGCAACAGCCAAGTTGACACTTGGACTCCACAGTGAAATTCTCTATTGAGCATATGGCCTTCTTCCTCCAAGCTTTCCTCCTACTCAGGTCCTCCAAGGACAGAATGCAGTGGTGCCATGTGTGCGTGCGTGCGTGCGTGCGTGCGTGCGTGCGTGCGTGCGTGTGTGTGTGTGTGTGTGTGTGTGTGTATGGGTGTGTGTGTATGTATCTGTGTGTCTCTGTGTATCTCTGTGTGTGTCTGTGTGTGTCTCTGTGTATCTCTGTGTATGTATGTATCTGTGTGTATCTCTGTGTTTCTTTAATAAATCTGTGGTCCTCCATTACCTGTTCATGCCTCTTACCCTTACTTGGGCCCACTCATCTATCTGGCCTGCTTAATGCTGCAAATATAACCATGCCGAGCCCCCAACAGTGCTAAACACCACAGCTCGTGTAGGTCCCAGTCTCTGTAGCAACAGTCTAGCTCTGCCTCTCCAGCAATCGCCATTGTGGACAACACATCAACATGGAGCAGCCCTGGTCCAATAAAACTTTATAGGCATTGAAGGAGCTCAGTGGTAGGGCACTTGCCCAGCATATGCTAAGACCCCTAGTTCAGTCCTTAGCACCACAGAGTAAACAAAGCTTTACTTATGGACATTGAAGGCCAAACTTCATAAAATTTCCAGACTGCAAAATATTACTTGTATTGTGTTCTAGCAATTTAGAAATGTGGAAAACATCCTTAGCCCATGGAATGGACAAATGGGCAGTAAGCTGGGTTGGACTGCTGAGCTAGCTCAGACTGGACGTCCCCTAGACTTAGTGCCAACTCTTTGGTTTCTAACCCTCTCCTATTTCGTCTCTTCTGCCCTCCCCCTGTCCTTGGAGAGCTGATCTAGCTGAGGAGAGAGATATAAGCGAGTCAACAAGCCAGTGCTGTTGTGTGGTGGGAGCTTGCAGAGCAAGACCTAAAGTGGAGGCTAGGAAGGGACAGTCCCTCATCCCGAAGCCATGACAGGTATCCTAGGTGTTCACATGGCTAAGCTAGAGGAACCGACAGACCTCTGCTTGGTCTGCTTCCCTTCCCAAGAGCAGGCCTTTACTTCCTGAGTAGTTTTCATAATACTTCATGATAAACCACTCTCTAAAAACCCTTTGCCTCGTGGTCTCTATTAAGTTTTGAGTGTGCAGTATCCCTGTAGACTCATGTGCTTGGACACCCTGGGTCTCGGCTGGTTTAGAGAGGTTGTGAAACCCCACTGGAGAAAGTGGGGCATCTGTTGTGGCCTGCAGTGTTTATAGCTGGGGCTCACTTCTGCCCTGTTTTCTGATGGTGACAAGATGTGACCTGTTGTCCCTTGCTCTTCCTGCCATGCCTTCCCTCTAGAATGGATCAGTGTGTCCTCTCTTTTTAATTTTTGAGTCAGGGTGCTGGAGAAATGACTCAGTGGTCATGGACATGTGCTGCTCTTGCAAAGGACCCAAGTTCAGTTCCCAGCATCCACATTTAGCAGCTCCCAACTGCCTGTACTCCAGTTCCAGGAGGATCTGATACCTCTGGCCTTTTGTGGACACCTGCATTTATGCGCACATATACAGGATTAAAAATAAATCTGTAAAAATAATTAAAGCAAATCTTGAAATGGTGATCCAAAATATCCCCCCTTTCCCCATTATTTATTTATTTACATCTCAATTGTTGCCCCCTCTCCTCCTGGCCCCCCCTCACCCATCCCCTATCTCCATCCCCCCTCCTACGAGAGGGTGGAGGCCCTCCCTGACTATCCCCAACCCTGACACATTGAGTCTCTTCAGGACTAGGTGCATCCTCTTCCATTGAGGCCAGACAAGGCAGCCAAAGTTAGGTGAGTGGATTCCATAGACAGGCAAGAGCTTTAGGGACAGCCTCCACTCCAGTTACTGGGGGACCTACCTGAAGACCTAGCTACCCATCTGTTACATATATGATGGTAGGGTGGGGTAGGTTTAGCCTGTGTTCCATCTTTGGTTGGAGCCGCAAGGGTCCAGGTTAGTTCATTCTTTTGGTCTTCTACTATCCCCTTTAGAGTCCTCAATCCTTCCCCCAACTCTTCCATAAGTCCCCAGGCTCTCTCCAATGTTTGGCTATGGGTGTCTGCATCTGTTTCACTCAGCTACTGTGTGGAACCTCTCAGAGGACAGTCATGCTAGACATGTCTGCAAGCACAACAGTATCATTAATAGTGTCAGGGATTGGTGCTTGCCTTTAGGATGGGTCTCAAGTTGAACTGGTTATTGGTTGGCTGTTCCCTCAGTCTCTGCTCCATCTTTGTCCCTGCATTTTGCTGTAGACAAGACAAATTCAGCTATTAAAAAGAGATTATGAATTTTTCAGGCAAATGGATGGAACGAGAAAATATTCTGAGTGAGGTAACCCAGACCCAAAAGAACATGCGTGGTAGTGGATATTAGCTATAAAGTACAGGATACCCAAGCTACATTCCACAGACCTGAAGGAGCTAAACAAGAAGGAAGGCCCAAGTGATGGTGTTAGAATCTCACTTAGAAGGGGGAATAAAACAGTCACAGGAGGCAGATGAGGGGAGGAAACTGGGTGGGAGAGGGGAACGGAGGGTGTGTTCTGGATCAGGTGTGGGGAGAGACAGGACAAAGGGCCAGAAGAGTGAATGGAGACCTGCAGATGGCAGGGGTGGGGTGGAGAGTGGAGGCATCTCTAGGACGTGTCAGAGACTTGGGATGAGGGAGGCCCCTAGGAGTCTATGGAGGTGACTTTAGCTGAGACTTACACAGTAGGGATATGGAACCTGACGAGGCCACCTCTGGTAGCTGGGCAGAACCCCCAGGGAGAGATAAGGACACCAACCATAAAAACCTTTTACCCCAAAATATCTCCCTTTTAAAGTTTGTCACAGCAACAAGAAAGGGAACTAATATAGTCTCAGTGTGGGGAATCCAACATGAAACAGATATGAAGGAATGACTGTGTCTCTGTAGTGTAGCAGTTTGAATGTTGTGCAGACACATGATACATCCCTGGACCCTGGTGGGTTGAGAAACTAGGACTTAGCCTTGCAAGTTAGGATGGCTGTGCAGTCTAAGCCACTGAATTCAGGAGTTAGACATGGAGGGAAACACAGATGGGGTGGGGCTGGCCAGTGCAAAGGTACTGGACTAGTCAAGGTTTCAGAACCAACAGAGTATGTGCATGTCATAAAAGGTGATTTATTAGGTTGGCTTATGTCATCAACAGTCCCAGTCTGATACTAAAGCCTGGCAGTTCTCTGAGAGTTTGGTGCTGTGAATCCATGTTGGATCACTGAAGAAGCTGGAGGCCAGTATTAGTTGACTACAGGCCATTGTCATACTCGGAAGATGGGGCCGGGCGGGCTGTCTGTGGCCACTGCCTTCCTCCCACATTTCCATCATGCCAGCCTGTTGAAGGATGCCACTCACAATTGGGAGGAGCAGTTTCTTCCAATTACTGTCCTACATGTCAGTTCTCTCCAGCAATACCCCTACAGACAGACAGACAGAGGTGAATGTCCATAGCTGTAGATATTAATCCAGTTAAGTTGGCATTCAAGACCAACCATCACAGGCCCCAAGGAACATCAGGGACAAGAGTGGGGATAGGGAAGAAGAGCCAACCCCAGAAGCTCTGTCAGCGGTTTCTAAAGGCTTGGGTCTCTGGGTGATGTGGAGACACCAGACCGAAGGAATCTGAAGCCGGATGGTGGTATAAAAGACTTTCTTGACTATTCCAATGGGAATAAACATGGGATCGGAGGCAGACGCAGGGAAGAGGCTGCTTAGATGGACCCTGAAATGCTGTTTGTGAAAGGTGATGTGACTGAGGTTAGTGCGCCTCCACAGAGGACATGGGAGATGGCCAGATGCTGCACATGTAGGAGAGACAGGGCCCCTGAAGGCTGCATATGGAATGTGAAGAAAGAGAGGTCCCGGGTGACAACCAGAAGATGTAACAGGAGACGACGTATGTGACGATGGTTCATTTTACCTGTAGATCTGACAGGGCCATGAGATGACCAGGCAGCTGGCCAGAGATTATCTCTGGGAGCATCTGTGAAGATACCTTTGGAAGAGGTTAGCATTTGAACCAGTGGACAGTAAATGTTCAATGGCAGGACATCATCCACTAAGCTGAGGGACCCAAACAGAACACAGAGGCAGAGGAAGGCTGGATTTACCCTCTGCTGGAGCTGAGACGTCCATTTTCCCTTGCCCTCTGACTTCTGTTGACTGACTTATGCCATTGGCTCTTCTGGTTCTCCATTTCTCAGGAGTTCTTTTGTCACACGGGTTACATCTTTCAGATGGTGAGACCTTTCCTACATATTGACATGTCTGATATGGCTTCTATATAAATTGTCCCCTAAACAGCTCACACTGAACGCTGAGCTACCAGTGATGGTGCTATTGAAAGGTAGTTGGATCCTGAGGACCTCATTTCATAAGTTAATCCATCAACAAGTTCAGAACAAAATGGGCCCTTGGAAGGTAAGGTCTTTTTGTAGGGAGAGACTCTGTGGGTCCCATCTTTAAGGTTCTATCTAGTTTCTAGAGCTTTCCCTGGCATTCTCCATGGCCCCTGCAGCTGTGATGTGAACAGCTCTGCTCTACCTTTTCTGCCGAGGCTCTGCCTCACAAAGCCCAGAAACAAAGAAGCCAAGTGACTGTGGACCAAAACCATGAGTCAAAATAATTTCTCCTCAAAATTGATTTCTCTGAGCATTTTTTTTTCCTCAGTAAGAGAAAACTGTGAAACGCCCCAAACCAAAGCCATGCCTTTCAGCCCAATCCTGGGCCTCACTAACCACCCAGCAGACTGGCAGGATCCTTTGGGTGCCCTTCACTCTCCTGCCCCTCGGCCCCATGTCCCCTTGACCTGTACGTCCCAAGTCTGTTTAGTTCGTTTGCATCATCCTCTGGCCACCGCCCACAGACAGCAATCACCTAGTCAAGGCTGCACTCCTCTGACCTGAACTGCTTGTGGAAAGTGGGACCTCATCGTGCACATGTGTCACCTCTTCTTTCCAGAGCATACAGCATGCCATCATAGTTTCCACATGGCTGTCACTCTGCTCCCCTTACACTGACTTGTCTGGTGCCCCCTGCTTTTAGGGTCCCTGATACCAAGGTCTTGTGCACATTCTGGATCCTCATGCTGCATCTTCCGTCCTTGTCTCCATTCTTGGAAAGCTCAATATTCAGACGTGATCCCAGCGTTGCTTACCGAGGAAGCTGACTCTGGCTGGGAGAAAGCTACCCTAGCACAGCTTCTTTCTCCCGTGGAACACAGGTTATAGTCATAGTTCCATATAGATTATGGCATTTCTTCAGTGCACATGTCAGCATTAGCCTACTTTTCTGCATCTGCTCAGTACTTTGTACACTGTCAGACCTATCCTATGCATTCGTGAATCTGTAGATGAGTGAGTGAGTGCCTACCCATACCACTTCCTGGAAGATCTCCCACAAGGTAGGTGCTTCCAGCTGCCTTGTTCTTAGACTGGCAGAAAGATGCAGAAGATGAACAGTGGGGAAACACAAGTAACCCCGAATCAGATAAATCCTGCTCAGCTCTGCTGCAGAGCATGGCCTTTGGCTTTCTGGGAAAGGATGCAGGATAATGAAACCATGCTTATCTCTCCAGCATACAGCTGTATCTGTAGCAAGGTGTTTATCTTACATTTCCTGAGAAAGCCCTGGCTCTTCCATAATCCACAATATGGACAGTGTTTCAGTTTGAGTTTCTGTATCAGACCACATGACTGGCAGGGACTTCCTGAATTTGGCTCTGCCAGCCTTCATTCATATATGGGATAGTATGGACATTTGACAACTCCGATGGGAATCTGAGTCTTCCAGGAACTGGCTGTGGTATCCTTCAGGACTGGACCTCTGGACCAGTAAACCTCCTGCTGAGTATTCCCAAAGACTTTGGAACAAGTCCATTAAGGTGGGATGGGGAACTAAGACAGATGGAACTCAGGTGCTTATGGTCTATGGCCTCTCCTCTGAGAATCCCTCTTGTTGAAGAAGGGTCTAGCTTTAGTACCATCTCCATCAGAGCTCAGCAGAGCAGGAGGACCTCACAAGATATGGCTAAGTAAGATGGTATCACATAATGAACAGGTCGGTTTGGAGGCCAAGTGCAGTGGGGGCTAGCCTGATCATGGCTTCTCAATGCACACAGAGGCACAGCAAGCTGGCATGCCACAGGAGACAGGCTAAAGTACAGAAGGCAAGAGGCCACGTGGCCCTAATAAGGTAGGGTTCTTAGCCTTAGTCCCTGTCTCCTTCCAGTAGATTGTAATTTATCCCTAAGCATGTTTTTTCTGCAGAGGCAGAGATGGGCGAGGGGGAGGAGGAGGACAATGAGAGATAGTCTAAAGTGAAAAACAACTGTCAGATCTCTCCACTGTATGTATGTATGTATGTATGTATGTATGTATGTATGTATGTCAGTGGAAAGGAGGAAAGCCTGTGACTGGCTGGGTATTTATTCTAGCTCCTTGCTAGAGACTGTTTGCATATCATCTGTTCTTTGAAAGAAAAGAACATTATGCAGCAGATTTTATTATCTCCAGCCATTGGATAAGGAAACAGGCTCAGATAGGTACCACGTCACTGACAGGTAGATGTTGCAGAAGTGGGTATAGGGCTACCAGAGGGAGCAAAGATGGCCGCCACACTGCCTCCTTCCTGCCTTCAAGACCTACCTGCAGACAAGAAGTGAGCAATAGCAGTGAGCTACTGTCTCCCTAGCCAAGAAAGCAGCAGCATGTGTTCTGCCTGGTCTAAGCCTGTTCACCACGTGTCCACACTGCAAAATGCATCAAAGATGTCACCCCCTGTGGAAAATCCCTTCTGTGCCTTCAGCCCTGTCTTATTTCTGCCTGTGACATGACAGGGTGAAATTAACATTGTAACCTTCCTAGGTAGATGTCTATCTCACCCATCACAGAGGCCAGGGAAGTCTATGCTCAGGGCCACAAGGGGCTGGCACATTTCCCAGGAAGGGGATGTGGCAGCTAATGGAGTACAGGGAGAAAGAAGATGTGTTTTCTGGCTGTGAAGCAGCAGATGTTTTGTGCCCCTGCCCTTTCCTTATTTACAGGCTCCTACTTTGGGTACCACATTGTCTCAGGAGCCACGGCTGGCGGATGGTGCTAGAAGCTGCCCTTCTGTATGCATAGCACATGCATGGTTTCCATGGGAACATCTCAGAAGGAGGATGCTACATTTCCAGCTCTTGGTGGCCTTGGATAAACAATGGTATTGGATGTTGCTGAGAAATCCAGAACTTTCCTTCTGCCTCCTCTAATGATATCTCTAAGCACCCCCCCCCATACAAAAATCAGTAAAAATGGAAAATTAGGTCCATTAAGTTCTTACTATGTAGGATAAAACTTCATGTTTATTTAATAGGTTCTCCCCCTTCTCTTTTGTGTGTGTGTGTGTGTGTGTGTGTGTGTGTGTGTGTGTGTGTGTGT
>JANHMN010000001.1:210404247-210432501 GCA_030674055.1 Rhabdomys pumilio | reverse complement strand
TGTGTGTGTGTGTGTGTGTGTGTGTGTGTGTGTGTGTGTGTGTGTGTAAACCATATCCATCAAGCTGGCTTATGAATACAAAGGATCTGAGGAGAGCATTCTGGTGAGGGACTGCTGAGGCTTCTCTAGGTACTTGGGGGGGGGGGGGACTCCTGCTTCTCTCTGGTGTGTCATCTCTGCAGGTGCTGTAGTACGGTTAAAGCCAGAGCTTGAACAGTTTGCTCCTCAGCTTTCCAGCTCGCTTGCTCACTCGCTCACTGGCTCTCACCCACACAGTCCTCTATTCTGTACCACACCACCTGAGAGCACAGAGGACACGTATGGGCAAGTTATGGCTGCCTTTGTTGTTGGAAGCAGTCAGCCCAGGAAAACCAGCTGAAAGCATGGGTGTGAGGACCTGGAGGGTGATGTGGGGGAGGGGGAGGCTGTGGGAACAGGATGGATAGTTTCTAATGCGAGGAAGCTAGAGACCACGGCGATGTTTGACCCTTAGGGGTCTAAGGCCAGGGAGGGTGACCTGCGCTCTGTGGAAGCAGTTCACAGAGGACATGAGACCGTGCATTACTTACTTTTCCTGTTGGGACAAAGTATCTGACAAAAGAGCCTAGTTTTGGATCACAATTTGAAGGGACATAGTTCATCATAGAGGGATATCATGGCGGGGGGGCCTGAGGTAGCTGGTCACATTGTACACGTAGAGGAAGCAGACAGAGATGACTGCTCAGCCTGCTTTCTCCTCTGTTTATTAGGGAACATAGCCCATGCGACAGTGTAGCCTGTGCTTAGAGTGGATCTCCCAACCCCAGTTAACTGACTTTAGATAATTTCTATTTCACGACTGTTGTGCTCATAATGCAGAGAGAAGAAGTGCAGTTTTCTCTCTGGCACATTACCTTAATTTCCTTTGAGTATCACTCACTAGTGGGGCTGATGGGAGGGGGATTGTGTGCACATTTATTTTAGTATTCGGGGTAGAACCCAGGCCATATACATGCTAGGCAACTATACCATGTCATCCCCAGCGTGGAGGACCCTCAGTCTGTTTGCCGTGATGGCTACAGAGGTTTACAATCCCGCCCAGGATATGCTGGTAGAACAGGCCATGCACGCTCTCCACATTCTTACCCAGAATTAGTTTTTGAATGGTAGGCCATCCTTACAGGTATAGGCCAGGATTTCACTGTGGTTCCTTTTAGACTTTACTTTTTAATTGTGTGCAGACGTGAGTACAGGTGCTTTCAGAGTCCAAAAGAGGACACCCGCTCCTCTGGAGCTGGAGTTACAGGTGGTTGTGAGCTGCCCAACATGGGTGCTGGGACGTGAACAAGGGTTTTCTGGAAGAGCAGTGCATGTTCTTTACTGCCGAGCCATCTTTCCAACCTCGCCATCTCCCTGAGGATGAATGACACTGAACAACCGTTATCAGTCGGTTCACCACTTGCCTGTCTTTTAAAGAATGTCCGCTCCCGTTTTAAAAATCAAGTAGAATTTCCCTTTTTTCCCCTTTTTATTTTCCGAGTCCCTTTTATATTTTTATTATCAACCCTGGACCAATCCTTTCTCAAAGGGATATGTGAACAATGGGTCCCCACATCTGCCGTCCAAATCTGGTCTCAGGTAAAGTCCTGGGCCCTCAGTGATGAATGTCTGGGGTCTCAGAGTCTGTCCATTTAGCGCGCATGCGCACACTGAAGAGAACCACTGCACTCTGGGTTCTGTGATCTCTCATTTCCTGTTTGTCCTGCTTCCCCAGTCAGCTTGCTGACTCTCCAAAGCTACAGACCTTGCCTGACTTTAGCATAGCAACAGAGCCTAGCACTGGGCTGAGAATGGAGGCGGGGCCTTGGGAACACTTTATGGTTTAGGAAGGAGGCTTCTCTCTGCCCTTTCATCTTGGGTGCTATGTGACCCCCACAAGCCCCTGTGCTTTGCAGTTGGAAGCGACCAGCTCACCCTCAGGGTGAACTTCCAGCAGATGAGAGCGTTCCTCCCCTCCCCCACCACCAATCACTGTTCATGTCACAAACTGAAGACAAAGCCACGTTTAGCAAATCCCGCAGTCCCACTCTTGACACCTCCCGCACAGAAAAGCATTTGACAACTGGTTCCTATGGTAACGGGCTTTCTTTGAAATAATTTCTTGTTCGCTGTGCCAGCCCCCCACCTTGCTCTTCTTGAGAGTAAATGGCCAGCGTTGAAAATGTGACAAGGAGAATTATTCCGCCAGCAAAGCCAGTGGTGGAGGCGGGGGTGGGGACTCTGACTGGTCTAGAGAAAGGGCTCACACAGGTTACTGTCCTCAGACCTATGCTGATGCTCAGGAATGGGTTAAAGTCTACCAAAAGTGAAGTCTCCAGAACGCTGACAGCAGCATTAACAGGCACTATTTAGAGCAACACGGAAGTGTGGCGCACTCTAATTTTGGAGAAGAGCCATTTTCGCACGTTCTGAGGAACAGTGTCTGTCCTGAAAGCTGATGGTTCCCTCTTCCTGTAGCTTGCCAGCCTCGGCATACAGACAAGGTTCTTTTATTCATGGGGGAGTTGACCTTGCTCCTCATGTTTGTTCCCATGGTGCCAAGCAGCAGAAGACCAAACTTAAATTCTGCTATTGATTGAACTGTGTTAACTCCAAATTCCTGTGTTCAAACCCTGACCACCCAGTCCAACTGCATATGACTGTGTGTCGGTCAGGGGTTTGAAGATGTGACTAAGATACGCTGAGACTAATAGGGTGAGCCCTAATCCAGTATGATTAGGGACCCCAGAAGAGAAGATCAGAACACGGAGACACTGGGGACATGTGTATACAGAGAATGACCAGGTGAGCACAGAGGAGAGGACAACTGCCTTAGGAGAGATCCTGTAACATTGTGTTTCAGGTCAGGCAGGGGCTGCAGCCCAGTTGGTAGAGTGCTCAGCTGGCATGCTCCAAGCCCTTGCTTTGATGTCCAGCACTACATAACAGCAGGTGTGAGATGCACACCAGTAATCCCAGTACTTGGAAGATGGAGACAAGAAGATCAGAAGTCCAAGGTTATTCCTAGGCTAGACAACAAGTTGGAGGCCAGCATGGGCTGCATGAATGCTATCTAGGTTTTTCTTTTTTTTTTTTTTTCCCCCTGTTTTTAAGCTAAACTCTCATAAACCACTAACATTTATTTCTCAAGCTTTCATAGGCTGCAAAGTCCAAGATGGAGATGCTGGCTGATTCGGTGATCCGTGAAGATGTGCTTTCTGGTTCATAGGTGGCATCTTCCCACGGTGTTCTCAGATGGCAGAAGGGTCAAGGTTGCTCTTGGGGTTTCTTTTATAAAGGACACTAATCCAATCCACAAAGGCTCTACCTTCATGACTTTGTCACTTCCCAAGGGCCCCACACTCAAATTAACGTTACTACACTCCACGTTTGAATGGTAGAGTGAGTGAATGAATTTTCCTTTTTTCTTCCTCCTCTCCCTTCTCCTCTTCTTTTGGGATATAGTCTTAAGTAGCCTAGGCTGACCGTATAACTTGCTACATACCCTAGGCTTTGGAATTCCTGATCCTTCTTCCTCCAGCTCCCAGTGTTGAGATTATAGGCATGTGCTACCATGCTAATCCTTGGAACTTCAACGTAGACGTTTAGGCAGAGGCTCAAACGTTTAGTTTATGACACTTCACAGTGAAGGGAGCGGTCTCAGCAGAAAGAAACTCTGCTGACCCCTTATCTGAGGTTTCCAGCCCCAGAACTGTAGGAAATAAGTGCTTCCTGTGGAAGTCCTCTGCGGCATTTTGTTGTGTCTGTCCAAAGGAATGAATACAGCTTTCCCAGGAGCCGGGGGCTCCATTCTTCAGACCAGCGTGTGAGACCATGTCTGTGGTCATTCTACTTTTGAGTCTCTCTCAGAAATGGACAGTCCCTACCAGGCACTGGGAAAGCCCATGGCCACTGGCTTCTGATGTGTGATGTTCTGTGGCGTGATGTACCCAAAGGCCTTGTCGCATGAGATGCTCATAGAATTCAATGAAGCCACTTGCAGTCACCCAGCCAGTTGCTGCTGACTACAATTTCATGATGCCTCTTAGTGATATGGGACCATGAGCTTGAGCACCTGCCACCCGCTTACCTGCACCATATTGTTAACATTATCTATCCCATGATGGGGTCCCCTGAGGCTGGCAGCTACCTTGGGTTTCTTTGTATCTCAACCACTGGCCCAATGCTGAATAAATGTTTCTGAATAAATCACCATATTTCAACTAAGGGATGTTTTAATTTGAAACTTAAAGAGATGGAGACAAAGGCTTATTGAGCCTGGATGAATTTGTCCAGCTAGATGGTCATGTACCATGAACATTTGGGGCATATCCTTTTGTGGTCAGAAGCTAAAGGTGAACTCATGTGTGTCCTAGAGGCCATCACACCATACAGCTTGTTTGCAAGCTTTCACCTCTTTCATCCCTTCATTCTTTTGACTAGAAATTTCTGTGGGTCCCACTGCCTGCAGTTTTGAGCCCAGAGTCTACATATCATCAGCATTCAGCACAGTTTTAGAAATGAATTAATGAATAAATGAAAGCAAAAGCCATTCTTAATTCCTACTTCTGGCACTCAAAGCCTTCCACAATCTGGTCTCTTCGTCTCTAGCACTCTGAGATGTAACCCTTTATGGCTCATCTCGGATGTGCTTGCACAGACATGTGTAGCTTGGAGCTCAGCTCAGGCCCAGGTTGTGCTGCCCCATTCCCACTGTTTTATGTGCTGAGGATGAACTCAAGCCTCAAGCATATTGAGCGCATACTCTGCCCCAGCTCCACTCCAGCCCATTCTCTCCCGTGTATTCCATCATCTTTGAGCCTAATGAAGCCCTCCCTCTTTTGAGGCTGGAAGGAGTAGGCAACAGAAGACTGGAAACAGCCTCCTGGTGTGGGCTTCATGTTAGGAAGGAAACCTGGAGAGACAGGAACAGAGGTTTGTCCTTTGCCAACCACCGTGGTCACAACTTAAGACAAATCCCACAGCTGAAATCCCTTCAGTTTTGTGCTGGGGATTTAGAATAGATGGTAAGTTGCTTCTCCGACCTGAACACTGAACATACATCAGCCCATAGTCTGCTGTCAATTTGTGTAGAGCACCAATCCCTCTTTTTTCCCTTCTGGTGCAGGGAAGGGCTCTTCCTACTGAGGACCCTGCGTACTCAGAACCAGAACCACAGTTCACCTTGCATATCTTCTGCTTCCCCCTCCAGCATTCTTACCTGTCAACTTTTAATGTGCTATGTATTTATTGAGAGACAGAGTCACATGTATCCCAGGTTGGCCTCAAATTCACTGTCTAGGAGAGGCTGACCTAGAACTTCTAATTCTCCTGCTTCTGTCTTCAGAGTGTTGGGGTCACAGACTGTGCCACTGTGATTAGTTTCTGTGCTGCTAGGGACCGAGCCCAGGGCTCCTGCATGCTAGGCAAGTGTTCTACCAACTGAGTGGCATCGCCAGCCCATTACTGTTTTTATACTTTCAAACCAGAAAGATGGACTTCCACTTTGCCTATAATGGATTTAAAACCAGACTTGTCTTCTGTAAACATGAATAGACTGGACAAAAGACAGGAGAGGGTGTTTTCTGGCCCAAGACAGCAGGCAGTGTTGGATTGACTCCTGATAGGAAGGAACACAAGCCTCATCTGTGCATTCACTGTGGCCTGGAGACCCCCATCTTGATCATGGCGAAGGCTGGAGGTATCCAGTACAGACAGTGGGATCTAGTGCTGACTTAAGGGAGCACCAAGGGCACTGGATTTCCCAGAAAAGTGTAGAGGAACAGGAAGCTATGTAGGAAACAGAGCTCAGAGTGTCTACTCAGGAGACACTGTACACCTTCTGAGAGAAGAATCAAGACTCTGCAAATGTTCATTCATGCATGGGAGAAAACTCTCTTCACCAGGCAAACCTGGTGTTTTTCACTGAAAGCTGAGTGTGAGACTGGAACTCACATGGGCAGCTGATATCTGAAGTATGACTGGCCAGAAGTTGGAAACCTCTTTGAACATCTTCATTGCTCAGTTGAGACTATACAAGGATCATGTATAAGTAGTAACACTACTACAATATTAGCAGCAGGACTATTACTATTAATACTAGTAGTAAGACTACTACTACTACTACTGGTACTACTAGTACTATATTTAGTAGCAATTAATCCCATTTATCTCATTCTAATTCACCTTAAAAACAGACCACAAAAGGCTGAAGCTGTTTCACAAATAATTTAACTGTATACTAGAACTAATGTAAACATTCTTTAAAGGAAGAAAACAATCCAGACGCTCAGTAACCTAACATTTACAGCAACTGTGTCACTCCCAGGCCAGTCAGGGTTCGAAAATGGAAGAACACATAAAATGAGAATTGGCTTATGTAAATGAGAGGCTCACTAAGCAAAGTCAAAGTCTATAGGGTGAACAGTCATGGATTGGCATGAGTGTGTAGGTGCCTGCCCTTTGGAGTCTGAACTCAGGAATGGTCTGAATTATCTTCTTTTCTTTTCTGTCCTTTCCTTTTCTTCTTTCTCTTCCCTCCTTTATTCCCTTCCTTTTTCTTTCCTTCCCTCCCATTCTTTCTCTTTCTTTTGTTTCTTTGTTTGTTTTTTTGTTTGTTTCTTTGTTTGTTTCTTTGTTTCTTTGTTTCTTTCTTTCTTTCTTTGTTTCTTTGTTTCTTTGTTTCTTTCTTTCTTTCTTTCTTTCTTTCTTTCTTTCTTTCTTTCTTTCTTTCAACAGGCTATGTATTCCTGGCTGGCCTTGAACTCACAGACATCCACCTGTCTCTGCCTTCCAAGTGCCCAGATCCTCTTTTAAAGACTTTCAACTGTGGCTGGATAGTACGCTATACTGTTAAGGTTGTGTACTGCTTTTCCAAAGGACCCCAGTTCAGTTCCTAGCACCCATATTGGGCACCTCACAACAGCTTGTCGTTCCTGCTCTGGGGAAGGAGGCCCTCCTCTGGGGCCAAACAGACATGCATATACACATAATTAAAAATGAAAAGTTATAATCATTGGACAGATTGCCAGATGATTCAGTCAGGAAGACATACTGTAAATAAACTTTGTTTCAGTAACTTGAAAACTGACATGTGTGAGGTTCTGGATTTGATTCCAGCACTGCAGAAACAATCAAACTGAAATGAACTAACTAACTGGGAACAACGATGGACTTCAACGACACATAAAGAATCTCTGAATCTGCACATCAGCTGGTATTTGTTCAGTATTGGGAAGGGATCTGTTCTGCAGAATGGCGTCTACCTCCCTCCTATCTCTAACTCAAAGAGAGAGTATCTTTTGTACCTCAGCTAAACCAAAAACATACTAGAAAGGGGATTCTGAGCTGTGGTGGGGCTCAGTGATACAGCAATTGCCCGAGCATGCTCAAGGCCCTGGGTTTGACCTAAGATTGTGGCAACGAAAAGAGAATCTGGGGCCACAGTTAGTACAAGTGACATATCACCGAGTCAGCACATCCCGTGTCTCGTAGAAGAACATGATTAGACATGCAATAGAGCTGAGAAATGGAACTGGGATCAGCAGCACAAGACAAGTAGACCAAGACTTGAGAGAGAGACAACCACAGTAACAGGGAAGGATGTTAGAGGTGCATCAGAGCTTGTTCTAGAATTCAGAGGAAACTGTGGAGATAATGAGCAGATAAGGAGGAACACGGTGAGGAACTGAGAGGGATGTTGGCTCGGGAACAGAACATCTGGACCAAAAAGTTCCCTAGGCTTCACTTTAGATTATGTACCACAGCATGGCAACAGCAGCGGCAAAGTCAGCAAGGCCAAAGACCTAGCAATAGCAACTGCCCAAGTCAACACAGAGAAGAGGAGAGAAAGAAGGGAACAGTGCTCCTAGGCAATGTTAGAACAACGACAAGCTGCAGGAAATGAGAATGACTGGAGTCTCCCAACAAGGGCGACATCAAACAGTTATTTAAAGAGGAAAATATTTTTCAAATTTGATGAAAACTATAATTCTGATGGTCAAGAAGCCAGTGAACACTAAGCAGGATTTTAAGATATCAAAAGTGTATCTCACTTGTTGAAAACAAGTTAGAAAAAGAACTTTTAGAAAAATTTCAACTAAAGACACAAAATGTACAAAAGGATAAAAACTAGAACCACAAATATTTTCAGAAATAGCACAAGCAAGAGGATAAAGCAAACTTTGATGTTTAGAACTTTTAAAACTTTTGATTTTAGCCGGGTGTGGTAGGACATGACTTTAAGTTCAGCAGTTGAGATGCAAAGGCAGGCAGATCTCTGAGTTTGAGGTTAGCCTGATCTACAGAGCAAGTTCCAGGACAGCCAGGGCTACACAGAGAAACCCTGCATCTAAAAATTAAAAGGAAGAAAGAAAGAGAACAAAAGAAAAAAAGAAAAGAAACTTTTAATTTAATTAATTAGTTTTGTTTCACGAGGCATGTATTTGCCTTAACATACACTTAGAGGTCAGAAAACCACTTGCAGTAATCCATTCTGTTCTTCCATCATATGCAAGTCGGGGATCGAACCCTGGTCCTCAGGATTGCTGCCAGCACCCACTGAGGTTTGGTCTATTGCTATGTATTGTAGTGTTAAGTGCAGCCTCTTAGACCTGGCTGCTCCAGAGATGAGAATGTCTGCACACAGACCCAAGTGACATTTTGTAATCTTGTCCCCAAGTTATTTCTGACTGGTGCCTACAGCCTATATCTGGGCATAATTGAGATAGGCAGGGTTTGGTGTTCCAGGCCTTGGGATTGGAGGAGAGAAGAAAGTGGAGAGAGAAGAAGGTGAAGAGAGGAGAAAGATGCCATAGGATAAGAGTCAAGGAAGCATGGCCAAGAGGGCTTGGGGTTAAGAGCAGCCCAGATAAAACACAGTAACTTGGGGTTATCGCTAGGAAAGCAGATTCTAATAACATAGAGGGTAGATTCCTGCCCAGCTCTAATGCTGATTAAGGCTTATTGTAAATAATAAAAGATATGTGTCCTTTATCCAGGAACTGAATGATCAAAGGCAGGGTAAAAGCCCCAGATTGAGATGAAATATTTTCTAAACAAGCACCCTGACTTGCTGAGTCATGATACCAGCCCACATACATAACTTTCAAAAAGTCAACCTAGAAGTCTATATCCAAGGAAGACAGCCTTAAACAATGGAGAGAAAAAGCATGTTCCACACAAACAGGCTGTGCTAATTCCCTGCCACAGTCTGTGAGAAGTTATCGAAAGAGTTTCTTGGCAGAGAGAACTAGGAATACTAAAGTAAGAATAAATATGAAGCACATTTGCTCTCATTTTCTAAGTCTCTTTAGAAAAATAAAAATTGATGCCAGAAGACTTCCATTTCCAGCTAAGATGGAGTATGATAGATTTATAGACACACACACATATGGGTGAGGGTATGAAAAGTGTATTAAGAAATAGTTTGAAGATATTGAATAATCGGCAAAAGAGCCTGTGATCTCCAAGACTGGGCAATGGAGATAAGTGCCCTCCACAGTTACTCCAACTGGAGAAAACTTCTGCCACAGTGCAGAGGTGCTGGTACATGCTGGTAATCCTGGCACTTGGGAGGCTGAGGCAGGATAAAAAAAAGTGCATGGAGGATAGAGATGATTTTTCAAAGCAATAAGATAGTTACAAAAATGAAGCACCTAAATATTAAAAAAATATATTTATGCTTACCAGATGTGGCAGTGCACAGGATTTTTGTGAGTTTGAGACCATCCAGGTCTATATAATGAGATTCTGTCTCAAATAAGTAAATATATCCATGAATTACATTGCAATTACTTAGAAATATCTTAAAATGGAGAGATATTGATACTATTCTGTCTCCTTACTGAACAAATTCTTTAATAAAAAAGACTACAAAATATTTAACAGGCTAGAGAGATGGATCAGCAGTCAAGAGGATTTGCAGTTTTTGCAAGGGACACATGTTCAGTTCCTAGCACCCACTTTGACCACCTGTAGTTCCACTTTCAGGGTATCTGATGCCCTCTTCTGGCTTCTGCAGGCACTGTGCTCATGTGCATATGCCTGTTCACATAGGCAAACACAAATAATACAAACAAGAATTTTAAAACGCATACAAATATATATAAAATGTACACATAATAGGTGATTACATACACACCAAATATATATATATATATATATATATATATATATATATATGTATGTATATATATGTTATGTATATATGTGTGTATGTGTATCTCACATTATTTAATTACACATAAACACACGCACACAATAGAGTAAATGGAGGGTGTTGCTCAGTAATAGAGTGCTTGCCTAGCATGTGTGATAGCTTAGGTTCCATCTCTAGTATTGCCAAGAATTAAAAGGGAGATATAAAAATCTGATGCCTTGACATACATTTCTATGCTTAAATATACTCATGAAAGACAGATAATCCCCCAGACAGAGTTATTAACAGGCTGGCAAGCCAAGGATGGGTAAGATTCTGCACAGAGCCTTACCAACCTAAGACATAAGTGCATTGCTTTTGATAATGCATATTCTATGACAGGTAAGGAAGGCATTCTTGTCAGAATGACCTAAGACAGACTCAGTCTTGTTAATAAAATAAAAAGGGGGGAGAGGCAGAGAGCCTTTGGTTATGGCTTCATTTGCTTGGCAAGAATCTGTCATGGGCCAAGGACAAGGAAATGGGCTGCTTGGTAGGAGTATTACATTGACCAAGGACAAGGAAGTAGGTTTCAGGCAGGAATCGGACATTAGACTAGAACAAAGAAGTAATTTCAGGTAGGAATTTAAATCTTAGGCTAGAACAAATAAGTAATTTCAGGCAGGAATCTAAATATTAGGCTAGAACAAAGAAGTAATTTCAGACAGGATTCTAAATTTTAGGCTAGAACAGGGAAGTAGGCTTCAGACATGAAAATGACTGTATGCTAGGACAGGGAAGTAGACTCAGATACTTCGGTCATCCTGATAAGCCCTTAGGAACAGTTATCATGGGAATGTTCACAGAATTGTGTTTAATGCCTTGCTTGTTCTTTGACTATTTGTGTTTATTGTCTTGCTTGTTCATTGACTATTTGCATCTATTGTATTGCTAGACCCCCAACCTAGAAATGACCTTAATACATGCATGTAATCAAAATGGTATAAAAGCATAAAGGAGGAGGGGGGATGGGATAGGGGGTTCTAGGGAGGGGAAATGAGGAAAGGGGGTGACATCTGTATTGTAAATAAATAAAATATCCAATAAAAAATTTTAAAAAAGAGACAGATAATAAAGACCAGGCTGTGATACAGCTCAGTGTTGTGAAACTCTGGGTCTTTGTGATGGTTTGTATGTGCTTGGCCCAGGGAGTGGCATTATTTGGAGGTGTGGACTGTTTGAAGGAAGTGTGTCACTGTGGGTGTGGGCTTTAAGACCCTCATCCTAGCTGCTTGGAAGCCAGTCTGCTCCTGGTTGCCTTTGGGATAAGATGTTGAACTCTCAGCTCCTCCTGCACCATGCCTACATGGGCACTGCCAAGTTGCCACATTGATGATAATGGACTGGACCTCTGAATCTGTAAGCCAGCCCCAATTACATGTTGTTTTTATAAGACTTGCCTTGGTCATGGTTTCTGTTCAGAGCAATAAAACCCTAACTAAGACAGTCTTATACCCAGCATTAAAAAAATAAAAAGACAAGGAACAGTCCTGAAAAGCTAGAAATGAGGTGGTGTGTTAATTATAAGCCAGATGAAAGGAAAGATGGAATAAAACTCGGAGTGGAAGTTGGTGAAGGGAAGATGAAGATGATGAAACAGAAAGAGCTGATTCTCTGCAAAACATAACAAAACAGCTAAACTTTGGAAAATGGAGAGAGAGGGGGGTGGAGTAGGGGAGAGACTCAGAATGGAAATGAAGCCATAACCATAAAGTATTAATACTTTAAAACAAGAAAAGGAGACTGACAAATTCATGCCTTTTCATTTGAAAAATCTGCATAAATAGTAAAACCAAAATCTGAATGATCAAAATTGGTCCCAGAGGAAATGCAAAATCCTGAGTGGTCTAATAACCATTAATGAAACTCATTCTGTAGGCCTCCTCCTCTCAGTGCCCACATCACTCCCATGGCAAGCACCTCCAAGTCTCTCCCAGCTTCAGATGACCATGAAGTCACATTTGTACTGAATCTTCACTGAGCTAATAGTCCTCCTTATTCAGTGATGGCTTAATAGCATTATTGCCCGCCTTTCGCCTGCATGTGATATTATGTGATATTAGCAGTTATTTCTATTATTGTTCCTCTATGTAAATATCATTTCCTTATAGCTGCTTCCAGGATTGTTTATTTGTATATGTGGATGGATGGGTGAATGCCACAGCATACAGGTGGATATCTGAGGACAGCTGGAGAAGTAGGCTCTTTCTTTTTAGCACATGGGTTCCAGGGCTTGAATTCGGGTCTTCTGGTTTGTTGGCAAGCACCCTTCCCTGCTGAGCAATCTCACTGACCCTGTCCTTACATCTTATTCTCTTCTATTTCTAAATCCTATCTTTTGATTTTGATGAACAGCAAATGCCAGCGGTACTCCATGTATTGGGGTGGGTAGTAGATGTGGTCTCTGGCTCTCTTCCATTTTAAACTTGTTATTTTTGATTTGTTATTAATGTGTGTGCAGGATGTGTATAAGAGTACTCATGCCACAGTGCGTGTGTGGGGTTCAGAGAACAACTTTGTGGAGCCAGCTCTCTCTTCCCACCATGAGTCCTCTGGCTGGAGTTCAGGCTGTTGTGCTTCTGTGGTAGTCCCTTTACCCACAGAGACAGTTGAACAGTCCCCACCTCTCCCCTTATTCTTTGATGCATATCAAGATGCATCCCTATCCCTGGCTGGACCTGGATGCCTTTTCCACCCCAAGATGCCCAGCTTAGGTCTGTATAACATGCCCACTCCCGGAAAAACAGTCCAACCCATTCCTGGTGAAGAGAAAGCAGCTGTGCCAACCTTCCTCCTTAAACAGAAAATTCTAAATTGACCCAAAAATAAGCCATTGGAATATGTTTTATTCTGAAAAATTTACTTGTGTTTACTTTATGTGCATGGGTATTTTGCCTGCATTTTTTTCTTTTTTTTTTTTTTTTTGTGAGTACATCACATGTGTGCAGCGATCTCCAAGGCCAGAAGAGGACATCCAATTGGCTGGAACTGGAGTTAAGAGATGGCTGTGAGCCACCGCATGAACTCTGGAAACTGAACCTGACATCTTCCCTTCCCTTCCTGTGGTGCCTCTCACAGTGGCTTCTAGCCCAGCCCAGCTATCCCATAGTATAGGTCTTAGCCTTTCCTACCCCTTCTCCTTTGTAAGTATGACCTTTAAGGGGAGGTGGGGTGACTGGGGAAAAGCCTCAGCTGCTGTTGAAAAAAGCCCAGACAACTAATAGGCACTCCCAGCTGGTGTACTGAAAGCAAGATGGAAACCCTACACCTTTCCTTACAGGGACATTGATCTAGGTTTGTGCCCCTGGAGTTTCACTAGTCTTTATGAAGGTGTCCATCTGGGATGTCAAGGAGCACTTGGACACAGAGGAACAATGTCACAGAGGTCTGGACCAGAACAAACTCCTACTTTGGTGTTCTCTCTCTCTCTCTCTCTCTCTCTCTCTCTCTCTCTCTCTCTCCCTCCCTCCCTCCCTCCCTCCCTCCCCCCACCCCTATGTGTGTGTATGTGTGTGCACGCGTGTTTGCACACAGGATAGGTATTTAGACTGTCCACAACTCTGCTGGTGGAGCATTTAATAATGCTTGTCTGTGTTTGATCCTCTTTCTTTACTCCTGTTTCAGGCTCCGCCCCTTCCCAGCAGCAGCTTCTGACCCTCCTGCTTTGCCCAGGCTCACAGAACTATCTTGGACTCAGCTTAAAGTCGTTTTTTTTTTCTTATTTTTGCTCTGGATAACACCCATCCAGATAATTAGGTCTAAGTGGATAGTGGGTGGGGGGCAGAGGGGTGAACACATACCAGAAAGACATGAGTGTCTTTTTGAGTAGAGCCTAGATGATATGGAGCCCACAGGAATGCTACGGACACTTTTTAGTCTTTCTTGGGGTAGAAGGGGCAGAGCAGCTTTTTAGTGGGGCTACAAGGTCTGTAGAACACTGGGAGCAAGACAAGGGTTCAATTAAGGATATGGGTGACAAGCATTCAATCAAGACTCTGCTCGTCTTGGCCACTTGTCTAGCAAATAATGGGATGTCCAGAAGATCTGCTGAACACACTGGAGATTTGATTAAACGATGACAGCCTTGTGTGTAGTTTGGGAAGCAGAAGCCTGCAGGATGCACCAGCCTGATGCAGCTGTGGACAACAAATGATATCACCGTTCTGAAACATACAAGAAGCTGGTGGGCTGGCCTGCAGTTTGTACCAGGAACACCTATCGAAGAGGACCGTGATCTCTTCCATCCTTAAGGGGTAGGAGTGAAGATAGGACACGAGGTAAGAGCCCTTCCTGGGAGGAATTTGCTCAAATGGTGGGAGCAGAGAACCCCGTGGACTGCTGACAGTGTGTCTAGCACAAAACGAAATGTTCTCCCAATGTACTTCAGAGATGTGAAGTAACTTTAAGGTTTCCCAAGGCAAGAGGCACTTTCTCTGCATAGACCCTACATGGAAAAGCTGACTCTAGACTCAAATGAGAGAGTCCACCTTTAGTTATCTCACACATGGCAGAGCTCAGGCTGGAGAGCTGATCTGGGATTTTACTTTCCTGAGCAAGTGAGTTGGTGGTCTGCATCTAGTCCTGTGTGTTTGATAAAAAAATCAATGGTGGGTGGGAATCAATGGTGGGTGGGCAGAGCCTTGTTTTGTCCCTGGAGACACCACCCGAGTACTTACTCTAGTCCTGTGTGCTCAGATTTTCTTGCCTAGGAGAGTTCAAAGCCTTTGGCTTTAGTTTGATTTCTTTTTCTTAAAGATTTATTGATTTATTTAAAATTAATTATTTTATTTTATTTATTTATTTGTTTTTATTTTTCAAGACAAGAGTTTCTCTGTGTGGACTTGGCTGTCCTAGAACTCATTCTGTAGACCATGCTGGCCTCAAACTCAGAGATCCACCTGCCTCTGCCTCTCAAGTGCTGGGATCAAAGGCATGTACCACCACCACCTGGCTTAAAGATTTATTTTTAAGTGTGTGTGAATACCATGTGTGTGCTGGGACCCTGAGGCCAAAAGAAAGCATTAAATTTCTTGGAATTGGAGTTATAGGTATTTATGAGCCACCAGATGTTGGTGCTGGAAACTGGCCTCAGGTCCTCTGGAAGATGAGCAAGTGCTCTTAACTACGGAGTCATCTCTCCAGCCCCTTTGGCTTGATGTTAATTTGTTTTTAGTAACGAAGCTCCTTCAAACAATCACTCAGACATATAGGAAGCAGAAAATAACTCAGGATTTCACTAACTGAGGTTTATTTGGTAACTTCACAGTAGTAACATTTAACTCTGTAGTCTGTTGACAGTATGACAATGAAGCTATTCCCAGGAACACAAAGCCACACAGAGCCAGGATAGAATAGTCAGGGACAAATCACATCACTGTGGCTGGACAGTGTTGAGAAATATATTTCCAAAAGATTAAACCATCACAGATGATGACTTTAAAAGAAAATACCACTCTTACAACTTCTTGTTCTTCAATTAAACTAACCCACAACCCAGGAAAACAGGTCATCATTTCAAAGTCAAGTGGACTAACAGTCACCAACCACTTCTGGAATACTTACCACAGATGTGGACAACCAGCTAGTGCACACTTATTTCCAAAAGGAGCCAAAATACTTCCTGTCTGTAGGAGCATCCTGACCGGAATGGAAGTCTTGTTACTTCATGACTTGTTTCCATACAACAAGAACAGTCAGGAGAACATGCATTGAGTCAACCTATCACAAAAATACCAGAATCCTTCATGTACCAAGGGTTTCTAAGTTCCAAACGTTACTCAAATAGTTTAAAATGCGTTATGGCCGGGCGGTCGTGGCGCACGCCTTTAGTCCCAGCACTTGGGAGGCAGAGGCAGGCGGATTTCTGAGTTCGAGGCCAGCCTGGTCTACAGAGTGAGTTCCAGGATAGCCAGGACTACACAGAGAAACCCTGTCTCGAAAAAAACAAACAAACAAAAAAAGCGTTATGTTATTTGATCCTAATGGCCTCCCATTTTTAGATAAGGAAACTGATGTTCAGAGAAACTAGGCAACTTGCTAACGGCACACAGCAATGTACATTAAGTGTGCCTGCACTCTGCCTGGCACGTAACTAAGCAGTGTTTGTTTATGGTGCCCAGTGCACTTGACCTGGCACATACTCACAAGACACTACAGCTTTTCACATCTATGCACAAGTACAGGACAGTTGGAATGTATACACCATTGTCAGCAGGGAGCTTTGTTCTGCAGCCATGGGTCAGCCTGCAAACAAAAGCAAGTTTGGTAAACACTGATCTGCCGAGACTTGGTCATTAGCACACTTGATACTACCTGCTGGATGTTTGAGATTTAAGGAGTTTAAAACACATTTGCTTAAAATCAGTCCTCTACAGAACTAAGAAAACACATTTGAGTGACACACAGAGGAAGGCGAATTCCTTAAATCTTGTTCTGGGCTTCTGTTCCAGTATCACTTCTGAGCGTTTTGGTGCTGAGACCATTTAACTCAGTTGACCTTTGCTTCTTTCTCTTTATAACGTGTACCACAAGCACCACCCCTCCTCCACATACACAGTCATGCATGCAAGCATATACATACCCTATAAAGAGTAGATTGCTGCACACAGTAAGTAAGATATATGTGTTTCACTTAAGTTGTTGTTGTTTTTAAATAAGGTCAGTTTATCCTTCTATGGTATGAGTAAACATTGGTCTACTTGGTGTGGTTTTAAAAAATTACATGTATTTGTGTGTGAGTGAGTGTGTGTGTGTGTGTGTGTGTGTGTGTGTGTGTGTGTAATGACAGCTTGCAGGAATTGGTTCTCTCCTTCCACCCTGTGGGTTATGGGAATCAAACCTGTCTGGAAGAGAGCTATAGAAAAAAAGAAGAGAGAAAGCCATGAGTAGGTACAGGGTTAGCATGAATGCAGCCACGTGGAGAGAATGAAATAGCTCAAAGTACTAGAGAGTGTGTACTTAGGCCTGGTCCAGCAGCCAAAACAAAAAAAGAAAAAGAAAAAGCAAAAATTACATTTCATAGTGGTTCTGTAGTGACTGTGCAGATAGCCGGGATTCTGAGAAGGAAAAGTATATGACCCCACTAAAGGGATAATTATTCCTCTCATTTCATTAGCATAGAGTTAGGTGAATCTGCCTTCCTGATGGCCAGTCTACTTGCCAGGTGATGGACCTACCCAACTTGATTAACTCATGTCTTGGTTAGCCTGCAATGGTAGGTCTTTGTCTAGGCAAGAGGTAGATTCCATTCTTCTGACCAGAAGGCAATAGTTTTCTCTTAATGAGACTCAGAAAAGCCCTGATCAAGGCTATTGTAAATTCCCCCCTCTGATGAGATAACCCTGAAATCATTTAGGAGATGGACTAAAATTGGGGAACAGATAAAAGCCATTTTATCATGAAAAATCTATGGACCTAATTCTAAAGGTATCCACAAATAGACTAGTGTCTGGCTGAAGGTCCCACCCTCAAGTGTAACCTTCAGGAAGGGGGCAATAGGAAATCAGAGCTCCTTGTGGCGTTCATGGACCAGAGAACCAGGGGCACTTTTGGAATGCCTGGAAACCACCTAGCCAGGTTCTTTTCTAAAGAGTTATTTGTTTTTATTTTATGTGTTTGACCTGCGTGTATGTATGTGTGCCACATGTGCACAGTGCCCAAAGAGACCAGAAGAAGGTGTTGGATCCCCCGAAGTAAGACTTATAGATAGCTGTGAACCACTGCGTGGGTGCTGGGGTCTGAACTCCTCTGAAAAATAGCAAGTGTGGTTAATGGTCAAGCATCTCTCCAGCTCCTGCCTGCCCAATTTATATCTCCTGTCCACATTATTACTCTTTCTGAAGAGACTGGCAAGCAACTTGACCAACTGAGCCGTCTGGCCAACTCTGGTGTACTTAAAGGAAACTAAAGTTCAGGAGTTTTAGGTATGTTTAGGAACTTAGTGTTTTTTTGTTTGTTTGTTTGTTTTTTTGTTTGTTTGTTTTTTTTTGAAATCTACTTAAGAGTCCATCAAACTTCAGGCTTTTTTTTTTTTTTTTCTCAGAAAGAAAAACTGAGATGAGATCTAGTGGTGGTACATTCCTCTAATCTCAGAACTCCAAACTTAGGAGGCTGAGACAGGAAGACTGCCAGCTCAAGGCCAGCCTGGGCTATAAGGTGAGACCCTATCAAAACAAAAAACAAACAAACAAACAAAATAAAACAAAACAACAACAAAAAAAGAAAAAGAAAAAACAAAAAACCTTCGGTCCTAATGTTTGACTTTAGTTCTGCACTTTAGGAAGCGTCCACTGAAATGGGATTAGCCTTGTCAAACATTATCCCTGTGCCCACCAGATCAGGAACGGAGTGGGGATGTCTCTCAGTTGTTCCGTGAACTGTCCCATCGGCCAGAGCCCTCCCTTTCCCTGGGCTCCTCCCTGCTTTCGTGTTCAAAGTAGGCCTCTTCTTCTTCTTCCTCACGTATCACCTTCATCAGCTGCAAAAAGGTGGGTAGTGGGCCACAATCTTTCAGCTCCCGTAGCCTGCACCACAGAACATTGCTAAGGTTGGCTCCAGCCATGACCTGCTCCAGGCGTACCTGGTCAGCAATGTTCCGGGGGATGGCCCTTTTTTCCACAGCTCTCCGGAGCAGAGTTTCCAGCCGGAGCACATAAGCTGAGATTTTCTCCCCTTCTTGCTGATAGGTTTTTAGATATTTTACCTGTGAGGTTCTACGACTCTCCATGCTCCCAAACACCTGCTTAAAGGCCTCCAGACATTCTTCTGCACTGATGGAAGGGTTGTCTGCCTGTACTATGTGCATGAGGTCCAGGGCAGGGCCACGGAGGCTCTCAGTCACCCACCTTTTCTTTTCTGCCTCAGGGATGGGCCACTCTTTGGCTATCTCAGTGGCCTGTTCCAACCAGACCTCAAAGGGCTCCTCCTCTGAGGCAGCTACTGTGCTCCCAGAGAATACTCTTAACTTACAGTACCTCACAGGCAACAGAGGTCTCTGGGCATGAACCATTGCCTGCCCCACCAAGTGGGCCAATAACTCAGGGGATGTACAGGGTGTGGTAGCTGGAGACACTCCCTCATGCTTGAGGGCTCGGAACATCCCTGCGACTGTCTGCCCCTCTTTTTCTAGAAAGAGGTTCAGTCTTTGGAGAAACTCAGTGTCCTGATTAGGGGTCTTGAAGATCACTTTCCAGACACCCCCCTTTCCCTGTACCTCACTGGGGACCACAGACATATCCGTGTCCTCCGTAAGTTCTAGTAAGACAGCACTGGTGTTGTCTTGCTTCTGGAATATCTTGCCTAGTAGCCGGTAGCTGCCGACACACTTCAGCGTCTCCTGGAGGACTGTCTGGATCTCAGGCTCAGCACAGTCCACCGGAATGCCAATCACCAACAGCGACTTCTGGACATCTACACCCATGATCTTGCACCACTCCTCCAGCAAGGCCACTGCCATTGTCCCAGGATATGCTTTTCACTTGGTCTCCAAGCAGCTCAAAGTCTCGTGGACCAAATGCCTTGTCTCTTCACCCAGTAGCAAGAACCAGACATTCCCTGTTTGTCTTCAGACCCACAGCAAGGTTGATGGGTCCTGCAGTGTAGGTAGGCTGTTACTCTGCAGTGGATTTGCTGCTGTTTCTGAGGGCCGGTTGTAGCTGTGTGGTGCTGACTCTTGTCACCGGGAGGCACCTGGAACAACTGCTTTTCCCACCATCTCCTGGTTTCTGTCACTTCGCCTCTCTCTAGTCAGTGGGGAGGTGGCTTCCACTCTAGCACCCAACTCTGGGGAGTCACACAGCAAGATGGCAAGGACTTCTAGGGAAACAGAGGCTCATTTTGACTATACAGCCCTTTACTTCCCAGGACACACCCACACTGTAGTTTGGGGTGGAACTAGGGGTGGACCAAGGGCTCTGACTCTCACTGCGCCAGTGTCTGCCCCACTCTGGTGAATCTCCTTCTTTGCTGACTACTTTTTCCCTATGTGGATCAGCTAAAATCCATTCTTTCCACCATGAAAGCTCCATCAGTGGGCAGGATTCAAGACCCTCACCATTCAAAAGATGAAATTAGGAGATGTAGTTAAATACCTGTTTATGTGTTCCAGAATGTTCTTCAAGAATCAAGGATCCAACTACTCAGCTTCGGATCAGGAAGATGTCATGTACCTGTATACAATAGGATGTGTGACTTCAGCCAGGTCAAGCTGTCCTGTTACACATGAACATGAATAACAGTTGTTAGACCTAAAATCTAGTAACAAAGATTAATGCACTTATTAAAATTGCAACCGTTTAGTAAAGGATGAAAGAAATGACAGCCCTCAGAATTTGATGGAACATCTTAAACAGGACAGAGTCACTACACTTCTTTGAAGAGAAGCCCATGTAGTTCAGGGGCTGCTCCCCAGTTTGCAAAGTGCTTGTCTAGAAGAAGCCTTTAGGAAGCCTGGGGTTCAATTCCCACCACCATATAAACTGGGGATGGTGGTGCATCTCTGTAATCCCAGCACTTGAAAGCTGGAGACAGGAGGATCAGGAGTTTGGGATCATTCTTAGCCACATAGGGAGTATGAGGCCAGCCTGGGCTACATGAGAACCATCTTTAAAAACAAATCTGACTGAATTGTGTTTGGTGGCACATTCAGCATTTGTGAAGTTGAGGCAGGAGGATTGCAAGTTTGAAGTCAATCTGGGTTACATAGAGAAGTCACGTCTCAAAAGAAGATGCAGACAAAACTAAACAGAATCATTCAAACACTCAAGAGTAGTTAAAAATGGGTATAGCAGAGAAAAATGCAAATCTCAGAAAAAGAAGTACACTTTGGAGTTACGAGTCAGTCCTCTTTGATTGTGTCTAGCCAGGCTTTTCAAGGGCCACCCGTGGTAAGTTACCAACCCAACTCTTCCTGCTGTGCTTTGAATGAGATCGGGCCTCATAAGCTCATATATTCAAATGCTTGGTCCTTAGCTGGTGGAATTGTTTGAGGATTTTGGAGGAGGTGTGTCACTAGGGGTGGGCTTTAACATTTTAAAAGCTCATACCACTCCCACTGTCAATCTGTGTCCCACGCTTGTGGATCAGATGTAAGCTCAGTTACTGTTCCAGCACCATCCCTCCCTGCCTGCTGCCATATTCCTGGCATGATGGTCATGAACTCACCCTCTGAGACTGTAAGCCCTCATTAAATGCTTTCTTCTAAAAGTTGCCTTGGTCATGGTGCTTTTGTCAAAGAAACAGAAAAGTAACTAAGACATTTAAACTTGACATTGTCATTTAAATTTGACTGGGCCATTGAGAAAAGGGCGAAAAGCAGAAAACATATCCACTGCAGAGTGATGTGTGCATCAAGCATGCTTACTCTGCAGGGCTGGGGAGACCTAAGAATGTAAAAGGGAGTGCTCCCAGTGACAGTGTGGTCACTTAGCCATGAGGATGCCTCCAGAGAAACAGCTTCCTAATTGGCTGAATGTCACAGAGTGCCGTGACTAGACCATGCATTCTTGTGGGTCCCATGTGATATGACAACTGAAATGTAATTTGGTGCTCGACTGTGCCTCTCAGAGATTTGTAGAGGGTATGTTAGGATGCTACAACCATTTCCTTCTTGGTCTGAACATTTCCCACCACTCTGAAGGAGACCGTATACCACAGATGCTGGCCTTAACTATGGCAGCAGCTGGAGCAGACCCAGTCTTCCTGGAAGGTGCTGAAGGCTGCCCCACTGTGCCAGAACCAGGAGAGCAAGATGCTGCTGTCTCACCCTGAGTTTGGCAGCATGGGGCCCAGACCTTCAGACCAATCCAGGCTTGAGATTTCCTTGTAAATATGGGAGTACACTTCCTCTGCTTGGAGTTATTTGGGGGAATGAGAGGTGTAAAGACTGGAGGGGCTAAGACTGTAGCTCAGCTGGTGGAGTGCTTGTCACTGTGCACAAAGCGTTGACTTAGGTCCCCAGCACTGCATAGGACAGACATCGTGGCACATGCCCATTACCCCAGCACTTAAGAGGTGAAGGCAGGTGAATCAGAAGTTTAACTCCCTTGGCTACATAGGGAGTTTTAGGTCAGCCTGGGCTTACATACAGACCTTGTCTCAGAAAGAGCAAAAACAAACAAAAGAGACATGCTAGTCAGTGGTGGCACATGCCTTTAATCCTAACAGTTGGCAGAATTCTGTGAGTTCCAGGCCAGCCTGGTCTACAGAGTATAGCCAGAGTTGTTACACAGAGAAACCCTGACTTGAAAAACTGAAACAAACAGAAAATGAATAAACAAAGACCACAACCAACCAAACAAAAGACACTGAATGCCCAGATCCACAATAAATACATAAATAAATAAATAAATAAATAAATAATTGTCACACTAAAGTCCGCTAGCCTTTGAGACCTTTCACCCAATGGTAATCATACCTACCAGGGATGATCTTCAATAAAAACGGTCCCAAGTGTCTGGAGAGATTGCTCAGTGGTTAGAAGCACAGGTTTGGGTCCTAGCGCCCACATGTTGGCTGACTCTGTAACTTCAATTCCAGGGGATCTGGCACTTTTGTCTGACCTCCAACGGCCCCAGGCATTTACACGGCACATGTACATACATTCAAGCAAAACACCCACATACGTAAGATGAAAGTTAACTAAAAAAGATTTTAAGACCTTAAGTGAAACACCCTTGATGTACAACAGAGCCACCAGGGAGATGGAAGAATACAAAGATTTTGTACTTTTCTCACTAAAGGGGCCTACAGGATAACCTGTTGAAGGAACCAGGCTGGGGGTGGGGGTGGGGTACAAAGACCTAGAATGTCTGAGTGCTTCAAGAAGACACATGACCCTAGGCATAACGCCTCCTAAACCGGTGTCCTAACCTGGAAGGCAGGGAGGATGAAAGACTTCTTCACCTCAGGGTTTCAGTGCAGCATTGACAATTCCAGTGGAAGCTTTATACTAAAATGCCAATCACTTTTGGTGCATCTGGAGGGTCCAGAGGCCCTCTTCACATGGAGTCTTTGTGTGTGTTTGTGTGTGTATACACACAAACTATAACTCCATCCATCAAGCTATCTCCAGCAACCAGGGGCGTTGGTATCCGCATGAAATCGTTCCCTAAGCAAAGGATGACAATGGGACTGATTTCTTGGTCACAACGCCCTGTGAGAACACGCTGCAGTAAACTGCCTCTCCTAGACCAAACCCATCCATCTTAGTGAGCATGCTCAGATCTCCCTCCAGAACCCCTAAAGGATGGGCAACACTTCCGCAGGTTTCAGCCACTCTGGAAAAACAGGAAGGGCTTAAATGCACTGGAGCCAGGACCAGGAGGTGGGACTAAGCAAGGAAAAGCCTTGAACCTGGTGGCTGAACCGTGTGCACGCGCGCACACACACACGCCAAATCCCCACACTTTGGCTTCCCACAATTCACAGCATGTAACCCTCCCCTAAACCTCAACCTACTTTTACCCTCCATGCAAACCGCTGCGGCCCTAGAGAAGGAGCATCTTGCAAACTCGCGGTCCTCTGGCGCAGCGTGCAACAGGGGCGGGGGTGGGGGGAGCTAGGCGGGGCGATTTGAAAGCAAGATGAGTCGGAGTGTGCTTCAGTGGCTTAGTTCCCAACCATTTTGGGTGGGAGTAAGGGTAACCAGGGTGTGTGTGTGTGTGTGTGTGTGTGTGTGTGTGTGGTAGGTGTGTAGGTGTGTAGGGGTGGGAGATATCAAATCCAGGACTCTTCTGAGCCTTTCCTGGGGCAATGACCCTTTCAGATTACGTTGAGGGTCCCCAGTCTCTGTGCTGAGGCGCAATCCGCAGTCTGCATTCTTTACGATGCCCCCCCTGCACCACAGGCTTGCTGCTTTTTCCCGGTTATCGCTTCCCTTTGCTACGCCCCTCTGCTTTTTCGCCCCCCCGCCATGTTGTGAGCCCCACCTCCCAACCACAGCGGCTGCTAGCAGGAAGAACATTCTCCTTTCCTTCTGCTCCTTGCAGTGCGCGCCCAGGCCCCGGGTCGTAGGTAAACTGAAGCATTGGTGCCGGATACTTGGTTATCCCCAAGTAGACCTTGTTGTTTCCAGTGTCACCCCTCCCCAGTTTCCAAGAGCCTGCAGGCTTGACCCTTGGCTCCCCCCAGTCCTCAGTCCTCACTCTAGGCCAGGGGAGCTCCAGGGCCACCTTAGCAATGCATTGAGGCAGGTGAGAGAGAGGGACCAGGGTCTGCTCCTTCGGGTTCTTGCCCAGCAGTAGCTATCCGACACTCACCCTGGCGCCGAGAGCGGTCTGTCGGGTGGCTGCTGCGCGTCCATTAGCGTGTGGAGTGGCCGCTTCACTTCCGGAGCGAGGGCTCCGGGCGCCCCCCACCCCTTGTACCCTCCCTTCTCTGTCTCCTCCTTCTGGGTCCCCTCCCTCCTTGTCTCCTCCCTTCTGATCCTGCGTTCCGCCCGCCCCGCCCCGCCCCGCGCTGCCGGGAACTGGCATCCTCTGCCGCAGCGACCGCCCGCTCAGATCCAACTTTGCTCGGAGGTGGCGTGGCGGCGCCGGGGGGCGTGGGCAGGGAGGGAGAAAGCGAGGTCAGGAGGAGGGACCGCGAGGGGTGGGTCGCCCGTTCGCCAGCCCTCCATCCTTTCTGTGCACCTTGCGGTAGGCAGGGAGCGGCAGCCGCGGCGGCAGCAAGAGGCTAGTGCACACCCAGCCAGGGAGACTTAGGGAACTACGGACGGACGGACAGACAGACAGGACCTTCCCCGGTGCCCCCCGAGCCATGGCTGAGAGAAAGCAATCTGGGAAGGCAGCAGAAGACGAAGAGGTCCCTGCCTTTTTTAAAAACCTGGGCTCGGGCAGTCCCAAGCCGCGGCAGAAATTCTGCGGCATGTTCTGCCCTGTGGAAGGGTCTTCAGAGAACAAGACCATCGATTTCGATTCGCTTTCAGTGGGCCGGGGCTCCGGGCAGGTGGTGGCTCAGCAGCGGGATGTCGCCCACTTGGGCCCCGACCCGCACCGGCAGAGCCGGCGTGCCAGCGGGGAGCCATCTGTTGAATCCAGCCGGAAGGTGGAGATCCGGCGGGCCTCGGGCAAGGAAGCCCTGCAGAACATCTACGATCAGGTTGGTATGGGGGGTGGGGTGGGAACGGAGCACTGGGCTGGACCCTGGCTTGTCGCGGAGGGCTGAGCATCCCCGCGTGGCAGCCAGCACGCGGCGTCAAGAGCTCTGCCTCCCGCATCTGCACGCGCACCGCGCCCTGCCCACCCCTTCACCGCGCAGGGTGCGGCGAGGCACGGGTTCGCCAGTGGGCGTCTGAGCTCCCACAAAGGCTGCCCTCTTCTCCTTGTGTCTGGGAGGTGGGAAACCCGCGTCAGGGACCAGCTGATCCCCGGGCTGGAGGCGTCGAGTAGCGATTGGGGTGGACCACTGTGCTGTTCTTAAATCCTCCCGGGCGGCATCTGATTGCAGCTGCGGCTCAGTGCCCCACCCTTTTTTGATGCAGCTCAAAGAGAGCAGTGGAAGGCTACAGTGGAGGCTAGAGGACTCCCTTGGGGTCCGTAGGGACAGACAGGGGTTTACCAAGGCTACTCTGTGGGGCAAGGTCTCCGCTTCGAGTGCGCGCAGCACCATGGCCCTGAGCTCGGAGGTCAGGACCACGGCCAGCGCCCGGAGCCTCTTACCAGTGCCTGGACTGTGTTCCGCAGCCAGTGAAGAGTCGGAGAGGCTGTGATGTCACCGAGGAAAGCTAGATAGCCCATGTGGAGAACAAAGTTCTGCTAAGTGTCTCGGCAAGGGCTTCCCAGAGCGCTTTTCCAGCGCTGTATGGGAGGGCACTTTGGGAATGGGGAGAGGCCACATGGATTTTATCCAAAGAGCCAAAAAGGAAAGGAAAAATGAGGGTGCGAGGGGAGGACTCACATTTGAAGACAAGACTCCCTGATTGTGTTAATGGTGAGACAAAGAAGGCTAGCTTGGTTATCCTTCGTCATAGAAAATGTTTGACATGGGCCAGTAATTCCCAGCAGTGCACGTTTCAAGTCCAGGGGTCTTTTCACACACATTTCCCTCCATTTCTGGGTGATGTTTATGCTCGTATAATATTTTTTTCACAGCTTTAATGCCTCAACTGATCGTTTACAGTGCACAGTGTCTTAACGGTCGGTTGCTGCTTCTCTCCCATACTCGTGGTGAAGATAGAAAACCAATCTACGAATGACTTTATATTGAATCCCGTGTGCCTTCCCTTCTAGGGCAGGAGGAAGGTTAGTCCTAAAGGCGCTTCCTTTCAGACAGCCACTGGGGAAGTTGGGAATGGTCTGCACATGCTTACTGGAGGGAGGGGGGCTTGCCCAGAATTCAGGTTGTGTGCTACAGAGAAAGCCTCAGAGAACAGCTCTGAGGGCAATGATTGGGACACAGCCTCCCCCTTTCCTGACACAGCAGAGCTTTCTAGCTTTTGACTTTCCTCGGATCACTTCTCGCCAAAGGAGGTGGCGGGGTGGAGAGACTATTTCCTTTTATTTTTATAACGTGAAGCAGGCAATCATTTATTTTATACCCATCCATCTTCTGGTTTTTATGTTTATATTTCACTAAGAGGCAATTGGAATCTAAATCCAAAAAGCTTGTTTTGTTCCAGGTGGTCAATTAAAGCAAACGTTTCTTTTTTCTTTTTTCCTTTTTCTTTTTTCTTTTGAGACAGAGTCTCACTTTGCAGTCCAGGCTGGACTTGAATTCACGACAATCCCAGTACCTCTTGGGTGGTGGCATTACAGAGCTGAGCTACCATGATCACCAGCTTGCTATGTCTGTCTTTCTGTCTGCCTGTCTGCCTATCTATCTATCTATCTATCTATCTATCTATCTATCTATCTTCCTATCTTTCCTTTCCTTTTCTTTCTTTCTTTCTTTTTCTTTCTTTTTTTTTTTTTTTTTTTGTGGTGCTGAGGCCTGAACCCAGGGGCTGTGCATGCTAAACCAGTGTTATATCACTGAGATACATCCTTAACTAAATGTTTCAATATTGTACTAAAAGCTGGGTAAGTAAGAATGAGTCCTTATGGAAGTATGCTGGTGAAAATCCAGATCACACAACACTGAGGCTGAGTGAGCACTCTCAAGCAGGTGAGCTGTAAGGGTCATCCCAACAGCCTGGAGGGAACAGGACCACACCTGGAGCATCTGTAAGAGAACATGTAAAGGTGACAAATGAGGTGACCTCAGTACGACAAAGGCAGCATATCATAGTCTGAAAGGCAGCTTTACTGGCTGGAGAATCAGGAGCAATTATTGGAACAGAGCCTAAATTTAACAGAAACTCTAAACTGCAAATCTGAGGCACATAAAGGGGAGGGGGCAATTTGTAGACAAAAGTGCCAGACCAAATCCTTGAATAGTTTTAACCCTGGAAATCCATCTCTTCCTCAGCTTCCTGGTCATTAGTTCAAGACACTGACTCTGGCTCGGCCTTTGTACAGCCCTCTCTGGTTCATTTATCACAAACAGGGCACTCCCGGGCTTTTGTCATTCATAACTAGGGACATTTACCCAGCTTGGTGCTTGCAATATATGAATTTTTCATGTTTCACAAGAGGCTGTGCATATATGTATAATGATGGTGACTTCTGAGAGCTCAGTTGGCTCACTCTTTTGACAGAATTAGTGATTATTGCTTGTATTTAACTCATGAGCAGTGTGTCTTCAGGCCTTCGGGGCATTCTTCTATAAGTCCTGGCACAGAGAATGTAGATGGAATGAGTCATGTTCTCTTCTCCTCTCTTAAATCTGTGCTTGTAAGGAATCTTAAGGATGGTCAGAGTTGCTGGGCATAATGGCACACACCTTTAATCCAGCACTGTGGAGGCAGATGCAGGTGGACCTCGACAAGTTCAAGGGCAGCTTCATCTACACAGTGAGTTCTAGGTCAGCCAGGGCTACATGACAAGATCCTATCTCAAGAAGGAAAGAAAGAAAGAAGGAAAGAAAGAGGGAGAAAAGAATAATTTACTTACACACCACACCACACCACACCACACCACACCACACCACACCACACCACACCA
>JANHMN010000001.1:210378413-210404237 GCA_030674055.1 Rhabdomys pumilio | reverse complement strand
GACAGACACATACACATACACATACACATACACATACACATACACATACACATACACATACACACACACACACACACACACACACACACACACACAAACACACACACACACACACACAGAGAGAGAGAGAGAGAGACAGAGACAGAGACAGAGACAGAGACAGAGAATAATCGCCCTTTGAGGGCACACTCACAATGACATTGAGACTTCTTATGAAATCCTACTTCTTAAAGGTCTATAGCACCTCCCCAGGGATCCAGACTTCACACAAACCTTTGGAGGACATTTAGTGATTACTAACGCAGTGCAACTGGCCTGCTTGCCAGTGAACATGGGTCTTTGAGCTCCACCCTTTCTCCTAGGATCCCTCTCTTCCACTGGAGCTGTGATTATATGATTAGGTCAGAAACATCCTCTCATCCTAGGATACCATATCCTGAGCCCTTTTCAAGGAACTTTGGGGTTCATTTAACTATGAACAACCTGTGCAGATGACTACCAAGCCGGGGAAGTAACTGCCCCTGTTCTCAGGAAGGTGGCAGTGAGTGGGCTCTGCAGAGCTCTGCTGAGCTTGGCATCATCATGGTGTGGCTCAAAAGCCCCATAAGATATTTACAGGAAACTTAAATCCTAGTGTAGTGCCGTCTTGGGAAGCCGATGGGAGCATCCTACCCTTACACTGATGATAGAAGGGCCCAGACTCTGGACTTGTCTAGCATTTCCTCTTTTGCCTATGCGCTGCTTTCTGCCATGTCATATGGCAATGATGAAGGCTTATGGTGTCATCTTAGACTTCCCCAGCCTCTGGATCCAAGCACCAAATGTAATTCTCATTTAGGACTGGGGAAATGGTTTAGTCAATAAAGTGCTTGCTGCATAAACCTGAGAACCTGAGTTAATTCTCAGTGAAAACAGAAAAAAAAATGGTTGTGGGCTGAGCGTCAGGGTGTACACCCTTAATTCTAGTACTTGGGAGGCAGAGGCAGGCAGATCATCTCTGTGAGTTCAAGACCGGCTTGATCTTTAATGTTTTCCAGAACAGGTTTGGCTACTGTCTTAGTCAGGGTTTCTATTCCTACACAAACATCATGACCAAGAAGCAAGTTGGGGGAGGAAAGGATTTATTCAACTTACACTTCTACATTTGCTCACCAAAGGAAGTCAGGACTGGAACTCAAGCAGGTCAGGAAGCAGGAGCTGATGCAGAGGCCATGGAGGGATGTTACTGGCTTGCTTCCCCATGGCTTGCTCAGCTTGCTTTCTTATAGAACCCAGGACTACCAGCCCAGGAATGGCACCACCCACACTGGGCCCTCCCACCCTTGATCACTAGTTGAGAAAATGCCTTACGGCTGGATCTCATGGAGGCATTTCCTCAAGGGATGCTCCTTTCTCTGTGATTAATGCCAGTTTGTATCAAGTTGACACAAAACCAGTCAGTACAGCTACATAGTGAGATGCTGTCTCAAAACAAAGCTGTGGTTTATAGTGGTGTGTGCTTGTAATCTCAGAGCCGGGAAGACACAGCTGGGAAGATGTGTCTTATGGGCAGTCACCCTAGTCAAAGTAATACTCCCTAGAGCCCAGGAAGAGACTTTGTCTCAAAAAACAAGATGGATGCCCCCTGGAAGGATACTTGAGGTCCATCTCTGGCTTTCACACACATGTACATACATGTACAGCCACACATACATAATCATACATGCATACTTGCACATGTGCATATAAATAAGTACATAATAGAATAAAATAAAGAACAAGGAAAATGTCATTATAATTTACTCAATTTAGGTAATTTTTACAGTAGCATCAATTGGATGGAGACAGTCACCACATGTTTACAATAATTTTTAATATTCTCTTCCATTCTGGGTCCACATCTCTTCTCCCCAAGTTGACATGCCTTAGCTTTGGGTCCCCAGTATTTCATAACAGCCTCCCTACCCCATTTTCTCTACTCCCTTTTCCTCTAAAGGACACCGTGTTCTAAATTCCTTTCCTTCCCCTTTGTTCTTGCTTCTTCCACTTAACTTCCCTGAATGATCCTGGTGGTTAAATTGTACCTCTGTGTAAATGACTAACACCCAAGCTGTCCATTGAGATTCCTGTGTGAGAACAGATATGTGGTAGCAGTTTGGCTGCGAGTTTAGATCCAGACCAGTAACTCAAAACTCTTAGTGGTCCTCCTGCCTCAGCCTCTCCAGTGCTGGGATTACAAGCCTGTCACTACTTTCAACTTTTTTTTATAGTTCTTTGGGTCGGCTTGCAAGGTCAGCACTTAACCAAGTGAACCATCTTCTAGTCTTGTTTATTTTTTAATGCTTAACAGTAGTTTTATAATTTTTAAAATCATAACAAATCATTAGTAAAAAGCTTGTTCAGTTAGTAGATGTGCAATTAACTAATTAATTGTAGGGGGAAGAAGGGAAAGATGAAGCTTAGGTGAGATAAGATTCCCCAGCCTTATGCCTAAGGCTGAGGTGAAGGACCTGCCCCCAATTGTTTTAAAGTTGCACAGAGTACAGATTCCAAGCCATAGAAATTAAGACTGGGCTGGGCCACCATTGTAACCCTGACAACATCAAGGCAACTGTTTTCAGGTGTCCTTTGGCACAACAATGTCTTTCTATTTCTTTGAGAAAGGAGGGGGAGTCAGAATTGACCACTGTCTGGACACTACTGGTGCTGTCTTTACCTTGAATGCCCAGCTCAAATGAAACTTCATTATTTAATCGTGAAGAAAGGACTTCACCCCTGGACTTCGGTTGAGTCTTGTGACGCTGGAGGCCTCTTCTCTTGGTCACACTCTAGCCCTAGCCTTGTTACTAGCCAGATGTGCTGGCACATGTCTGCAACCCCAGTACTTGGGAAGTGGAGGCAGGAGAATGAGGAGTTCAAGGTCAGCCTTGGTCACGTAGTAAGTGTGGAGTCTAATCTGGAATTTTTCAAGCCAGTGTGATGTCTCACTGGACAAATGCACTTGCCCAAGTCCAACCCCTTGAATCACACACATGGAAGGAAAAAACCAACTCCTACATGTTGTACTCTGATGTCCATTTTTCTATGGTTTACACACTCGCTCATACAATAAATAAATAAATAAATAAATAAATAAATAAATAAATAAATAAATGTGATTTAAATGTTTTTAAAAGATTGTATCTTAAACGAACCCTAGCTTTATGACTTATGACATTAATACATTTCAAAACTAGGAATGTACTCCAAATAGGGAAATGTATAAGTTCTTAAAGAAAACAAACAAACCATCTCCCTCGAGTCCTGCCCATTGCTTACAAACCACGCCCTGACTCTCAGCTGTGACTTTCCACTCTCGAGTCTCCATGGTGGCTCATACATCCACATCTCTTTGAAACCTTGCCTTTGACAGATGTGTCCTCACGCCGTTGAAAATCAGGAAAGGGAGATTCACTGCTGTTTACTCACCTGACCACGGAGGCCTTGTTCATCTGGGAAGTCACGGACAGGGCTCAGAATGGAGCTGTCCTAACCTGCCCCGTGTTTCTTCCACCGCATTCTGCAGCTCAGGTCCGTGGACAGTGGTGCCTCGTGAACTTCAAGGTGTGATTCCGTTCTCTTGGCGGAGTCCTTGCATCCCACTGAACATCATAGTTTTATGGTGCAGGTCTGGGGGCAGTGCTTTGTGTTCTCTTTTATTAATCCTACATTGACTTTATGAAGCATGTGCTACTGTGACCCTTATTTTGCAATGGAAGTATCTGAAATTAAAAGCAACTTCCTAATGAAGTGCAAAGGGTGGGATTTGAACCCAGAACCAGACAACTGAGAACTTCTTAATCACTAAGATGTACTGAGTTGCTCCCATCTTTAACTCTTTGAGACTAATTATTAACTACTCATTATGTAGCCCTAGGTAGCCTGGACCGAGTACACTAGACTACTACCCTTGGACTTCTGGCGATCCTCCAATCCCAGCATCTTAGTGCTGGGAGTGAAGGTATGCCATCACACCCAGTTCTAAGCTACTGTTTGTATTCTTCATATTCTTCATTTCTTGTCCATCTCAAAAATAATAGTTACTGCAAAAATGGTCTGAGTGACTACATTTCTTTTACTTGTAACTCTTCAGTGTCTTTTATCAAATGGACTATTGATTTGTCTTTATGAATGTGCCCATAACGGATGATATCCTGTCCATTTCTTTTTAAACAGAAGAAATATCTTCAACTACCCCTGGGACGCAGGCCAAGTCTGAACAGCATGAATGACACCCCTTTCTAAGATTAGAGCGCTGTGATGACAGTCTGCCCTTTCTAGTTGCTGTCAATCACAGTCTAAGGCAGCTGGGACCGCTGTAACAGATTACTGGAGACTAGGTTTCTAGAACACCAGGCATTTGTTTTCACAACTGTGCGCTCTTGAAGTCCAAGATTAAGATGCCTGCAGATCCCCTATCAGGAGAGAACTGCTCCATATTCTTCACGTGCTGAAGCAGGCTCTCTGTCTAAGGACGTTAATCGCACTGGGCAGTTCCACCTTTATGATCTAATGTCTTCCAGGAGTCTCACCTTGTGAAGCAATCTTGGGGAGTAGGACTAAACATGTGGATTGTTGAGGGACACAAGCATGTAATCTTCAGCAGTCATGACTCATTTGTGAGTGGTTAGGTAATTGTTGCAAAAGTAGTGATGGGGGGATGGGGAGGTGGAGATTACCAGACACTTGAGTTTTTTCACCAATGAGAAGTTTGGTGGCAGAGGCTGAAAGCCACATCCAGGTGGTTCAGTGAAAGGGTCAGAGCCCTGCAGTTGAGGGAGAGAATCTGACCCTGAAGGGCCAGAGTGTGGCCTTCAGGGGAGCAAGCCCTGGTCTTGAGGAGAGAGAACCATGCCTTGAAGGTGCTTCTGGGTTTGATTTTGAACAAATACACATGACACATGTGGGTTTGGATACCTAGAGACCTGCCTAGTAGTGAGAAGGCTGCATAAAGGGCCCACTGCTATCCTGACTCTGCAACCTCAGAGCTGTGTGGCCCACAGGCATGACCCTGAGCTGCCATCGAGTGGGCCTCTATCTTCAAGGCTTCTTATCCATCTCTCCACTAAAGGATCTGAAAGAGAGCTATGCCATTCCTAGCTGCTTTTTATAGCATGAAAGTCGTGTTTTTACTATTCAGTGGATGCCACCCAAACTGCCCAATTCCACATGCTTTCACCGCGCTCAAACTAAACCCTGTGCCCAGTAAGCACACACTTCCATTAGACCCTCTGCCAACCATGGGTCTGTTTTTATGTCTCTGTGGATTTGCATACTCTGAACACCTTATGGTCACAGAGTCTCAGTGTGCTGCCATTTGTTTCTTCCTTCTCTTAATGAGTTCACTGTTGTTAAGGTTCACGTTGTAGTGTGTAGGAGGTTTTATGCCTTTTACTGGCTGAATAATATGCCTCATTTTGCATGCTTTTCCATTTGTCCCTTAATGGGCACTGGGGACATTTCCGCCTTTTGACCATTCTGAATAAATTGGTGAGTCACATTCTTTTCAAAGTAGAACCATATTCTCCATTTTCTTTGGGATTCTACCTATGAGTGGAGTTCCTGGGCTCTGTGGTAATTCTAGGTTAGCTATTTTAAGAACACCTATAGTCCTTTACATTTTAGGTCTCCCCAAGTGTGGGTTCCCATGTCTGTATCGTCTCTCAACACCGGTTATTTCTCTCTTTCTGTGGAATCTCTTGGTGGTTTTATTCCCGTTCCCAATAACATATTGTTGTGCTTGCTGGATGTTCATTGCCTGTCTTTAAGTTTGATTCCTTGTTGAGTTGTTGAGTGATGCGAATTTCTTATATATCCCAGATCCTGCCTCTTTATTGGATAGATAGTGGTTGTTGTTCAGTATTAGCTCTGGCCAACAAACCTAGGACTTTGCACATGACAGCTAGGCTCTCTCTCCCCCAGCTGTCCCTTCAACCCTGGCATGTGGCATCTGGTAATATTTTCTTCCTTTCCTGGATTATTTTTCACTTTTTCAAAGGTTTATTTTATTTTAATTTATGTGCAAGCATGTGCCTGTGTCTCTCTGGTTTTATGTATCAAGTGTGCAGGTGACCTTGGAGGTCAGATCTCCTGGAACTGGAATTACAACTGGTGGCTGTGAGCTGCCCAACATGGTTGCTGGGAACCAAACTTTGGTCCTCTGGAAGAGCACCTGAGCCATCTTAAGTTCTAAGCCATCTCTCCAGCCACGTTTTTTTAACCATTTTTTTTTAAAATAGTGTTCTTGGAGGCACACCAGTTTTAATTTTAATCAAGTCCAACTTACCTCTTTCTTCTTGCTTCTGGTTTTGCTGCATTATCTCTTGATTACAGAACTGCCTGAAATCTATCCTGGAGCTCCGGGGAGTCCCTCCTGCAATCACAGTCAAATCACTAAGTCCTCAGGGAGCTTTGAAATTCATTTACAATAGCTGGGTGCCCCAGTGTTGTGTGTTTTTGCTCTAAATAGTGAGCCTTCCACCTTCTGTTTCTGCTCATGTAAAGAAGACTCCTTCATTATTCCTGTGTATATGTGTATCTAATTATAAAATATATGAAAATATCTAATACATATAATAGATTAGTAAAATTGAAATTTTAATGTGTGTACATAAGCTATACCCCTAATAATATGGAGGAAAATCGATTTCCAAACAAACAACCTTGGAATGCCAGGGGTGGCGCTGAGGAGGGCGGTGATCAACAAGAGAAATTTAGAACTATTAAATTTGGAAAACCTCATCCAATGATTTTTTTCTAATGGAGTAAAATATATATAGCACAGAATCCATCACCATAATGACGTACGTTTACAGTGATAGAGATAAGCGCACACTTGTTTATTCATCAGAACTCTTTGCAATTTGCAGCTATGAAGCTTTATCCCCGATGAGCAGCCTCAGCCATAGCCCAGCTCCAGGACTTGGCAGCCCTAGGTTACTGCCGATCTCAGCACCATCGGTGTGTCCTAACTGGAAGCAGCACTGCTACCTTCCTGTGACGGCTGCTTTCATTCACCACAACAGTCTCAGGGTACACTCATGTTATGGCATAGATAGAACCGCCTTCTTTTGACTGAATACTACCTCACTGCTAGGACCATTTCCTTTTCCCTTGGTGCTGGGATCCAAGCCAGGGCCTTGCCTGTGCAAGGTGAGCACCCACCAGCAAGCCACACCCCCAGACTCAAACCACATTTTGTCTACCTATTCACCCACCCGTGGACATGATGGATAATTTTGTTATGAATGTGGTATCAAAAATGTCTCTTTGTGCTCCTTATTTTAGTTCTATCACCCTGGTGGAATTGCTGAATCATTTGATAACACTGCTATACTTAAAATTTTTATTTTTTTATAAGGCAGGGTCTCATATAGTCCATAATGAGTGTTGGACTCATTATGTAGTTGAAGATGGCCTTGAACTTTGGGACCTCCTGCCTTTACATCCTGACTGCTGAAATTACAGGCACACACCGTCACAGCCTGTGTTTGCAGCTGGGGATTGAACCCAAGACTTGGTGTGTGCTGGGCAAACACAACTGTGCCATGTCCCTAGTCCTGTTTTAATTAAAAAAATATTTATTATTATTAAAATAAACCTATTTGGTCTGTACGGGCATTTTGCTTGTCCGTATGTCTGTGCACCATGTGCATGCCTCATGCCCTTGGAGGCCAGAAGAGGGTATCTGATCCCCTGGAATTGGAGTTACAGGTGATTGTAAGCTACCGATTGGGTACTGGGAGTTGAATCCAGATCCCTTGAAGAGAAGTCAATGCTCTTTATAAACCATCTCTCCAGACCATTATTATTATTATTATTATTATTATTATTATTCAGATGTATATTTGTTTGTGTTTCTATATGTGGGTATGTCCACGTGAGTTCATTGCCCAAAGAGACCAGAAACAACAGATTCTCTGCAAGAGGACTAGATGCTCCTAACTGTTAAGCCATCTATGTAGCCCCTGTTTTTAGTTTTTTTTAAAGAGACCACCAAATGGGTCCCATTGTAGGTATGCTGTTTTATCTTAGTGGCAGAGTAAAGGGCTTCTATATCCCCCCTTATGACTTAAATAAAAAGTCTCCCTCCCTTTTCTTTCTTTTCTTCCTGTTCTTCCCCTTCCTCCTCCTCATTCGAAACGAAGTCTCACTGTGTTGTTGTCAACTCAGGCCCCAAATTCTTGGGCCCAAGTGATGCTCCTGCCACAGCTCCCCAGCAGGCAGGAGTACAGGTGTGTACAACGATACCTTGCTGTTTTGCTTTTTTGTTTTGATAGTAGCTATCCCCGTGGGTACGAGGTGGCATCTCATTGTGGGTTTGATCTGCATTTCCCTAATGATTTGAATGGTGGTGTCAGCATCTTTTCTGCTGCTTCCTGGCCACTCATATATGCTGTCTGGAGAAATATCTGTTCACTCCCTTGACAGTTTTTTGACTTAAACTGAACAATTACTGTGTTATAGAAATGTGTCCATGTACCAACTATTAGTGACTATTTAACAGACACACGAGGTTTGCAGACATTTTCACCTTTTCTATGGCTTTCTTCCGCACTGTGTTGATTATGTACTTCGGTGAGAGGGAGTTTTAAAGAGAATTTTGATCTTGGAAACTACATGACAAGAGGACCTTAGATGATGCTGATAAGTGAATGGTCGAGGCTGAATGCCAACTTACTACAGCATAAAATCTCTGAAGGCAAGCATTAATGAGGAATTACCTAGGTTGGCTTGTGAGTGTGTCTTTGGGGGAGTGGCATGATTGTTGATTGATGTTAGAAGACCCCGCCCATTATAGGTGAGACCATCTCCTTTGCAGAGGGGTTCTCTTCCTCTCTTGCTCTACCTCTCCCTCCAAGGTCTCAAGTAGCCCAGGCTGGCCTTGAACTAGCTATATAGTTGGAGATGACCCTGAACTTCTGATCTGACTACTTCTACTTCCCAGGTGCATTACCATGCCTCACATACAGTTTTTGTCTCAACAGAGTGTCAAAATCAGGGTTGATGCGGGAGAGCCTATTCTCTAGTGTTTTATCTGTTCCTATTTTAGAACGATCTTTTGTTCTTCACTGTGATGGTCCATCCTTGCCCCCTTCCCCTTCATGCCCCATCTTCCTTCAAGATCTACAGATTTCCATGCAGGAAATGCTTTACTTCCTGACCTTGAGCTTGTCCATCAGCAGAGAACTCCACTATCACCGTATGGTCTCCACCAGTGAGGATCCGTTGCAGCACACCAGCAAAGATATCTTTACAATGGCAGGGTTGTTTTGTTTTGTTTTGTTTTGCTTTTACAATCACCTCTGGTATTTTTAGTTACCTCCTAATTGAATATAGTTTGAAGTTATCATGGAACATTTAGTACCTAATCCCTGAGTGGAATTATCCACGTTTAGAAGCTTCTAGAGCAATATGGAAACATTACAAAGATTTTCAGGCTGTCCTAGTTAGGGTTTTTATTGCTGCAATAAAAGAACACCATAACCAAAAAGCAAGTTGGAGAGGAAAGGGTTTATTGGCCTTACGTATCCATATTGTGGTATATCACTGAAGGAAGCCAGGGAAGGAACATGGGGCAGGAGCTGAGGCTATGGAGGGGTGCTGCTTACTAGCTTGCTCCACATGGCTTGCTCAGCCTGCTTTCTTGTAGAACTGGCTACCTTCCTGGAGTGACACCATCTACAGTGAGCTGGGTTCTCCCTCATTGATCATTGAATAAGAAAATGCTTTACAGTCTGGTCCACAACTGGATCTTATGGAGGCATTTTCTCAGTTGGGATTTCTTCCTCTTTGATGCGTATAGTTTGTGTCAAGTTGGCATGAATCTAACTAGCACACAGGACAAATAAATCTCTGGCCACATCCCCTCCAACTTTTAAAACTCAGTCTGAAAATAATGGGTTTCACAATGATATTGTCATTCATATGCACCACATTACCATGCTTATATTTATGTTCTAGATGTTTTCTGGCTGCTTCTTCTATGTTTTCTAGAAGCTTTCTGACTTCTAGATGTTTTGGGGATAGTTAAATTATAAAATCAATGGTAAAACCCACAAATGCACAATTCTCTTATGATTTATGTGCATGGGACCTGCGCACAGCATACCCACTTCACACCAGCTATAAATGACCTACAATGCCTGATGCAATTCAACTTGTTGTAGTGTACTATTTAGGGGCTCCTGGGAGGAAGGCCACTCCATAGGTTCTCTGGGCTGACTTGGCCGCCTGTGCTTTACCTACATGGTAGACGTCAGTGATAATATAACATTGTTTTTTATCTGAAATTGGTTGAATCCATGGGGTGGAACCTGTAGGGTGAGAGAGCCATGTTCTGGGTCCCAGGATAAGGACATTTAACATTATTATAGTGTCAGGTGAACCTCATATGTGACTGTCCATTTCAAAGTTTTAAAATCAGACTTTTATTTATTTATTTATTCTCTGTGTGTTCCCTCATGTATGATCATCTGTACCAAGGCATGTGAGTATGGAGGTCAGGGACCAGAGAATTGGTTCTCTCCTTTCACTATGTGGGTCCTGAGGATCGAACTCAGGTGGTTAGAGTTGGTAGAAGATTTTTAACCTGTTGACCATCTAACAGACCCTCAGACTGTTCATTTTAGACTCCCATGAGCCATTCCTGAGGGGACCGATCTCCCATGACTTCATACCAGCACTTGATAGCAAACTTTAAATACTTGCCATTAATATGGGATAATAAACTCTTGTAATTTTCTTTTCATAAAGGACTTATTTTAGTGTTTTATTTATGGGTGCATCTCTCAGTGTGCACATATGTGTGTGCCCACAGAGGCTAGATTCCCTCAGAGCTGAAATGGGACTGCTTGTGAGATGGGGGTGCTGGGATCTGAATTTGCATCCTCTGATAGAGTAGCAAGCACTCTTAACTGCCGAGCCATCTCTCCGGCATCTCCTGTAAATTTTGTTTGCCTTTTCCCTGGTGCCTGTGAGTTGAGCATCTTTTCATATGGTGCCTGCTTATTCTTGACCTTTCTATTGTGAACTGCATATTTATAATCAGATTCCAGTTTTCCATGGAGAAGATAATTGTCTTTTTAAGTTGGTCTGTAAGAACTGCACATGCATTTTGGGTACCACAGCCCACTCTTCAGCCCACTCCAATGTGGCTCATGCCCTTACCCAAACCTGTCAAGGTCATCGTATTCCCGAAGGGTGAATTCTGCAGCACTGACCTACCATTATCTTATTGGATATCCTAGTATAATGTGACCATGCAGTACTGGTTAATTTTCTCATTGTTGTGACATAATCTCTGACAAAGCAACGTAAGGAAAGAAGGGCTTGTTTTAACTCCCAGTTTGAGGGTATATCCCATCATGGCAGGGCAGGCGTGGCAGCAGGAGTTTGAGGTAACTGGTACATCACATTCATAGTCAGTAGGCAGAAAAAAAAAATCTCCCAGTGCAGAGAAAATGGCACTCCCATTCAGGGTGGGTCCTCTTCCCCACTTAAACCTTTGTGGAGATGCCCTCATAGATAGACTCCCCTGCTCCACACCTCTGTCATGTACGTGGGAAACAAAGAAAAATGAGCACAACTCAACAGAAGCAATGATGGGATTTATTGGGGGGCAAGGAACTGGCATTTTGACAAACTTCCAGAAAAGGGAAATCCTTCATAGCTGGAGACCTGCCAAACAGAAAGATGGGCCACCCATCCAAAAGGACAGGAGAGAACATCTGGGGTGGGGTGAGGACACATGTCCAAGTGAGTTCCTGAGCCAGCAAGGTTTGGAAGGTGACAGCAGCAGTGTCTTTATGGTGACTCAGCTTGGCTCATTGCTTAGCTCTGGCCAGCACAGGCTGGGTGTGGTTTTGTAGAGGGAAAAGCAGGAAGGCTCCGCATGGTTTAAGGTGCTTATTGACATGATGTTAGGTGACTGGATGTGTGAAGTTTTGAGTTTGAGGTTGGCAAGCTTGGAGCCAGCAACAGTGCTAGTCGGTATGAAGAGAAGGATCCAGGGAGTAGTGTGTAGGCTCAACTTCAGTCATTTTATACCTTTAGAAACATGTTCCTGATTTCCACCCGGCCACGCAGTCTGCCTTCTGCCAGCTCTGTCTCTTCTGTATCCCCGCCTGTCTGCCTCTCATACTTCCAGGTCTCAGGATTCCTTTATGTCTTTAAAAGTTATTGAGGGCCTTTGTCTTTGTGGCTTATATCCATACATCACATTAGAAAGTAAGGCTTGGAACTAATAAAGAATATTTATTCATTCATTAAAAATAATCATAGCCAAACAAGAAGGCCAAATAAGCCAAAGAAGAAGTATAAATTCATTAAAAGAAATAATCAGTAGTATATTGAATTGTTTAAATAGCAATGATAGAAACAATATTTGAAAAATGAAAATAACTAGTTTCCTACCATTGTGCTGATTCCCTCTTCTCTATCATCTATTCATGCAGGCTTACAGCTGTTTAGAAACCGAGAGACAGATGTTATTGCCATCATGGGAAACAGATTGGAGGGACCTCAAACATTATCAATAGAACTACCAGAAGGAGTAGGGTGTGGCCCAGGAGCTTCCCTCACTGAGAAGGTCTGAGTTGTATGAAGACTTGAAGGAGCTAGCTAGGAAGCTCCAAAGAGGAGTTCTAGGCAGAAGGAAGATGACCCCAAGAAAGGAGTTTCTGGAACACTTGAGCTGCAGAGGGGCTGTGTGTCTGCTACTGGGTCAAGGGGAATGAGCTGTTGGGAATCGCATGGGGCAAGGGAATAGACTTTTGTTGGACATCTGAAAAATGCCTGGCTTTGATGCTTCTGGAAGTGGGGAACCAGTGCAGGAGACTGGCATAATAGATCCGAGGTTCTCAAAGGGCTTCTGTGAGCAATGGTGGAAGTAGGAGGCTCTGTAACAGGCCACTCATGAGGTGGTGGTGACCTGGGCCTGTGGGAGAGAGGACATGGGCTCCAGATGCAGGGGGTCCTGGGGTGGGAGAGGTGAGAAAGAGTGGGAGGTATGGTGGTTGCTCTCTTCCTCACTTGGATAAAATGAGATTCAGAGCTACAGGATGCAGGACAGGAGAGGGTGGCCCAAAAAGAGCAGATTGACTTTGATATGGACATTTTGAGTGTGAGGTACCTGAGGGACATTTATGTGGGTGTCACATACTGGCTTTGAATGAGGGAGGGTGATTTCAAAGCCAAGGATAGTTCTAGAATAAGAGCAGTAAAATATCAAATTTAATGTGTGCATCAAACAATGAAGAAAAAGAAATTTGCTTAGTACAAAATTTAAATGCATGGCTGTTGAGATGGCTCAGCAGTTAAGAGCACTGGCTGCTCTTCCAGAGGTCCTGAGTCCAGTTCCCAGCAGTCAAATGGTGGCTCACAACCATCAGTAATGGGATCTGATGCTCTCTTCTAGTGTGTCTGAAAACAGTGACAGTGTACTTATATACATAAAATAAGTAAATTAATTAAAAAATTTAAATGCCAAGGCTAAGCTTAAATAAAGGGGGATGTCAGAATTATCATCTGGGCCTGTCTCAGCCCATGTACTGCTATAACCGAATAACTGAGGCTGTATAGCATTTTTTTTTATTTTGTCTCTTGAAACAAGGTTTCTCTATGTATCCCTGGCTGTCCTGGAACTTACTCCAAAGACCAGACTGGCCTTAAACTCGGAGATCTGCCTGTCTTTGCCTCTCAAGCCTGGGATTAAAGTTGTTTGCCACCACCACTTGGCTTAATATAACATATTTTTAATTTGTCTGTTTGCTGTCTTGTTTGTTTAGCTATTTGTTTAGTTAGCCAAGGTTGTCCTTGAAGTTACTGTATACCAGAGGCCAGCTTCAAACTTCGGATCTGTTTTCCCCAAATGTTACCTCCCAAATGTTAGGATTACAGGTATGTACCTACCACATCTGGTTGAAAAGTTTAGAGAAGAACACCTTCTTTCTCTTCATTCTGGAAGCTGAAAGTCCAAGATCTAGGTGTCAGTGTCTGCTAAGGGCACTCCTGCTAGGTCCTCACAGAACGGAAAAGTGGTAATGACCTCTATATTTGGCTAACAAAACAAATAACTGTCACCGTGATATCACTGCATTCATGAATGTGGTACTCTCTCGGGTGATCCAACTACCTCCCCATAGGCCCCCACCTCCCAGAACTGCTGCATTGGGAGGGGTGTTAATTCTCATCAGCTTTGGGGGGACACATTCAGGCTACAGCAGAGATGGAAAGCAAAAAGAGAAATGCAGAAGGAGTTATGGAAGCTGGTGATGAGGGCTTAGAGAGAACACAGGGCTGGTCCAGTGTGGTTTAGTGGAAGAGGAGCTCAAGGGCTTCTAGATGCTTTTTAAAGGGACTCGCCTTGGTATACTTTCCAGATCTAGCCATTTTCCTTCAAATTTTGGAATTTTATTTTATTTTTTGTACAGAAATAGATATAACTTTATATTCTTTACAGCTGACTGCCACTTCACTGTGTAGATGAACATAGTTTGAGTATTCATTCATTAGTAGACGATCATCACGGGGGTTTCCAGTTCCTTGCTATCACAGAGCAGCAACGAACACAGAGATGTGTTCACTGCGAGAAGATACGGAGTCCTTTGACTATCTGCCTTTGCCTCCTCAGTGCTGAAATTAAAGGCATGTACTACTGTCTTAGGGTTTTACTGCTGTGAACAGACACCATGACCAAAGCAACTCTTGTAAGGACAACATTTAATTGAGGCAGGCTTACAGGTTCAGAGGTTCAGTCCATGATCATCAAGGTGGGAACATGGTAGCATTCAGGCAGTCATATGGCTGGAGGAGCTGAGAGCTCCATCTGTTTTTCTGAAGGCAGCTAGAAGACTGGCTTCCAGGCTGCTAGGATGAGAGTCTTAAAACCCACACCCACAATGACACACCTACTCCAAGCCCACACCTATTCCAACAAGGCCACACCTCCTAATAGTGCCACTCCCTGGGCCAAGCATAAACAAAGCATCACAACTATCACCACTGGGCCAGCTTTTACTATTTTCATAAGCAATACACCGCTATCAAATATTCACTAAGCATTTGATCATCTTCCACCCCTACCAGGAGGTCAGTTAAAAACCTTTTTCCTCTGTTGGTGCCTTGGCCAGTTATTAATTTCCTCTTTGCCACTGTGGATTTGTTCATTCTTGAGCATTTGTTTTTGATTTTTTTAAATGAAGAGCCCCCCCCCTCTCTGAGCATAATGTTTCAAAGTCCACCCTCTAGGGAATTTGATTTTTTTTAAAATGGGAATTTGTATGTCCCTTGTGGGTCCCTGTCAAACAGTTGGGTTTGTTGTTTTTTGGATTTTTTTTTTGTTGTTTTGTTTTGTTTTGTTTTGTTTTTGATGGTCAGTAAAGAGCCAGCAGCCAATGGGACAGAGGAAGGACTCTGAGGATTTCTGGAGAGGAAACACAGGACAGGGAGAAGGAGAAACACCAGGGCAGAGAGAAGGAGAATCACCAGGGCAGAGAGAAGGAAGAGGATAAAAACATGAGAACTATAGAAGTCAGAGAACCATGTAAGAATCAGGGAAAAGCAACCCCAGGGGCCACTCCCCAGATTAGGTCTGGGCTAGTAGAGATAAAGTATAGATTTTGGGGAAAATAATAACTCAAGAATATTGAGGAAGAGAGAGTGTGTTAGCTATGTGGAGGTTCAGGAGCGACCCAACCATTGAGCTAGCTTAGGGCATATTAAAACTAATGCTCTACATTTATGTCTTTCATTTGGGGACTCCAGAGCACTGGGGCAGGTGGAATGGCAGTGACCCAGCCAGGAAGTAAAAAAGTGGATTAACAAACTGCTGCTTCACCACCTGTGCAATGTGTGTCAGTAGTCCATTGCTTCCTCCAGGGCTGGACTGCATTGTGTGAACATACACGGTTGTATTAGTACATGACAGAGTTCAGTCTGAGAACTATGTTGCCAAGTAAATGGTGGTGTGAATAAGAAAGCCCCCATAAGCTCATGTATTTGAATGCTTAGCCACCAGGGAGTGGCACTGTTTGAAAGGATTAGAAGGATTAGGAGGTGTAGCCTTGTTGGAGTAGGTGTGCTTTGTTGGAGGAAGTATGTCCCTGGGGGGGGTGGGCTTTGAAGTGCACAACATCCCCAGTCAGTGCTTGAGCTCCCTCCCTGATTCTCTTCCCCTCCCTTCTCCTCCCCCATGGGTCAGATGTATGCTCTCAGCTGGTGCTCTAGTGCTGTACTTGCCTGCCCCACCTGCTCCCATGTTACCTACCATGATGATAAAGTACTGACCCTCTGAAACTATAAGCAAGCCCCCAATTAAATGCTTTTAAAGGAAATAAGAATTGTATCTCATTGTATCTCTTCACAGCCATAGGAAAATGACTAGGATACCATGGGAACTTGTGACTTCGCTGTGGTAGGAATATTATGGAGCAGTGTTTCTCTGAGCAGCTTTTCCTCATCACTCAGGATAGGAACAGTGTGTAAGATGGCCTGATTTGGGCTGGTAGAACCACTTAGCACAGAATCATGGCTTAAAAACTGAGCATTTATTTCTCATGGTTGTACAGCCTGGATGTCTCAGACCAGATGCCATCACGACTGGGTGCTGGTGATGCCATTCTTCCTGGTTGCAGGCAGCCAACTTCTTGTATCCTGACACAGCAGTTAGACAACACGCTGGCTCTATATTCTCTTTTTAAAATGAGAGTGCTAACTCCATTCAGGAGGGCTCAATCCTCATGAAATAATGACTTACTAAAGACCCTTTCTCTAAATACCATTACACGAGGGTTGAATGTCAATAGAATAAAAATCTGAGGGACAAACATTAAGTCTATAATGTTAGGGCTGTTTGGGGGATCAAGTGTATAATACTTGAAGTTTTTAGGTAAGGAGCTGAAATACAGTAAAAACTCCTATAATCTCAGTACTGGGGAAACTGAGGCTTCTGGAGTACATCTGGAGAATTATGAGTTCGAGGACAGCCTGGGTGACATTGTGAGACCCTGTGTCAAAAAAGAAAGCAACAATAAGGAAAAGTTAGCTTTTACACTTTATTTACTAATCTATTTATTTATTGTGTAAGTGTATTGTATATGAGTACAGGCCTGCTACTGTTGTGGTGGTCAGAAGATAACTTGTGGGAGTTAGTTCTCTCCTTTTATCATGTGGATACTGGAAATAAAACTCAGGACATCGAGCTTGGTAGTAACTGCCTTAACCCACTGATTCCAATACTGTGGTTTTGATCTGTTTATGCAAAACAGAATGTAAGAGTTGGATTTTGGTTTCAGTGTAGATACACACAGATTATTTTATGAATTTGGACATAAATCAGTTATTTATTTACACGAGCTAGTCAGATGAGATTATTAACCTCTCAACATTGCTTTGAAGAGAGCATGCCAGCATCTGCTGCCAGCACACTCTGTCAACAAGATGAATGTGGTTGGTGCCTGGCACTGCCATCTTTGTGGTCTTCATACATGTTCCTAGTGATTTCTCCCTGTCTGAATTATACATGCTGTATGGGTTGTATGTTTTAAAAAGTAAATTTTAGGTGGGTTAGGAATGAACAATAGATTTATGAAAGAGAGCAACTTACGTTTGAACAAGGGAGAATTTGGAATTAAGCCTAATAAAAGCAGTAGAGAAGCAAAATCCGGATAACATATAATAGAGAAAAGCAGTGCCTGTGGTTCTGAATGTAGCCATGTGGATGAACAACATGGAAGATGAGAACTGGAACGATGCAGTTGCCTCTTGACCTGGGCCACCAATGGGCCTCTGGGAACTGGGGGAAAAGTCTGGTAAACTCGATATTTTCACAACTGAATATGTGAAGACTGAGATCTGGGGTCTGTAATGAATATAGACTGGCTCTCTTTCATTTTTCTTTTTCCTTTCTTTTGTTTGTCTGAGCTTTCTTTGCATGGCCCTGGCTGTCCTGAAACTCCAGACTTATAGACCAGGCTGACTTTGAACTCAGAAATCCACCTGCCTTTGCCTCCTGAGTGCTGGGATTAAAGGTTCAGGCCGCCACCCAGCTGGTTCTCTATCTTTAGCTAAGGCAGGGTTTGAACTCACAATCTTCCTGTCACCTCTCTCACCAACCTCAGTGCTGAGATTACCCATAATTAGTGTCATGCCTGAGATTACATGCATCTTCATGCTTGCTTACAAAGATTTTGTGGGAGTGGATCTGGGACACTACCTCAGCAGGTAAAGTGCTTGCTATGTAGGCATGAGGACCTGAGTTTGATGTGCAGAATCCATAGTTTTGGGTGTTTTTCTTTGTTTGTCTGTTTGTCTGTTGTTTTAAAAAGCCAGGTGTGATAGAGCATGCTTGTAATCCCAAAAGACAAGTGAATCCCTAGCCAGGCTGCTCATCGAGAGACCCTATCTCAAAACTCAGAGTGGACAGCTCCTAAAAAAATGACAGCTAATGTTGTCTTTTGGCTGGTACACACATGTGCGCACACACACATCTGTGCACACGTGAGCATACACATAAAATAAATAAAAGAGATTTTGAATAAAGAGTTTATTTTAGTTCCAGAAGTCAGGAGACTGAAGTGGTGGAGAAGGCATGGCATGCTGGCAGGAGCTGGGAGATGGATGGTTATATTTTCTTTATATATAACTTAAAACACTTTTAGCTTTAACCATATTTTGTTCATCTTCTTCCCCTCCCCCAAGCTCGTCCACATCCTCTCCTGCTTCCCACCCACCTGTGTCTAAGTTCCTTATTCAAACCAAAACCCCAATATAACAACAAAATGCCCCAAATCTAGAAAACAAAATACATTTCCACCCAAAAGGAAAAAACAAAACAACAACAACAAACTAGGCCAGTGAGAGATCTTATCTCAAAAACCAAAATGGGTAGCTCTTGAAAAATAATAGCTAAAGTTGCCTGCTGACCACTACACACACATGTGCACACATGCACTTATACATACATACCTGCACACACACACACACACACACACACACACACACACACACGAGTCCATTTTGTGCTGGTCAACTTCTCAACATGAGACCTGCAATGGAGTAGTTGATATTACCCAATGTCACTCCGTGGGAGAAAACTGATTTTTCCTCTCCAACAGGTATAAATGACAGTTTGTTAACTTTTATCCTTGTTGCTTGGTATTCATTCATTCATTCATTCATTCACTCATTCTTTAAAATGTAACAATATAAAATATTAGAGGATAAAACAAAAAAAAATTTAACAGATCAGAATTGTACAAAACAAACCAACAGAAATACAAGAGCCCAAGAGAAGGCACACGAATCAGAGACTCACTCGTTCGCTCACTCAGGAATCCCATAGAAACACTAACTGGAAGCTGTAATATAAGAGGATCTAGTGCTGACCTGCACAGGCTGTGTGCACACTGCTTCGTCTCTGTGTGTTCATATGAGCTTTGCTCATGCTTATTTATAGGGCCCATTTCTTGGTGTCCTACTTCCACTTACGCTCTTGCTGTCTTCTCTTTCCCTGAGCTCTAGTGGGAGAGATTTGATGGAGGGTTCCAAGGTTTAGTTGTGCATTTGTTCCCATCTGCTGCAGGGGAAGCTTCTCTGATGATGGCTGAATAAGGCGCTGATCTATGAGTATGGCAGAATACATCGTTAGGAGTCATTTTATCACTCTATTCTTTTTCCTTCTCCCCCCTTTTAGACCTGTGTTATTTGGTTTTACCCTAGGTCCTTGGGCTATCCATTCTCAGGTTCTTGGTCACCCAAGCAGTGTTGGGTATGGGATCGATCGCATGGTGTGGATCTTAAGTCAGATCAGTTATTGGTAGGTCACTCCCACAAGCTCTGTGACACCATTGCCCTAGCATACCTTGCAGGCAGTGCGGCATTGTAGGTAGAGAGTTTGTGGCTGGTTCGGTGCTTCCGTTTCTCTTTTGACAGCATGCAGAGTGCCTTTCTGTACTGAACACTGGAAGATAGTGGTGAAGGTTCTGCGTAAACACCAGCTTGACGTCTTCCCATTCTATGACTTGTGTACGTATGGTCTTCAATGTCATTTCTGGAGAACAACCTATAGTCTTGGCAATAGGATCCATGAAAGATTCTTCTAAGTTAAATTTCTAATGAGTGACTTAAATAAACTTGAGGTGGGGGGCGGAGACAGGATTTCTTTGTGTAACCTGGCTGTCCTGGAACTTGCTCTGTAGACCAGACTGACCTTGAACTCAGAGATACATCTGTCTGCGCCTCCCAAGTGCTAGAATTAAAGGTATGTGCCACCACCTCCTGACTACTTAAATAAATATGTTCAGAATTAAATTAGGGGCTATAGAAATCCTAGATAATTCTTGTTGGTCTTATTTTTGTTGTATAAATACTTAATTAGAGCAAGGTGTCCAACATCTGGGGAGGAGCCTTTGTCTATTCATTGGCCCATTTTGAAGGCTCATCCACTAGGTTTTGTTTGTTTATTTGTTTGTTTTGTTTTTCGAGACAGGGTTTCTCTGTGTAGCCCTGGCTGTCCTGGAACTCACTCTGTAGACCAGACTGGCCTTGAACTCAGAAATCTGCCTGCCTCTGCCTTCCAAGTGCTGGGATTAAAGGTGTTCCCCCCACCCCCGTGAAAACTCCCTCCCCCCACTTGAGACTCGACAACAGAGCCTCAAGGGATTCGCCCTCTGCTGGCGGACGCCCAAGCGCTGCGCCACGGCGTGCTCGCTATCCACTAGGTTTTTGGTCTGTTTATATAAAAGGAAATGTAAGATTTGAACTCTTGTCTCAGTGTGGGACACACATGTCAGTTTTATAAGAAGTGGTCTTGGATCTCTGCTTTCCATTGCGGTAGAACCAGCTCTGGGCCAGCTGTCCCAGGGGCTTCAAGGTCAAGGCAAATTCAGAGTTTCAGGATGAGGCAGAAAGGGGCCTCATATGCTAGCATTTGTGAGATGTTTTTGGAGGGTGAGGTGGGGTTTTTTGGGTCATATTTGTGTATAACTTTTAGTATTATTAATATAAAATTTTGTAAAAATGACTCTGGGCTTTAAAAGTGTTTTAAAGTAGTTTGCGTTTTGAAGACATTTAATGTTTAGAGAGCTTTGGAGGTCATGCTTGGTAACGGTGCACAGCTGAAGTGCATGGGAGTTCTTGGGAGCAGAGGCAGAGGATTAAACCAAGTTCAAGGCTATCAGAATCTGCACAGTGAGTTCCCGGTCAGCCGGGAAACACAGTAAGACAAAACAGAGAGGAAGAACCTTGGTCCGTGTGTTTCTCACTTAGCCTCCCTGAAGCTGATATTTTACTGCATCTCTTCTCTCTGTGTTCCCCTGCCTTGCTTTATGTTTATTTCTGCATCACTTGAGAAGTGCATCACTTTTCCGCATCACTACCCATCTGTTGCTCCAGCATCATCGCTAGAACTCCAGTGTGTGTTCCCAAAAACACAAGAACGTTTTCCTCATGACCAAACTAAACCATCAAAGCCAGAAAGTCACGTCTGACAGGGTACCACCTTCCATTCTCGGAGACTCTGTTAACATTACACTGTTGCTTACTGATGTCCCTTCGTGAATCCACTGTCCAAGGCAACATTTTCACTCAGTTCTCATGTCTCCCTGGTGTTTTCAGTCTGGAAAAATCAATCTTTGCCTGACCTTTTGACTCCAGTATCTAATGGAGATTATAGGTCACTTAATTTGTAGCCTGCCATTTAGGCGAAAAGCATCTGGTGTCTCTTTGTAATCTATGTGCTTATCTTTAAAGTGATTCCAGGTCTCTTCCAAGACCTTCCCATATTGTGGCATACAAGATGCCAGTGTGTTCAATTACTAGCCAGTTTAACTGTGATCACTGGATGTGGTAGGGCTGTCAGATGCAGCTGTGAAATTAATTAGTAAACCTATGCTTATTGGGGAAGTGTGTCACCAGCAAGATAACGTGCTAGGATGTCCCCGTGATCAAGGTCTCAACACAAAAACAATGAGCAGAGGACTGTCTGGAGGAGATCTGGAAGAGTTCTAGGATACAGCAAAGAAATAAGAAGCTGAACTGCAAGCACACGCTGAAGAAGACCACAGAGAAAAGTGGAGCACACATGAGAACCTGTGCCATCCCCTCCTGATACACACTCTAGTGTTGTGGCTGCTCAGACTATCCCTGCATTACCATGGCAGTTCGTGTGGCTAGTAATCAAACCTAGAGTGGTCTCATTGACTTAGACTTTGTCACACAGACAGGAGATGATGAGGCCTTTAATGCTTCCATGCCATGGTGAACATCTCGACTCAAAGAGTTGAGGCCTTCTTAAACTCTTCCCCAAACCAAAAAATAGAGAACACTTTACAGTTCACTTAGTGAGTAGTGACTGTTTGCCTTGATTTTAAAATCAGGCAGACACTACTAGGAAAAAAAAAAGTCATAGGCCAGCATTCCTGACAAACACAGATCCTTACAAGCATCCTCAACCTAACTTAGCATCACTTGGTTGCACAGCACAAGGTGGAACTTGCTTGGGGGAATACAGAGTGGATTTAACTCGGGCAAACCAACCTACAACATGCAGACAAGGTGAACAGGAAACCCTACAGAGCCATCTGAGGAAATGTAAAACAGCTTTTCCTAGAGTCTAGCAGTTGCTCATTAATAAACCATCTCCATCAGGCAGGTGTAGAATGTGTCTTAGAGCTGGGCAGTGGTGGCACATACCTTTAATTCCAGCTCTCTGGAGGCATAGGCAGGGGTTTCTTTGAGTTGGAGGCCAGCCTGGTCTACAGAGCAAGTTCCAAGACCACCAGGGCAGACAGAGAAACCCTATCTGGAAAACAAACAAAGCAAAAAAGATGTGGAAAGTGTCTTAGTTACTGTTCTACTGCTGTGAAGTGACATCATGACCAAGGCAACTCATAAAAGAAAGCATTTAATTGGGAGTTTCCGTACAGTTTTAGAGGGTTAGTCCATTATAATCGTGGAGGCAAGCAGACAGGCATGCTGCTGAAACAGTAGCTGAGAGCTTTACATCCTGATCCACAGGCAGCATGCAGAGAAAGAGAGAGACTGAGCCTGGCATGGGCTTTTGAAGCCTCAAAGCTGGCACCCACTGAATCACCTCCTCCAATGAAGCCATCCGTTTCTCCTAATCCTTCCCAAACAATTCAACTAAATAGTGACTAAGCACTCAAATATATGAGCCTGTGGGGGCCGTTCTCACTCAAACCACCACAGAAGGATTCTGTCTCACCACAGAGAAGGCTGTCCATGTACACTCACATCTGGGGCAGGGAGGAAGCTGAGTGAGCACAGAACCTTTGCTGTGAATGCTTGAGGGCCTTAGTGTGAACCACTAGCACCCATATTACAAAATCCACTCACCCATGGCTGTGTGTGTAACGCCAGCATCGTGGGGGTGGGTGGGTGGTGGAGGCAAGAGGATCGCTGGAGTGTGCTGGCTGCCAACCTAGCTCTAGATTCAGTGGGAGATTCGGCCTCAAGGGAATAAGATGGAAAATAAGATGGAACAGGACTCCCAACTTTCTCCCTGAGCCTCCTTCTACCTATATGCACGTGTGTATACATCACAGAGAGCAGGATGGGGGATTTCCAAAGCTGGTTCTATAACTAATGGGGAAATTTACAATTTTTTCCTCTGAGTTTGAGAGCAAAGCAAGGATGTCCTATACGTCTTTTGAAAATAATTAGGTAAGGAAAAGAAGGAAAAGCTGTCTGTATCACTCTGGGTTCTTTAGAAGAACTGAGCCAATGGATAAATTTATCTATCTATCTATCTATCTATCTATCTATCTATCTATCTATCATCTACCATCCCTATATGTTTATCATCTATAGCTATATGAGTTTACCCACTGAGCTCTTATGGTTCATTACCCATCACATCTCAATTTAAAAAAAAAAAAAAACCTTTTTTTTGAGATGAAGTCTTACTATGTAGTCTGTAAGTTAGCCTCAAACTCGTGACCCTTCTGCTCAGCCTCTCTAATACTGGTATTACAAGCATGGATCACATGCCTGACTTCAATCTTGTTCTGGTACACCATTAAGTATCCTTAAAAGAAAATTTAGAAAACAATTCCATTCATATGAGCTGTGGAACTACACAATACATCCAGATACACGTGACGGGAGAAGTGAAAGACGCATGTACACTGTGGCGTGCTGAAAACTGCAAACTATTCATAAAGGAATTAAGGATGGCAAAGATGGGCTGGAGAGATGGCTTGGTGTTAAGAGCACTAACTGCTCTTCCAGAGGTCCTGAGTTCAATTCCCAGAAACCACATGTTATAGGATCAGATGCCCTCTTCTGGTGTGTCTGAAGAGAGCCACGATATACTCAAATATATAAAATAAATAAATAAATAAATAAATAAATAAATAAATAAATAAAAATTTAAAAGAAAAAGACAAAGATAAATGGAAAGGAATTCCATGCTCATTTAAAAAATGATGTATTTTTGGACTAGAAGATGATTTAGTGGTTAAAAAGCTTGACCCATCCCCTTCCCCCCACCCAGGAGTATGAGGACTGGAGTTCAAATCCTCAGAAATCCAGATAAATGCTGAGTGGGTGTGGCCAGCCTGTAACTGCAGCCTCTGAAGGTGAAAATGGGATCTCCAGAGCAAACTGACTAGGGAGATTGGCCAAATCAGTGAGCTCTGGGCTTGACTGAGAGACCTTGCCTCAATACATAAGGTAAAGAGCAATGGAGGATGATTTCAATATCCTTGGGCCTTCACATGCTCGTGCACAGATGTGTACTCACACATATGTGAGAATATGTGAAAACAGGAAAAAAGAAAAACGAGCTATCAAGCCGGGAAGTGGTGGCACACGTCTTTAATCCCAGCATTTGGGAGGCAGAGGCAGGTGGATTTCTGAGTTTGAGGCCAGCCTGGTCTACAGAGTGAGTTCTAGGACAGCCAGGGCTACACAGAAATCCTGTCTCGAACCCCTCCCCCCAAAAAAACCCCACAAAAAACAAACAAACAAAAAACCAAAATAAACAAAAAAGCCCACCAAAACAAAAAACCAACCAACCAACCAAACAAACAAACAAACAAATAAAAAAAAACCCAAGCTATCTGCCTCACCAAACTAGTGATAGCCCAGCGTTTCCTTCAGATCCTCTTGGCCCTTTTTACAGAAACAGAAGCCAGTCTTCACTAATACGGAAGCACCAAGGAGCATGACCAATCTAAACATTTTTGAGCAAGAAGAACAGATCTGGAGCCATCAAAGTTCCTGACTTCAAAAATATATAAAATGCTATGGTAATAAATACAGGGTAGTAATGGCTTAAAGACAGAGGCACAAACCAACACTGCTATATGTAGTGCCCAGAAATCAAATCATGTCTTATGGAGACGAAGGCTGGTGGCAATGCACTTGCCTAGACACATGAAAGGCAGGGTTCAATGCTAGCACTGGAAACAAATAAACAAAGTCTCCCAAACCAGCCACCAACACCAGTAACAACCTTTATTTACAAAATGAAAAGGCCCGAGCAGTGCTGGTGCACCTTTAGTCCCAGTAGAAGTAGAGGCAGGTAGATCTCTGAGTTTGAGGCCAACCTGGTTTATAAAGCCAGTTTTAGGATAGCCAGGGCTACATAGAGAAACCACATCTCCCAAAAATAAAAGAAATAAAAACAGCAGCAACAAAACAAAATCAAAAACCAAAAAAAAAAAAAAAAAGAAGAAGGAGGAGGAGGAAGAGGAGGAGGAGGAGGAGGAGGAGGAGGAGGAGGAGGAGGAGGAGAAGAAGAAGAAGAAGAAGAAGAAGAAGAAGAAGAAGAAGAAGAAGAAG
>JANHMN010000001.1:210298929-210378403 GCA_030674055.1 Rhabdomys pumilio | reverse complement strand
AGAAGAAGAAGAAGAAGAAGAAGAAGAAGAAGAAGAAGAAGAAGAAGTAAAAAGCTTCTCACCCCATGTGGTCAGCTAATCCTTGTCAAAGATGCCAAGCCTCAAGGGAGGTCAGAGGCCAATAGTATGCAAAGCAGCAGCGTCTCTCATTTATTCTCTGGCAGGAATCAAAAGCAAAACAACCAAGTTGGAACACAGTTAATCAATTTTTTTAAACAAAACTAAATATGCTCTTGCTAGGTGATCCACTGACCCCACCCCTTCATGGGATGAAAGATATGTGCAGACAAAAATTCTTAATGAAAATGTTTACAGCAGCTTTGGACATAATTGCAAAACTTTGGAAGCCACCAAGATGTCTTTTTTTTTTTTTTTTAAAGATTTGGGTTTTTTAAAATTATCTTAATGCATATGTGTGTTTGCCTGCCTGAGTTTATGTGCATACAGTGCTCTCAGAGTACAAGAGACCATGAGATCCCCTGGGACAGGAGTTACAGGTGGTAGTGAGCTACCATGTGGAAACTGGGAACTGAACCTGGGTCCTTGCAAGACTAGTAAGTCCTCTTAACTGCTGAGTGCTCTCCAGTCCCCCAAGATGGATGTCTTTCAATAGAGAAACAGATTAGCAGATTATCCACCTGATAGAATAATTAGTGATAAAAATAAATGATCTATCAAGCTGGGAAAAGGCACAGAGAACTCTAACCATGTATTGCTGAACGAGAAAAGCCAGTTTTGAAAGACTATTTGGTGTTTGACTCTGACTATATGACGTTCTTAAAGAAACAAGGCAATGGAGTTAGCAAGAAGATTGGTTGCCAAGGGTGTGTGTGTGTGTGTGTGTGTGTGTGTGTGTGTGTGTGTGTGATAATCTGTACAGTGCACGGAACTTTTTAGGGCCATGAAACAACTCTATATGATACTGTAATGGTAGATAAATGTCACTGATTTTCATAACGCATAGACTGTATATTCCAGAGTAAATTCAGTGCTGTGGTCTGGGTATTTGAGACAGGATGGCATATGGTATAGGTTGGCCTCCAACTCACTATTTAGCTGAGAATGTGTTTGCTTCTTGATCCTTTGCCCTCACCCCTCAAGTGCTGGGATTCTAGCCATACACTCCCATGCCCAGCAAGTTTACTCTAATGTGAGCTATGTTTTTAAATTAATTGGATATGGTAGCTCATGCTTGTACTCCCAGCACTTGGGAGAATGGAGATAGGAAGATCATCACCAGTTTGAGGTTGGCCTGAGCTACAGAGTAAATTCTAGATCAGCCTGGTCTTAGAATGAGACCTTGCCTCAAATTATATCAATATAGGCTCACTGGTGGTAACACATTTATTACAGGACATAAGATGCTAATGTGTTAATAAGAAGGGAAACTGTATCTGTGGGGAGGGCATACGGGACACTTGTTACTTTCTGTTCATTTTTTTTCTGTGAATTTAAATGCTCTAAAATCAAGTTTATTGAGTTTTAAAATGGGGGATCATAGTATATAGTAAAACACTGTAATTTACCTTTATTTATTTAGTGATATATGTGGGCATTAAAAAGCTAGCAGTTGCCAGGCAGTGGTGGAGGATGCCTTTAATCCTAGCACTTTGGAGGCAGAGGCAGGAGGATCTCTGTGAGTTTGAGGCCAGCTTGGTTTATAGAGTGAGTTCCAGGACAGCTCAGGCTGTACAGAGAAACTCTGTCTTGATAAAACAAAACAACAAACAAACAAAAAGTTGTTGAAAGAATGTAGACAGCAGTTAAGTGTCATGGCCAGGTCCCTTAGGGTAAAGTCTACAAAGTCGTCCTGAGATTGACCAGTTGCTCACTCTATGTTCACTCTCTTTCAATGGAGCAGGGGAAGAAGGGAGTTGTCATGGCTTGAGAAGCTAATAGGAATGGAAACTGGGAATGTGAGGACCATGGGAATAGACTACACCTTGCCCGAGTGGAGCCATGAACAAAGGGCAATGACAAGGCAATAGCTGGTAAGGACACAGAGCCCAGGCTGGTGACAGGGTGGGAACATTTCCCCAAGTTCAAGGAAATAAGAAGTAGAGAGGAAGAGGCTGAGATCCAGGAGGGAGAAAGAATGGGAACAAATACAAATTCTGGAACAATCCTCAGTTGAACAACCTCTTCCTATCTGACTGTAGGAAAGAAAAGAACTGTGTTCTAGAACGGTACACACCTGTAATCCCAGCACACGAGTGGCTAAGGCAGAAGGGCCAAGAGTTCAAGGCAAGCTGAGCTATAATAGTGAAATCATGTCTCAAAAAGGCCAAATGGGGCAAGGGAGAAAGGGTCGGTGTGTGTGATTCTGTCCAGGAACTTGGTACTCCAGTCCATATCACTTTCTTGGCGAGCACTGAGCACTGGCTTCGTTAAGCAGACAGTGAATTCCCCTAGGCCAAGACTGAGCATGAGCCACAAAGCTGGTCAAGTTCTGTTAGCTCCTGAGAGATGGGGGCAGGGTGCAGAATCAAGGACATCTATCAGGCCAAGTAACAGAAGGATGCTGTGCAAACATTGGACCACGGGGGCCACCTGGGAATGAAGAAGGGATTCTTTCACTCTTGATGACATGATGAGGGAACGAGGGCTCAGACAGCTCTGAGAATGGCCAGTCAAAGTCACCGAGGTCATGAGAATGAAGGAGGGAGGGGACAGAAGGAAAAGGCATTAAGGAAGAAGGGGAGGAGACAGAATGTATATGTATGGATTCCATACAGATTTAAAATCTGGATATTGTGATTGTCTTAGTTAGGATTTTACTGCTGTGTACAGACACCATGACCAAGGCAACTCTTATAAGGACAACATTTAATTGGGGCTGGCTTACAGGTTCAGAAGTTCAGTCCATCATCATCAATGCAGGAGCATGGCAGCATCCAGGCAGGCATGGTGTAGACAGAGCTGAAATTCTACATCTTCAGGCTGCCAGTGGAAGACTGACTTCCAGGTAGCTAGGATGAAGGTCTTATGTAGCCCACCCCCCAGTGACACACCTACTCCAACAGGGCCACGCCTTCTATTAATGCCACTCCCTGAGCCAAGCATATATAAACCATCACAATGATAGCAGTCAGTGTAGCCAGAATTTTGCTGCTGTAACAAACAGACCTCAGGTTCTATGACTTAAGCATAGTTGTGATTTGTAAGCACCTCAGGTGGGTACTTACATGAAAATCAGTTTAATTTGGGAGAAATAAACCTAAAAAAAAAAAAAAAAAACTCAATCATTCTAGCTATGCCATAGGACTCCCCAGCCACAAGAGGTGAGAGGTACCTTGGTTGTGGACACAGCAAGTACGGCATGTTTCCGTGCGGCAAGATGTCTATTGGCAAAGTGTTCCTCCCTGATTAGAAGGGTGTGAGAGACAGACTGTCTCACTCCCGAAGATGTTTGTTCTCAGACATGTACATGCTCTGTCAGTGTTGCTTTATGAAGCATCGCTGTGGGGCCAGTCTGGTAAGACTGAAGGTCAGAGGAAACTAGTCTTGCAGAGGCTCTGCTGTCTTGCATGCAAACATGGGTCAGATTCTGATAATTCTGTAGTTCTGGTGAAAAGTGAAGATTTAAGAGTGTTGGGCCAGTGGGGGATTTCTCCATTTGATTTTGTCCATTGTGTTCTGAATGTACAGATAGACACACCCATTGTGTATCTAGATTTCCATGTGCCTTTGAGGTGAACATTATTCTTCCAGTGGGAAGAAACATTAAGCACTTTTTCATTGAAACTTTGGTATCTATCTGTGCTGGTTCTCCTGACAGAAGTCCAGGGCTGCTGGGAGAAACTGGTTTCAGTTTGGGTTGGGGTAGGGAGGGATAAAGCAAGAAAGGGATGGATTTGGGGGATAAGGGGAAGTGTTTTGGAACGGGAGTCAAGGATAGAAATTATCGGAGACAGAGATGGTAGATAGATCGGCCACGCCTTCCTCTCATACAAGGCAGGGCCTGGGTCTGCAATCAATGCTTTATTATGAAGACAACAAGCCTGCTGAATGACGTGGCTCTTGGATTTGAATATTTCTCTTGCTCCAGCAGGAAGCTGTGCTTTACTGGAGGTCTCTGTGCCTTACTTTCTCCATCTATATGATAGGATGCAAAGATATGCCTGGGGGAAGATGAAAGATTTGTATTGTTTTTTTTTTTTCTTTTTTGGTATTGAATTTTAACTTTGCCAGTGCTGGAGATCCAATTCAGAACCTTGCATTTTTTGGGCCAACTCTCCCACTGAGCCATACCTGCACATGGAATATGCGCTCAAGCTCTCGGCACCATGACTGGATCAGTCTGTGCTCTGTGCATGCCGTTTCCTGCCTCATTAGCTGCACAGAACATTGCAGCAGATTGGATTGATAGTGGAAACCAGACAAGCTGAGAGCTATGGTAATACTTAGCCCTCTTTTGTAGAAGGAAAGAGAAGGCCACTTCACACTCTGGGGATGAGAGGAAGTTCTCAGTAGGGGTAAAAGCTTCCTGCTAGCTCATGCTTTCTTGGTTTCCTCCTTCAGAAATAGAAGGTTTGCCTCTGTGGCTCAGTGCGAAGGGGAGAATAAACTTGCTGAGATTGGCTGTGGAAGACTCAGGCCCTGAAGGTGGAGGCAGGGTCAGATAATTCTGGTGGGTAGATAGGCTCACATCATTGGGACAAGTAACTTCAAAGCTGTCTTTCCAGTCAGTGTGAAGCCCACTGCTCCAGGATAAAGGAGTGAATTATATGCATACTCTTTATTGGCCACCAGGGGGAAGACCTGAGACAGGAAGGCCAGCTAGGTCTGTGTATCTCCAGCAAGGACAGAGACTCCAAGGACAATCTATAGTCACACAGTGTGGGTAATTCAGGGTCCTTTGGGTGGTATCTGTGCTAACTGGAGGCTGGAAGAAAAGCTTGATTCTGTTTGCTTCTGTGGAGTAACCCGATTTCTTCTGTGACCTAATACCTGTCTTGGCATCAGGTAGCCAGGAGATCTTTTGGACCCTTTCAGAGCCCAAAGGGGGCAGTTCATATGGGCCCAATTCTGGTAAAAAGCAGTGTATGACTGTCCTGATGATCCTCACTGGGTACCACCCAAAAGATGCACCCATGGAAGGTGGTAGTCGGGCTGGTCTCATGTATGTCTGCTTAGAGCTGTCCTTTGGCAATTTGTGCCCTTTAGGATTCCATAGTCAAGAAAGCAATCATCATGGCCTGCACCCATCTGCAGCAGAGCACCATGGCCAGAGCCTTTTGATTTTGGAAATGCAGGATCTCTGCTCTTTCTCTTGGCCACTGTGTCATCTGAGCCTCTGCAGACCACATCAGAAGCCACAGTGGCGCAGGGGTTTGTGGTTTTCTTCTTGGCCACATTTAGGTTCTGATCTTCCTGTCAGCATTTTGTCTCCAAATGTCCCTTCCCTGTGACATTCTCAATGTTGGGCTTCCGCAGTGCCTCAGAAGCAGAAATGGTTACTTCAGCTTTCCACAAGGGAAATTGAAACCAAGAAACTTGGAGGGCTGGGCCTGGACAGAAATCATACTGGGCAAACTACTGAGGAACTGAGAGCAGCTGGCCACCCTGGAGCGCCAGAATGACAGCCTTCAGCTCACCATCCCACTTCCTGGTATAAGCATCTTATGAAGCCCCGGTGGGTGTTGTCTCTACTTCATCCATCTCCACAGCCATCTTTTCAAAGTGTAGAGTCCACACACTGCACTCTTTATAAGGGTGAGCCATCAGCAAGACTTTGTCACAGGTTCTTAGCTCTGTGAGTGGAAAGAAGGAAGGAAAGAAAGAAAGAAAGAAAGAAAGAAAGAAAGAAAGAAAGAAGGAGAAAGAAAGAAGTTACCTTCCCCTCAGGCTCTGTGCTGACTTGAACCACACAGTATAGGTGGCACATAGGACAAAGGTATGGGATAAGGGAGGGAAGATGAAGAACGGTGGCTGGCAAGGAGGAAGGAACAGCTTTAGAGGACGAGGGTGTGGCTACATGAGAGTGCCTGCAGAGCAAGCGCCAGGTCCTGGGTTAGAGCCTTTTTTCATCCACTGGTCTCCAAAATATAATTTTAGAAAATATAGTTATGGGAACATTTTCCTAGGGGCTCCTTGTATGATTCTGAGGTTCATTTCAAGATTAATGAGGCTCCCCATTACATGGCAGTTTGTTAGGAGAAACATAGCATGAAAAACGTAGGCAGCTTTTCCCCCCATCCCCTCTTCCCACATGAATAAGCTTTGTGAGCAGAATTCCACGGAGGTCCCAAGGACCTGGAGAAGGGGAGCTGTGTGGCTGGAACCAAGACCCAGCACAGTGACAGTGCCCAAAATGACTGAGTCTGGTCTGGTTTTGGAATGGTGGTAATGTAGAAAAGCCTTTTGGTTTTACCTTAACAATGAGGCGACAAAGCCTATTTATTTACGTATCAATCATTAGCACATGCTTTGGGGTCAGGCAGCCTGCTGTACAGCATCTATTTTATCTGAAAAGAAAAAACAAAAAGAAAAAACCCAACCAAGCAGAAACCAGAAGTGAAAGAAGAGAAAGCACAATGTGCTTTTCTACCTTTTTTTATTTTGAGATACAGTCTTGGTAAGTTGGTTGGCCCAGCAGTGAATCTTGTGATTCTCTTGCTTCAGCTTCCAGAGTAGCTGCAGTTACAAGCCTATACCACCGGGCCTAACTAAAGGCCTCTGGGCTCTGAGCACATAGGCAAGCACTCTACTACTGGGATGCATCTGTTTCTTCTCTGTGAGGAGAGGTTTGCTTTGAAGCTCTGTGTACCTGCTGAGTCTGGGGGTGGGGTGGGGTCAACATGCACCTGCAGTGGAGGCTGAAGTCAGACACCTCAACTCACTTTTCAGCTTATTCCCCAAGACGGCAGCATATGCCTGGGGTGTTACCACCATAAGGATCGTCTCACAGAGACACCAATGTTTGCCTTCTCCTGGTGCTGGGTGAGGAATTCCAGGGAGGTGGGCTCTGGAAGAGACTGGGAATGCAGACTAGACAGATTCATCCTTGTTGTCAAGCATTTAATTTTTAAACACCCAGAAGTCTGGCTGGAGACTGGCTTCCAATATCCTATTCCCATATAATGATTTCCTAGGAATTTTCCATTGAGTGTCTTTAAAGAGAGTGAACAAGTACAGTTCAGTCGGTGTAGAGGCTTCTCACCCCTTTTTATTTCCCTGCATTGAATCGAGCGGTAAGTTTGCTAAGATATGCAAACTACAAGTATTTTCCTTCATTAATTAATGTTGGTTTTGTTTTTGTTTTATCCGGGGCCTTCTATGTGCCAAATACTCTCTTAAGCTCCAGCCAGAGCAGATAAAGCAGTTTTAACCTTCTGTCTCTTGGACATTTATGGGCAGAAATGTCAATTATCATGGGTTAAGAACCTTGTGTGTATGGCTGTAGGAAGGAGCTTGACACTAATGAGATGGATAGATAGGACAAAACAAAATATTCCACAGCAAATTGGTAAATAACAAGATGTATTTAAATCCATTAAGATCAAGAGCAGGAAAGTGCAACAAAAACAAACAATGTAACTAGAGGCTATTTTGTTTAAATTAATGTGAATCTCATTAACCTTGCCTGACAAGTAGTTATTTTTTTTTCCTGTGATTTAATAGGGCCTTCCTTCTCCTGCTGACTTCTAGCTGACCAAGAAGGGCTTTCCTGAAAAGTTTTGCTTTATGTTCATCTTATCTTATCTTATCTCATCTTATCTATCTATCTACCTATCTATCATCTATGTATGAATGATACTGCCCAGGTGGATCTCGATCCTACTTTCTCTGTATCCCGAGTGCTGGGATTATAGGGCTTACCTAGTGGCTGAAACCAGTACTTAGGCATCAGCTTGCCCAGCTAGAGCACACCATCCAGTTAGAACAGGACACGAGGACTGGCTTCTGTTTTCAAGCTGCACAGCTTAAATCAGAACTTGAACTACTTAAAAGTGAAGACTGCCTCATAATCCTCCCTCAGGGACTGTAGATTTTTAAGGCAGGGATTGAAAAAGGCGAATTTTACACTTACTTTGTGAGTAGAAAGGCAGAAGGCCCCTACTGTGCAGAAAAGACAACAAGCAAACAAACAACAAACAAAAACTGGGAAAAACAGAGAGCCTCAGAATAATTCTGTCTTTATCTGGCTAATTCTTGCTCAGCACTGTGAACCAGTTAGACAGATAATTTCCTTCCTGAAAGGGTGCCCGATGGCCTAGATTAAGCAGTGTCCACATGCATTCTTTGATCTCAAGGTGAGAAGGTCAAAGTCATGCCTCAGCAGAAGTTCTGTCATCTGTCTAGAGAATCTTCCTCCTGTCTACCGCACCAGCTCTTCCCTTCCCTTGGCATTGTTAGATCACAGCCTAGTTTGACACAGTTAAAGGCTCCCAGGTCTTTTTTACCACCAGGGTCATTAAGGGAGGCCTGGGACACCCTTAGTAACTAGAGGTTATGTTTTTCCATGACTCAGTTTCCTCTTTTCTGTGGGATAACCTTTCCTATCTCTTGTTATCGCTCCTTCATAACCCACTTCGTTGCTTCTGGCCTCAGGATGTCCTAATAGCTTTTCCTTCCTAGATCTGCAACCACTGCAACCACACAAAGGAGTTAGTCTTGGCGTGCTAACCAGGAGGGCGGCCAGGGTGCTAGACTGGGCCCTTTTTTGCCCCACAGGCGCTGGCCTCCATCTCTTGTTCTTGGTAGCCGGCAGTCACAAAAAACTGTTCTGGGGCGGGGCGTCCGGTGCCCGGCAGCCCAAGACCTTCCCGGATGCTGTTCTCGTTCCTACAGCAGGCAGTCTCCTGCCGCAGCAGCCGCTGCAGGGCGGAGGCCGCGCCTGGTGAGCAGGGCGGGGGAAGCCGCGGTGCAGTCGCGCGCTCGCCGCCAGCGAGGCCATTGGCTCTGCGCAGTCACCCCACGCGGGGCTGCAGCGGCGGCCTCCGCGGATTGGCGCGCGGGCAGGCGTGTGCATGCCGCCCGGGCTGTACCGAAGCCCCTCCGTCGCGGGCTTGCGACCCCTCCTAACCCTCCCGGGACGATCACCCCTCCATTGTGCCCTGCAATGCAGATGAAGCATCTGGGGCCGCTGCCAGCCGCAGTGCCCGCTCGCCCGCCCGGGCTCACAGAAAGGGCGCGAAAGGCGCGCTCCCAGCTCGGGCGCACGCACCGCGCCCTGCGCGCACTGCAGCAGTTGCTGCTTGGGCGCTGCGCCCCGCCTCGCCCATCTCATTTGCATATCCCACGATTCTGGCCAATCAGTAAGAGTCTCTCGCGAAGCGGATGGCTTTTGCCTGAGAGGAAAGGGAGTGGCTGGGGGCGCATGCGCGGTGGAGGCCGACTGGAACCAAGGCTTTTATTGCTGTAGTTTATTTCCACCCCCTTCCCTCCTGTTCTCTCTCCCTCTCTTTCTTTTTTTCCGCCCTAGCTGGATCTGTGTTGGAGGAGAGGAAAAGAGACAGAGGATTGCATCTGCCTCTTACAGTTTTGAAATCTCCTAATAGCAAGACCACTTAAGGGATTGTACCTTTTTCCTACAAATATAAATATATATATTTTAAACCAAGTCTTTTTTCCCTGCTATCTTTGCTTTAAAGCTGTCCTCTTGAAATTACTTCCCCCCGCCCCCCGGAGAGATGTCTTATCAGGGGAAGAAAAATATTCCACGCATCACGGTAAGTTTGGTACTTGGGAAAGGCGAGCAACCTTTTGTGACATAGAATATGTAAGAAATTTATTTTAAAGGCGGAGGAAAGAGACTCAACTTTTCCTTCTTGTTGCCAACAGAGCCGATAGTGGCGATGGTGGTGAAGGTGGGGGTTGGGGTTGGAGATGTAATAACATTTATAAGGCACGCAATTTGCAAGGCATTGAAATAGGCGCGAGAGGGCATGGAGGTAGCCTTGGGTAGCGCGCCAGATCCGCTGTATCTTTCATTGTCAGCACGAGATGCTGCAACGCTGCCCGCGGGGTGCAAGCAAATGGATGCCAGATTGAATATGCATGGTCGACGCTCTGATATTGTTCTCTGGCTGCGTGCAGCGAGGCTGGGATCCGGGAGCTTGGTGGTGGGGAGCTGGGAAAACAGAGCCTTCCGTGTCTTCCGCCCCCTCCAGAAAGAGCTTTCTGGAGCCTTTCTCCTGCGAGAAAGAGCGAGTTCCAGCCCGGAGGCGTCATGACAGGGAGGGATGCTGGAAAGGGCAGGGTGTACCAGGATGATGCGGAGGGAAAGGGAGGATCGGGACTCGATGATGAGCAGAGAAGGGCGGGAGATTTTTGTGGACGCGGAGGACCCTAGGAACCCCTCGGCTTGAGGCTGGGGTCTTGGCAGAGTTCCCGGCTCGCTTTCTCCTCTTTTCTGCTCCTTCCGCCACCAGGGAGGAGGCCGTGGTGGCGCATACAAAGCGGGCTGGGCGGTGGGCGCTGGGGACAGCAGCGAGCAAGCTCGCGGAGGTAATGGCGCTGGCTGCGACTCGCGCAGATGGCCCGGCCGGTCCCAGACAATGATCGTCGTGGCCTAGGTGCCGTCCCCTTTCAGAGCCTCCATCTCCGACAAGCACCTCTGCGAGGAATTCACGGTGCTTCGGGGATGCAGAGGGTGGTGCCCTGTCCCCCGCCCCCTCTCCTGGCATCTTTTACTGAAAAAAAAAAATCTCACCGGTCTAATTTTCTACATCCTCAGAGATCCTAGGCAGGGAGAATCGCCAAGGAAAATTCATTGTTACATAATGTTGTGCGATAGCACTGGTCAGCTTTACCCAGGGATACGCAGATTCGAAGGCATCTCAAATAGGGAAGATGGGTTTTAAGGCAGGATTTGAGGGTGAGCTTTTGCTCTGCTTGTCCCTGGGACCCCGGCCTCTTTTTCCTTGATGCACAAGGACACACCCATCTGCAAGAGTAGGAACTGTTGCCCAGAGGAGGGGGCGTGTGCCTGGGGTTTCTAGCTTGGGCTGAGTTGTTCTTAGGCGAGGGTGGGTACTAGCCTTTACTCAAGGCACCCCACCCCCCACCTCTCGCGCTGAAATCCTCGGTACCAGATCCCAAAGGGCTGACACACCCGACGCAATGTTGAATGTTCATCGCGCTGAAGGATGGCATCTGGGTAGTGGGGGTGGAGAGATTTCCAGCAAACCTCACGATTTGCTGTTTTTGTGCATGATCAAGACAAAATCGTTTTGACAGTATGGAGGGGAAAAATAGGCAACCAACAAGACCACTTTTTAAAAGAGCGCTTCCTCCATCCTTTAAAGTTACCTAGTTCTGTGCTCTAGGACCTAATGGTTCTCCCCCTCTGTCACTGTGGCCAGCCTCTTATGTAAGAAGCCTTCTAGAAGATTCTAGATTGAACAGACTATAATTCCGGTCTCCCTCCCCCGCCCGTTGGCTGGGGATTCACAGTGATGTTTTGTGACAGGTATCGCTGTGAAGAAGGGGAGATGGTAAAGGGCAGGAGTTCTTGCCTCCCAGGCTACTGACAATCCCCCTCAGGGGAGAAAGGAGGGATCCTTGCAGGCTTAAGCCCACGGAGCCTCAGTTTCCTCCCGGTAATAGAATCTTGCTCCATTCACTTCAGAGAGCTTCCAAGGCTCTGATAGCATGCTATGAAGAGTAGGTTCAATAAAGATGTTTTGTTTACCCTCTCCGTGTTGACTGTTTTCAAGGGCTTTCGCAGTGCCTTCACCTGAATAGATGACCCTACCGTGTAAAACTAAACTGATCTTGTTTTTTCAATGTAACAGAAACAATCAACATTTTCCAAGTCTAATAATGGCTACATTTGTGCACAACTGTATCTTGTTTTCTTTGTTCTGTAGCATTATATGAATCTTTTAAGGAAACTATAGTTTCCTTTTCTTGGTAGTTGCAAAATCCAAGTGGCACTTGCTGAGATTGTATTTTGTAACAGAGTTCTGGGTTGACTGTTATCAAGATGAATGCTGTTCAGAAAGGTGCAGCCTAATAAACAGGCGTGGCTCTGCTTGTACAGTTTATATCTATTCTGAAATAATCAACCTGTACATCCTCCCAGCCAGAGATGGTTACACTGCATACATCCCACCCACAGTATTTTGGATAGCTGTGCATCAGAACAAAGTGTTTCTTCTACGTGCTCTTGGCTTTCTCGGTTGGAAGATCATTTAATTTTTTTTTTCATAAAAGCAGGTCAACCATCTGTAGTGGTATTAGACTTAAAATCTCCCATGTCGCTAATATATCATGAAGCTCTGTTTCTTAACTGTTAAATGAGTGTGTGTTTTTACAGCCCCTCCCTTGCCCACTGCACTTGCTGTCTGTGATTCACCGCACAGATAAATGAGCACAGAGTGGACGCGCAGAGCTGGAAACTTGTTATAGTCGATGTTTTTGTGTGTGTGTGGTGTATGCTATGACAACAGACTTTTGGTCAGGTTTCCCCGACAAGAACTTTGCCAAGACATGACTTTCCTACATGTGGCTGCAATTTTCTTTAATTAATTATTTTTTTTTTTAAAAGATGAGGTTTAGCCAAAAACAATTTCAGAAACATTGTCCTCTTTTGCCGGACTGTTCTGTAATGTCCCCTTTTGTTTTCTGGTCTGAGGTGTTCTTTAAGAGATGGTTGTTTATCAAGGGTGAGCATGGCCAGTTTTTTCTGATGAATCAGGTAAGGAGCAGCTTGCCTGGCATAGGTTCACCTTGCTTAAGGTGTCTTCCAAAATCTCCTGGCTTTGAGCATCACTCGTGAATGGTAAGAAACATGCCCTTCACCTCCCTTTCCTCAGGACTGATGCTTCTCCTAGGGCAGTTATGTGTTATGACTTTGTTCCCCTCTCTGTTACAGAGTGATCGTCTCCTGATCAAAGGCGGCAAGATTGTGAATGATGACCAGTCCTTCTATGCAGACATATATATGGAAGATGGGTTGATCAAGTAAGTACACTTCATTGCTATGTGGAGATATATATATATATATATATATATATATATATATATATATATATATATTTGTGTGTGTGTGTTTCTAAGCTTCAGCTTCTTTTCATGTAAATAATCTGAAGCTTTAATGATTCCAAGTCACTAAGCTTGGGCTGGGAATGTTGCAACATTGGTAGAATGTGCATCTGGCATCAGTCAGGCACTGCCAAAAACCCAAAAGTGACCAATTTAGCATCTTTTAAGCTTGTTTTTATTGGTGGTAATTAATAAATTTGGGGATTCAGATTCAGGGAATTCGAAGTCACAGCACACACAAACACCCATGTATTATGTAATTTACTTTTTTTAACAGAGGTGACACAACATCGTCTTGTTGCCAGCTGGTAGACTTGGTTTGTGATAGGCTACACTGTAGTGATTTGGGATGGAGTACTCAGGCACCGGACATAAATGTGGAATGCAGCCTGTCCTGTTAAGATGTGTATCTGCTTGCTTAATCAAGAAGGGCCACAGGACACTGAGTTAATTACCAGAAACTCAGACAAAGCCTAATCCTGGAAGGATTTTTAGATTTCATTTCTTTATTTTTTTTAAAAAAAATTTTCTTTTAGATTTATTTTATGTATATGGATATGTTGCTTCTATATATGTATGTGTACCATGTATGCCTGTTGTGTCCTTGAAAGTCAGAAGAGGGCATTGGATCCTGTGAAACGGGATGGTGGTGAGCCACTTTGTGGGTGCTGGGAATTGAACCTGTGTCCTTTAAAAGAGAAGAAAGTGCTTTTAACCCTTGAGCCATCTCTCCAGCCTTAAGTTTCAATTCTTGAAGTGGTTCCTAGCACAAATAAGGCCACCCGTGTTGTTTGTGCATTGGGTTCTAAGTTTAGGTAGCTGGGACTCTGGAGGGTTAATTGAACAGAGTATACAACAGTATCTTCATGCCTTTCCTCTGGGGACAGCTCGCAGGCTCTGGAGAGAGAGCACATCTGCTCAAAGACAAACATCACAGTGAATGACATCTTTTAAATAAGCAGTGTTCATCAAACTCCAGCAGCAAGTGAATCTGGAGGAGGGTGAGCTGGACTGGCTCTGATTGCTTGGAAGCTCACACCCTGACTTATGAAGCCAAAATGGGCCTTAATATTTCCATAGTTAATGCTTTCTCCATGTGTGTTTGTCTGTAACGGTCCCAGCTCTGAGCAATCACAGGCTATGACTTTCTTATTCCTTTGGCATCCCAATCATAGGAGAGCGTGATGGGTCTGGCTAAAGGACACTGGCTTGGAATGGAGCAGCCCGATACTATTTTTAGTATAGTTCATTTGTCTGAGAAACTCAACTCCTCCTTTATTCATTTTTCTTTTTAAAAATTGGTGGAAAGATGTGGTAAAATTTTTAAAAAAAATTTTTTTAATTGGATGATGAGATCTTGTCTCAAAAATAAAACCCTATAGCCGAGTGTGGTGGCACACACTTTTAGTCCCACATTTTGGGAAGTATAGGCAGGTTGTTCTCTGTGAGTTTGAGGTTGACTTGGTCTGCATAGTGTGTACCAGGGCAGCCAGGACTCTGTAGAGAGACACTGTCTCAAACACAAACAACACATCCTCACAAACAAAAAAAAAACTGCCGCAAACCCCTGTTCCCACAAAAGGGTATGATGCGCGTCCCCAACATCATGGATATTTGTTTTCCTACCTTTATCTGAGTCCATGACCACTCGCTTCCACACTGCAGTTGCTGGAATTACAGTGTTTACTTTTTCCTTTTCTTTTTTTCCCCTTGTTTTGCTCTCTCTCTCTCTCTCCACTCTTCCACCTCCATTTTTTTTCCCACACTGAAAAGGAAAATAGGGCAAACAGATGTTGGGAAAGAGAATCAGCTCCAGAATGAGTTGTTATTGGAAAACTAGCCGAATAGGGGATATCAGGAGAAGGTGGAGCGAATGCTGTATGAGTGTTTTGGGGCCTTGTCGTTATTCAATCTTCGAGGTTTCTGATAACTTGCCATTGAATGGGAGTTTGCTGCCTCATGTAAGTTACGTTTCTTTAGTCCAGGTGGGCTAGGAACTCACTCTGCAGCCAAGGCTAACCTTGAACTGGACATAATCCTCATGTCAGCCTTTCAAGCACTGGGATTATATGAGGGCCTGTGCCTAGTTTCCTAGTTCATTCTGCATCTGCTCATGAGGATGAGGAGTGGGCGGGGCTCCCATGAAAGATTAGAGCAACTACCCAAAAAGAGCTCTTTGTGCAGGGAAGAAGGTATGTTTATAGCTTAATGAAAACAGAAGTTAGATCCAATTTGATCCCACATTTCCCTGGTACCTCTCTCACCAACTCTGCTCTCTTAGGCAAATAGGAGAAAACCTGATTGTGCCGGGAGGGGTGAAGACCATCGAAGCCCACTCCAGAATGGTGATCCCCGGAGGGATTGACGTGCACACTCGCTTCCAGATGCCTGACCAGGGAATGACATCGGCTGATGACTTCTTCCAGGGAACCAAGGCAGCCCTGGCGGGGGGAACCACCATGATCAGTAAGGCTTGGGCACCGTCACCTTTAACCTGGTTTCTGGGCAGTGTGAAAATGAGTCTGTGTCACTAGAGTCTTCTGCTGGGTGAACTGAGCAGAGGTTTGATCTCGCCAATAAGGAGACCACAAGAGAGTGAACTGTCTTTATTTCCTTAGCCTTAATTTCTGTTCAACTTGGCTCCTACAGTTGAATTTGAGGATGAGCTTGGGGGAATTGTAGAGGATGAAAGGAGGCCTGGTTGCTCTATCTGCTTGGACACTTTCAACTTCCTTGACCTCAGAATGTGCCTGGGTTATAAAAATATGGCATTTGAAGTCATTAATATTAAATTATAGAAATTCTAAGAATTTTTCTCAGAATGAAGATAGAATAAGGGAAGTGGTTTTCTTTTTCTTTTCTTTTCTTTTTTCTTTTTCTTTCTTTCTTTCTTTTTTTTTCCAGACACGGTCTTAAGTAACCCAGGCTGTCCTCAATCCCTCTGTTCTGCATCTGAGGTTAGTTCCTAATCTTCATGTCCCTGCCTCCCCAATGCTGGGATGGTAGGCACATGCCATCACACTCAGATGCAATGGAGTGTTTCCCTTAAACTTCCATTCTAGTGGTAGGAGGCTCAATCAAGGGGTACTTTTCTAACCTGCTCTGGACACTGAATGAGCTGGGCTACTGTGCTCGGAACAAGACCCACTGATATGAGTTGTCTGTGAGATAGGAAAGCTGTAGGCACCCACAGTGGTGCCCTTTTATGTTATCCCTCTCAGGGTTTTGTGTTCTTGGTTCAACCAAGTCTAAAGTCTATTCACCAGACACAGCAGCTGTGTTCAGAGTTCGCTCGCAAGTGGTTTGATTCCAGCATGCCTTTTGACTGGTGGGTTGGAGGAGGTGGGGGAAGCTGCACTGTGGCTTATCACAATCCTTTGTTAGAAAGGGATTTTGTCCAAAGGCACAAATCAGTACTCTGTGTCATGGAGGAAAAGTTTAGTGGGTTTGGGATCAACATAGCAAGAACCCCAGTTTGTGCTTTTTGAAGTCCGTCTTTCTGGGTGTTTTTCAGTGATGACTGTGGTTTTAAAGTCTCATCAGTTTTTGAAACCAGAGGAGCAATGTCCTGTGTCTCCTGCATTTTAAATTATATCCAGCTCCCTGGTATTCCCGCCATCCTGGTTTTCAATCTGAAGTGTTGGGGACAGCCCTCTGTTCCCAGACAGACCCTCCAGGGGTGGTCTTTGCTGCTCTGCTTTGCTCTAGCTTTGGGGTGACGTTCTTGGGAAAGCCCTTCATGGACACCCCTACCTTGGCTTGCTGGTCTTTTTGGCTGCTTGGGATTCTACTGGCTGAGTGGTCACTTCCTGACCTCTCTCCCTTTGTTCTGAGTATCGTGAACCAAAAGAAATGCAGACCATTCAAACATCAGCTCGAAAGGCCAAGCCAGGTGGTAACCAGCCTTGAGTTGAGGTGGACACCAAGGAGGTCTGTGTTTTGTGGCCTCTGAGGATTAGCATTCTACAAACAACATTTCCCCAGGGAGTGGTTGGTTAAGTTAAGCATTGCCATGCCTCTGTGACAGGAAAGGATCCCTCAGTAGGAATCAGGAGTCTAGGGATCTGGTCTCTTCTCAGCATGAACTTGCTGGGCATTAGATCTCATCTGTAATGTAAATATTTACATAGCTAATAAGTTCTTCCCATTCCCACACTGGCAATACAATATAATTTATATATTACATAGCAAATAAGGTCTTCTCATTCCCACACTGGCAGTGTGTGTGTGTGTGTGTGTGTGTGTATATATATATATATATAATTTATATGCAAATATCTTTATATATCTTTATATATAAGTTATATATAAATATATTATATATAATCATAAACATAATTATATGTCTGTTTTTCTGTAGCCACCTGTACTTTGCTCTACAGGTGCAGAAGGGCTTGTTTCCTCTTAGAGTCATCTGGAAGCCAGAGGAGAGCCTGACCTGCACCATCTGTCACTTCCTCCTGTCTCTGCCATTGCTTCTTCACTCCTTGCACTTGACCTGAGCCTCAGCTCCAGTCAGCTGGAGTTTGTTCCTTCCCATTCCTCCCCTGCTACGGGCCATATCCCTTCTTGCTACCCTGACATCTCTTTGGCCTTCTCACTCCCTCACTCAGCACCTGTGGACTTCCTTCCTTCCCTGGATGTAGGCATTGTCCCTTACAATGGTCGCTAAGGGAGAGGGCACAGCGGCTGGCTCTGTCTCCTGGGATGGGATGTGGTAGTGTTAATGTGGGTTCAAGATGCAGTTTGTTTGGCTCAATAGCAAGGGGGCTTGATGAGCAATCTCATGGAACAAGGGACAAGACTATTTCTCCCAGTAGAACTTGCATATTCAAGGTCCTGAGTTTGAATTACAGGTTGTAAAACCTGGGTAGAACCATACCTTGTGAAAGAGAAAGACTGAGGGTAATCAGGTGACACGGTGTGCTCCCAGCTGTCACACCCAGCCTCTGTCAAATTTGGTAGTTTGTGAAAAACAAACAAACAAACAAACAAAAAAAAAACCAAAAACCAAAACCCAAAAACAAACAAACAAACAAAAAAACCGCTAGTGACTCTTGCAAAAATTCCTTGTGGTTGCTAATGAGGACAGGATTCCCAGCAGCCCGTGCCTTTCCCCTGAGAGGAGCTATACTGATGCAGGGGAGAGAGCGGGATTTTTTTTCTGTATTCTGCTTGCTGAGTACACACACATTCTTCTTGGCTTAAGTGTGTGGCTGGAGTTTGCTTTGCAGGGCAGGGGCATAGCTTCATGGAACTCAGTGATTGCTTCTTTAAAGAGCCCCCTAGCTTTCTGAATACATATTGAGCCAGGAGGGAAGGCTTTGGGTGCTTTCAGTTGCAAACTTGATGAGCTTCTGGCTGTTGTGGAAACAGTAGTTGGGTAAATTGCTACAAAGCCTGTCCATCCCTTCTCCCTCTTACCTCCTCTAATCCCTGCCAGCTGCACAGGTGGGTGAATCTTCACCTCTCCCCCTTGCTGGCTTTGGTTTTCCTGTCCCTGGAGGCTCTATTTCCATCTGGCAAGGCTCTACCTGCTAAAGAAAATGCAGCCGAAGTGTTTCCATGTATAAAAGGTGACATACTACCAGATTACTAGCAGAACATGTTATTACCATAAAGCCAAGTGACTGTTAGGCCTTACACAATGGGATCTTTGTGAGGGACCCAGTGTAGGGTGGGAGGATTAGTGTAGGGTGGTAGAATGCCCTTTGCCCTTTCCATCCAGGGATGGGTGGGCAGAAACACCAGACATAGCCAACTGGCGGCATCCAGACTGGCCCCACAGTTGTGGTGGTGGCTGGAGGTGGCTGCTTATGGGGGTTTCTGGAATGCTGCTTCAGGAAAATAGGGATTGGTTCTACGACTCCCACAAGGACACTAAAATTTGAGAGCACACAAATCTCTTATGTAAGAATGGCGTAGTATTTTCATGTGTCCGACATACTACTTCCTGGAGACTTTGAATAACCTCTAAATTATTCATCACACCTGATACAATATAAATGCTGGGGGAAATTGTCGTGTTGTGTTATTTCAGGGTGTGTTCTAGTTTGCTTTCCTGTGGCTTTGACCAAAAGCATCTTGTGGAGGAAAGTTTATGTCAACTTACACTTCAGGTCACAGTCCATCTTTGAGAGAACTCAGGACAGGAACTCAAGCAGAAGCTCTGGAGGAGTGATGCTTACTACTCTTTCTGGCTCCTGCTTAACTGACTTTCTTACACAGCCCAGGCCTGCCTGCTTAGGGATGGTGCTGCCCACAGTGGGCGGGGCCCTCTCACATCGATCATTGGCCTTTGGCCAATCCGATGGAGGCAATTCTCCAGTTGAGGCTCTGCCTCCCCAGTGGACTCTATGTTGTCAAGTTTGCAACAAAATAACCAGCACAGGACTTGATGACAAGAAAAGTTTACACATATTCAGTAAAATGAAATAAAAGGGAAAAACTGGACCTGGGATGAGTTGACTTATCAGATTTACTATGTGAATACAGAGCACTGCGACTCTCTGAAGCCTGTGCTGGCTTCTCAGGCCAAATCTCCAAGGACAGAAGTTACTGTGCTGACCCAAGTTCAATGCTTTTCCTGGAGGTGTGGAACCTGGGCACAGTGCACCCCGGTGACTCCTCTGTTGTGTCTCCAGTGCCCAATTCTAGAAATTGCCTCATGGTCGAGCTGGCTTGGTTCCCAGAGCCAGCCTCCTTGGATCTTCAGGCGTTCTGGTGCATGCATGTTGCCTCTATAGACAGCCGATTCCCACAGTTGCTTTCTGTTCCTGTAGTTTGGCCCCAGTCTTCTGTGGCTGGAATCTTTCCTTCCAGGCTTTGCTCTTGCTGTCTTCTTCCTCTGAATCCTTCAGTGGTCCCCTCCTGCTCAGAGAACACAACCCAAGTTGTCTGCAGTGCGGTGCTAACCTGCTACCCAGCCTTGACTCCCACTGACTCTGCCTATGAGAATCCTCACTCTCTCTGAGGTTCAGCAGAGGTGCCTCCTGCCTGCAGTCCATAACTTTTCTGAATCCTGGCAAAAGATGGACTTTTGTCTTATACTTGTGACACTTAGTTTCTTGTAGTGTGTCCGTTGAGACCCTTTGTTTTCTTTTCAAGTTTTCCACCCAACCAGTGTCAGTGCTAAGCGGGATGGATGATAGTTGGCTGGCTGAAGGAATAAAAGAAAACTCAAAGGAGACTTGATTTGAGTGATGCTGTATGACAGCCAGGTATGTTTCAAAGACATCTGTGTGACTTGTGCTCACTATGATGATGGTGGCTGCTCTATCGACCCCCTACTAACACCAGTGCCATGGTCAGCTCTGCCAGCAGTTGGGGAGAGCCCAGAGCTCAGGCGTGTCAGCCTGTGGTTGTGGACTGGGCAGGCTCTTTCCCTGAGCTGTTCTTGTGTAAGTGCTCACACTGGTTCACATAGCAAAGAGAGCGTGCTCTCTGAGGACAGTAGCTGTTGGAGACATGCCCCTAGAAACCTTGGTAGACTCAGAAGCCTTTTCCAGGACACTTTGGTCTTGTCCTAGGCCTTTCTGTGGATGGAGGAAACTTGAGAGGACGTGGCTCAGGAGTGCCTCTGTGGTACATCCGTTGCTTGTCATTTGTTGATCCATGTGGCATTTGGGTTTGCTCCCGGCCTGTGGCAGGCCTACGTGTGAACACACAGTGTAAGCTGGATGTGTCTGTAATGGATACTTTGATTATTCTCTTTGTAGTGCTCATTTGACTCTGGTTAGAAAGTGTTTATAAAACACCCAACCACATCACACTGAAGCTTCCAAGTCCAGGACCAAAGTTGTCACCACAAAATCTGCCTGTGGTCTGGTGATTAGACTGCCACGTTATCCAGCGTACTGTCCGAGTGGGCACACCCTGCCCCTCTCAGCTTCTTATCTCTCCCAAGTTTTACATGGATTAAGTCACATGATTCACCTAAGGACACGAAGGCCTTTTGCGCAGGTGTCACTGGGTGGCTGAATTGGAAGGTTTTGTCCATGGCTGGGCCAATCACTTGATGTCTGTTGCTTGACAATAGGGGGGAGCATCGTGGAGGAGAGCAGAGCTCTTGTCTGCAATGGATTCTCTCTTGAAGTAGCCCAGGGTGTCTTTCTTGTATCCTCTTTTTGAGCTGGCAGACATAGCCTTAAAGATCAATCCTGCTTAGAAAGGGATGGTCTCCATCTCCTGAAACATCTCCCTCCTGCTGGATCTCAATTTCTACTCTGTTCACGGGGGTTGCACACAGATCTGGAAGAGTCTCAGTTTTTAGATGCTTCCAGAACTCCCCAGTTTCCCCTTGAGGTTTCAGACTGTTGGGAACTTTCCATCAGTCCCATTAGTGAGAATGACGAGGGAGCCAGGAGTTAGTGGTGGGGCTGCAGGGAACACGTTGGGGCTACAGCCAGGTCTCCCCAACCTTCAAATATGAACAAGTGACAGGCTTCCATGGCTTGGTGTTGGTCCCAGTCTCAGGGTTCCTGTTGGTACAGAAGAGCCTCCATCACCCAGGAGTCCCTGTTCAATATCCCGGCTGAGTAAACATGACTGAAGCTTCTGGAGGACAGGGCTCTAGCATTTCTGCCCATGACTTTTTGGGAGTTGGCTACCCTGGCTTGACTGACTGGCCGGTTGTGTTACTGTGATCCTGGACAGCCCATTGTCACCTGCCTGTCACCGAGGATCGATAAGAGCAGCTTGTGGGGATTGTGGGTGTTGGTGGGCTATGGAAAACCTGGCTTCTTGCCCCCATTTTCTCTTGTCTTTCTCCTGTTGGTAACTGCTCCCCTCCCCAGCTTCTGGACCATCCTAGAGTTTGGGGAAGGGCATCATGGAAACCACCCCTTTCCCTGGTGGCCTGCCTTTATCACTTACCTACCTTCTACATCACCTGTGGTGATGCAGCTGGCCCTGGCTAGCTTCCATATTGAGTCATTGGGTAGAAGAGGTTTAGGAGATGGACGAGGAATGCTTAGTCATGTCCGAAACTTCACTCTGCTTAGTGGCCAACAAATACCTTTCCTTCCGTTCAGCACGGGGGCCTGAGGTAGAACATCTGTTTAACCATTTTAAGTGCTTACCATGCAAGCAGGGGAGGGGGGACCTGAGTTCTTGTCCAGAGCTTGTACTAAAAGAAAGGAAGAAAGAAAGAAAAAAAGAAAGAAAGAAAAAAGAAAGAAAGAAAGGAAGAAAGAAAGAAAGGAAGAAAGAAAGAGAAAGAAAGAAAGGGAGAGAAGCTGAGTGTGGTAGGAAGGTTCATACTCAGTACAGAGGACACTGGACAATTCCTGGGACTTGCTGGCCAGTCAGCCTTACCTGCTTGGCCTGTCCCAGGCCAGTGAGAGACTCCACCTCAACACCCACCCCCCACACAGACCACACCACATACACACATACACCCACCCCCATACACATATATACATACACACTCCACACCCCACCAAACACCACACACACTCCACACACACAACAGTGGTGAGCACCTGAGGAACAACATCAGAAGTTTCCTCTGGCTTCTGTATTGGCTACTTTTCAGTCACTATAAAAAAATACCATGACCAGTGTAATTTACAGGAGGAACGGCTTCCTTTGTTTTATGGGTCCAGAAAAATAGTGTGCATCATGGTGGTGAGGCCCAGCAGCAAGCAGGCATGGTGGCAGGAGAAAGAGACTCCTCAACCATCAGTACAAAGCAGGCATGGTGGCAGGAGAAAGAAACTCCTCAGCCATCAGCACAAAGCAGAGAAAGCAAATTGGAAGTGGCCTGAGGAGTTCAGTTCTGAAAGCCACACCCCAGGGACTTACTTCCTCCAGCAAGGCTGTACCACTTAAGCCTACCCAAACAGCACCACCAGCGGGGGACCAGATGTTCAAATACCTGTGACTGTGTGGAACATTTCTCATTCAGAGCGCTGTAGCTTGCACACACACCTGCTCACCTGCAGAATACACACACACACACACACACACACACACACACACACACACACACCTGATCATGCAAGATATGCACACATACACAAACAATAAATTGTGCACAATACTTAAAAAGCAAAGCTGAGTGCCTTGGGGAGTGGTTGGCCAGGAGATGCGTTGTTTTTTTTTTTTCCTCCTAGCTCTGGCCCTAACTCACCCCCTTATGGCTCTTTTCTGCCGTTCTTTACCTTTTTGAGTAGTCGTTTTTTCCATTTCTTCCCAAGGAGAGATACAATCCCTTATTTCTTTGGGCTTTGAGGTTTTTTGCCTCAGATTTGCTGCCATTGTTGGGTAAAGTCAGTTCATTCAGATTCCTTGCCATTACTCAGCCTCACTGCTGTGGTTAATGATAAAGGGGGATTCTAGTGAGTAGAAATTAGAGTTCTTTCTGGCTAACCCATTTGGGAGGCAGCCCTTTTAGAATGTGCCGGACTCTTCCCCTAATGACAGAGCAGATGCAGCCTGAAGTTGGGTCGTGGTGGCCCAGACCTCTCCAGCAAAGAGAATTCTGTAGTGATCTCTGGCCAAAATTAAAGAGTGTAACTGCACATTCAGGCCCCCTGCGGAGATGTTTTTAACACACTGCAGGCACAGAATCTTCTGACCTATTTCTAGGTGGGTTTAGCATTTTGAGTTTGGAAGCTTCCAGCATCTAAGATCTTGTCTCAGCAGTTGGGCTTCTGGTGAAATGGTCTGAATGAATGTTCACAGAGCTCTCTAAAAGCCAGAGGTGCCCCCTGGGCTCTGTTTCCTGCTCTACTCTCTCCTTACAAGAGGAGGGGCTTCACTGCTATGACCTGGTTGGGGGCGTGGCTTGCAAAACCAGTGTCTTCAAGAATCTTGGGAAACTACTGGGACTGAGCCTTCGGATTCAGTTGCTGTCCTTGGTGTCTAAAAGGTTTCACTTGGCTCCTTCCCCAGCATGGGTTAGGACAGGGAGTGAGTAGGAAAAGGAGCAGGAGCTGGGATAAGAGGAGCATATGGCAGAAGTATCCTGGCTCAGTGACTGCCATCTTCAGCCCCATGGGCCACCCGCTGTGCTGTGCTTCTGCCAGAAGCCTACTGTCTTAGATTGACTCAGTAGTGTTTATGACCTAGTCTCCCTCTAATGATAGGTCAGAACTGGAGTCCTTGCTTGTGGGGAGCCTGCGTGCAAGGAATCAAATGATCTTGGTAATGACATAGAATCAGGGCACTTCAGGCAGCCATTGAGATCTGTCCTAGTCCCCCTCTTGTGGCTAGGTGGGACTCATCGGGCCACTTCAGAGGATGAGCGTCACATGACAGGCAGTGTCAGGAGAGCACCAAGAACCAGATCTGAGCTGGTTTTCCCATATAGTACTCACTCGATGTTTGGAAACCACCATCCTAATGTCTTTCTAGGTAGCAATTTTACATCTGTGAGAATGGCAAGGCTGCTTTCTCTTATGCTTATGTACAGAATAAGTGAGATTTGTGCATTTTTAAATAACGTGATATTTACAAATGGTTGCTGTGATGTTTCTGGTGTGTGTGGCTCTCATGTAGTTTATCCATCTTCATCTGTTAGTCTGCCCAGCGTCTCTGAGCTATGTATTCATAGCTACCTATGCCTACCTATCATCTGTCTATATTTATCATCTATCTTTCCTCTGTCATCTGTAAGTTGTCTATCATATATGTATCTGACACCTATCTTAATCTACATCTATCTATCTATCTATCTATCTATCTATCTATCTATCTATCATCTATCTATCCATCCATCCATCCATCTATCCTAAGTATCTATGTGTATATGTATGTATGCATCTGTCATCTATTGAATCTATAGGGAAATCTCTCTCTCTCTCTCTCTCTCTCTCTCTCTCTTTCTCTCTCTCTCTCTCTCTCTCTCTCTCTCTCTCTCTCTCTCTCCCTACTTACCTACCTACCTTACCTACCTAGGACGACTATGACAAAATATCATATGGGGCAGTTTACAAACCATAGAAATCTACTTCTCACAGTTGTGGATGCTGGGGAGTCCAGCATCAAGACACTAGTAGATTCGGTGTCTTGTGAGGGCCTGCTTTATGAGTTACAGACACTGTGTCCTCACATGGTAGAAATTATTGGGAGGCAGTTCATGGACCTTTTTAGTAAGAACCCTAAGTCCATTCATGGAGTCAACAGTTCCATGAACTAATCACCTCCCAAAGCCCCACCTCCTAATGCTATCCCCCTAGAGGTTGGGATTTCAACATGAGATTTTTTTGGGGGGAGGACACTACTCTTCTTCAGGTCACAGCTCACTCTGTGACCCATCTATCTACCTCCTGTCTGTCTGTCATCTATTCATCTCTTTTAATCAATCTGTCACATATGCATTAATCTAATGTGTATATTGGTGTCTTTATAATTTGCTGCAGTATTGAATGTGTCTATACCTATTTATAATCTATTGAATTACCCATCTGTGTGCCTTGTCTGTCATTCATCTAACCTGTCTCGCCCATCAGTCATCTGTCTGTCTCTCTGAATGGAGGATGCTGTGTCACCGTATTCGATAAGATCAGGAAGAGTTCGAAGTCTGTTTTGTGTTTAAGCCTATGTAAAGCAGCTCCTCTTTTGAACACAAGAAAAAACAATTACAAACTAAAGTAAAAAAAAATGTAACTTTTACTTTTCTCCACTCTGGAGTCTAGATTTTCTTGGCAGCACATCTGGCTTTGTCGATGTAAATTTGTGCCCCTAGGACACTGTTCTCACTGGATCTCACTTCTCAGTTGTCTTTGGAACTCAGAGGAGGCCAGTGCTATGCCCATTCTGAGCTGCTGTGCACACTGAGACCCATGGTTTTCATGGTGGACCTGCTATCCGATCTAGTGTCCATTCCACTCTGAGCTGGCACCAGCATCCTCTGCTCCATCGTCCTGTCCTGTAGCTTGGTGAGGATCCTAGGATACAGCTCCGAGTCTTTCCTCTGCCAGACTTGGTGACAGATCCTTTCCAGTGGGTATTTTGGCTAAGGAACCTTTTAGTCATATAGTGCCTACAACTCAGGGAAGTGGGCTTGGGAATGAAGGGCCTGACAGAAAGCAGAGCTCTGTCTCCTCTGGGTGGACACTGTGGGCTGTTCCTTCCTGTCTCATAGCATCAAACCAGTGGATGACATCATGGCTCCCATGATGCTGTGAGTGACTGGTTCAGGAAGATGCATATGGCAGACACCTCTCATGTTCTCCTTTAACTGGTAGTTGTTACTATCATTATTTATTATTTTGCACTTTAATTCATTATCAGTACAAATCATAACAGATAAAAAGCCAGGCTGAATATAGCCACAATTAAACCTGGGAGAGTATTCAGGGCTACCTGAAGCCTACTGTGTCAGGGAAAGGGGTGTGGACATTTAACATTTTGGAGGAAAAGAAAGTTTTGCTTCAGGGTTTGAACTGGGAACCTGAGCGGAAGTCACAGCTTAAGTAGTCTTGGTTGTGTGTTGGGCCATTTTGTGCAATTCTGTGGAACTTCTCTAAGGACAAACATTTAACGTCCTGTCTGATGGATACACTTCAACTTACATCCTATTAATGTGACATGGGGCAATGGGTGCAAGCCAGACTGATCCAAAGGAAGGCAAGTGTGGGCTATTAAGGTGCTCTCCTGTTTTATTCCCTTGTCCTCTGACAAGCTCTGACAATGACCTCACCTAAGCTTTCTGGACCCCTCCATAGACATCCAACAGGCGGCAAGGACAGGATTCTGCCCCTGTTACAAGACCAGAGAAGAAAGTTTATTTGCAGATACAGATTACTGATTCAGTGCTCTGGGAATCTGCAAACCCTGGACCCTCATTTCCGGTCCTGTTTTCCCTTTGACCTTGAAGGTCAGTCGCTGACTAGCTAGCTAGAACTGAAGGAATAAGAGGAAACCCAGAGCTGACTCGGGACCTATTTCATCACTCTGAGCCTAGATAAGGTTCTGATTGACCCAAGCTCTGACAGTGCACAGATAGGAGTCAGAGAGTGTGTGCAGCCGGGAAGCTAGGCAGCCAGCCCTAGAGGTCCACGTATCTCCACATCTCCATTGCTGGGATTATCAGTGAACACCACCATGTCCAAGTTTTCTACATTGGCTCTGGGGATTAATCTCAGGTCTTCATATTTGTAAGGCAAGAACTTAATTAACTAAGCTGTTTCTTCAGCCCAAAGGGTTCACTTGTTTGTTTGTTTGTTTGCTTGCTTGCTTTTTAACAATTAGAATGTGTGTGAATGCCACAGAAACCCTGGGCACATCCCCTACTTACTTTGAGTTGGCTCGCAGGATCAGGCTTCTGTCCAGTCCCCAGACTCCCCAACAGCAGAAAGATTCTAGTATTCAGGCTTTATCCTGCATTTCCAACCAACCATCACTTCAGAGTGCCTTTCCTTTTTCTGTAATATAAAGGGAGAAAATGATCAGTTATTGCACATCCCCCACTAAGAGGGAGGCTACACCCGTGGGGAGAGGTTTGCCACCATGGTGGTCTACTGACTGCCTCTGGTCTCTCCACAGAAGCCCTGCCTCCATGACCTAGATTTCTCCTGCATTCCCCAAGGCTATTTGGACATCAGTCCCCAGTAGTCCTTAGGCCATGAATTCACCAGCCTAAGTGAATCCCACTTGGGAGAGGCCCCAGCCCTGTTCGATGTCAGGCTGAGCCAACTGATTTCAGAGGATCCTTGACCTTGTCTGGGTCTCCTCTTTCCCAAGTCTCTGTGAGATTTATCAGCTCAGCCCTTCCTATACCTGACTGTGGAACAAACAACCCAGGAATGCTGCTGGGGGTGGGGGTGGGGAGGCCTGTGACAGGGAAAAGAATCCACAATGTCTGGGCTTGAGACTGTTGCTCTCAGCATTGTTTTTTCCTTTGTGTAGCTATCCCAGGGATTCACTAAGGAAACATGAGGTGCAGTGGAAAGAATTTGAGGCCTCGATCTCTCAAGGTCGCATCTTCTTGAAGGGAATCAGGAGACCTTAGTTCTGGGATAGACTGCTGCTTATTAACTCCAGCAAGAAGCTCCCCACGCCTGCCTAGCTTTCCTTGCTGGTTGGAGGCCCTTCATGCCTCCTGGCATTTGGGAGAGGGTTCAGGGTGTGGTGGATTAGACAGAACTGGGCACAAGGCGGGGTTGGGGGATGAGTTACAGAGGTGGAAGGAGGCGACCCATCAGCTTCCCTTCTGACAGCCCAACTGGTTTGTAAGAATGTCTGACTCACTGGAGATTTGGGGGCTAAATTTGTTTTGTGAACTGACTTCTGCATTGTTGAGAATTGTTTTACCACTCATTCCTCATGCTGAAAGTGCTCCTCGCTGCCCTGAAGTGGCTTTTGTTCTGTTTGTTTCAGAGACACATTCTTATTGTCACCTGATTTTTCTCTCTTGTTAAGAGCATTCAGCTGTGGCTACTGGAGACTCCTTGTGTTCCACCACTTTCTATGGCTCTAATAGCACAGACTAGGTCATTGATAAAGAATGGAGGGTTTGGGGCTCCTTGTTGAGAGTCTAGGAAGTCTAGGAACATGGTGATGGCATTTAAAAAAGGTAGTGGGGCTAGGGCAAAGTGACCAGAGGGAGGTGCTACATGGCGTGATATGGTCAGACTTGGCCTCTCTTCCTCTTTTTATAAGATCACTAATGCCGTCATGGGGGCCCATCCTTATAACCACCTCTAGTCTAACCACTTCTGGAAGCCCCTGTCACTGACACACCACTGACATTAGAATCTAGGATGAAGGTGGTGGCGCACGCCTTTAATCCCAGCACTGGGAGGCAGAGGCAGGTGGATTTCTGAGTTCGAGGCCAGCCTGGTCTACAGAGTGAGTTCCAGGACGGCCAGGGCTACACAGAGAAACCCTGTCTCGAAAAACCACACACACACACACACACACACACACACACAAAGGCTGCTTAAGATAACAAATAAAAATGATAAACTATTAAGTCAAAATTCTACATAATCTAAAAAAAAAAAAGAATCTAGGATGAAAATGTAAACACATTCACTTTGAGGAGCTCTGTAGTTCAAAGTCACAGCAGTGCCCCCACTCCCAGCATCTAAAGAGACAGCTTTCCTATTTCTTTTGAGAATGGGATTTGCTTTGCTGAGCTCTGTGCTTCCCGAGGCAGGGCAGCCCGAGTGCCACCTCCTTCATTACCCTGGTGGGACATCTCTTCTGTGGGACACAGCCTCCAGCTCAGGAGAGAGTCAGTTCTCCTAGATCATAGGAGAAAGTACTTATAAGTACCAACTGTGACACCCATGTCATTCTGTCTCTTGAGGATGTAGTAAGCTGGATGCCAGACTTAGATTGTCTTTGTTACGGTTGTTTCTTGGGTGGTCCACTGAAGAAAGGGGGCTTGGCCTTAAGCCAGGGCTGAGGTCTCCTGTGTCATCCCACACATGAAAACTGTGAATGCATTTTCTGTCTGTATGGATTTGCTTATTATGGGGGCTTTATGTAAGTAGAATCATAATCTTGGTTCTTTTGTACGTGGCTTTCTTCCTATAGGGTACCGTTCTGAGGGTTTTTCTGTGCTGTGTGTGTGTGCCCCAACCTTCACCTCCAGTGCTAGGATTATGGACATGTACCTGCTCAATTGACAACTTGGGTTTTGAACCTATTTTGCTAACCCTGTTGTCACAAGTTCAAGGTGGTACACAGAAAACAGGTATATTATTGGAAGTCGGGGTCACCCCAGGAATGCTACCTGCGCAGATAAAGAAAATACAGTTCTTGAGGTATTTTTTTCAATGCAGTCCTTAAATGTTCAAAGGGACTGATGGAAGAAAATATTTGCTAGGAAGAGAAGTTTATTGAAGTTATTAGTTTGACAGTATGTACTAAGGCTAAAAGCTTCTATAATAAGCCATACTTGATCAATGGGAAAATATAATTTAAATATTCTTTTTACAGTAGGAACACAAAATTAAAGATTTTAGGAACATAATACTACATATACTACCTAAGAGAAAAGTTTAGTAAGTGAAAGAGATGCATCATTCATAGAAAAATGGCATTTGTAAAGAAAGATTCTTCTGCAGTTACGTTCTGTAGACTCAAAATATCAAAAGATGGCCCTGGGGAGATGGCGCAGCAGTTAAGAATGTATATTGCACTTGCGGAGGACCTGAGTTCAGTTGCCAGCACCTATGTTGGTGGTTCTTATTCCTGCATGCAACTCTAGAGCATCCAACACCCTCTCTGTGCACCAGCGCTCATGTGCAGGTACACTACTCACTCCAGACAGGTGGACACGCACGCACGCACGCACGCACGCACGCACGCACATACACATTTAAAAATAAAAATCTTAAAAGAAATCTAAAAAGGTGCGTGTGTGTGTGTGTGTGTGTGTGTGTGTGTGTGTGTGTGTGCGCGCGTGCGCTTCTGAAGGTCAGGTAGGAGTTTAAAATAGATGGTAAGAGAAGAGAATATTCTAAAAGGCTGTGATAAAGAGGGACAGCTGGGCAGATACTAAAACAAACTACAAATTGTCATAGTCAAAATAGTAAAGCAGTGCTACTTGTATCAAGTCAACCACAATGACCAAAGTGACTGGTTAAGTGAAGAATGTAACGTCCTCTCTAGGAAAAAGCAATGTGTAGTCATTGCAGACTTCTGAGGAAAACTACTCCTCATGTGGATGTCTTCACAGTGTATCCATGGGAGACAGTCTGGTCTGTGTGGCCAGCTGGATGTTGCTTTTTCTTTTGGGTCATGGGCTTTCAACCCAAGACCTTGTACCTGTGAAGCCTAATTACCAAGTAATTACAAACCCAAACTCCCTTTACCATGAATTTTACTTTACTTATACTAATTTAAATTTAAACATATAAATTGCATTTACTTGTGTGTGAGTGCCTGTGTGTGTGTGTGTGTGTGTGTGTGTGTGCACTTCACAGCATATATACGGAGGTCAGAGGAAAAGCTGAAGGAATTAGTTCTCTCTTTCTACCATGTGGACCTGGGGACTGAATAGCAATTAGGCTGGGCAGCAAGTGTCTTTACCTGCGGAGTCATCTTACCAGCCCTAATTAGCTAATTTTTCTTTTATTTGTTTGCTGTCTTATCTCTTCCTGTTGCCTAGAGTAGTCTTCAGCTCATAGGCTCAAGAGAGCTTCTGCCTCACTTTCTGAATTCTATAGGCAAACAGCATTGTGCCTAATGGACTTCCTCCCTCTTTATTTTAAAGAGAAAGAGTTTTAGTGATGAATGATTTATGTACTATACTATTTTAACACTGTATTTAAATTTTATTTATGTGTATGGATGGGGAAGAAGAATGATCTAGACATTGGTTAAAATAAAAGACCGCTGAGTATTTTCTTCAGCTGGTTGGGTGAATTGCGTTTACAGTTCCCCAGGTTTTCAGTTTTCAGGGACTTTTGCATTGGGAGTTGTGCTTGCATCTGGGTTGCCCTGTCATTCTTGAAAACCGGGAGGACATATTGCAAGCCTGTATTACTGTGAGCACGTACTTTCCTTTATATGTGCTGGGTGCTGGCGGGTGTCTCCTGGATGCTAACTAAGCATAGATAGGCCCCTTATCAGGCACTGTCCAGATTGGCTCCTATTCATTCTTTCTAACCAACTGGGGACAAAACACTCCCATTGAACTGTCATCCCCAGTGGAAAAGGGAGACACTGGCCAGTGCGGTGGCTGTGTCAGGCTCCAGTGAGGCTGTGATGTGGTTTGTGCTGTACTTTTGAATTCAGTCCAGGTTCCTAGGAAGAAAACACCCCTCCCCTCCCCCCTCCTTTTGGCTTTAAATTGAGCCCAGTCAACAGATGACCTCACCGAGTCTTCCTTCCCTGCTGGACTTCATTTGGAGGGGATGTAAGAGGCATTGTGCAATGTTGGAACAAACAGTGGAGGCCAGCTTCTTTGTTTGTTTCTTAGTTTAGCTCCAAGCCCAGAAAATTGATCTATTCCTGACTGTACAGGGAGCCAGCCGTCCAGCAGCTTTTATATAGGGATGGGATGCTTGTCCGTGTACGGATAGGGTCCTATGTGCACTGCGGTTAGTATTTGAACTAAGTGCTCCTTTCTCTATGGCAGTCATGCATTATCCATAAACTATGTCCTCACATATAGGTGTGAGCACAGTACTATTTGTTTCAATTCATATTTTCACAGACTGTCATCAGTGACTGTCATCAGGCTGCTGAGTTTGTGTGTGGACATCAAGGGACATGTAAACATGACCCTTCTCCTTGATTGGCACATTGTTCTTTCCTGTTATTGTCTGTGGCCTTTGGGCTTCTGGGAGTTTTCTGACACAGCTTTGCATAAGTCAATGTGTGTGTTACCGTTAGTCCCTGCTAAGGGGAAGTCGGGATCCTCAAGCGTATCCTTGGATTGTCTTCTGGACAAGGAACCTCTGCAATGAAAACTGAGGTAATCCCATTCTTTGTACATAGAAGCTTTATAGCACATGGCTGGTCTGCTTGTCTGTCTTTCTGTCTTTCTTTCTGTCTTTCTTTCTGTCTTTCTTTCTTTCTTTCTTTCTTTCTTTCTTTCTTTCTTTCTTTCCTTCCTTCCTTCCTTCCTTCCTTCCTTCCTTCCTTCCTTCTCTTCCTTTCTTCCTTCCTTTCTTCTTTCTTTCTTTCCTTCTTTCTTCTTCTCACTTTTTCCTTTCCCTTCTGTTCCCTTCCCTTCCCCTCTCCTCCCCTCCCCTCCCCTCCCTACCCCTCCTCTCCCCTCCCCTCCCCTCCTCTCCCCTTTTCTTTCCTTCCTTCTTCTTTCTCTTATGATGTCCCATCCTGCCCCATAATCTCTTATTTCTGGCAAGCCAGCACCAACTCTGTGGTTCTGTAGCTCAGGGCAACTGAAAACTGAGACAAACAGAGGAAGTGTCATGAATGACATATTTCTCCAGCCACCTCATCTGGCCAGCCCAGACAGTGGCCCACCCCCTGTCACTGTGCTCATGGTTGTTGGTGCTCACAGCTCAATCTGGCCAGAGAGGGTTGACCTAGCCTCATGTGGAAAATCTTTAGGTTGTCCTCGGTCCCCAGATTTATCACATATCTTGATTCTTTCTCTAATTTGCTCATCGTCTGGAATTTATTTCTGGCAGACTCTGGTGAAAATTGGGAAGTGTCTTCTAGTTCCCTTAAGCAGCCCAAAGGGCCTCTTTGTCGCTCAAACGTGCATTCATGAACTTCCACATGCATACATATACATTTGCTCGTGGACATGAGAATACACACGCGCGCGCACACACACACACACACACACACACACACACACACACCTATGTTTATATATACACATGGGGAAGGGAAAGAGCCAGGCATCCAGCCAGCCTGGGCTTCCTGTGTCCCTAGGGAATTTGAAGTAAGCACTGCTTCAGCGTTGTCAGCCTGCTGTGGGTGGAGCTGATGATGGGGAGATCTCTAGGAAGCTCTGGGATCAGGTTGCTTTGTCTTTTATTGGCAGGACAGAGAGCCCCGCTAATGAGGCCAGTTTGTTATCTGCCCTGATTGGCAGCTTTCCCCACATCTGAGTCCTCTTAACATTGGGAAGTGAGTTTACCTGATCCTAACATTTTCCATATAGGGATTATTTTTTGTTTTGTTTGCTATGTTTTGTTTTGTATCCTGGTGTCCCTGAGTGGGTAGGTACGTGTGATGGTGGGTAGTGCAGGGAATTTCCGCAGGAAGTGAGAAGTCTCCTTTTCTGACAGCCCTCAGAGGATCTCTGCGACTTACCCACTTGCCCCGTAAATAGGACAGCTTTGTCTAGTTCCTTGGGTTTTGGTCTGTTTCTGCAGAAGCCTGTTCCTCTGAGGGGATGATTCATAGCTCCAAGCCTTTCTTGTGGTGCTGTGGCCTTGGCCTTTCCTCACACAGACTTTATCCAGTTTCTCCTCACACCCTGCCCTGTTCTTCGATGAAACTCCCTGCTTGAGGCCCCCCCCTCATTTCCATCCCTTCCCCTGCTGCTGGGTGTGTAGTGGGGTCTCCCCAGAAGGAGCTTTATGCTTTAGAGACCACAGCACTGGCTAGGAATTGCATGATACAGCTTCCTACCATGTTACATGCTATTTCACAATAGCCTTATTGTAGTAATTAGAATAATGTCTATTTTACAGATAAAAAAACTGAGGTCCAGAGAGGGTCAAGGACCCTGGGGTTCTACAACCAGTGAGAGAAGTGGCACTAGGGTGCAAACCCAGGCACTGTGGTTTCAGTTTCCCACCTAGACACTCTTGCTGTGCCTCTTTTGCAGATGGGGAAGTTGAGGCACTGAGGAGTTAAATAACTTAACTCAGCTTTCTGAACCTCATCAGTGGTAGTGCCAGGATTCAAGACCAGACTTGTGACTTGTCATGTTCCTGTTTCTTGCAAGCTCAGAGTGGACAGTTAGAGCACAGGTTCCCAGACATTTAAATGAGCAAACATTTCATTTCATCTTTTCAGATGAATGAGTCCCCATGGTCTGACTGAGGATGCAAGTGCTGTTGAGTTTGAGGTTTGCAGTGTCTCTGAGAGCAGGGGGCTGGCAGGGCTGGGCAGTCACTTCTCAAGAGCTAGAGGAATTCCAGGCTTGACACACCCTTCGGAGTCAGAGTGTGTTTCTCCCTCTGGAGAGGAGACGTGAGCTGCTGTCAATGTGGCTTTTGTCTGATCCAGAGTGCTTGTCTAATGACAGGAAACAGGAACCTCACCCCTCCCTCAGCCAGTGACTTCAACATTTCTTGGACAAGTCCTACGCAGCAGTTCGGAGCCTGCAGCACCGCCAGTGAACGGGTTTGGCTGTTTGTTCACCTTTGGCTCTCCTTGCTTTCTCCCGCAGGCCACGGTTGTGTCATCCTGCTGCAGGCATGGCATTTTCTATGAATTGTCTGTGCTGTGACATGAACATGGAGTAGAGAGGGGACACAGCTTTTCTCAGTGCTGGGAACTAGGGCCTGGAATGCCCTACCATGTAGCCTCCATGGTGCACGCCTAATGTCAGTGTTAGCTGGGAACTGCCCTGGGTTCAGGTTGGTAGCTGAAGGAAGGAGTGAACAGGAGTTAGAATTAAAATGGAAAAAGTGGCCACTGGTTCAGGCTTTGTGAGATTGGGAGTCTGTCTGTACAGCATGGTCTACTAGACCCTCCATGGGTTCCTCCGTCCTCCTAGATGGGTCTTGAAAAATGGCCAGTTTTTCTGAAATGAAGGCAACCAGGAAGGGTGAAGGGGGTGTTGTGTTTGCCCCTTTCAATGGCAGACATGCTAACTGAATACCAGCATTATCTAGAGTCACGCTTCCATGAGCTGCTGGTGGCAGCGTGAAGCCATTTTGATTATCTGGATTGAGAGCTTTAGTCTATCCGTCCATGCTGACTTCAGCATCCTCTCCAGGGAGGACTTGGAAGCAGGGGACCCGTTAGGAACACGAGTGTGTTTCTAAGAACTTTATGCATCATCACAGGGATGTGGGAAGAACCACAGGTTGTTTCTCAGGGAAACGGTGAAATTGGTGGACAACCCCAAGTTTGACTTTCATCAGAAGATGGACCAAGAAGATGGTAGCCCAGCATGCTCTTAAGATAGAGTGAAGCTTCACACAAGAAACAAGGAGCATGTGTTTACTCCCTCATTAAAACACACACACACACACACACACACACACACACACACACACACACACATATATATATATATCTGCATAACAGATTATGATGAATAGTTATTAATAAGGTGGTAGGATTATGGGTAACCTTTTCCTCTATTATAATGAAGAAGAAAGAAAGAGAGATTTAGGGTTCAGACCTGAGTTAAACTCCAAAGCTGATCCATCTGGGTATTCATCTTTAAAAATTACTAATTTTTTTTTTTAAAAAATGCACACACATATTTATTTAGTGTTTGGGGTGTGTGCATGCACGGTGAGGGTGAGGGAGTGCCACAGTGTGGAGGTCAGAGGATAACCTGCAGGATCCTCTTCTTTCTCTCCTTCTACCATGTGGTTCTGGACAGCAAACTTCAGGTCATTCATTAGCCTTGAGGGCAGGCACTTCTACCCACTGAGCCATCTTGACAGCCCTGATTATGTGACTTTTAAAGCTTGCCTAGAACCTGGTAGGTGTTTAGAAGGTGGTAGGTGGTCCTAGCAAACTTTTGACATCCTGATTTTAGTTAGTCTTGACATCTCTGATTTTAGTCTGCCAGGCTAACTTATGACAGTTGGCTTCTTGGTCACGTGGTAACAGTCTTGTGTATGATGTCTTAGTCTTTGAAGGCCCTCTGTGGTTAACCTGGGCTTCTGCAGATGCATTGTCAGGGCTCAAGGTTTTTGGTGTGTGTGTGTTCGCCTTTGTGTGTGCATGAAGGCCAGGGGTTGATAACAAATGGCTTCTCTATTGCTCTCCACCTTGTTTTATAAAGTGTTTTCTCACTGAACCTGGAATTCACTGTTTTAACTAGACAAGCTGGTCAGCACGTCGTCATAGGGACATGCCTGCTGCTGTACTGGAGTTACGCTACATGCTTGCATTTTAGTGGGTGCTGGAAGCTGGACTCCAGCCCTCATGCTGTACAGTAAGCATGTTGTCCACTCTGCCCATTGATCCATTTCCCCAGCAATGTGGCTCTCCTTAGTCACAGTTCTGCTGCTGTAAAAAGACACCGTGGCCAAGGTGTCTTATAAAAGAAAGCACTTAATCGTAGGCTTGCTTACAGTGTCAGTGAGTTAGTCATTTGTCATCATGGTAGGGAGCATGGGAGCAGGCAGACAGTCACCTTTCTTTCTCCCTTGTTCCTGACTTCCATCTCTGGTTGGTCTCCTAGAGTCATTTTCCTGCAGCTTGGAAGGAATGGGTCACTTCCTCTCACCAGGCACAACCCATGAGAAGGCAAGGATGGGTGGACTTGAGGCGGGCTGCTCCATGTATCTTGTGACAGGGAGCTCCCTTTGTGTGACAGGGACTATCACCAGTGTCTCCCATTTAAACTGTTTGTGAGGGGGATGGGGGGGATATTGCCTGATACTGAAGAGGGAGCAATCCCTCAGCTCCATTGTCTGGCAAGAGCTAGAACCAAGACAGGCTCTGAGGGAGACTGAAGGCAGATGAAGGTCAGGGGAGAGGAGAGGAGGTAAGGAGCCCCAGTAGTGCCTCACTGTTTAGCTATTCAGACTGTCTCCTGAGCACCTGTCAGAAATGGGAATGGAAGCTGTGCAGGCTTGGATGTTGGGTGAAAGATGTGAGTCATCTTTCTGCACCATTTTTTAAAATGGCACGTGAGGGCTTGGGAGGAGATGGCCCAGTGTGTCAAGTACTTGTCATGTAAGAGTGTGGGTTTCCAGCATCCATGTAAATGTTAGGTGAGCATGGTGGCCCACCCTTAATCCCAGCACCTGGGAGGTGAAAACTGAATCCCCAGAGCTGGCTGGCTGGCTAGGTGAGTTCTGGGTTCAAGTGGAAGAGCCTGCCTTGTTGAGGAGTGATTGAGCAAGACATCTGATGGTAACCTCTGATCTCAACCCGTATGTACACGAGGATGCACGCTTACTAGTATATACACGTGGACACACACCACCATCGCCACATAATACCCAAGTAAAAACTGCATTTGAGCCTATAACAATCTTTTTTTTTTTTTTGAAAAGGTTAAAATTTTTGAGTCTTTGAGTTACTGCAAATTCCAAAGGGATTTCGTATTCAGGGTTTTCAGACCCTGAAATTTCTTTGTGTCTTTAAGATTTTGCTCACGTCCTGGAAGTGTAAGTATGGGCTAGCAGAGCCACTGCAGGTCCTCAGGAGGAATGAAGTGCTGACTCGTGCTGCAGTGACTGTCCTTGGAAGCTTCAGGATGAGCGGACGCAGCAGAGGAGACACGGAAGACCACACTGTGTACACTTCATGCGGAGTGACAGGGATCAGATTCCTGGTTGCTTTGGGTTGGGGCTGACGAGTAGGAAGGGATGGGGAGGGACTTCTAATGCTTCTTTTGCTTTTTTTTTTGTGGAGAGGTGTTTTAAAATTAGGTGTGGCGATGCTTATATAGAAATGTGGATATACTAAAAATATCGAACTTTGCCCTTAACTGGGTGAGTTTCTGTGTTATATCTCAGTTAAGCTCCAAAACAGAATTAGGATCCTTTGAAGGTTTTTATAGAAATAGTACAGGTGCGGGGCAGTGGTGGCGCACGCCTTTAATCCCAGCACTTGGGAGGCAGAAGGCAGGCGGATCTCTGAGTTCTAGGCCAGCCTGGTCTACTACAGAGTGAGTTCCAAGACAGCCCGGGCTACACAGAGAAACCCTGTCTCGAAAAACAAAACAAAACAAAACAAACAAAAAAAGTGCAGGCACTAATACAGGTCCAGCACCCTTTATCTGGAGTGCTTGAGACCAGAAGAGTTTCAAATTTCAGAGTAGGGTATTTGGATATACATGAGTTATCTTAAAGATGGGGCCCAGGTCTAAACATGAAATTTCCATGTAATGTTTATTATTAACCTTATATAATGTCCAAAGACTTTTTTTTTTTTTTGAGACACAGTCTCATGGATCCTGTATCCCAGGCTGGCTTCCAACTTGCTTTGATCCATCAGCTTCCTCTACCTCCTAAATGCTGGCTTTATGGACCTAGTTTTTTCAGTACTGGGGCATGGGCATGTTAGGAAAGCCTTCTACCAACCAAGCTCCTTCCCTGGCCCCTGAGAGCAGTTCTGTACAGTTCGTTAACATGCCTGCAGTATGAGACCAGTGTGGAACTTTCCATCCATGTCATGATATTTCTGATTCATTCGGGAGCGGATTTAGGTCTTTCAGAATCAAGGACTGATAACTTGCAGTCAGTCATTCTCTGGAAATCTCGGGATTGTCATTGAAAGCATGTTCAGACTCAGGCGACAGTTCCAGGGCGCACTCTTAGCTCATCAGACAGCAGATGAATGGCTACTTATGGACTCTGTGGCAATGCTCTAAGGAGGGAAGAAACGCCAGCGTATGCAAGGCATTTCACAGATATTTTCCCCATGCCCCATATGTTCCCTCCTCGGCCCTGTACAGAGGGGAGTTTTGTGCCTGTTTAGTAGACGAAGCCAGGAAATCCCAAAAAACAACACCAAGGAAGGCTACCAGAGGAAGCAGGCCCATGTCTTGGGGGTGCTTTCACCCTAATGTTCACCCCCTTGCTATTGCTGGCTGCTGGTGGTTGGCTATGCCTTTCTCACAGGGCCAGCCAGCTTGGAAGGTCACCATACAGATGAACTGTGAGTGATTTTTTCCGGATTGCATCCTCAGTAAGGACCCTTGCTCCCTGCGGAAATGATCCTGACCTTCTGCCCAGTTCCCGAGGAACAGCTCTTCCCTGGAGACCTTCCATGGCTGGAGAACGGTGGGAAAGCTCAGGCAGGCCTTTCAGGGACACGTTTGCAAGTGTCATTAGCTTAGAAAAATCCTTTTTGTCTCTCGGAAGTGCTGGGCATCACGTGGCTCCCTAATCAGGTACTAGAATTGGATGTGGATGGAAGGAGGGTCTAGCCTTGTAGCCAGGGACCCTGGCTGTTCTTTGAAGATGGCATTACCGTTGTGTGGTGAACAGGCTCCTCACAGGCCTGAGTGGGTGGAAGTGAAAGGAGAGGTGAGTGGAAAAACAGTCTACACTCAGCCAAATTTACAATGGCTGCTATCAGAAACTCCCTTCCCCAGGTCACCACCTGGACCCATGATCTCAGAACAGGGGCAAGGGGTGAGACCATAAACTGTTGTGTACACCCAAGGCAATTCTCCTGTTCCTTGAGAATGGAGAGGCATGGCGTCACATTGTCTGAGTCTCTTTGTGGGTCTTGTTACTGGTCTAAAGATGCCCCTGGCCATTGTTGCTACTGCCTTGTGGAAGGGTGAATGGAGGCTGAGCCACAGCAGGCTCCTTGCTTGAGCTGCCCTGAGGAGCAAGCACCCTGCATAGAGCGCCCTACACAGGACTCTCAGCTTCCTTAGGTAGAGAAAGAAAGCAGACAGATCTTGTGGAAAGAAGTGGGTTGTTGAAAGAAATGTTTTTCTCTCAAAAAAAAAATTAGAGGCCCAACCATGTAGTTCAGTCATTCATAGAGGTCTTGCCCACCATGCATGAGACACTAGGTTTGATGTCCATCACTGGGGGGATATGAATATGCATGTGTTTAATGGTCACCAACTTTTACCACCAACTCTTAAAACATAATGTCTTAGTTAGGGTTTTACTGCTGTGAACAGACACCATGGTCAAGGAAACTCTTATAAGGACAACATTTAATTGGGGCTGGCCTACAGGTTCAGAGGTTCAGTCCATTATCATCAAGGTAGGAACATGGCAGCATCCAGGCAGGCATGGTGCAGGAGGATCTGAGAGTTCTACATCTTCATCTGAAGGCTGCTAGTGGAAGACTGACTTCCAGGCAGCTAGGATGAGCCTCTTAAAGCCCACACCCACAGTGACACACCTATTCCAACAGGGCCACAGCTTCTAATAGTGCCATTTCCTGGGCCAATTGTATACAAACTATCACACATAGCATCTTAAAGGGTATCATGGGGGTTGGAGAGATGGCTCAGTGGTTATCGGTCTTCTAGAGAACCTACGTTTGGTTCTCAGCGCCCACAAGATGACTCACAACCACCTGTAACTCCAGGTCAGGGGTCCAGTGCTCTCTTCTGGCCTCTGTGGGCACGAGGCACACACGTAGTAAACAGACTTCCAAGGAAGGCAAAACACCACACACATAAACTGAAACTAGGTCTTAAAGAAGCGTATCTCAAAGCAGCTTTGTTTCCTACTGACAGCATACAAAAGAACCAGTCTGGGGACAGAGATCGGTCTTTAGTCTCTGAAGTGGGCAAATCAAACATTCACGGTGTAGGCTTGAATTATTATCCAACTCAATATACTTAAACTAATCATACTCCCTGGGACGAGCACTGTTACTCCCAGACTGAGCACTGCTGCGTTCAGTGTCCTCTTGAGAAGTGATCCGGCTCGTTGGTCCCTCGGGAAGGAGATCGGCTCGATGTCAGGCTTCCTGGGTGTGGCCCTGACATGAAGCCTAGCTGATGCATTAGGCTTTCAAAATGTTGTTTATCTGCAGATGCATACACGCATAGAAGCAAACATGCATGCTTGCATACTATTCTGACAGCATTTATGCAGGTCTACACGTGAGTACATATGAATACGAACACATTTATATACATCTTCACGTATATAAACATGTAACATGCAGCCTTGATCTTGGTTTCATTTTGTGGTCCACCATTTTTTTCCCTTCCTCCTAGTCCTCTACTTCTCTTGTTTCCGTTTGATGGGGGTCTTCTTATATTTTAAGGTTTCATTGTTGTTCATTTGTGGTTTTCTTTTTGGCAGGGTGTCGCTATGTGTCTCTGGTTGACCTACTCACTATGTAGCACAGGCTGGCCTCAAACTTGCCAAGCTCCTCCTCTCTTTAACAGCTGCATGCTGGGATTACAGGTGTGCCAGCCAGGACTGGCTCGGGTATCTTTTTAAAGCCACTTCTAAGCTTTTGGGAAGGAGATAGACTATAAGTAAGGAAATAGAATAAAGTACGAGCAGAACAAAAAGATGTGAAGAAAGTGTTCCAGATTGAGTTGGTTGATTTGAGTGAGGCTGGTGATGATAACTGAGTAGATGTGATATTAACTTTACTTAAAATTATTTCTGTTTTAGAAAAGTTAGCATTGAAAATGGCAGTTTTCCTTTGTGCCCCATTCTGTCTGGTGGAAGGGACATTCCTTGTCCATCAGGGTGGGGCAGGAGGGTCTCCAGGCTTCATAGTGGCCCTCTGGGTTGCATGGGAAAGCTGACCCCTTTACCAGGAGAGCATAGTTGACTCATCGGATCCAAAGATTCTGCATCTGTGGATTTAGTTAATTCTAGGTTCAGCCAAACCGCAAATAAAAAAAAAAAAGTTTTGAAAACATTTATGGAATGTTTCAAAGTGCAAAAATTAAAATTTGTACTAATATCAGGTCCACTCAAGTGGAGTGCTATGTGACGCTGCACTGGGTACCGCAGGCAATCAAGATAGAGAGGGTACAAGGCACAGGGAGAGGGTCTGGACTGGAGCCCAAGTGTAGCATGCTGGGATCCTGGGATCAATTCTCGCCTCTCTACAAAAGGACACAGACGGATGTAGTGGGAAACACGCACTATGCCAAAAGTTATGCAAGGAACTTGAGTATCTATGGATTTCAGTATCCTAGGGATGTGAAAGAATGTTGCTCACAGATACTAAGGGTACACCTGAACCCATTTACATTTTCAACTGAATGAAAGCTGAGGTTTGAGTGCCAAGGAATGATTACACAGGTCATACACTGAGCTCCTTCTGCATCTGGACACCATCCCTACTCTTAGGAGCTTATGTCTGTACCGTGTGTGTGTGTGTGTGTGTCTGTGTGTGTGTGTGTGTGTTGCTCAGATGGTGACGGTCGCATGAGCTTGGTGGGAGGTGGTATTAGGTAAAGAGCAAAGGGCATGGATTTGAGTGAGGGGACACTGCCTGAGTAAGGAGCGAGGGGTGGCCAGGAGCAGGGTGAGTCAAAGGAGTTAGAAACCTTGGCCATGGGTGGTGACCACGCTGGGGACAGAGTACAACGGACACTGGAGACATCTGCTGGGGTTGAATCTAGCTGGCCTCAGGGGAGATGCTTGAGTCTGCCTTTCCTGACAGATGTGCATGGGGGCTGTAGTTGCAGATCAAGGGCGTTACAAGGTCTGTGTGGCCACCTGGGAGTTAGGGTTGGAGTAGGGTGAGGCTGGAGCCACAGACAGTCTGCTTGCTGCTGCTAACAAAGTGATGTTTTTGTTGTTGGGGAGTGGGGTGGAGTAAGGAACACAGTTTAGGAAGAAAAACTGGAATTGTCTTGACAGAATTTCTAGGGAAGGAAACCTCACCTTTCATTCAGTTGAAAATATAAATGGGGTTCAGATGTACCCTCAGAATCTGTGAGCAGCATTCTTTGACACCCCTAAGATACAGAAAGCTGTCATCAGCTGACACCGTGTTCTAGATACTAGGTAGCTATGGATTCCTTTCATTACAGAGTCGGTTCTTTAAGCCTGTGCTTGAGAAGACCCCAGTGAGTGAGCGGTGCAAAAAGAATTCTCTCAAAGGAACTTAGAAGCATGCTTTAAAATACATTTATTTTAATTACCATTTAGTAATAATGTGGGTTTGTAGGGTGCAATGTGATATTCAATACATGTATGTAATTTATAATGACCAGGCAAGGATCACTGCTGTACCTCATGACTGTATCTCTGATATGTATGAAACCAAGTTAAGTCAATCACAACTTAGTTGCATCTGCAAATTTTGATCCTGAGTGTAGGAAATCTAATATTTCATTTGGAAGAATAGCTCCTGGCTTTAGGTGCTCAGAGACCTGAGCTCTTTTTTCTTATTGTTATATGAGTTTTATTGAACCTTGGACAACTAATTTTTGCGTTTTCGTGTGTGTGTGTGTGTGTGTGTGTGTGTGTGTGTGTGTGTGTGTGTTTACATACGTGTGGAACATAGGTTGCAGTAGTTCCACAAAACCTCATGTCATCTAGGAAGTCGGCTAAGAACCCTCCAGGGAACCAGTGAGAGATAATAGCATGTGCAAAGGCCCTGGGGTGAGAGGAAATAGCCTGATGTAACGACTGAAAGATGGCCTGCAGATAGAGTACATGACAGAGACTGCACAGGGTCATGCTGTGGAGGTCAGCCAGGATCTCACAGAGCTTACTGGGGACTTTAATCAGTGTCTGCAACATGAGAGGAAGGCACTGGAGGATTTAGATTAAGGAGCAATGTAAGTTTGATAGACTTTCTGTCTGTGTGATCTTCATAACAAAGCCTGTAGGAAATACAATCCCGTTTAAAGGCAGCAGTGAGATTTAGGGCGGCAGAGTAATGTACCCAAGGGCACTGCGCGTGACCACTGGGAGCCCAGGAACAAGCTGAGCAGCCTGAGTTCATGGTCATTTGTCCAAAGTATCAGCCTACCTTAGTAATATTACAGCAAGCTAAGCTTAAAAAATGCTTTGAACTCTTAAGATGAAAGATTGTCCTTCAATTATGGAGTGGAATTACACGGGGGGAAACCTGAGTGGCCAGGAGTGAGTGGGTCTGCCGGGTGTTTTGGAAAGGCCGGTCGTGCATGGCTCCACTCCAGCCTCTCCAAAGCCCCGGCTGTCTACTGGGGCGTCTCACAACAGTTAGCAGCACAAAGAAGGGTTTGGCTTCTCTTGCTGGCCCTCTGACACTGCCATTGTCCGTAAGGACTCATTGTCCTTGGAATGTGCCCCGGGTCTCAGATAAATCGGATCTGAGTAGTTCATGCGTGGTTTCACTTGCCGGCTGTCCAGTGCCAAGTTTCTCCCTGTTGGGTACTCAGTGGCTTAAGTGCATTCCTAGACATTGTTGGAGAGATCACTGTCTCCAGTGGGAACCCAGGCGGCTCAGTTCAGGGTTCAGGTGGGTGGGGGAGCACCTGCTCATGAGTTTCTTACGATGATGGACGGCAAATGTCTGTTTCTTCCTAGTTGACCATGTTGTTCCTGAGCCCGGGACAAGCCTATTGGCTGCCTTTGATCAGTGGAGGGAGTGGGCTGACAGCAAGTCCTGCTGTGACTATTCGCTGCATGTGGACATCACTGAGTGGCACAAGGGCATCCAGGAGGAGATGGAAGCTCTGGTGAAGGACCATGGTAGGTCATGCTTTGTTGTGCCCTAAAGCCTTCCTTGAGCAAGTGGGTGGGTGGGCACTTGGGGCTACAGCTCACGCTGATTGTAGGGGCCCTAGCCCAGCATGGGAGCATAAACCTTTAAGACCAAGACAGTGTGACTTTCCCCTGGGGTGCCTTTGTGGTTTACAGCTTCCTAGAGATCAGTGGCTTGAGGGACTGGTATCAAGGAGTAATTGATCCCCCCAGAGCCCAGCGAAGCAATAGGGTTTGTCTTTGGAGTTTTGAGGCAAACCTATCACACAAATCTGGAAGAATGAGGCTAGCTCAGTAGGTGATGAGTCTCCAAACCTGAGATGACATGAAGGCCTTTTCTGCTTCAAAGAATCCTAGGAATTGGGGAGAAGGGTTCACAGGGAGGCCAGAGAGGTCTTCATTTACCTTGGGGTGCCCCAGGACTCCTATTCACGGAGTCTTTGGGGGGGGTGGGCTTAGGGAGTGGAGCTGAACCACGTAGTTTTCCTGGCCCCTCTTCAGTTTAGGTATGTATTAGGTCCCAGGAGTCACTCTTTGATATCACAGAGTCTTGATTTGTGGGCAAGTTTTACCTTTTGTTTTTAGAGGTTCAGAGTCAGAAATATTATATGCTGTGAGTCAGAAGGCAAATCTCCAGGCATAGGAACAGATAGGGGAAACCTTCATGGAAGTGCTACAGAAGGCTCTAGAATGGGAAGCCAGCTTGTCACAGACTATGTGACCTTGGGCAACTCATGCAAACTTTGAATTCTAATATTTTGAAAATTTGCTCTGCGAACATTGGACTAAGATGTCCTCCTAACATGGAAGTCACCTTCATAACACTCAGGACTCCGAAAATTCTTTTTTTTTTTTTTTATTTTATTTAAGCTCAAGGACGATTTTAATAGACTCTAAAAGGAAAACCCCAATGGCAGGTACATTGCCTGGAGGAGGGAGGGAGAAAGACAAGAGAAAGAAAAATGACTATGCTGTTAGAGTTGAGCTGGCAGGAGGTCAGCCACATGGTAAACAAGCAGCCACAAAGTAGGGATGGGAGTTGGAGAAGCAGCAAAGGCCAGGGTGTTAGAGAAAGCTCAATTCAAAAAGGGGAAGGAAGAAGAAGAAGGAGAAGAGAAGGAGAAGGAGGAGAAGGAGGAGAAGAAGAAGCAGCAGCAGCAGCAACAGGGAGAAAAAGAAGGAGAAGAGGGAGAGGGGGAAGGGGAAGGAGAAGAAGAATTATGCTTCCCAGGGAATTGAGAAAATCAGGCAGATGTCTGAAGCCTTGAGGCTGTGAGTCTGGAGCCTGCTGCACTAGGGGGTGGAGATTTAGGACAGAAAACACACTACCTCATTTTTGTTTTGTTTTGTTTTGTTTTGTTTTTTCGAGACAGGGTTTCTCTGTGTAGCCCTGGCTGTCCTGGAACTCACTCTGTAGACCAGGCTGGCCTTGAACTCAGAAATCCGCCTGCCTCTGCCTCCCAAGTGCTGGGATTAAAGGCTTGTGCCACCACTACCTGGCACACTACTTCATTTAAAGGCTAATTATTCCTCCCATCTTTTTAGCGTGGCCTAAGGTGACCAGAGGGGTGGTCCCTTGACCAGGTGATTCACACTCAGAGGTGACAACTATTCCTCTCCATCCAGAAATAGATTTCATTTTTTTCGGAGAGGAGGCAACATCTTTTCCTTAATGGCCATTTAGTGTTACTGTAAACTCCCCACCCCCACCCCCCACACCCCTAAGAGGTAACCCTAAAATCATTTAGGAACCAGACCAGGTTCCACAGCCTCCAGACACACTTCTGACATTTTTGGCCTCCAGCTAGAACCATTCTCACATCTTGAGAATCCCCAGATGCTGGTGGATTTTAACTTTCAGTTCTTTAGGGCCAATCTATCCCAAATCAGGCCAGGCAGGTTACCATGGCAACTCTTGCCTGGCATGAAGTGAAGACCTGGGATGCTCAGAGGCCTTTATCTCAGGCAGTGTCCAGCATCCCCAGGTGGCTTGAATTAAGCTCCAAGGCTCTGAGGTTGTCAAGACAATTGTTTAGAGTTGTGATGGTTCTTGGAGAGGGATGTTTGGTTTGGTGCCTCGGGAGGCAAGAACTCCAAGACGGACAGCTGCTTGCCAAGCTAATGGATTTTTTTCTTATTTTTTTTAAAAAATATTTCTTAAAAACCAGCATGGCTTGCCAAAGAAAAGACAGTTTTTATAGCCAAAAGTTTGTAATTCATTTTCTTGTCAAAGTCAGAATAAAGAGTTGTTTTGAGAAAGTTTTTTTTTTTTTTTGAAGAAAAAAAGGTGTGGTAAATGATATACATTTAGCATTAGACTATCTTTTCATTTAAAAATGAAATGTAAAAGTACTTTTACTTTTCAAAGTAAAAGAAACCTTTTATATTTATTTTATGTGTATGAGTGTTTTGCTTGTATGTGTGTCTGTGCACCATGTGGGTGCCTGCTGCCTGCAGAAGCCAGAGGAGCCTGTTAGATCCCCCTGGGACTGGAGTGATAGACAGTTGTGAGCCACGAGTGGGTGCTGGGAACCAAACCTGGATCCTCTGGAAGTGCAGCCAGTGCTCTTAGCTTCTGAGCTGACTTTCCAGCCCAAGAAACACGATTTAAGTCACTTCTAAGTGCGCAGTTTAGTGGATTCACTCAGCCCTTTTCCTTGTTTTTAATCTATCAGTATGGGGCCTCTGAGATGGATCAACAGGTAATGCTGTCAAACCTGATGATCTGAATTGGATTCTCAGAGTCCACATGATAGAAGCAGAGAACTGACTCCTCACAAGTTGTCTTCTGATCTCCACAAGTATGCTGTGGCACAGGCACATTCACACACACACACACACACACACACACACACACATACACACACACACACTAACCCATATAGCCATATACACACACACTCACCCATACAGCCATATACACACACTCATACAGCCATACACACACACCCATACAACCATACACACACACACTCATACACCTATACACACATACACACACACACAAACACCCAGACACCCCCCACCCAGACACCCCCCCCACATACTCATCCATACAGCTATATGCACACACACACACACACTTACAGCCATATACACACACCCATACAACCATACATACACACACCCATATACACCTATACACACATATACACACATACCCAAACAGCCAGACACACACCCACCCAGACACATACACACACACACACACACACACTCACCCATACATCTATATACACACACACTCATACAGCCACACACACCCATACAACCGCACACACACATACACACCTATACACATATACACACATACACACACTCATATATACACACCCATACACATATACACACAAACCCATACAACCGTATACACACACACACACACACACACTACTACTACTACTATTCTCCGCCTCTAGGATGCTTCATCTTGCTAAAATGAAGATCCATCTCCATAATTTCTCCTTCCCCTTCCTCCAGCCCAGGTATCCCCATCCTACCCTCTCTGTGTGACACTGACTGCTCTGTGCCCATCCCGCACATGGGGTTCTGCAGCACCTGTCTTTCGGGGGTGATGTTTTCAGTCAGCAGGATGGCTTCTGTGTTCATGCCCATTGTCCCATGCAGCCACATTCCCTTTGTAAGGCTGAATGGTGTTCCAGCTTACACAGAGACTGTGTTTGGTGTGTCTGCTCATCCACTGACGCTCACCGGCTGGTGGGGGTGGGGTTCTACCTTCTGACCATTGTGAGTTATGTTACTACAGACAGGAGTCTATACTGTTATGTAGCTATAGACTACAGCTTTTAATTTTGTTAGACCTGGGAAGTTCCCAAACAGGAAAATCATAAGAACCTTAAAAGGCATTTCCAGAAACCTGTTCCTAGCTTTCCGTTTGCTTCTCATTCTGTCTTTCTGTAATCTGTCTGTCTGTCTGTCTGTCTGTCTGTCTGTCTGTCTCTGTTGTGCTTTTCCTCGTTCATTCTGTGGTGCTGAAGATTAAACCCAGGGCTTCACCATGCCAGGCAAGCCCTCTACGCTGATCGCTCTACGCAACACTTTCTGGTTTGTGTTTTCAGAGACAGGGTCTCTCTAAGCTTTACGCGGCCTTGAACGCACTCTATAGCTCAGACGGGCCTTGAACATGTGATCCCCCGGTTTCAGCTCCACAAATAGCTGGGATGACAGGCGTGTGGCTGTGCTGTTGTCCTCACTGTGTCCGTTTCCTTCTCTCTTCTTTCGCCCCCTCATCACCCGCTGTCCTGCACAGATGTGCACAGGTGCACACACCTGTGTGAACAGATTGTTTGCTTTGGGTTCATGTATTGAAAGTCATGTGTCTGCCTCTCTCCTTTGCCTGTCACCAGGGGTAAACTCCTTCCTCGTGTACATGGCTTTCAAAGATCGATTCCAGCTGACGGATTCCCAGGTAAGAAAGCCAACTTTTCTGAGCAGGCTCCTGATGTTCTGTTTAGTTTGGTTACAGCTACCGTCAGGGGAAACATTCTTCTGTGTGTATAGCTCGGTCATAGCTTAATGGGACGTGGATGGCAGGTTTGGGGTTTAATGAAATTGGCCTTTGATGGGGTCATGCCCCTCCAGACTCTGGCATTAAAATGTAACCTCTAATCAGGATACTGTGTGACCTAGTGGTAGTGCTGAGAGTCTCAGTCACACCTGGTGCAGGCTCCTTTTGAGCCTGTTGCCAAGCCAGGCCTGCCATAGCAGTTTGGCTACTATTCCTCCCTTACTCAGGGAATTTCCTTTGACCAGAAAGATGCAGGTTCAGGTCTCTGAGCTTGTCCTCCTCTTCCTCAGATCTATGAAGTGCTGAGCGTGATCCGGGATATTGGTGCCATAGCGCAAGTCCATGCGGAGAATGGTGACATCATCGCAGAGGTAAGGGACCCTTCCTTTCACGTTTTCCTTCATCTCATGGAAAGCAAGCTCAAGAACGTAATAGTACAGTGTTGGAAGCTGAACACCAGTGTGGAATCCAGAGGGCCTTATGGTCTGCACTAGGGCTCTTTCAGTGTGTTCCTGCTAGTGTTTGGTAAGGCATATTGTTGGTTCCCCGTTATAGAAAGGCCTCTTCTCTTGGCACTGCAGTGTAGCTGTTCTGCATGGAGTGGAGCAACACCCTAGTCACACCTGGATACCATCAGATACCGTGCTGTGGGCCAGGAGTGGCCTGGCTTTCAGCTTCCCCAGGGATGCCGGGCATGTGGAAGCGCTCTAGAGCATCTGTCCTGCTCCAATGGGACTGGAATTAGGATAGTGACCCCTTCTGAGGTCTGGCATGGCACTGGGTATCCAGCAGGGCCCACTGCACTTCTTGCTAGGGAGCTTTTTGACCAGGTCTCTTGGCATCAGCCACCTGAAACCAACCTTCTCTGACCACTTGGCTCTCTGTACACATTACAGGAACAGCAGAGGATCCTGGATCTGGGCATCACAGGCCCCGAGGGACACGTGCTGAGCCGGCCAGAGGAGGTGAACATCTGGGACTGGGATGTGTGACTTGGTGTCTCTTAGGTTCTCTACAGGGCCCCTTCTCCTCCACCTCCATACCTGTTGAAAGTGAGGCTTTTTGGATGCACACTAGTCTTTCAAAGAAATGCGTGTGTGTGTGTGTGTGTGTGTGTGTGTGTGTGTGTGTGTGCATGAACACACATCATCATAGTACCGTCAGGCCCCAAAACATAGGATTGAACCACAGAGTTGCTTTACATCTCTAAAAAGCACATGATGAGTCCTTGCTGAAGGCAGCACACTCAGTAGGGCCTAGTGGACAGAACCATTGAATACTGTAAGCAGGATTAGCCCAGGCTGAGAAGCACAAGGACAGTGGAGCTTTTAAGTCAGACAGAAGGCTGCAGGTATTATGTATTGGGAGTCAGTTACCAACACGAGAGTTTTAACCTTACGTGCTTTTCAGAGGCTGGTCCTTCAGTAAAGGTAAAGGTCTGTAGAATAGCAGTCTTACAACTCTGAGGGAAGAAGAAGATGATGGAGGAGTTCTGAAAGGAACATTCTAGACTGTCAAGATGTGTTACAGGCAAGGGGAGACCCTCAGGAGCCTAGGTGGATAGAGGTTCAACATTTAAGGTTTCCCTTCCAAAAATAGGTCAGAGGGGATGTTTGGTTAGCGGCCTGTGAAGGAGATGGAGCCAGCAGATTCCAAAGCTTGGCAGAACAAAGCATGGAAACAGGAAGGATGCCCACGTGTCTATCAGGAGCTAGCTATCAGGAAGCCACTGTTCTGGTTGTCCCTTTAAGCAGAAAGATTACATTCGTTTGTATGTAGCTCAGCATAGGGGCCTTCTCTTTGGCCATTGCTCACAGAATTAGAGTGCTGAGTGACCAGTTACAGACATCCTGAGGCTCAGCGGGGCTTAGGAGCACACCTTGGTGTGAGGAGGCTTTTCAGACTGTTTGGAGGAGCCTAACTTATGTCAGGCACTGAGTCTGATACTGCTGTAGGTAATTTTACCCTATGTCAGTCCTGTGGGTGGGAGGGATAAAGAGAGGGAGGGAGGGAGAGACAGAGGGAGGGAGGCAAGCAGGCAGGCAGGAAGAATAGTTAGGACTCCAGGCCCTTCATTCTTCCAGATGATGGTTGTTTAGTTTGTCAAGCTGAGTCTTTTGTGTGTTAAACTCTTGAGAGGGTGACACAGAGAATCAAACATGGAACCATTCTGAATGGATTTGGCTGTACAGTCCACTTTGAAATCATCAGCACGTAGGAGACAACATTAAATAACAATTTAACTTTGTGTAGTGCCAGGGTCTCGTCCATCAGTCGCACCATGATAACCAGCTTGCATTTGAACCTTGTCGGCAGCTCCCTGCCACTGTATGCTGCTCGTTGCAGCCTACCATGTGGGCACCTCAGTAGGATTTTCCCAGGCTTTTAGCTAAGAAGCTGGGAAAAGGGAGACTTGGTAAGAAAGTCAGATTCTAGAGGGTCACCTGTCTGAGGTGGTACGGGTGATAAGCACATGTTCTGATCACAGCAGTACCTGGCCATATGTGGCCGTGGGACAAGCCGTGGGACAAGTGGGAAAACCTCTCTGAGACTTTCAATGAGCTGGTGACAAAGAGGGAGACAGGAAGTATATATGTAGGCCAAAATGTGACTGACTACTAGCAAAAGGCAACTGTTAGAGCCTGGGGCAGAAGAAGAAAGTAGACATTCAGATGGGTACAGCAAAGCCGTCACAGACAGAAGACCTTCCCAGCTGGGCCTCCCAGGATATGTGACTGAGGTGTGCAGGTTGCCAAGGCGGGAGGGGCTGCCCAGAGATTGTCTGGACTCTACTATGGGTCCTTGGATAGGTCATTTCCCTGTGGTGTTTGCTCTGCTCCATCTAGAAAACATAGACAACCTCCCAGATGTTCAAGATCTCTGTAATGAGGAGAGGTTATATTTTTAAGCGATTACATCCTTTATATAAGACTTAAAGAGATTTTCATCAGGGCTCAGCACACACACAGCAGTGTCTGTTGTGTAGCGGGGCCTGGACTGTTGTGGCTGGACAGTGGAGAGTGAGGTTTAAATACTCTCTTCTTCCAGAGAGCTAGCGTTTTTAGTTTGGCCTCTGTCCAATTTCAGGCCACTCCATGAGGCCAGATGGAGCCTGCATTCTGTTCACAGTGTGTATGCAAATTTAGACCCCTGGGACCAGGATTCTTCCTCATGAGTCTTTGTGGCAGCCAGTCCCACTTGGCTTCTTAATTAGAGGCACTGCACACCCCACTTTACTGAGGACAGGCGTGTAGCTCCCAGACTTTATTTATAGTGTGTCTGTCCTTTTGTGAAGGGTCTGTGCTGGGACATCAGTAGGGCTGTCTGTGCTGGGACATCAGTAGGGCTGTTTCTGGCATCCCTGTGAAGTGTTGAGCATCTTTTCATTCACACTTCAGAGACTTCTGAGCTGATGGCTCAGCAGGAGGCTCCAGGGAAGGGAAGGAGGGCAGGGAGCAGGAGGGAGGCTCCCTTCAGCTATCCCTGGAATGGGAAACATTTGAGTGTTTGGTGAGTGTTTTCTGAGAGAAGGTTGCTTTCCTGTAGATTCGTAGACTCTTGTCACATAGTTGATGCCCAGAAGCTGAGTGTGAATGAAGGCCGGCCTCCCTCGCTGGGATGGCACTGAGAGCAGAGACAGACCCCAGCCCTGCCGTGCTCCAGTGGAAACTGGACTAGCCAAGGCAGGATAGGAGTGCAGCTATCTCTTGTGAAAGACGAGAGCCTGGCTTTTAAAGTTACATTAACGAGATGAAGCCATTTATATGTGCAGCTTCGAGTTTTGCGCCTCTGCTTGGGGATGCTGGGAGTGGGTAGTGTGGGTAGAGAAAGAGTAAGACTTTCTCCCTTCCTACCTTCAAGAGTTTACACCACAGAGTTTTCTTAGGACTTGGCAGTGGCCTTTTGGAATCAGGTTTGGATCAGTTTCATCTGTTATGATGAACACACATCATTGTACATAAGATGTGCCTCCGTAACAAGGAGGCTTTCCTGGTTGTGTATTCAGTAGACATGACGTGGAATCTGAAAGTCCATTCCCTGAGGATCAGATATAAAGAGTCAGATGTTCGATTTGGGTAGTTTCTTCATCTGTGCTGAAGGTCGTACCAGGCTGTGGCTGGCCAGACCTTGGGGGAACATGGTGCAGCCCTACTCCATCCCTGGGCCCCATGAAGCTTGTTTTGTTTTGTGGGTGATTCTGGCTTGGCTCACAAGCATCGTCACAAACATTGAGTGTCTTCACTCCTGACCCTGAGAGCACAATGAATATCCACATTGAGATCAGCCAGAGTCTGGGTATTCTCAAATGTGAGCAAGTGAAATTGTTACCAGACAATGGGGCAAAGACAGCCCTGGCAGCCCTAACAAGCTTGGCTTGACCATCCACAGGCTAATTAGAAAAACAAGCATCGGTGAACAGCGGAGAAAGGAGATTGGTTCAGTGTAGTTAGAGGAGGAAGAGGAGCAGAGATCCAGCTGCTTCCTAAGCCCATCCTCAGAGTCCCGACATAAAACTTAGGTTTTAACTAGTAGGCTGCTGGTCATGGTGGTACACTCGGTGAGGAGATGAGGAAGCATGATCAGGAGTCCCTGGCCAGCCTGGAACTTTAATGGCTTGGAGATATGGCTCAGTAGCTAAGAGTGCAGGAGAGTTCACAGTGCTCTTGCAAAGGACCCAGGTTTGGTTCTCAGAATCTCTGTCTGGCAGCTCACAACCTGTACCTCCAGCTCCAGAAACAGTCAGTGCCCCTGCTCTCACAGGCACCAGCACGCATGTGCACAGCCCCATCCACAGACAGACACATAGTTAAAAAGAACAAAATAATAAGAGCTTTTTAGATAGAAGGCACGAAGCATGCTTAGTTAAACAGACCACGTCACGGTGTGGTCCCTCCCACCCGTCGCTGCCTTGGCCTCAGCTTGCTGGAAGGTGTTCTGTGTACTCAGAACTGTGTGAACTGTCTTTCCTGGAGACACGTTTCTCCTCTGGCAGGCACCCAGCTTCAGGCTTTTCCTTCTCCCACTGTGAAATTTCTCCTCAGAAAATTCTAATTTCTTAGAAGCTATTGTTTGAGCACTTTGATAACTAAAGGGAGTGACATAAGTTATCTTCAGAATATCTTGTTTCCTGCCAATATTCACCCAGGGTGGTTACAACCCACTTGGCTAGGTTCTAGTGCAGAGTTACTAGACTGTGGGTCTAGGTGCAGCCTGCGGAACTTTGTCCTGGGTGCCACTTAGGAAAGAGTCTTGGGAATCCATCTGTCTCTGTTGGTGAATAATATGAAGGTGGGAGGGGTTTTCATGCTTATCTCCCCTCCCGTAGGTCGAGGCTGAAGCTGTGAACCGGTCCATCACCATTGCCAATCAGACCAACTGCCCCCTGTATGTCACCAAAGTGATGAGCAAGAGTGCGGCTGAAGTCATCGCCCAGGCACGGAAGAAGGGTGAGCCTGGAGGGCCATCTGGACATATGGCGGGCAGGTGGAGGGAAGGAGGCGGCTTCTGGAGGAGGCTCTTTTTCCGACCCTCATGCCAACTGGGCCACTTTGATCATGTTCCAGCATTAACCTAATTGCAGCCCAGCAGAGCGGACAGGTCTAGTTTCCTCCCTTTGTTCCGTGGCCTTGATCGTATCTATTTAAAGCCAAGGGCAGGTATCCTCCTCTCTCTATATGTTGATTCTTACAAACTAGTTACACGCATAGGTTACATCACTTTTCACTGGCGACAGAACCCCTCTGGGGAATGCTATTGTGCAAAGTGTGTCTTCCTTCCACCTTGGGCAGGGATTTCTACCGGGAATCAGTCAGAAGTTTGTGTGGGACACATATGTTTATTCACCCCAGCTTACTCGTTGCCGGTATATTGTGGCTGTATACCGAGCAAAGCTGGTTCTCCCAAGACAGGTCTTGGAAACTAATTCACTAAGTGTAGCTTCGAGCGCTTTCCCTCAGAGATGTTCTGTGGAGCGTCTTATTCATTATGCAAAGCAGCTCCATTGCCGCCTGCTGCACTCTACCGGTTTGGCTAATTGCACTGCATGCTTTGTACTTAGGCAGCATCACCGCATATATAGCTGGAAACCGTACCATTGACCTTAATGGAAACCTTAGTCTGATCTGAAGTGAGCACTGAAAGGGGAGCACAGCCTCTGCCTCTGTCTCTCTGTCTCTCTGTCTCTCTGTCTCTCTGTCTCTCTGTCTCTCTGTCTCCCTGTCTCTCTGTCTCTCTGTCTCTCTGCCTCTCTGTCTCTCTGCGTCTCTCTGCCTCTCTGTCTCTCTGCCTCTCTGCCTCTGCCTTTTGGCCCGTATAGCTGTTTCTACTTCACTGCATGATTCTCACAAATCAGTAAGGGCTGTGGGATGTTTCACTGGTGGGTGACTTGGTACAAGCTCCAGAAGAAATTGCTCAATAACTACTCAGTCAGCCTGTCCCAAGAAGCAGTGGCTTCCAGACCGATCCTGTGACTTCTGGCCCCTGTTCTTTGGAGCGTTCTGGAGCGCAATTTGACTACTTGCTATTAATGTTTGAGAGTCTGCCCTCTCCTGGACGCTTGAAGAAACTGCATTCTATTTAGTAATAGTAATAGCAGTAGCAGTGGCAGCAGCAGCATTTTGATATTTTGAGACATGGTCTCATGTAGCCCAGGCTGGCCTAAAATTCACTGTGTGGGTCACTATGGAGCTTCTGATCCCCCTGCCTCTACCTCCTGGGTGCTGGGAGCACAGATGTGTACCACCAGGCCCTATTGAGAAAGGCATCCAGAATTTCTTCAGAATTTGTTTTTTTGAGGAGACCCTGTAGGTGGTAACTAAAGTCTGTGGTCCTTTATCATCCAGGCACACTTGTAAGGCGGCTGGGGTTCAGCTTCAGCACCGAACACCTTTGCTGGTACTACTGTTTCAGTGTAGCACGGGCATAGTGGGTTCGGGGTCTGAAGATGGGGACCATGGCGGGCAGCTGGTTTTGTGGATTTTACTGGTCATTCAGTACACACATGATAAGGAGTTAGTTAAGGTAAATAGTCACATGACTTTGGATTCCTGTGACTTTCCTGGTCTAAAGTGTAAAATACCCTAGGCTCACCTTAGCAGAGGGAGGGTGTCAGCCCCTTGATAGACCACAGCTGGAGTGGGATTGGGAGCTGCTCTCCAGCAGCACCTGTGCTTTCACCCAAGTCTCTGGTCATCCGTTAAGGGTGAGGCTAACGCATGCTTATGTCGCATACAGTTTCACTCGGGCATGCTGCTTCAGGGACTGGAGCCTTTTTGTTGTTTCTGTTGACTTTTGAGTCGGCCCAGAAAGCTAAGCAGTTTAGTTGGTTCTGTTCCAGAACCTTCCGTGCATGAATCCAGCTGTGCCCACACCTCTGTGCATGAATCCAGCTGTGCCCACACCATGCTTCTCAGGGTTGCGCTGCCATCCTTCAGAGTCACTGGGGAATTCCACTGTCTTCCAGTGCTAACAAGAGCAGCAGAAAGCTGTAGCCCTCTAGAGAGCTGGGGAGGCTCTTGCCACTCAGTTGGGATTTCCAAACATCCTCAGGATGCAGCCTGGGCACAGCCTTCATCTTTTGTTTTCCTCTGAAGCTCAGAGCTTGGAAAGAGTAGAGCTAAGCTTGATGACTGGGCATCTAACTTCAGGCTCCAATGCTCCATGTTAACGTTTGACCAACTCACCTTTCCTCTTGGAGGTTATTTTAGTAGAGGAAATTCTTGTGGTCTGTACGGGTTAGGACTTAATTCAGGTAAAACCTGGAGGCTGACCCTCAGCATAGGCCCAGGTGATAAGAAACAAGTTTTCTCAAACAATCAAGAAGGAAACAGCAGCAGGCTGTTCATTCCCTGGGATTAATAACATGGCTCAGGATGAGACTCTATTTATGGGGCTTTGGCCATGTGACTTGCCATCACTAATCTGTTTCCCACTTACAAAGGGAAGGTAGTGGTAGTTACTCTTCTCACAGAGGGATGCTTGCGTTTAAACGAGATGATGTGTCCAGTAACCAGTCATCCTAGCCACCATGGGATGAAAAGTGATGGTTTAACCTGGTGTGTGTTCAGTATGCCAAGCCAAGGCAAAGACGTCCATGTGTTTTTCCTGTGTGATGTTTCAGGCCTTGGTGCCAGGAGCAAAAGGTGGTCTTGACCTCCAGCATCTGCCCTTGGAGAGAGGTTGAGGCAGGAACAGAAAGTCACAGGGGAGTGGTCAGTGCCATTGTGGCCAAGCAGGAGTAGAGTACAGACTAGAGAGCCTGTGAGGTTCAGGCTGTGGGAAGGACTCAGAACAACAGTTATAACCTTAGTAAATATTGACAGACCCTTCTCTCATGTGCATTAAATTTCCTTACCTACCACAGACTCTCTGGTCCTGTGTCCAAGGTGGGAGACATTAGGGCAAATAGAGAAATGGGATGGGTATAAAACTATGGGCTGAGATGCCTATGAGAACTATAGCCACATGCCAGCTAGACCTAGCACAATGGCAGCCTGTCTTTTCTAAGTGACCCATGACTACCATGTGACAACTCACCACTTTACTAACCTCACTGTGCAGAGAAACAAAACACAGCCAGGACTGGAATACACTAGCCAGATTTTAATTTTTTTCCGGACTTTCTTATTTTCTCTTTTATTTTTGTGCATTACTGGGGTTTGAACCTAAGGCCTTGGACGTGCTAGACAAGTGTTCTTTCTCTGCACTCTAGCCTGGTACCTCATCTTATTTTGTATTTTGGGACAAGGTCTCTGTGATGCCCAGGTTGGCCATGAACTTGTGATTCTCCTGCCTCAGCATCCTGAATATCGAGGATCACAGGCCTGTGCCACCAAGTCCTGGCTTGGGTTTTAGTCTTAAGAAGAATTTAGACAGTGGTTGATTTGGTAAGTTTGTGCCACAGAAGAGAAATTAAAATGCAGAAGCCGAACATGTTGTTCCCAATCATCCAGCTTGTGGGAAGAAGCAGGCGTGATTCCAGACACCTGCCATCTGTTTGTCCTGTGTGTCCAGGGCGGGGACTTCTCCCTCCACCCTTTCTTAGACTGCCTTTTGTTCATGAAAGGAAACCTCTGTGGCTACAGATGCCTTCCTGAGGGAATGCTAACCTATGGGCAGTACCTGCTGATGTCACTCATGGACTCTTTTTTTCCCCACCCTTAAAACCAAGGGATAGCCACATTCAAACAGTCATGGCTGCTGAGGGGCACTAAATCCAAATCCAGGATAAGACTTCTGTTGACCTACAGGTCAATAAGATGTTGAACATCATGAAAATCTCATGGTCATGTCATATATGAAGATTATTTCACTGTGGGATGAGGCCTTAGGGTTAAACTAATTTAACAGACTTGAGATTGAGGGTGGTAGGTGAGTTGGACTGTGAATGTTATAAACTCCCGGCAGAGCCCATTAGTCAGAGAAACAGCTCATTGAAGGATGAGGAGGGGGCAGGCAGACAGAGGAGGATTTATTTCAAGGCATGGGCTTATGAGGTAATGCTGCTGGAGTATGATACCTTTAGGGAAGTCGTCAGGCTGGAGTCTAGGTGAGAGATGATGGTGTCACTAACATCTGAAGGTTGTGTGGAGACAGAAGCACTTTCTAGGCACTGCCTCCATTTGCACGACATGTACCCCAGAGGCTGGGAATTCAGATTGCACTGTAATTCACCTTGGTAGGATAAGGTCCTGGGTTTTATTTTCAGTCACGTGTGCTCTGCATCTGTGACACATTCAGATGCTCTTTCAGGGCAGACAGAAGACTGGTGCCTGAGCTGGGAATGTGAATCCCCAAATTCATTCTTTCCAACCATTTTGTCTAGCACCATTAAAGGCAACCAACCAACGTCATCCTGTCTGTTAATTTGATTTTTAGGAATGGCATCAAATACAACACCCAGAGCCTTACCTCATAGAAGTATTTGATTCAGGGCTCTCAGTGGCATTTTGTGTATCTCATCACACCATTGTGGTATAGACTACATATGTTTTGTTTACTATAAGAAGAGTCGTTAGTACTCATGAATTACCTCACACTAGAGAATCAATTCTAGGGACTTCAGAAAGCATATTCTGAATATTTTGTTTCTTATCCCATGAGATGGTATATGCCTATGATCCCAACACAGGGATAGGGATTCATATCATGAGAAGTCTGATCATAAGACTATGAGGCATAATTCTAAGTCTAAATTAAAAGAGATATACAAGTAGGATTGTTAGTTTAAGGCCAGGCTGGGCTATATATTAGCATGATCCTGATTCAACAAACAAACAAAACAAAAACCAAGCGAAAACAGGGCTAGGTAGATAGAGTTGGCAAGCAAGCACAGGGACCTGAATTTGTCTCCCAGAATCCACGTAAAGAAAGTTGTGTATGGCGGTGCATGCCTATAATCTAAGTGTTGGGGAGGCAGGTCTCTGGGCTCACTGGCCAGCCAGTCTAGCCTACTTAAAGAGATCCAGGCTAACGAGGTACCTGCCCCACGTGCATCATGTTTGTATACACGCATGCATGAATGCTCATCCATACATGCACACATATACACATGCACATACATACACTCATACATGCATGCACACACACATGCACAGTGTGTTGCAATAGAATGAAACCACCCTTGCTATCAAGCCCTCACTGCATAGATCTTAGGAGGCTGGAGCTGTGGCCCGAGCACTTTAAGAGAAAGACACAGGGATGTGGGTCTGTCTGTCTCATTTCCCTGGGCTTCTGTGGCTGAGCACTGAGCTCCCTTCACTTGATTTTTTTCATTGTTCTTGCTTGGGATTTGTCCTGCTTCTCGTTCATGGGAAATGACAGACTGTCGGAGCCCGAAGCTGTCAAGCATTTCCAAACCCCAGCTTGCAGTTATTTTTCATGAATGTGCTCAGCCTCCAGGCTGGTTGTGAGTAAACATTCTCCTCCCATTCCTGCTCGTCCCCTGCATTCTTGGCCTGACGAGTGAGCCTGCCAGAGTCTGGCTCGGGGTCACATCCTTCAGTTTAGACTTTCCCTGGAGAAGAGACTCATGAAACTACCAGAGCTGCCAAGAAAGCATCAGCAGTGTGTTTAGAGAAGCATAAAAAGGCCAATTAAGCTGTTCCTGGTTTATTATTATCAGAGGTAATGATTGCTGGCACACAGCAGCTTACTGGTGTCTGTGGTCTGACTGAGCTCTGCAAGCCAGTCCATGGGCCCTTCCAGCACAGGGTTTATAGGAAGAGGAGTAAGGCGCTGAGCCACTGAAATGAGGGTGTGTGTGTGTGTGTGTGTGTGTGTGTGTGTGTTGGCGGGGGGGGGGGGGGGGGGTTATAAAGACCAGTGTCTGAACCACACTTCCCTGAAAGTGGAGACCTTGGACACAATGGGTCCTTTCCTCATTTATGGAACTAAGAAAAATAAATAGAAATAAAAGCTTGTAAGGACCTCTGACTCCCTCAGGAGGTTTGATTGGAGCAAAGCAGGGGCTGGAGACATTGCTCAGAAGGTAAGAATTCTTGCTTTTGCCGAAGACCAGACAGAGTTCAGTTCCTAGCACCCACATTGGATTCCTCTCTGGATTCCTCTCAACTACTTGTAGCTCCGTGGGGATCTAACATTCTCTTCTAGCCTCTGCTGGCTACCCACACTCATGTCTCCATATTCCATATTCATGTACACACACACACACACACACACACACACACACACACACACACACTCTTTCCAGGTCTCTTCATGGCTCCAGCTTGGGTTATTCAGGAGTCCCCACCCTGCAGTTGTCTAAGGAAGGAAGGTCCCCAGTGATCTTGGAAGCTCTGTCCCATCCTGGGGTTTCCACAGGCTGAAGGCTTTTGCTACTGTAGCGGAGGGCAGGGGACCCAGCCCTTGTCAAGCAGCACCCCTCCCACTCCGGTCTTAGATGAAGCCCATCTGTTTCTAGTACCAGCCTCCCCCAGTCAGATTTCCAAAGCCAGGATGGAGCTGCAGACTTAGTAACGGGATGGAGGATGGCAAATTCCAGGGCATTCTGGGAAAGCAGATTTTCCAGATAGCTAACCTGTTGATTTCTCCTCTGAGCACCATTGTTCTTCTGAATTTTTTATGGTGACAAAGTCTGTATACCCTAGGGGCTTCGGGTATCATGGGCTCAAGTGGGCAGTGGGCAGTGGACAGTAGGACTCTCAGGCCAGACTGGATTGGGAGTTAGATTTCACCAGATCTGTTGGAAGTTCCTACAAGAGCCACTGCTGCCCCCCCCCCCCCATTGCTGCTGCATGTCAGATGGGCCCAAGGAACCGCTAACAGCCGACCTTAGCTTTATGAGGTCTTTTTTCCATTTGGGGGTATGTGCCCAGTGTGCTCGTACAAGCTTCTACTGGGAGAGCTTCCAGTATGTCAGGAGTGCTGGGTTCCTCTCCTGGCACTTTCTTTTAGGGGTTTCTTTCTGGGCATGCTTGCCCTCAGGTCTAGAAGCCTTCCTCCTGCCTGGAGCCGGTTATGAAGTATAGATGGGAGGCAGCTGCGGCTGTGGCTTTCCAACACCCTCTCACTTAACAGCCATTTCTTTGTGACATTCCTGAGGTAGGAGGGGGCAGCTCCCTGGAGCCAGTTTTGAGTGTCTGGGCAAAGAGGGTGTTGTGGAATAGTATCCAGTGATAAGCCTTTGCAAGGACTGCGGAGAGGAAAGGAGACACATTCCTGACTGAGAAGGGTTTGGCCTTGAAGGCCCTGTGTTTGGAGAAGAGAGAAACTTGGCTGGGTGAGGGGAGAAGAAGCAGAAGAATTCGGATAACCTGAGAGAAAGTTCCAGCTCTCTGGTCTTCAATTAGTTGAATGTTAAGAGCACCGAGTGGGCTTCACACAAACCCGTTCATTAAGTCCCTACTGTGTGCAGGTAGAAAAGTGATCTTTGGGTGTGTTGAGTGCCTACTGTGTGCAGGCAGAAAACTGATTATCATGTTGCCACCAAGAGTCAAAAAGTTCAAAAGCGGGTGATCCTTTGAGTGTAGAATGCGATGCCCAGGGATGCTGTGGTGTCTAGGCCATCAAAGGGGAGGCTGAAAGGCCAGGCCTGGTGGCACACTTCTGTAATCTCAGTTCTCTGGAGTCAGGAGAGAAGGACAAGCAGTTCATGACCATCCTCTGCTACTTACATAGTGGGTTCAAGGCCAGCCTCAGCTAGGTATAAAAGAAAAGCTTGGGTTTGAATCATGAGAGATATTGGCGTTCAGGAAATGGATAGACTTTGTTTGTTTTAAATATGGAAGACATGACATAGGAGGGTCTCAGATGTGGGGTGTGGAGGAGAAGGGTATGTAGAGGCTGTTCTGTGAAGAAAGCTCCACCATGTCACAGAGCGTGGCTGCGGAGCTGAGAAACAAACACAAACCTAAAATCTGCTGGAATAAGCTGGGAGGAGGGAGGAGACCTGGTCAAGGGAAGGAGAAAGACATTTAAGGCTCACAAGGACCGCCATCCACCAGTGTAAGGGGCCCAGCTGTCTGGCCCCACTCTGAATGGACAGAGAAGACAGCATTTGGACTTCAGAGGAGCTGACATTTTCTCTTGGATATTGTATAGAGTTATCCTGAGCTTCTGGAGATTCTGAAACTCCAGTGGCCTAACTGTAGATTCTCATGAAGTCAGCTGTCACTCTGACAGATGCCATTGAGGGCAACTTAGGCATGTGGGCATCTCTGGAAGATTCTGGCACTGCTCTCTGATACCTTGGCTCTGTGATTTTATTTGTAATTTCTGTTCCATATCTAGAATTAGACATGATAAAGGGCAGGGGCTTCAGGTATGAGCAGGGAGGCCAACTTCTGCATGGGAAGGTTAAGTCTACTCATCATCTAAAGCAGAAGATTCTGGATGGTTTTGAGGCTTGTGTGTTGGAGCAAACTACCTGAGTTGGAGATCATGGCATGTAACATTTATAGTGTTTAGGATTGCCTCAGGAGAGAGGGTGGAGTCCACAGAGCAAGGCATCTTAGTACTTGCTAGCCGGGTGGCCTTGGCTACTTAGGACTCTGGACTTTGGTCATCCGTGTTGTCATCTTTGAGGTGAGGCTGTGTCCCCAAGAAGGGAGTTCTGAGAGCCATCTACAGTGCTGAGCCTGTAGTAATGTCTGCTAAGAGTGGTCTCTTGTTCTTAGTGTGTCAGACTGAGCCACCTGTGTTCTGTTTCTCAGGAACTGTGGTGTATGGTGAGCCTATCACTGCCAGCCTGGGGACTGATGGCTCTCATTATTGGAGCAAGAACTGGGCCAAGGCTGCGGCCTTCGTCACCTCCCCACCCTTGAGCCCCGACCCAACCACTCCGGACTTTCTCAACTCATTGCTGTCCTGGTGAGTACTGTTGACTCACTCACATCCACACCCTAGCTTTCCTTACAGCAAAATGAGTGTAGGTGACAACACGGTGGCTGGGAGCAGGCTTAAAAACAGACCCTTACTGACCAAAGTTAGGGTCACTAAGTGACAATAAGGAATCATTTTGTCACTATTTTGGGTGGGACTTCCTGATATAACCCTGGGTCATTCTGACCAGCCAGCTGAAAGGTCTGAGTGAGTGCCAATATGGTTGGTGTCACATTACCTGTGAAATATCTCACCAGATAAATGGAGGTATGTTGGCCTGCAAGGAAGCCTCATGTCATATGTTTCCTTCCAGTGGAGACCTCCAGGTCACTGGCAGTGCCCACTGTACCTTCAACACTGCCCAGAAGGCTGTGGGGAAGGACAACTTCACCTTGATTCCCGAGGGTACCAACGGCACCGAGGAGCGGATGTCTGTCATTTGGGATAAAGCTGTGGTAAGGATTGATGGCCTCCCTCGTGGCTGGCCCAGGTCTGTCCCTGTCTCTGTGGGTGTGGGGCTATTGCTGGCCAGTTAAGAACATTCTAGAAACTAGAACTTGGGAGATGGTATTTCTCCTGCATGGAAATCCAAGGCGATTCCTAAAAGCTCATTTCCTTCTAAATATTGCACATAAGTCCTGCATCAAGGAGGAAATAGCTTCCTCAGTCCCCTGCTCACCTTCCCAGTCAACAGTCCTCAACTGCGTTTCCTCGAGGGTGTGTCTGAGGGCTTCTAGGTTTGGTATTAGTACCCACCATGGGCTTCTGCTGGACCTGTTTTGGACAAATACTGACCTGGTGGTGGGGGCATATTGGAAGCTTTTTCCCTTTAATGTTTGAAAATACAGTACCAGATTATCTGATTCTTAATGAATTCTTTACACTTTGTTTGTCACCTGTGTCAGAGGTAAGCTACAGCAGATAGGGAGTGTCTTCAGGCTTTGCTGGCACCTGTGTGCACAGCCTGTCAGCATGCAGGTGACATTAGCATCTCACACACAACTTCATAGCCTGTCAAAACAATTCCTAATATATCATGCACCATTTTTAAATCCACAGGAGAAACAGAAACTGATTTCCATTTTATTCCCACCCCCCAACCCCCCAGCTGAGGCAAAGTCTCACTATGTGGCCTGAAACTAGCAATGTAGACCAGGCTGGCCTCCGCCTCACAGAGTCCACCTTCCTCTGCCTCTCCAGTGCTGGGATGAAAGGTGGGACCACCACACTCAGTAAAAAGCTTGATTTTTTTCTCCCTTCTGAGATAGGGTTTATCTGTGTAACAGCCCTAGCTGTCCTGGAACTCACTATGTTGATCAGGCTGGCCTCGAACTCACAGAGGTCCACCTGCCTCTGCCTTCCCAGTGCTAGGATCAAAGGAGTATGCCCCCACACCTATGGAAAAGCTTGTTTTCTCCTAATGCCAACAGTCATTTGTCTATAATTCTTTGACTGGAAACTTGTGATGTTCCTAATTTTTTTTTAACTGAGATGAGTATCTGTATAGACATCTCCTCAGGTACATCTTTATATTTGCAGGAGAAGTTTCTGGAAGTAACATTGCCAGGTGGAAGGGAGTCTGTGAATACATATTGTAATGCAAAGATTATGCCATTTGACATGGTGTATGGCACTCCTTAGCAGGTTTTAGGAGCAGAAGCCCAAAACATTACTGAGTTGGTAAATTTTGTCTTTGTCAATTTTATATTTAATTTCTTTGGCTGCTGATTGGAATGAATTTTTAATATGCTTTATGACCATTAAATTTTTTTCTTCCTTTTAATGCACACTCACTTCCTTGGTCTCCTTTGTTTAGAATGGAAGGATTTCAGGGAATGATTGGCTCTAACCTTGGAAAGCCAGCTATGGGGCTGAGACTTACTGACTAGTAGCCCAGACCTGCTGGGAACTTTGTTGAAAGGGAAATCCCAGGGTGCATTGCATGTCAACATGTGATCCTTTATTGCCGGACCTGTTTTACTTTCAGCTTTCTGACCCCACCTCTTTGTGTGTGTGTGTGTGTGTGTGTGTGTGTGTGTGTGTGTGTACATGCTCTGCCCCCTCAGGTCACTGGGAAGATGGATGAGAACCAGTTTGTGGCTGTGACCAGCACCAACGCAGCCAAAGTCTTCAATCTTTATCCTCGGAAAGGTCGCATCTCAGTGGGATCTGACGCAGACTTGGTCATCTGGGACCCTGACAGTGTGAAGACCATCTCTGCCAAGACGCACAACAGTGTAAGGCCTGCCTGTCATGAGTAGATGTGTGTGCTGCAGTCACTGAGAGTCAGGGCCGGTCCAGGGATTCAGGAAGGACCTCGATTGGATAGGAGTACAGTTTCCCAGGATGCGATGGAGCATCTGAAGGACCAGACTGACTCTTTCACTTTCTTTATTGAGATCCACAAGACTCTTGGGCATGTTTTAGAGGTAATAGCCTCTGTCCTGACACCTTCAGGGTCCCTAGAGCAGAGGTTTTAGCCCTTAAATTGTGACCCTCTGGGGGTTGAATGGCCCTTTCTTAGGAGTCACATATCAGAAATTCTGCATTTAATTACAATTCATAACTAGCAAAACTTTAGTTATGAAGTAGAAATAAAAATAATTTTATGGTTGTGGGTTACAACAACATATTAAAGGGTCGAAGCATTAAGAACGTTGAGAGCCACTGGCCCAGAGTGATTTTAGATCCTTAGAAGCTTCTAGAAGTCAGGCACCACTCCATTGTCATGGTTTGAGCAGCACCTTGTGTGGTGTGCTTACTGCAAGGGACCTAGCTAGAGCAGCCAAGTATCTGCTCCCGAGGCAGTCATTGGGCACGGTCATTTCCTGTCAGTCCTCTCTCAGGAGTGATTGACAGCTGTGCTTCTTGTCCAAAAGGAAATTTTGACTTCTCTTTTCATAGAAGAAATAATCCAGGCAGTGGGTGACAGTTTAGGAACTACAAAATTTGGGGAAGCTCTCGGCCGTAGAGCTTGGGGATGTTAGTATCTGTTAGTCGGTTAGCATCCTGGCATTTCAACTGAGAACCAGGGATTCGGGGGTTCTGCGAGTTTGTGGACTCAGTGAGCGTAAAGCAAGGCTATCAGACACTAGCAGCTCACAATCTAAAATCCTGTCTCTTGGACAGAAGGTTTTGGGTAGGACATGTTTGGGCTCAGTGCCAGCTTCTTTGGTACCTGTGGGTGCCTTGATGGTGGGGAGACTGCTGGACGCCATATTATAGCTGGTTTTGCCCTGCTGGTTCAGCACAGCCTTAGTACCAAGCCTGCTTAAATTTGTATCATCCATCTTAGGCTCCTCAGTGACATCCTCAGGGCTGACCTTTTTGTGTGTATGTATATCATTTCATAATCCCACTCTGTTCATCTGACCTTCTCACTGAAGGGTCTGCTGTGATTATCCCCAGTGGGAAGATAAGTAACCGAGAGGTGCAGAGAGCTTAAGTGGCCAGTCTAACGTTACATAGTGATCTTGCGGTCGAGCCAGAATTAGAAGCCTTAATTTTTCAATGTTCTTCCCCACCAGACTGCATATGCATGTGCAGGGCGGGGTGGGGAAAGCACTGTCCCTCTTTTGTAGCTCTTTTGTAGCGTACCCCCCACCAAAGGGAATAAAAAGGGATGTCAAGGCTCATCAAAGACACAGGTGACTGGGCTGCTATGTGGCATCGGGACCGCTCTGCCTCAATGGGCAAGAGAGCAGGGAGGAATGAAGGTTTGGGAAGACAGTCTCTGCTCACATGACATTTTTATCTCACCCTGTTCTGGGCGGTATCACATGTCGTCCGCCAAGCACCTCATTGTCTCCCCCTGCTGTCGGGGCTGGCATTAAGCATGCCTGTGTGACACTGCCCATCTGGTGAAGGGCAAACAAGAGATTTTAGGTTCTGGCTTCAGTGTGAAAAATCTAACTTACCCATAACCCTATTTTAAATCCACCGTTAGGATTTTCCAGGATTCCAGCTTGCTCTGTAATTTTTGGAAACTCATGTGGGTGAAGTGAAAGTGTCCATGTTTGGTGATGGTGCAGCCTCCCACCTCAGTGAGTGATAGGGACACTGAGATCCCATCTTTGAATATCTTTAAATCACTTAGAACAGAGGTTCTCAACCTGTGGATCTCGACCCATTGGGGGGGTGTCAAATGACCCTTTCATGGGGTTACATATCTGGTATCCTACATAGAAGATACATTACATTACAATTCATAACCAGCAAAACTACAGTTACAGTGTGACAACAAAAATAATTTTACAACTGGGGGTCAGCACAACATGAGTAACTATATTAAGTGTCACAGACTTAGGAAGGATGAGAACCACTGACTTAAGAGTCACGATGCTGCTTTCCTCTGTATTTTAAAGGAGAGGGGACCTGGGTCCAAAAGCCTTACTATCAGCTCCTTCCTAGGCCACTAGCCCCCGTTTGTATGTTATCCAAAGCCTTGGGTTCTAGGGGCCAGGGCTCATGTAAAGTGCGGGGATCTGCCAGCAGTGGACAGGGCACTGGGTGCTTTTGTGACACGTATTCCTTCATAGGTTAGCCATGTCAGAGTAGTATCTAAGGTTACTCCATTGATGGATGGCAGGCCTAGGATGAAAGGGCCCCAAGGTCAAGGCTGTGTCTGGAGACGGATTGTTAGGAGGTGATAGGGTAGAGGCGGCTTCACCTTGATCTTAGAGGATGCTCACCCCTTCCCAAGATCATGTCAGAGGAGATGGATCCTCTCACCAAGGTCTACACACAAAGGTTCTTTTTGTGTCGCTGCTGCTTGTATCTTGGGAGGGCGGCACCAAGGAAACGTGAGTTCTCAGGCAGGTCTTAAGTGACACGATCCACTGTTATTCAGCGCCCATCTTTTGCCATCTCCAAGACAAATCTGATCAGGAGATACGTGATGAAGGATGGCACCTGAGATGAGGTCACTAGTGGGGGACTGGACAAAAAAATGCAGAGCTGGCATGGCCCTCGTGTGGGATCAGGGAGATGGAGACCTGTCCTTGGGGAAGTTGTGTGAAAGATCCCACCATGCCTCTGGTTCAGTGGATAGCAGTGGGGGAGAAGGTTCCTCCTGAGACTCTGAACTGGAAAGAAACTGGCGCCTGCACAGACTTGAGGTTTAAATTCCCACTGCCTGGGCAGGTCCCACAGCCTTGAGCTGAAAATGCTGTGTAAGATACCTCAGAGGTGGTGCATCCCAGGTACCCCAGGTACCTGGGAGCCTCCTGGAGGATCTGGCTCCCTCTGGCTACTGTGCTTACACAGTCAGTTCTGGTCAGTGACAGATGGGAGACATGATGGCACCCAGCATCTTGGGATCCTTGAGAGGAGGCGCTTGCTGGCAGCCATGTCTCTCCACTTCTGTTTACGACAACCCTTGTGTTTCTCTGTGGAGTCTCTGAACTGTGCTGGCAGCAGTCACCGGCACTACCCAGGCAGCGCTATGTTTCCACATGGAATGCATGCTGTTCAACCACCGTGCCCTTTCTCTGTCCCCTCAAGCCGCTGCATAGAGCAGAGATGACCTGTGACCTGGGTGTTGGTGTGGCTCTGGCCTCTCATAGAACCTCAAGTGATTCTCAATGTTCCTAATGCTGGGACTCTTTGATACTTTGATGCAATCACTCATGTTGTGGTGACTCCCACAACCCTAAAATTGTTTTGGTTGCTGCTTCGCCACTGTAATTTTGCTACTGTTATGAGTCGTGATGAAAACATCTGGGTTTTCTGATAGTCTTAGGTGACCCTTGTGAAAGGGCCATCCTATCCCCAAAGGGGTCTTGACTCGCAGGCTGAGAACCAGCATTCTAGCTCCCCCCACCTTGGCCTGAGTTTTCCCAGAAGCACATGCTCTGTGCCACATGTTACCTTCCAGCTGTAGCCATTCGTGCCTGCAGACAGTCATGTGGAAAGAGCTGCCAGGCGTTCAGCCTGAGCTGAGCCAGAATTAGGGACACCACTCTGACTTATGGAGCTTTCTGTGTCAGAAAGCCTCTTGTTTTCTGTTGCTTCCGACTGACAGACAATCACACAGGAAGGCAAACCACCTGTTTCCTGAGAGGGTGTGCCAAATTGCCTGTTTTCACTCTCAGTGACATGAGCCCCCAAACAAGGGTGGGTTGGTTAGGAAACTAAACCTCAACCCTGTCACGGGCTTGTTGTCTTTGACGTGCCACCAGTCTACACAGGATTGAACTACAGGATGCTTAAGTCCGTGAGAAAACTGCCTCATTTTGAAATTTAGTTTGGACCTAGTTCAGAGGTGAGCCTTGGGAATTCAGTCTGTGCAGGGGAAAGTTGGTGGAAACGGGAAGACACCCCACCCACCACCCCATTAATGTTTCTCTTCTCTTTTTTTTATAGTACTGTGGATTGAATCCAGGGCCCTGTGCATTCTAAGGGTTCAACCACTAAATTGTACTACTGAGAGTCACATATCCACTCTGAGCTATGTCTCCACTCCACTAAGTCCCCCAGACTGGCCTTGAATACTCTGTAGCTCAGGCTTGGCCTTGACCTGTGATCTTATTGCCCCAGAATTTTGGGTTTATAGGTCTGCCCCAACAAGAACACACACACACACACACACACACACACACACACACACACACACACACACATTATTTTTCTCTTCAGCTATTTCCCCCTCAGATTTGGAGATGTAGGTAAGATGAGTTCATATTCTAGGCAAAGAAAGCAAGTGTCCCTGGGGTGGCCAGCAAGGACAGTCTTCTTCTATGAGGTTTATCAGTTCACTCCTTTCAGTCGAGTCCAGGACCAGGGATTGCTCTCATGATGGCTTGTCTCCTCTCTCAGGCTCTTGAGTACAACATCTTTGAAGGCATGGAGTGTCGTGGCTCCCCACTGGTGGTCATCAGCCAGGGCAAGATTGTCCTGGAGGATGGCACGCTGCATGTCACTGAAGGCTCAGGACGCTACATTCCCCGGAAGCCCTTCCCTGACTTTGTGTACAAACGCATCAAGGCGAGGAGCAGGGTGAGTGGCTTTGCAAACTTTTAAACATCATGGGTTGATTTCGACTCCACAGATATCTATTAAGTACCATGAGTCAGAATACTGAGATGAGAGAGACGTAAGGATAAAGAAAACCTGACATTTTCATCCCGAGGCTTAACCTGCTGCTGGATGAGTCGGGTGATCAGCGCTTTGATGCTGAGTGTGAGGTAAGGACCCAGAGGAGGGGAGAGGAGCACTGCTCTAGAATCATGGAGAAAGATGATATGGAAGATGACAGTTGGGCTTTAAAGGCTGAGTAGGAGTTTCTCAAGCCAAAGGCTAGAGATACAGATACAAGAAGATGGGATATGGTCTGTGGAAGATGTACAGTGTGTTCAGGGCATGGAGACAGCACATGGCTGGTGGTCAGGAACTTGGAGGTGGAGAAGGGGTGGAGCTTTAAGGGCATTAGAGAAGAGTGGTACCCTCTTCACAGTATGATCGGGGGCTTCTTAGAGGGTTCAAAGGTGCTGGGAAAGTTCTAAGTCACCAGTTGAGTAACTCATAGGGGAGTCACCTTGGGAGAGCTTTTGGCCTGGAACTTTGGGGGCTGGTTGCACATCTGTCTCTTGTTGTACCTGTCCATAATAGGACGCTATATCCCTACGCATCACAGGCCTGTCTTGGTTACTATTCTGAGGAGGTGCAGGGAAGATGTCCTCTGTGAATGTGACATAGGCTGTGGGGTGATTGTGTGTTTCAGCTGGCTGAGCTGAGAGGAGTCCCTCGTGGCCTGTATGATGGCCCCGTTTGCGAGGTGTCTGTGACGCCCAAGACGGTCACTCCAGCCTCATCAGCTAAGACATCCCCTGCCAAGCAGCAGGCACCACCTGTTCGGAACCTGCACCAATCTGGATTCAGCTTGTCTGGTAAGGCCTGGGGGACAGGGTCAGGGGGAGGGGGAACGTTCCTGGTAGTAGGTTCAACAAGCTCTGTGGAGCCAGCCTGAGGCTTTCGGCTCCACTACTGCAGAAACTGAAAGACTATAAATTGAAACCCAGTAACCGGGTTTCAGAATCGTCAATTGGTTTTTGTGCCATGTGACACCCACCCAGTGAGTGACCCCTTTCAGACTGAAGGGGTGTTTCCTGATCTGTCATGTCCATTGTTAAAGCGTGTGGAGCCTGGAGTTTCAGCACCCTCACCTGGCTCAGGTCTTCTGTGTGGTGAGTCACAGCAGAGTCCCCTGTGGAGTTGCTGTGACATCTACCGCACACCATCTCAGTGAAGAAAAGTAGATTTTTATCTTGGAAACGTCCTGCCCCTCTTTCTTTTGGCTTATAACAGAGTCTTTCCACTCTCTCAGCTTCCTAAGCTGAGACAGATATCCAAAGCCCTGTAGCCTGCACACAGCATGCATCATGGTTCGTTACAGACTCTCCTTTCCTTGTGCTATCTGCTGGAGTTTAGAAAGTACCATCTGTGCCCATGATGAACGAGGAACACTTCAGGGTGTTTTGGTTTGGGAGACAGTCCCTTAAACCCTGTTGTCTGTCCTAAAGTATGAGATCAGTCACAATGTGTAGTACCTTATTATTCACATAGACAGCGCAGGTTGCCAGTCCATTACATAAATGATTGGAACTGGAAGCTAGTTTACCTCTTTAAAAATTGGAAAAATATATAGATAATGAACTATGTTGTGACTAAGATCCAAGTCCAAACACAAAGTGCGAGCAGGGACAGATGGCTCAGCAGTTAAGAATGAACTCTGGTCTTGGAGGGGACCCAAGTTTGTTCCCAGCTGGCTTACAACCGCTTGGAGCTCTAGCTCCAGGGGATCCAGCGCCCTCTTTTGGCCTCCTCAAGCACTGCACTTATGTGTATAACACCCCCCTCCCCACATACACATATATACACATAATTAAAAATAAAAACAAAATCTTAAAAACCAACATGCAACGTATCTATGTTTCATATACATATGACACAGTCTTGAAAGGGATTTAATACAGCATTTTTAGTACATTAATTTGACTACAGTTAAGTCACATCAGGTCATGTGTGGAATCTTCCACCGGTCACATCCTGTCAAATAGTTGCAAAGTTTAGATTATTCTAGGTTGGGGAGCTTCAGATCCAAGTTTTTTACCTGAACCATCCACATTCCTCCTGAGAGGCATGGGTCAGAAAAACCATATTCATTAGTACCTTGCATGGAGTTTATACTTCCCCAGCGGGAGATTGCAAGCAGGTCCCCCTACTTCCCGAAGTTTGAACTTCCTGTAGTGAGGTTTGGAGAAAGGGGTGGGGATATGTGTGCTTGGCTCAGCTTTTCCCGAGTATTATTACTACGCGGGAGTCTGATTTATTTCTAAAGCCCCTCACGCTCGCGTTTGTTTGTTTTTTGTCTCTTCCCTCTTCTGTAGGTGCTCAGATAGACGACAACATTCCCCGCCGCACCACCCAGCGCATTGTGGCGCCCCCTGGTGGCCGCGCCAACATCACCAGCCTGGGCTAAAGCCCCTAGGCCTGCAGGCCACGTGGGGATGGGGGATGGGACACCTGAGGACATTCTGAGACTTCCTTCCTTCCTTCCTTCCATTTTTTTTTTTTTTAAAGAGCCTGTGATAGTTGCTGTGGGCAGCCAGTTCCTGGGGCTTCTTCTTGGGCCCCCTGCACTCGGTCTCCCCTGGAGTTTCTGAATTCACTCACTCAAGTCCCTACACAGTCATGAACACCACACCCAAGCCTAGCCACCCATCCCACACGGAGCTGCATCCAACATGCAGACATGCGCCACCAAACAGATCCCAGCAAGGGTGCCCCATCACATCCTTGGCCGTGCAGTCAGCACCTTCCTGTCACGGGGAAGATTTAGTGAATTGCCCTGAGCTGCCTTCTTTTCTTTTTAAAATTTAAAAAAAAAAATTTTTTTTTGTGGGACTGGGGGGGGGGGGGGGGGGTGGGATAGTTTTGTTTTTTTTTTAAATACTAAATTGAAAGCTTAATTCAATATTAATCCTTGGGTCTTGAACTGGACATCCTAATGATGCAATTATATAACCATTAAGCTGATTCAGAGGCTTGCAGGCTACTGCTGTCCCTCTGGAAAGTTTCCATGTGTCTGTATCTCTCATCCCTTACTCTTCCGGGTCAGCTGTTGAGAAAAGGCAGGTTTTCTTCATTGGCCTAGATTTTGTGGCAGATTAGACCTTTTGAAGGTTCTCTACCATTTTCCTGTGTCTCCTGTCCTGGCCTTTTCTTATACACTCATGGAGAGATTTAGAGGTTGGTCTCCTGGTTTGTGTTTCTTCGAGACAATGTACTTTTCCCCCTGGTTTTCTGTCTGCTCTTAAAGTCAGGCAACCCAGTTTGGCCTCAGACATAGTGGACCCTAGTTTTGCCCCCCACAACCATAGTTTTGTGCTGTCTGGTTTCTGTTAAGATTGGTGCTATCTGGTTCCCATTACTAGGAGGCGTCCGAGCTTGAGGCCTGCCAGACACAGGGATGGCCTGGATGTCACCAGTATTGTCAGTTGTGGACCCAGAATAGAGTCACATGTGGTGGAAAGATGAGGAATTAGGCTGTAGGAGTGACAGCCTCCAGTCAAATCTATAAACCCAGTCTGAAAGCTCACATGAGCCTACCAAGCTGGGACCAGTCTCCCTGTGGAGCTAGCCAAGATGGGGCCATTCTCTCTATGCAGGAGCCCTTCCCAGCCTTCGCCAGGAAGTGTCTTTGGGGATTCGAGAACGTTGAGACTTCTCATGGTGTGTTGGGGGGAACCTTTTTTTTCTGTATAGTTATTTCAAAAGGTCTAACATGGTGGGGGAAGGTAGAAATCTTTGGGATAATTAGACCACAAGTATTTTACAAGAGGGACAACCCTATTTTAGGAAACAATCTCGTGGGAAGAAAACTGCACAAATGAACGCATGGCCCACTTAGAGATCATGCCGCCTCTTAGAGACCATGTCACCTCATATTTGTCACCCTTCCTCTTCCCGTCATAGTGACAGGTTTTCACTAGCTGGCTTCTTTCTGTCTTAGCTGACTTCTATCATATTTCTTTCCAGCTGTGTTTACAGGTCCCTGTAAGCAGTGTTAGGTCCATAGGCTTTTCTGAATCCAATCTGCTGTGTAAAGCAGAGCATCAAAAAATTAGTGATACTCTGAGCGGCCACACATTTTGTCTTTGGGGTTAAAGGTCGGGATTTTGGGTTTGATGTTAATTTTTGTTGTTTTAAAGGTAAATTGCACTTTGAAAAATTGGTTGACTTAATATATTTGCTTTTTTTTTTTCTTTTCCTTATCTACACTTAGAGAGGAAATTTGAACATTGAAAAACACTTTTTTTTTGTTTGTTTATTTGGATTCTGAGAAACTTGCAGCTCTTCAGTGTTCACTCCTGATGCTTGTTGTACGGGGCTATGGCCCTTCTGGTTGTTTTCAATCATTTTCTTACAAAACAAAACAAAACCACAACAGTTTTAAACCTGAAGCTCTCCGCAGTCCGTGTAAGCATGTTTACCTGTTGGCTCGCCTTCTGTGTCTGTTGAATGAATGTCATATGTAAATGCTAAACGAAGTCAACAGTGTGTCAGAACTGAAAACTGCAGTGACTTGATGCTCTGAATCATTGTAGGATTTACTGCTAGATGGTTTTTAACCCTTGAACCTGTGATTGTGACCCACGAGGGGGACCTTTCAGTGCTAAAGCTGATCATGTGTGTAGCCAGAAAGGTACTTTTTTTTTTTTTAATTTTTGTTTTATTTTTTGTAACCACTGTCTTAATGGCAAAATAATTATGGTAAAATACAAGTCTCGTGTTTATTATTCCGTAAGAGGTCTGTGTTATATTACCACGGAACACCAATAAAGCAGAATGTGGTTGTTTCAGAGGTGTGTCTATATCGAGGCTTCCACGGTGTGTCGGCTTCCCCTTTGAAGTGATGCCTGGAGAAGCCCCGGCTTGGCTTAGCCTTGGACTGTGGTCCAGCCCAGGAGAGCTCACCCCCATGCCACAGGTTCCTATGGATATCCTGGCTACAGAATGAAGTCTCAGCACATGCAGTGCTGGGGGATGAGGGCCACGGAGGTTGAGAATCAGTGTCTTAAAACCCCATCCCAGAAAGGCAGTGAGCCTCCCGGAGTGCCAAGCCAAATTTGAACCTGGGGTTCGAGTGGGGCCGCAGAAGGCGAGGTGGGGTTTCAGTGAAGATGCTGGGCTTGCTTCTCACATGTTTACCCCGGGAAATCTCACTACATGGGTGCAGGAGAGAAAAGAGATTGCTTAGCATGTCCTGACACTTCAGTGGAGGTACTGCCAAAATCAGTACCAAGCCCTAAGTACCACCCTCAGCTCAGGATGGAGGATGCTGATGGGGGTGAGTCATGCTGGGTTTCTGACTATTGGTTTGCAGTTCCTTGCGTTGGGTGGCATTGGTTCTGAATGAAGAAGGTGTGTGCTTTGGGTACCCTATGTCTATCATATGTTACAGCTGGTTTACCCCCCCTCCACACACAACATCTTACCATTACCGTCACTATTTATTACTGTGCAAACTATATATGAGGTAACATGCAGAATTACACAGGCCCAGCCTGGTGGTTCATAGGGACAAATGCCAAGCACTCAGGAGGCTGAGGCGAGACTGGGTGACATAATGAGATCATTTAAAAAAAAAAAACTGAAAAGAGAAAGATGGTGTCATCATTAAAGCAAGGAGACAGGGAAAGGAAGAGCAGGAGCTTACAGCCCCATATCCGCTCGACCCCTTGGAGGTTGTTTTTGTTGCAGGCTATCCCAGAGAGGCCCATGCAAGGCACTGGGAGGTGGACCTATTTGAGCAGGCACTTAAAGTGATCCAGGTAGCCTAGCCTGAAGTCCATGCTCTGGCTGGTAGTGTCTTGTCAACTGTCAGCTACTACTCTTAAATGGCAAGAGGAAAGCTGGAGGAGGTAGAGGAGGTATGGTTTACCATACCTGAAAGTGGACCAGGTAGCTGGTGGCATGGTTAAGGCCAGCCAGCTGTGTCACTGTTGGTATGTTTTAGTCTACACACATGCATACAAGCCCAAGGAGAACAGAAGGGAAAAGCTAGGAAATGTCTGAGGCATGCCTTGCTTGAAGGATGTGTGTGAGCCTCACACTGCTCTGAGCAGAAGGCTCCATCCTCAGGCAAGGTTCTGTATGTAGCATGCGCTCTGTTAGCAGAGCATAGCTGTCTTTTCTCCCATCAGCGGGATAGGGATCTGCTCCAAGGTGCTACTGAGCAGGAGTGTATTGAGAAAACCTAGCTCTCAGAGTGGGACCAGGCAGTGGTCTCCTGGTTTACTCCTCAGCTTCCTTGTCCTTTGGTGAATGACACGCCAGAAAAGAAGTATGGATGGGACAGAGAAGTGCAAAGGGACACCAGAAAACTGCCAGCAACAGTGTCCCCCAAGTCTCTCCTAAGAACTAAGCATCAAGAAATGATTGGTAATCACCCAAGGTCTTTGGTAGATTGCAGAGACTGTTGGGGATGTAGGAGACTGTTGGAGATGGCATCCATTGTTTCCAAACAATCTATTGGTTAAAGTCACATGACTGACAGCTAACATTCACTATGACACACCAGGCACTGTGCTATGTAAGACCTTTGTGCCCATTAACTGAGCTAAACTTCGCAAAAAGTCGTGAAGAAGGTGCCATTGTGCTGGCTAATAGATAAGGGGGAACAGCTCAGAGTCAAGTCTGTGTGTGCGTGTATTGTAGCTATTACTAATAATATATTTATACAATATATTATCACATATAATTATTAATAATAATATAATATGCATTTATGATTTAATATTGCAAAAATGCCCAAGAAGGCCAGAAGGAAGGAGGTACCAGATTCCCTGGAACTGTAGTTACAGTTGATTGTGAGCCACCATGCAGGAGGTGATGGAAGTGAAGCTGGGTCCTCTGCAAGAGCATCAAATTCTCCTAACCACATAACCACTGATTCCTTGCTCCATTCTTCAAATATATTTGCTTTTTGGAAGCACTGTTTCCCTAGGTATCTCAGCCTAGCCTTGAACTCATGATTCTTCTTCCTCAGTTTCCTGAATGCTGAAATTACAGGCATATGCCATCCCACCCAACCCAGAAAATCTGTGGAGAAAAGAAAAATGAAAAAGGCAAACTGGATTCTCCACACGTAAAGCCTGATACACGACCAATTAAGAGAGATAGCAATATAAATAAAGTAGTCAGTGGAAAGGAAAGAAGAATCTAGAATGGATCCGTAATAGATGCAGAAAATACCCTCTTCTCTGGCTAACTGGCTGAGAAGCACTTAAGGAGGGAAAGGCTGCATTACTTAATGTATAGAACAAGCAGTAGGTGTGTCTCCAATTGCCATCATCCACAGTCTCTTATGAGAACGGTCCTGTTTGGAAGGGTGGGGGTGAGAGGGTGGAGCGCACCAGGGAAACAGACTGTGCAGGTCATCCAGCAAATGTGGGTAAGCAGACAGTGTGTAGGATGATAACCATGCCATACATATCACACGTATGTAAATGCTAGTCGGAGACCAGACCGTATGCACTACACACAAAAATCCAGGGAAATGGTGGTCTAGGAGATGATGACAGTTGTCAGGAAAGTCGTATTTTGAAGATGCTCAGTTTTCCAAAGAAGGTTTGGGAAAAACATGTTGGGATGGTAGGAAGGACCATGTGTGTCTATGCCCACATTACATGTCATTAATTCTTACAAGGACCATGTGTGTATATGCCCACGTTACACGTCATTAATTCTTACAAGGACCTCGGGATGTAGGTAAAATAGTGTCCATGAGAATCATTTGCAAAAATAATCTTTTGAAAAGAGGCAAAGTGACCTAGATACTAAATGCATTGTTAGTTGATTACCCTTCAGTACCAGGATAGGGTAGACAAGGAGAGCCCTGAGCACCAGGAGAGGGCTGGTGCCCACTTAGTGACCGGCAAGTGGAGCCCTGAGCTCCAAGGTTTTGCTAAAGCTGGAGGAAGCCCAGCTTTGGCTCAAGGCTACACTTAGTCTGAGGGCTCATGAGCGGAACACTATAAGGGCTGGAGAAGACCGAGCACCAGGGTTTATAAAGTCTTATGCTTAAATAATACATGACAACTTCATGTGATGAGCTTGCTAAGCCTCATTGCTGTTACAGATACAGAAACTAGCTTTGTCCTAACAAACCCATCATTCCGTGCAGGACCTTCAGCCATCTTGGCTTGTTCAGTAGGAAGAGATGGAGGGCAGAGAAGACAGCTATCTAGTCCACCAGCCATGACCTTGCCCATGGCCTGTTAGGGTTTGGTTTATTGCTATGTATTCAAATGCTAAATTCTGTACCCCAAGCTCTGGTGGCCTGGAGATGAGCAGATTCTCAAGTACACCACCTTTGTTTTGTAAAGCTTACCGCCAATTATCCCTAATTGGTTAATAAAAATTGCTGACAGCCTGTAACTGGGCAGACCAGGCAGGGGTTCGCAGGCTTGTGGTCTCATGTAGGAACCACAAAGGAAGGGGGAGGAAGAAGGAAGTTGCCATGGGGTAGTATGGACCACGAGCATCTGACCATGAGGGCTGGCCTGACGAAGCAGGAACAGCACACGTGGAACAGATGCAAGTATTTATGGGGATTTTGTCAGGGAAGCAGGTGAGAGAGTTTAGAGGGTTAATGTCTGCCCGGCTGTGGTGCTATAAGGCTTGTCATGAATCTAAAGGTCTCTGTCTTTTATTTGGAAAATAGCCAGTTAAGGAATAACTGCTACCTTAATGATTTCCTGTATTAATTAATATATACAGAACATTAGTCAACTTTTTTCAAGGATCATATCACACACACACACAAATACGTATATATAATTGAATGTGCTCTGGATGCACTCAAAATCTTTGTTTCCCGTTACACTTTTTCTGAGTGTGGACTCCAGATGTAGTGTCTCTG
>JANHMN010000001.1:210273807-210298919 GCA_030674055.1 Rhabdomys pumilio | reverse complement strand
TCAGGAGGTCATCTTCCTTTTTTTCCTCCCCCTTTGAGAGAGGGTCTTCCATTGGCTGGGAGCCCGCTGTTTAGGCTCTGTTTTCTGGTTGGCCAGCCAGCCCTGAGGAGCCTCCTGTCTTTGTCTCCTCAACAGCAGAATCACAAGGGTTTTTACACAGTTTCTGGGTACTGAACTCAACAGATGCTTAGACAACAAACACGTTCGTGATTGAGCCATCTCCTAAGCTTTCCCACTTGCTTGGATTTCCCTGTCACTCCATAGATGCCTTTATTGCCTGCCTGGAGATGTCTAGGGGAGAAAGGGCTGCTCTTCCTCACCACTCTGTGATGCTGTGCGCCCTCTGCTGGGAGGAGATGCATCTTTCCTCTCAAGCACTGAAAGCAGTAGTGAGGAGGTTGGGAATGAAGTCTTGGTGGCTTCTGGCTTCATCAAAAGTAGGAACAGGAAGAGGTCAAGCCCTCCACGGAGCCAAGTGCTCCATCTCACTCGAGGAAAGAAAGACGGATGCACAGCCTTATCTTCCCAACTGCTTTCTCCCTCCCTCCCTCCCTCCCTCCCTCCCTCCCTCCCTCCCTCCCTCCCTCCTTTCCTCCCTTCCTCCCTCTTCCCTCACACCTTCCATCCTGTGATCTCCAGCTGTATTAGCCACCCCATAGCTTTCCCTGTACCCACAGAATCAAGTAATAGGCACTTTAACTTTCTGAACAGGTCTCAATTTTCTCCAACCTAAGCCTTCCCCTTGAACCTAAAGAACTGCCCTGACTATAACATCTGTGCTGGTTGAATAGGTATGGATCCCATAGACTCACGTGTTTGAATGCTTGACCCCAGCAGCTCTGCTCCACAGTCTGAATCCAGAGGTCAACTCCACAGGGGGCAGTTGACCTGTCTTGGTTTGATGGCTCACTAGTAATCCATGCTAGTGCAAGACCCTAACTACTGAGTGGAAATCATGGCCCAGTCATAGCTTCCTAGCTTCTCTTGAGGCAATGCTGAATTTGTTGCCACCCACGTGCCACTGTGCAAAGTTGCTGTGGCAACCCAGTGGGCCACACTTATCTTCCTCTCCTGTCTGTTTGAATCCACACTGCCCTGTGCTTTTTCTCGAGTGGACCTCTCAGATCCAAGCTCTGTAGATGTGCTTATGATCCATCCACTATTCAATATGCCCCTGTCTCCACTGCATAGTATCTGCCTTCTCCAGGGAGGTCCCGCCTCATCTCAGCCTGCACAGTCTTTATCATGACAGGGGGTTGATTGTCCCTAAGACCCAGTACTGATTTTGCATTTGTCAGCATTGCAGTACGGCAACCAAACACTAGAGGCAGACACCTCATAAGGAGAAAAGGTCTATTTAAATGATAGGTTTGAAGGTTTAAAGTTCACAGTCCAGCAACTGTGCTGGTTTAATTTCTGACGAGGCTGGCCGACAGCAGTGATCCATAGCAAGAGTGTTTAAACTCACATCTAGTATCAAGCTGAAAGAAACGTGCACGTGCACGTGCATGCGCGCGTGTGTGTGTGTGTGTGTGTGTGTGTGTGTGTGTGTGTGTGTGTGTGCATATGTTCTAGGTCTTGCCTTCAGTGAGCTATGGGCCTTCTAACAGGTCATGTGATGATTAATCCTCATTGTCAACTTGACAGGATTTGGAATCACATAGAAGACATACCCCAGGGCTCTCTTTGCAGGCATTTATTTCCCTGGAGAGCTATCTGAAATGAGATTATCCATGCTCAATGTGAATGACATGATCCTGTGAACTGGGAGCTCAGACTGGAGGGAAAAGGGGGAGAAAAAGAGGAAGGCAACTGGGTACCAGGGTTCATTGCTCTCTGCTTCCCTGTTGCAAGCACCATATGACTAGCTGCGTCCTGCTCTGTCATCATGCCCTCCTCGTCACCATAGACTGAACCCTCAAACCATAAGCCCCAATAACCCCCTTCTTTTCCCTTAAATTGATTTTTTTCAGGTGTTCTATTACAGAAACATTACTAATAAAGGCCCCTCCCAGTACCACCATCTTTGTACAACGACTGCTGGGGACAGTCACCATGCCTTTCAAGCCACAGCATCATGGTTACACAGAATGATCTCCCTGATACAAAATCCAAGGGCTGTTTCCATCTGTCTCTTGACTGACTTCCCTCTGTGCTGGGTTGTCATGCCCCTGTCTTATCAGCATGCCCTGGCAGCCGCCTTCTCCAGATTTTGGTATTTAGAACCCACAGAGGATCTGTCACATGGGCCTTCTATGTCACTACCCTTTACCTGTGCTCCCAGGCAGGCTCCTTCACATTTAGTTCTTAGGTGCTACATACTGTCAAGAAGCCACGATCTCAAAACACGAAACAAAACAAAACAGAACACCAGAACAAAACCCCCAAATGAAAAACAAACAAAATCTTCTTCAAGGCCAAAGTTGTATATCTGACCTTTCCTTAAACTTCACTTCATAGTTTATGATCACCACAAATGTCACTCTTCTCCCTTTCACACATACGTCTCAGTGTTCAGTGTTTGATAGCCTAGAACCCAAAGGGCCTTTAGTCACTGCAAGCCAAGAATCAAGTGGTCAGCAACCCGCAGCTGCTCTTCACCCACTCTGCATAAACATCTCCCCTGCCTGTTAGCTCGGCTGCATCAGTGTCTCCCATTTGATGCATCTGGCTGCCAGCATCTCTCCATCCACGCTATTCTCTTCTCTTTCTTGCTTTTTGTCCTAAGTACCATCATCACCCTCCTTACGGGTTCACAGTGAATCACTTCCTCCAAGGAGGCTCTACTTCCTCTAGGGAGGTTCCACTTCCTAATGGTTCTCTGCTTCCTGGCTGGGAACACACGGGACCAGCTGTCTCACACTCCTGTTGCCATGCCTCTGCCACCATGATGGACTGTAAACTCCACCTGGGAACAATGTAACTTCCTCCTGTACATTAGTTATTGTCCAGCAATGGGAATAGTTACTAAAATGAGATATCCCCCTCCTCATTGCCTTTTGACTATAACCCAAACAGTACCTCTTAGGTCTACCCAAATACTAACCTCAGAATTCTGTCCATACCTAAAAAAAGCAAAACAAAAACAAAACCAACCAATCACCACCACCACCACCAAACCTAACTGTGGTAGCTGGCTACAAGGTTTCAACCAAACATTCTTCCATAGAATCGAAACCAGTCAAAATAGAAATTAAGTTCTGGGAAAGGAGTATGAAAGAGGACACAGAAGCAACTGGACTAGAGTGGATTCTCTCTGTTTGCCGTCTCTAGTCACTGAGCCTGCATCTCACTGATTCTTGAAAGCATTACCTGCAAGAATATATTTATCTTGAATAAGATGAGATTTACCTCAGTTGAGTCCAGAAAGTTTCTGAGGACTTAACAAAGTTTCTCTTGTTACTAGATGAAGAATATAAGGAAGATGATAGAGTCTCCAAGGGCTCAGGAAACAGTGGACAAAGATTTGGATATCAACATTTCACAGTGGTTTTGAAGACCCCCAAATTCGGGAGACCCTTACTCAAGTCTCAGGAAGTTGCGACCACCCACAGACTTCAAGACACCATACCTGGATGCAATCAGCAGAGGTTTATTAGGGAAGAGAGCTGGCAGCCAGCGTTCAAACTGCACACTCGCACAGGAGTACAGTTTGACAAAGCCACTCAGTCTGAGGAGGGTTTTTAAAGGGGTGTTTTTCAAGTCCTGGGATTTCCTGGCCCTGGCTTCTATTTGTTAGGGCCCTCTTGGACCCCGAAGCTGGCTCCTTTACTTGTAATGTGCACACTGGTCTTTATAATTTTTCACTCTACAGTTTCACATAACCCCGGGATGTATCAGGCCTATTTTTCTCATTGCCTGACTACTGTATTATCTCCCTCCCAGAATCCAATGAGAGCCATGAGGATTGCTTACAGCAGCCTGGGGTGGCTAGGCCACTGGAGAAGAAAACTTCTGGTTGGCAGGATGGCTCAGCAGTTACAGGCACTTGTACAAGCCTGGCAGTCTGAGTTTCATCACCTGAACCCACAGAGAGATGGAAAGAGAGAACTGACTCCACAAAGTGCCGCTGTCCTACACACTCGCATCTTGCAACCATTCCCCCTCCCCCCAAATAAATAAATAAGTAAGCAAATAAATAAAAAACAAAAGACACCTTTAATCCCAGCACCTGGTCTACAGAGTGAGTTCCAGGACAGCCAGGGCTATACAGAGAAACTCTGTCTCGAAAAACCAAAAAAACCCCAACAACAACAACAACAACAAAAAGACAGCATCTCTCCTTCTCCAAGGAAACGGCTGCCAGTAGATCCTCAGGGAAGTGTGGGGCTTTATGAGCTCCTTCCCCTTTCATACTGGAATGCTGACTGACTCAATACTGTATGGGTTTTGTGCAGATAATCACAGCTGCTGGTTGTTCAAGACTGTAAAATCTGTTATGCTCTGAGGACAGAATCTCCCAACTCTACCACGACTCCCAGCTCTTAAGACTTTTTCTGCCCTTTTTCCCTCACAGTTTTGCTGAGCCACAGAGCAGGGGACCTTGATGTTCTGTTTATTGTTGGACATTCAACAATCTGTTGACTTTCAGCACTTTGAGCAGTTATGGGTCTCTGCAGGAGCCACCTCCTGCTGCCAAAGCAGACAGCAGAACCAATTCATGGGCTTGAAACACATATTTAGAAGGTAATTTGGACAAGTACATCCTGTTCAGTTAGCAAATCACAGCAGTAGCATCCCTGTGAAAGTCAGAGGTTTGCAGCACCACATATGAATTTGTGTGCAATGAACCACAAATACCATTATAAACTAGTTGGTTACTCTCAAACAACCATGCTTTACCATTATAAACTATTTGGCTACTCTCAAACAGCCATGCTTTGCATTACCCTTGCATTCGTGGGCACATCGTGCCTGGCAGGCCAACAGTATAACACCCCAAATCCATAGTTTAGAAAAACTGTTTACGACAATTCTATCCCAGTGGCCTCCATAGACCCTCCTGGCACCTTTGAAAAGTAGTTGTCTCAGTTCCAGTTTAGCTTTTCTTAGCTTAGCGTCCTGCAAGCTAAGAGTGACCTTCATTTGCTCTGTTCCACCCTATCTCTGATCTTTAGTGTTGGGTATCATCCACACTGAATCTAGAATTATTCTGTAGATTGTGATGGCCTCTGACCACGTCTTCGAAGACTTATCTTTATCATGTTAATTGATCTAGGAAGACCCATGCTAAAAGTAGTCTACACCAATCCACCTTTTTCCCCAGTTGCTGTCAGTCTAAAGGTATCCACTTTTTCTCAGTGGCTTTTGTCAGGTTATTTTATCACAGACAAAGAAACCAACACACTCTCTTCTGCCCAGGTAAAACTTAACACTTTGGTTTACACGTTAGGAAGTGGCCCACCCAGGAAATGATATATGTATTCTTTTCCTATTTTGTAGGTGTTTTGCTCTGATGAAGAGATAGATCCATCTTAAATGATGGACAAAGGTCATGTTCAATGTCATTTGCTAGCTAATTAAAGCATATTGAGCTTGGCAGGATGAAGGCAATGCCCTGAAGTTAGAGGAGGTGGGAGACGGTTGGGTTAGGGACTTCAGGAGGAAGACAAGAAAGTCTCCACTGAGAGAAAGATCAAGGGTGAGATCAAGAGTGTTATCATTTGCTGACTTGGTGAGGTGAGTTATTCCACGTAGTATGAGAGCTCTGAGGCCCTGAAGCCAGTTACACATCTCTGGATTTCTACCCCAGAGTGTCTGCTTGAAATGCTCTCCTCTATTCCTGTTTGTCTTAGTGGCAAATGATCATTTTCTCTTATACACTACATCCTGAAAAAAGTTTCCCTCCCTCTCCCCTCTCAACCTTCCCTGACCTCTCTTCTCCCCTAGATTCACTCCTCCTCTGTTTCTTTTTGATATCCCTCCTAGGGATATCAACTAAACATGGCATAACAAGTTACAGCAAGACCAGACACAAACCCTCATATCAGGGCTGGGCAAGGTAAACCACTAGGAGGAAAAGTGTCCCAGGACCAGGCAATCGTCAGAGGCACCCTGCTTCCACTCTCAGGAGTCCTCCGAGAACACCACAGTACACATGTGTGCAGAGGGCCTAGCTCAGAGCCAGGCAGGCTCTGTGATGGTCGTTTCAGTCTCTGTGAGGCCCTGTGAGTCCTGCTTAGCTGACTCTGTGGACCTTGTTCTCCTGGTGTGCTTGACCCCTCTGGCTCCTATAATCCTCCCTCCCATTTCCTTCTGGGGGTCCTTTGACTCTGCCTAGCGTTTGCCTGTGGGTCTCTGCATCTGCTGCCACCAGTTGTAGCTAATGATTACACGAGTACTAATAATACCATCGCTGTGAAGAACGGCAGGTAGTGTGATCTCTAATTACGGAGTTGGAAACAGCCTTAGTAAGAGTCAAGTCTTCTAAAAGTTATTTTTATTTGATGTGTATGTGTGAGTGCCTGCATGTATGTTTGAACAGTCCATGTGTGCTGGTGTCCAGAGAGGTCTGAAGATGATGTCAGAATTGGAATTATAAGTGGTTATAAGCCACTCAGTGTGGGTGCTGGGAGCTGAATCCGAGTTCTCTGCAAGGAAGGCTATGAACCGCTGAGCCGTCTCTCCAACTCAAGTCTTATATTCCCAGTAAATGACAAAGTTTGAAATGCATGTGTCCTCTCTTGGGCTTTTTTTTTTTTTTTTTTGAGACAATAAAGAAGTCAGTGTATGTGATGGTTTGAGTGGCTCTAGTTAGGAGGAGTGGCTTTGTTGGAGGACGTGTGTCACTGTGGGGGTTGTCTCTGAGACCCTCCTCCTAGCTGTTTAGTCTTCCACTAGCAGTTTTCAGATGAAGATGTAGAACTCTCAGTGCCTTCGGCACCATGCCTGCCTGGATGCTGCTATGCTCCTGCCTTGATAATGGGCTGAACCTCTGAACCTGTAAGCCAGCCCCAACTAAATGTTGTCCTTTATAGGAGTTGCCTTGGTAATGGTGTCTGGTCACAGCAATGGACACCCTAACTAAGACAGTGCGGATGAGTGTGGGCTCTGTGGCCATGCACAGATGTGTGTTTGTTACTGGAATTTTTGGACAAAGACTGGTTGGTCTTCAGCAACCCCAAGAGGCTAGAGTGGGCCGCTTGCTATAACACACCAATTAAAGAGATGTGTAATGGTAGAAACCCGGGTGGGAGATCTTTTCCTGTGGTCACTGTGGGAAGAGGAACACATCTAGGAGTTCAGTGTTGCCCCAAGTCTTCTCATCAAGGTTCTGACATAAGGTTTAAACTTAAATAGAAGAAGACGCGGGGCAGGGGTGAGAGGTGTTCATGGTTGAGCAGCTGTCGTCATGGGATCGTCTGGCGGGCCACTGTTCCAGGTCATGCAGAATGGTTGGAAGGAGTCCTGGTATTTACCATCACTTAGGGAGACCAAGCTGGCTCTTAGGAGATATTTATTTCAGGACGCAGCCTTGCTATACTGGATGGCTGTTATCTGGGAAGTTGTAAGGGGCAGTCAGTCTTGAGAGGTTCAAGGTGTCTGAAGGTTTAAGTTGATAACTGATTGGTGTTTTCAGCCTTGAAGGGAGATGAAGTGGGGCTACACAGACATTCCTTAAGTGATTGACATATCCATGTGCAGAGCTAGGTAGGTGGCCCCAAAGTAAAGGAGACAGACAATGGCTTGAACCCTGCATTTGGTTACCTGGTGAGGAATCAATGCTTTGTATTAATAACTGGTCTATGTCCCTGCTCACTGCTAGCCTAGCTCTGAGCTGAGTGTGCAGGCTGTTTGTGGAAGCTCTCAGCTTTTCCCTCGGAAGGGTAGTCATGTGAGGCCAGATGAGTTGGCTTATAGAACATACCAGGATCCACACCCAAATAGGAAGTTTCCAGGGGGCACCATTAGCCTTTGCTCTCCATGTCTAGCGGGCGTTAGCAGTAGCATGATCTCATTTTATATGTGACTATCAGATCCTTGAGGACAGAAACGTGTTTTATTCCTTGCCTGTAGCACTTAACGGTTTCTTCCACTAACAAGTGCTAAGTGTCCATGGGTCTGCCTTATAAAACATAGTGTGGCATCAAAAAACAGAAATAAAGGCACTTCTCACATTTTCAGAATGAGCATCCTAGCCCCTAGAACAACAGCCCTTTGCCTGGTGTCCTTAACTTCACTTTCACAGAGACCTGTTGGACAGAAGTGAGAGGTGTCCGTCCTTTAGGGAATTCAGAACGAATGGCCCTTGGCTGTGCAGTGTGTGCAGTTTGCCGGTAGATGGCGGCATTGCACGAGCCTGAGAAGAAGACAGCCAGAGTGCTGGAGGCAAGCAGGAGCAGGAGCTTCCGGCTGATCTGGAGCCAGCAGTGCCTAGCTGTGGGATAACAAAAACAAAAACAAAAACAAAAACAAAAACAAAAACAAAAACAAAGAAACCAACCAACCAACCAACCAACCAAACAACCAAACAACCAACCAACCAACCAAACAAACAAAAACCCTGGAAGTTTAGGGATATTGTGTGATCCAGGAGTAGGTTGTTCAGCTAAGAAGTCACCGAGTACATCAACCGTTTGGCCCAGAGTCTTAGCTTGTTTCCAACAGGATGCATACAATGTTACTAAGGCGGGTGGGGAGGACTGGGAAGGAGCTGAGGGAGGAAAAAAACATGATCAAAATATATGGATAAAAAAATTGTTAAATGCCAAAATGGTTAGGAACTGGTGATGTCCTGGTCAGATATTCTCTCTCCCCCCTTCTTCCCTCTTTCCATTTGGTTCTCTCCTGCCTTTCTCCTTAGTTTTCTCCTCTTCCTCTCCCTCTACAACTTCCCCTCCCTCTCCTCCTTTCTCAGTCTTCCTCCCTAGTATCCCTCCCCTACTCTTCCTCCATCTCCCTTCCCCCTCTCCCTATGTCTTTCCCACCACCCCTCCCTTTCCTCCTCTTCTCTCCCAGTATTTTTTTCGGTTCTGTTGATCTGGACTGGGTCCTCACGCTTGTGTGGCAAATGATTAACCATCAGCCACCTCTTTGGTCTAATGTGCGTCACTTGTTTATTTTGGTCACCTAGCTGAGGAAGTGGTTTTCAGATTTTTTAAAAAATAAAATGACTGTGTCTCATTTCTTTGATCAGTATGCTTTTGAAATGAGGGTAGGTAGGGTTTTTGTCTTAACAGAGTGGAGCATGCACGTTTTAATGCACTGGTAGTAAATGTCCTTTCAGATTTATTTGTAGCTCTTATTTTAATGTTATTCTAAGTTTCATTGCATATATAGTCGTATGACATAATGTTTAAAAAATAGTGCTATTTAATTTTTAATTTTGTTTATATATTAAGTTTTGAAGAGTTATTTTATGCGTATGAATGTTTTTTTTTTGCCTGCATTTGTGTATGTGTGGTACATGCATGTAATGCGTATGGTGGCCAGAAGGGGGAGTTGGCTCCCCTGAACTGAAGTAAAGGCGATTATGAGCTGCCATTTTGATGCTGGGAAGCAAACCCAGATCCTCTGTAGAAGAAGTAAATGTTCTTTTTGGGTTGTTTGCTTTTTATGAGACAGGATTTCTCTGTGTTGCCCTGGCTGGCTTGGAATTCTCTCTGTAGACCAGACTGGGCTTGAACTCACAGTGATCCACTGAAGCAAATGTTTTTAACCACTGAGCTCCTCAGCACCCTTATTCATTTGTGGTGTTTGTGTGTGTGTGTGTGTGTGTGTGTGTGTGTGTGTGTGTGTGTGTGTCTGTGTGTGTCTGTGTGTGTCTGTGTGTGTCTGTGTGTCTGTGTGTGTCTGTGTGGAGGTCAGAGGACAACCCTCAAAGCTGGTTCTCTCCTTCCACCATGTAGGTTCTGGGAGTGGAATTCAGGTCATCAGGCCTGACGGTAGCACCTTCACCCGCCGAGCTATCCTTCCAGCTCCATACATTATTTCTATATACTGATTTTGTAGCCCTGCTAATCTCCCACTACTTTCTCCTGGAATTACATGTAGACAATCAGGTTGTCTGCAAATGAAGACATTTTTACTTCCTTCTTTTTGGCAACTATGCTGTTCCAGCCTTATCACATTGACTGCTTTGCTAGAGAAGTTCAGAAGTGGACCGAGAGTTTATGCTCCAAGCATCCAGGCTGTGTGGATTCCCAGTATCTTTGGTGGACTATGCTTTACAGTGTGCAGATTCATTATAGCTTTTGTAGACTACATGTTACAGTGTGGATACACTGTATCCTTTTATTCTTTTAATTTATTTTATTTATATGTGTACACTATAACCATCTTCAGACATATCAGAAGAGGGCATCGGACAACCACCATGTGGTTGCTGGGAATTGAACTCAGGACCTTTGGAAGAGCAGTCAGTGCTCTTAACCGCTGAGCCACTTCTCCAGCCCCTCATTGTGTCTTTTGTGGACTATGCATTACCATGTGGATTCACTGTATCTTTTGTAGGGTGCACCATGCTTTACAAAGTTGAGGGGTTCCCTTCACTCATTGCTTTCTGAGAATTTAAAAAAAATTGGTAAAAGACTTTGGATTTTATCCAATACACTTTCTTTGCCTATCAAGATGAATTTTTAAAAATTAAAAAAATGTGTTAATATAGTCAAGTGCTAACCCAACTTTGCATTGCTGGGTAAACCAATCTTGGTCGTGGTTTAGTATCCTTCTCTTGTGTTATTTGGTTCGATCCGCTAAACCTTTTAGAATTTTTTTTGCGTCTATTTATGAAGACCATAGAGTTCAGTGCTAATGCCTTTAGCAATGAATCAATGTAGTACTGAGTTCATAGCATATCTGGTTATCAGATTTTCTTTCCCATATTTTGAAAGAGCGCGTGCAGACTTGGTGTGACTTTTTCTTTACCTGTGGTTAATTCACCACTGTGGCTGTTGAGCCCTGGAGTTGAGTTTGTAGGAAGACCTTTTAGGAAGTATCGTCTTTCAAAAAAACTAATTTTTTTTACAAATAAAACTTGTATTTACAAATGAAACTCCTGTTCACTTCACCCCAAGGCTATAGGAAGAATGCGTCTTAGTTTCCAGTGAGGAGAAGGTCCACAGACCTTTGCAGTGTGATTTCCTTACGGTTAGAGAACACGTTTACTGTGACTTAACCTCCATTTATTGAGACTTGTTTTATGATCCTAAAGATGGTCCATCTTGGCCTGTGTTCCCAGCACTCCGGAGAAGAGATGTCATTGTTGGTGGACAGAATGTTGTATGAGTGACGGCAGGTGAAGCTGTCAGCAATTCAAACCTCCTAAGGTCCACTCTTCCACTGTGTTAGGTGAAGACTTCTTAGTCTGGACTGGTAGGACAATGTCATAAAGGAGCCAGCAGCAATTTCTCCTCCTCTCCCCATTGCTAGGAGTCTATCACTACTACACTCCCTAAAGCAGATTTCAATAAAGTGCTTTCTGTGGGCCACCTTAAGGAAGCACTGTCCTGTATGTCACATGGGCAGGGGACACGGGGGTGTTGCAGTGTGTGATCGCGCATACAGTTATTTCATTTGTTTGATTAATCATGTCTCACATTTATTCAAAATTTAAAAGTTTGAACCTTACATGGTTCTTACTAATAATATCGTACTAATAAAAATCAGAAAGACACTATTTGGAATATGTTTTCAGAAATACAAAGTAGCTATAATATAATTAGGACAGTATGATTTTGGCTGGGGAGATATCCCAGTGTGTAACGTCACTTGTGGCTAAGCCTGACAACCTGAGTTTGATCCCTACAATTCATATGGTAGAAGGAGAGAAACAACTCATATAAGTTGCCCTCTGACCTCCATACCTGCTGTGGCGTGCATGCCCACTCCCAAATAAATGTAAAAATTAAATGTAAAGATTTTAGTAAACATAAAAATGCTAGTTTTTTTTAAAGAAGATATGCTTAATTTCGACAAATCTTATTGGAACAATTATCTAGCTTTTTTACCCATGAAAGAGACAAACTCTAGCTGCATGCGCTGTCTGGTTGTGTGAATTTGACACAAATGTCACCTGGGAAGAGGGTCCCTCAGTTGAGGAATTGGCTCTTATCAGATTGGCCTATAAGCAAATCTGGGGGTGCATTTTCTTAATTAATGATTGATGTGGGAGGTTCCGCTCACCGTGGGTAATGTCACCCCGGGAATGTGGTCCAGGAGTGAGTAAGAAAAGCAAACTGAGGCTCTCTAACAACTGGAGTGGGAGGGGCTGTCCCAGAATTTGTTGCCTGCCTGAGACATTTTGTCTGGCCTCAGTGGGAGAAGATGTGCCTAGTTCTGCAGAGACTTGATGTGCCAGGATGGGGTGATGCCCAGGGAGGGCCTTCCCCCTTTCAGAGAAGAAGGGGATGGGGGATGGGAGAGGGGCTGTGTGAGGTGGGGCAGGGAGGATGTGAGGCAGTGATTGGGTTGTAAAGTGAATAAATGAATAAATCAATCAAAACAAAAAGAAAAGTAAACGGTGCAAGCCATGAGCAGCAAGCCAGTAAACAGCATTCCTCCACAATCTTTGCTTATGTTCTGGCCTCGGCTTTCCTGGGTGAAGTAATGTATGTAACCTATGAGCCAAATAACTTTTCCCTCCCCCATGTTGGTTTTTGTCCCTGTTGGGTTACAGTAGCAGAAAGGCAAGCTAGATCACAGCATCAGTATTATGTGTAAGACAAAGTTGATACCTTGTTTTGATTTTCCTTTTGAGCAGTGTTTACACCTGGGCTAGCTCTAAGTATCTTCTGATGTATATGTCAGTTTTGTATCTATAAAGTGGCCTGTTAAATCAGTTGGGGCCTGTGTCCATATGCTCTGGGCTACAGAGTGATTTACCTACGTAGCAGAAGAACTGTCTATTTGAAAATCTAAATGGACTCACCCATAAAACTGTCAGAGCCTGGAGCTGTTACTGGTTATAAATATGTCCAATTAAAGGAACATTTGATTTATTTCATATATGAAGAGTGAAAAAAAAAGAGTTAAAAGTTGGGAGTGTTGACGAGGTCTCCTTAAGATGCTAAAGCCCCCTAACAATTATAAGAAAACATGGATGTCCTTCGTTCGGGGTTGTCACACGCCCCTCAGCTCAGCTTCTATTTGGGGAATGGAGAGTGGATTTGGTTGCACAAAATTATGAATGCACACAGTGCCACTGAAATGTACACTTAGAAATGGGTAAAATAGAGACTCTTAGACCATGTGGATTCTCCTGCAGTGAGTGAGGAGCAGCCAGGGGAACCACGTCTACACAATGAAGAGCAGCCGGGAACCATGTCTACACAGCCAATAGAAGGGGCAGCGATGGGTGACTCAGTGGGAAGTGGGGAGGAGAGGAGAAGCAGGACAAAGGGACTCTAAGGAGGTGCCCTAGTCAGAGTTCCTGTTGCTTCGATGAAACACCATGACCAAAAAGCAAGTTGGGGAGAGAAGGGTCTTTTTGGCTTATCCTTCCATATTGCTTTTCATTATTGAAGGAACTCAAGCAGGGCAGGATCCTGGAGGCAGGAGCTGATGCAGAGGTCATGGAGGGGTAGGGTCTGCTTACTGGCTTGCTCCCATGGCTTGCTCAGCCTGCCTTCTTATAGAACCTGGGACCACAATACAGGGTTGAGATAATGCCTTACAGCTGGATCTCCTGGAGGTATTTCCTCAACTGAAGCTTTTTCCTCTGTGATGATTCCTGCCTGTGTCAAGTTGACACAAAACCAGCCAGTACAGGTGGTAAAATGATTCTGTCATGGGGGCTAAATGACATCCAATGTTTGGAAAAACCTCAGAACTATACAGTTTGGACTGAAGTGTGCCTTATATGGACTTTAGTGACAATAATACATTAATAGGAATTCATCCACTGCAACAAACACACCTCACCACTGCAAGACGTGAAGCATGGGAAACAGGAGGAGGGAGAAGACTCCTCTACATGCCTTGCTGATGTTTTCTGCAAACTTAAAATTTCTTGAAAACAAAGTCTATTAATTTTTATTTAAAAAGCCACCAGAAGAAGACATGTGAGCAAAAAACAAATGTAAGAATGTTGGCACAAGAGGACCATGAAGGGAGGCCCAAAGGAAAAAATTCTAGGTAAAGATTTAACAACAACAACAACAACAGCAACAGCAACAGCAACAACAATAACAGATGTTTTTGAAAATAAAAAATCAAAATACATATGCAGAATTCTTCAGACATGAAATGCTGAGAGAATGGATTGATAGCATTCTCATCCTGCAGAAGTGTCAAAGCAAATCCCTTAGCTGGGAAGAAAATGATACCAGATGGAACTGTGAATGTAGAGTGACAGAGATAAAGACAGTTGCGACGGGCACCTCAAAATAAAAAGCTAAGTGGGGTGTTTCAAAGGCTCATACGAGGCCAGACTCAGGGGTGCATGGGGTAGACCAAGCAGAACTGAGTTGGTTTAGATCAGTGGTTTTCGACATTCCTAATGCTGCGACCCTTTAATACAGTTCCTCGTGCTGTAGTGACCCGCAACCATAAAATTATTCTCACTGCCACTTCACAACTACAATTTTGCTACTGCTACGAACCATAATGTAAATAGTTTAGGAGATAGATGTTTGCCAAAGGGGTTGTGACCCTCAGATTGAGAATTGCTGGTTTAGATGTTAGCTTCTTACTTAGTCAGCTAAGGTAAGGCATTGCTATGGGTGTGCTGGTCTGCCTGGGTTAGCATAACAATGTTGTGGATTGGTTCTAATGTTATTTGTGTTAATTCAGTTCCCCAGATTATAGTGGAACCAGCATGTCTGCCTGTAAGACACTGAGGGTCCTTGCCCCCAGTTGGCTTTGACTGGTGAAATAAAGTTGTCTGCAGCCAATGGCTGAGCAGGGAGACAGAAGTGGGACTTTCAATTTCCTGGACAAGGGAGGAGAAGAAAGAAGCAGTTTTTAGAATGGCCATAATGGTGAAGCACAGAGATTAGACTTGAGGGAGTAGGAAAAAAAGCATTCATCCATCTATCCATCCATCCACCCATCCACCCATCCACCCATCCATCCATCCATCCATCCATCCATCCATCCATCCATTCATCCATCCATCATCCATCATCCATCCATCCATCATCCATCCATCCATTCATCATCCATTCATCCATCCATCTATCCATCCATCCATCCATCCATCCATCCATCCATCCCAATTTGATCTAGGGTAGCAGAGATGAAATACAGATTTTAGAAAGTAGTATTTCAGGGATGTCAGAAGGGAGAGCGTGCTAGCTATGGGGAGGTTTGGAGGTGCCCAGCAATTGAGCTGTTCAAGGTATTTAAAACATAAGGCTGAGTATATGTGTCTATCTTTTGGAAATCCAGAGCATTTGGCGAGCGGTAATGAGAAGCACATGCCACCTTTGGGGAGTTCAGAATGGATTAGCAACTTACCGTTGCATAACAACATCATGACTCAAGCCTCACACTCAGTTATTTTCTCAGTGGCTGCAGGCTAAGTATTCAAGGTCAATATCCCATTTCTGGTGAGGACTTTCTAGCTGGTATGAATATGGCTGCTTCCTATATACTCCCATAGACTTTTCTGGGCACATATCTTTGGTGTCTTTTCTTCAAAAAACTTGACTTTTTTTTTTTGCTTTATTATTATACTATTAATTAGTTTATACGTGTGCATGCATGTGTCAGTATATGTGTGTGTGTACTGTGTACATGTGGAAGTCAGAGGACAACTCGTTCAAGCCAGTGTTTCCTTTCATCACTGGGACCGGGATTTAAATTCAGGTCATCAGGCTTGGTATCAGGCATCTTACCCACTTAGCCATTTTCCAGTTTTTTTTTTCTTCTAAGAATAAATTTTAGAGCAGAGATTTCCAGGATGACCTCACGAATCATAACTATTTCTTTAGACAGACAATCTCAAAATACACCTGCTCGGAGTTAGAATGTCAGTACAACAGTTTTGAAGAAGTGAGTCTAAGGTAGGAGGACTGCTGTGAATTCCAGGCCAGCCTGGGCTACAGATTGAGTCACAGTCTAGTCTGAACTACCACGTGAAAGGTATGCTTCAGAAGAACATTTTTGGAGCATGGCTTTGTGTGTGGGTGAGTACTGGCTATATTTTATCAAGAAGGAAACCGTAAGGATCCTGTGTCTGCTGTTTCATGCAGGGAGTGGTGTGGTTAGCATTTAGAACTATGGGATCTAGGCTAGGCTGTTTCTACGAAGGCACACCGCCACATGCTCCTTACAGGGAATTCTTTGTCTGTCTCAGTTCATTCAGCACAGAAGACCTGGTAAGAACTTGGGTCCCAGTTCTATCTAGAAAAAGTATTCTTCTCGAGTGGAGTCTTAGCATAAGGGACTGTGCCCAAAGAACTCAAACTATTAGTTTGATGAGGCCTCCATAATAAAGCACCACAGACTAGGTTAAGGACCAGAAACTGAGGCCAACAAAGAGGCTCAGTGGGTAAAAACACTTGTTCCTAAGCCGGATGACCTGAGTTTGATCTCTGGGATCCACATGGTGGAGTGAGAGGACCAGCTTCAGAAATGTGTTCCCTGATCTCCATATGTGCTGTGGTACACAACCCTTCCTGCATAAATAAATAAAAATGCAATGAAAATCCACAGGAAATTATCTTATCATATCTCTAGAGAGTCAACTCTGAAACTGAGGCCCTGGCTGGGTGGGGTCCTTTTGAGTCTCCCTAATGGTGCATGGCTTGTCTCCCCATGTCTTTCTTCTGTCTGTGCCCGTTTGCTTCATCGACTAAGGACACTAGACATATTAGATTAGAGCCCATCCCAAAGATCTCATTTTAGCATAAAGTAGTCATAGTCAGAAGGGCTGGGAGTTGGGTCTTCAAAACACACTTTTTGGGTGGGTCAGTTTAAAGCTATTCCTGCAGTCTGCGGTGTGCTCTGCATTCTGATCAGCAGAGGGCGCTGAAAGCTTCTGGGAGCCCAGCTTGCTTTTCTTAAGCACACTCAAGTTTCCTTGTCTTGTGTACACTACTTCTTTACAAATGGTAAGAAATAAACGGTCATAATATTTGTGTGTGTGTGTGTGTGTGTGTGTGTGAGAGAGAGAGAGAGGGGGGGGGGGAGCGCATTCGGATACACATGCATACAGGCCAGAGGTGTGTCCACTTTAGTGGCTCTCCGTCTTATTGCTGGGAGCCTGCTCCCCACTGAGCGTCTATTTCACAGATTAGATTAGACTGGCTAGCTAGAGATTGCTGGGGGTCCACCTGTGTCTCCTCCGCTCTAGCACAGGGGTTACAGGTAAGTGGTCATTGCTCACCCTTTACACAGGTGTTGGGGATCCAGACCCAGGTTCTCATGTTTGTTCGGGAAGCACTTGACCTACTGAGTCATCACCCCGCTTTCTATATGTGGGCGCTTCTAATGTAGTCAAATGTGTCTGCTGTCTTTGAACCCTGCAATAGCCTTTGCTGTTTCCAGAAAACATTTCTCCCTAGATACGATCTCTCTCAGGATTCTGTTTACTCTCTCTTCCAGCAATTCGCACACTGTCTCCGCCCACCTGGCAATTACCAACAAGTTACATAAATTGGTCTCCTTACCTATCATTGCCTGTGGGAGGCAGTTTGCCCTGGGTACATACTGTCCTCCGCAAAGGACAGAGGCTTATGAAATCCTGTCATGGCAGGACTTCAGGAGTCCGGGAAGACAGAAAAGAAAGCCCCCGTAAGCATGCCCCACCAAAGCAACTGCTTTCAGTTTGCAGATGGCCTCTCATTTCTTAGTTGCATGCTTATGTTTTACTTCTGTATCTGTGAGGATCCAAGCAAGAAAGCACAGGCAATGCGTGTGGACAATGGTGTCATGTAGCGATCAGGCTGCACATGACACTGTAAAAGCAAAAGACCATGGAGAGAAGAGGGTAAGGGTGTGAGAGACTGGGAGCTTGGAGGGGGCTCTCTGTGCAACCGGGACTGACACCATCCACACCATCCGGACCAGGTCACGAGATAGCATGTCATGTCATGTCATGTCATGTCATGTCATGTCATGTCATGGGATGCTGGCTTGGAAGTTTGGAAAGAGTCTAGAAGCTGAAGTAACTGCAGCCACTATGGTGAAGGGTCATTGTTATACACGGCTGGCAGGAAGGAGGGGCCAGACTCCTCCTCCATCCAGCTGATCTCTCTCTACTGCCTCCTACTGGCAGAAGCTAGCAGCAAGTTCACTGACAGGAGAAATTGCATTTTCAAGAGTCAAGTTCTTACGCTGTAGAGCCCAGGATGGAGGGGGAGGTTTTGGAGATGACAGATAATAGCTTAACACCATAAGTTACCATTTACTCAGCGTCAGCATTTCACGTGAGAACATCCAAACATCCACAGTATTAACTGTTAGGTTTTGGTCTCATCAGGTGACACCATCTTCATATAAATAAGCTCCAGACTCTCCCCATAAAAGACAAAGAAGTTGTAGTAGTTCCCCACGGACAAAAGGAAACAATGAGAAGTACAAAATGAGTAAGCACAACTTGAACTAGCTGATAGATAACCATATATATATATATATATAATTCTTTTTGAGGCTATGTTCAACTATGTAGCCTGGGCTAACCTGAACAGACTATGTAATCTAGGCTGGCCTGGAACTTGCAGAGCTCCACTAGTCTGCCTTTGAGTGCTGGGACAAAAGGTTTGCAGTGCTATGCTGTTGTGTGACTATTCCTGGGAGGAGGTGGACAAATGTGCACACTCACCTTGGATGATGTCATTAGTAAAGACATCGCTGAAGTTCACTTTGGTGAACTAATGAGATTATTGGGCTCACTTACAGGAATATAAGCAAGAGGTTACTTACAGGAGCAGTAATGACTCAAGGACAGCTATGCCACCCAAAGCCCACCCCAGCATGGATGACAGCTCACAAAGCTGGGAACCCGTAGCATGCTACACAGCCTGCAGGCAGCTCGACAGGTTGGAGAGTGTCTCTTCCAGGCACTTAGTAGGTCTGAGATTTGTCTGGGCAGCCTGAGTGGTCTCTGCCACTTTTGGGCAGCTCAGCTTCTCTCAGAGTGTCTTGCTTCTAGTCACTTGGGGAGGGAGGGACCTAGAATATTTAGTCATTTTCAGGGACTTCCTGAAGTCATTGAATTGTTTACTTTGAGATCAGTGAGCTTCCTTGAAGGATGGAATGTTTACCTCCCTTTAGGACATCCCATGTCTTAATGAGCTTCCCTCCAATATGGGAGATTCTATCTGGGAGGAAATTTCTGTCCAATACACAATTGACTTACTTTTTAATTACAACCCAAAACACAGATGAAGCCCCGCTGAAAGACAGGGGATTAATAGATGTGAACACAGCTCTTCTTTTTAGTTCGTTTCCATTTCCACGCGTATGCATGCACATGCATAGTCCTGTGTGTGTGCGCGCTCATGGATGCCCAAGGTTGATGTTAGGACTCATCCTCCATTACTCTTCCACCTTGTTAGCTGAGGCTGGATCTCTCCTTTAAACCCACAGCTTGCTAATATGTCTAGTCTCCCTAGTCAACATGCTCTGGAATTTCCTTGTCTCCCCCTTCCTGAGGCTGGAGGTACAGGAGAGCTCCTCAGATTACACACTCTGCTGCCATCTATCTGGGTCCTTAGGCTTTGGCCATGTAGCAATCACTTTAATGGATGAGCTATCATCCAGCTGATGATGGCTCTTCTGACAGAGTAATTCCTGATGGCATACGTGGACACTGACCACCTCTTGAGAAGAAGCATATCATTCTACCCCATCCTTTAAGGTGGATCTGGACTTTGGGACTCACTTCAAATGAACACACAGTGAAAAGGAAACAGTAGCAACTTGGCAGTGGTGAAACTGGTGCACATCACCTTATCCAGGAGATGAAGGGTAACATCCATCACTAGTGATACCACGTGGCGGCTCTGTCCCCTGTGATAATGCTATGACAAGAAGGACACTTGGTAGCATTCTTTCTTAAACCCACAACTCCAGGAGAGAACATCCAAGTTTAAACATGAAGATGCTAGTGAGATACTTGCATACAGAGAGTGTAACTCATTTCTATATTGTGAGGTTAAATTCATGACCCCTTTTTTGTGGGAGAGGTCAAGACTAATGAATGACAACCAGATAGTTGCTAATCTCCCCAGGGAGAAGTCCCATGATTCATGTCCAATGTTGGTCTTTGTGTTGAGAGGTTAAACAGTGATGATAGCTAGACCCATTAATGGATGCAAGTAGCACCTCCAACCCCAGTATTAAAGCTTCTTTTGCATGATAGGCAACACCTGCCTAACCACCCAGAGCCTATGTTGTGGAGGAAACCCAGTCACATGCATATATGTCTTCACACCTATCAGTATTCACAGATCCGCCCTCATATCTGGTTGCTAATCTCCCAATCCATTTCTCTCCAAGTACCTGGCCATCTGCTGTGACATTATCAACTCTATGAAAATCAGTTGAAGTCTCTGCCTCTGACTACCTCTTCCCAGAAGACAGTGTGTTGATTGAAGTTTTCTTCTGTCTTTCAGAAGCACCACTGAGTGGGCTATTAACCCATTTCCTGTTCCTGTTTTGCTTGGAACCACCCACCCACAGAGTCAGAGTCTATTTCTCCCTTTATCAGTGGCTGAGAAGGAATTCCCACTAGGTAGCTGTGGTCATTGGTATTTGTCAACTTAAAACAAACTAAAGACATCCAGCAAGAGAAAGCCTCAACTTGCCTCCATCAGATTGGCCTGTAGGCAAGTCTATGGGGATTGGGCAGTGCTTTCTTGATTAATAATTGATGTGGGAGCCCAGACCACTGTAGTCAGTGCTACCCTTGAGTAGGTGGTTATGGATTGCATAAGAGAATAAAATCTGAGTCAACCACGAAGAGCACAGAACAAGCCAGTAAGCAGTCCTTCTCCGTGGCCTTTGCTTTAGTTCCTGTCTCCAGGTTACTGTCTTGAGTTTCAGCCCTGATTTCCCTCAGTGATGAACTGTAAGCCAGACCAAATCCATGGTGTGCCTCAGGAAGACAGAATATAGACTAGGTTGGTTTTAAAGGTTGGCTTGAGGGAGGGAATGCAAAGATGAGGGTTGGGTGTTGGCGAGCCTGAGGCATCTGCTCGGGTTTGTTGTGTCTTTGAAGCTGTTCAGCTTGGATTCAGTATACCGTTAGTACATATAAACACACATCTCAGAACTTGCAGTTCCAAACCCTGGGAGGTACTGTGTCCTACCTACCACATCCTATTCAAAATGGCAGCTCAGGCCACATATGGCCCCAGGATGGGCCATGGTCAGGTGCTCGGTCTTCAGCAGGCCCAGCTGTAAGCTGGGAGCCATTTCTGCAGTGGAGAAATGTTTGGCTGACAGCGAGGACAGTGCTCTGTTCTGAAGCTTCCCAGCCCTGCAGGATGCTGCCTCCACTGAAGCATGTCAGAGTCTTCACACAATCCTGCTGGTTTCCATGGAGATTTCATGCATCATGGATATTCTGGGTCAGAAGGCCCAAGTGACAGAGCAGTTTGTTTTGGGGTCTTAGCTTGCTGCAGTCACTTCCTTATCCCCAGTCTTCATTTAGATGAGCAAATGGGTCAGAACTGCATGTTTTATTTTATTTTGGTTATTTGAGGCAGAATATAATGCAGTGCAAGCTGGTCTTGAACGAGCTATGAAGCTGCAGATGACATCTACATTCTGTCACTTGGGACATAGTATAGTTTGCGGTTCACTGTCCAAGCAGAGTAAGGATGTTGGGCTCAGTCTTTCTTACAACAGTAGCTCTGTGTGCCAAAGAGCCAGTGTGGAATTCTGTCACTGAGTGGCAGCATTCTAATTGTTTGTTCAGGGCGCGGGGAAGAAATGGGTAGCCATTTTCCTTGTACCGTTTGGGCTCACTGTAATCTGGACTTGAGCTGATTTGTTCGTTGATTGACACAGCCCCCTTCCCCTGTGATGACTATTAGACCACAAAGATGATTTGAATCCTTAGAAATCAGATGAATTCTGAGGTGGCGTTGATAATCCCCCAAAGGTCCAGGCATTCTCCTAGTAGTGATGGTTGGTCTCATTCCCAAGTTGATTGGATTTGAAATCAATTAAGAGACACAGCTCTGGGTGGGTCTGTGATGTCATTTTCAAAGTGGAGTGACTGTGGGGAGCCCTTCCTCCAGCGGGTGGTACATTCTGACAGCAGTCAGACATAAAAGAATCACATTGCTTCTTTGCCTGCTTAAGTTCGTTTCTTGCTATTGTCTCATCTACCCTGTTGTTATTACTGCTGCCACTATTGCCACTGCCATCCTTTGCTGATACTGAGACGAAGATTCCTGGATCTTCCAAAGGTGTCTATGTATGTATACCACAAGTATGCAGTCAGCCATGCAGTGCCTGAAGAAGCCAGAAGAGGGTTCTGGATCCCCTGAGACTAGAGTTGCAGTCAGACTCTTCATGGTTGTTACTCTCGGTGCTTCCCATCACTCCCCAGTAATTCTCACACCACATCAACCATTGCCTCCCAAGAATGGAGAGCTGCAGTAATTCTGATTGTCCACAGGATAAACCAGTAGGGGCTTATTTGGATGTTCTGGAGTGGTAAGCATTTGAGTATGAAATCTATCCTTTAGTGGAGAGAGCAGAGCTGAGTGCCTTAGCACGCACATGCACACATACCATGATTTGCATGTGGAGGTCAGGAGACAATCTTGGATGTTGGCCCCTGACTTCTACCCTGTTTAAGACAGGGTCTCTTGTTCACTGTGTATGCTGAGATGATTGGCCTGTGAGCTTCTAGAAGCTCCTGACTCGACCTTCCAAACCTTGCTCCAGGAGCCCTGGGGTTATAGATGTGTGCTACCGTGCCTGTGTTTATGTAGTCCTGGGAATCAGAACTTGAGTCTTCATGCTTCTGTAGCCAGTGCTTTACCTTCTGAGCCATTGTCCCAGTCCTGCAAGGTCTGATACTTTAAAGGAAAGTTGAATGAAGTTGCTGAAGGGGGTATTTTCCAAGGCTTGAATGATAACCCAGAGCTTTGAAGCTAGCTCTGTGCAATGCGCGACAACATCTTTGGATGCTGATTGTCCAGCACTGTGACTGGCCTCTTTATATCTGCCATGGGGAGCAAAACAAAAGCAGAAAATGCCTCTTGGTCATGGGAAGCAAAATAACGGCAATTGGTTCAAGTAAAAATGGAGTCACCAATGTTAATGCTTTGAGTAAAGTTCTTGGACAGTGATGGTATCACAGTTGCAAAATCCTGTCTATGTAACCTGACTATGTGTCTGTGTAACCTAACTATGTGTCTGTGTAACCTGACTATGTGTTTGTGTAACCTAACTATGTGTCTGTGTAACCTAACTATGTGTCTATGTAACCTAACTATGTGTCTGTGTAACCTAACTATGTGTCTATGTAACCTAACTATGTGTCTGTGTAACCTAACTATGTGTCTGTGTAACCTAACTATGTAAGTACATTGTTCTTGTTATAGCATCACACACAGTGCTGCTTCCTGTCTATTAGTGGAGGTAGACCCTCTGAGGGTGAAGGTCAGGCAGGCCCTCTACAGCATTGAGGTGAATGGAGACAGCCCTCCTCTTGCAATACTGTTGCATAAAAGCCCTGAGCTCCTTTTGCAAACTCCAGATGGTTTATGAGACCCAGAGTTGCATCAGTGTCTGGGCTGAGTTCTCCGAACCTGAGAGGACCAAACTGTCTAACATCTAGTTAAACAAAGGGTTTAAGCTTTGGTCCTGCTCCTGGGTGATGTGAGTTTTTATCTGAATGCCTCTGTGAAGCCTTGTCACCCCAGCTCTGAGTGTAGGCAGTTCACCTACCTATGGGCTACGGTTGGGGAACTGGAGAGGCCAAAACGCTTCAGGTCAGTTGTTTGCTTTTGTGAATTCTCAGGTGGGACTTAATGTCCAGTTTTAGGGAACAGCTTTCTTTGTAACTCATGTAAGTACTTGAGCAAACCAGGATGTGTGTTCAAGTCAGAGTGCCTCCAGTTTGAATGAACAACTACCTCCCCTCTCTTAACGGTAAGCCTCTGCTTTACTCATCCTCACAATTGAAGGAGCATCAGTGACATCAACATTTGCAAGCTAAGGTGCTCTGTTATACAGGGTAAAAGGGTGCATGCACCCTACCTCATGAACACGTGTGCTTCTGATAAGAATAGGAACCATGCCCATCAGTGAGTGTATGGATGAAGGAGATGAAGTATTAGTTCCCCATGGGGTTTTATGTAGCTGTGAATTAGAGCGAAATGTTGTCATTTGCTGGAAGACAGAAGACATTGGGGAACATCCTGCCGTGGGAATAAAACAAAGTCAGAAAGGCAAATAGTACATCTTTTCTTTGGTGTGCATCAGAATCTAGACTTATGTACACACAGAGACACACACAGACACACACACACAGAGACTCACTCACATATGTGACATAAAAGCAGACAAAGCACTATTAGGAAGGAAAAAGGAGATTAGGAGGAGAAAAAAAATAAGAGTGGATAATGGAGGAAAGAAGTCCAGATTTCACATTTGTTTTCATATGTAGAATCTATCATCTATCCATCCATCATCATCTATCTATCTATCTATCTATCTATCTATCTATCTATCTATCTATCTATCTATTGAAGAGGTCAGCTCAGGAACTTTGGAATACTTGTCCCTATGGAAGGGAGAGACTAATTAACATCTCTGGTCAGCTCAGGAATGGCTCCAGAAGAGAGAGGCTAATCAATATTCCTCAGACAACAGGGGAGAAAACCAACCTGCAGGGTTGAGGCACATTCCACGGGACTACCTTCGGCCACCCACAGACAAGGGAAGTCCTTGCCACCTCATTCCCTAAAGACCAATCAGTTTAAAAGTCACACTGTTCTGCCAATCATATTGTGCCTAGTTGCTGTTTCTCTATTCTACCCCTGAACACTGTATAAAACTGACCAAACGGGCTGCCTCTCCTTCGGGTGCAGGGTGACCTCAATGCATTGGAACAATAAATTCCTCTTGCTTTTTGCATCTATTCTTGGCTCCTCGTGGTTCACTCAGGGAGTCCCTGGTAAGCTAAGGCTCGCCAGAGTCTTATACTATTGTCTGTCTATCTATCTATCTATCTATCTATCTATCTATCTATCTATCTATCT
>JANHMN010000001.1:210256087-210273797 GCA_030674055.1 Rhabdomys pumilio | reverse complement strand
TCTATCTATCTATCTATCTATCTATCTATCTATCTATCTATCTATCTGTCCCGTCCAGCGGGCAAAGTTATTGCAGGGTCCCTGAGTAGCCACCACCTGAAAGAGACACGGGTGGGAGAGAGAAAGGAGACCAAGCGGCAAAGAACGGACAGAGTCAGTCTAGCTGATGTCAAGGTCTCATTTACTAGAGGCAAGGCTTGCAGTATATAAGCAAAATTAAAACAGGGAAGTAAAAACACCCGTCCCCGCCCAGTGTCCTTAGTCTGGTTATCTATGACTCTCGGCTGTTGCTTATCTTCATCCTCGGAACGTTCTGAGGTCGGACTGTGACATTACTGGAACTGTGACGGTTGAGCCTTTTCTGGGAGGCCATCTGTCCTTTGGCTGACCCCGGCAGCCTAGGGGCCTCTGGTCCCCAACATCTATCTATCTATCTATCTATCTATCTATCTATCTATCTATCTATCTATCTATCTATCCATCCATCCATAAGTGTAAAGGGAGTTGTTTAGAGACAAGAAGGGAACCAACAGGGAGGAGAGGAGAGTCAAGAAGAGGTAGTGTGGGGTGAATAAGCACTGTACATGATGATGTCATGGTGGAACCCATCTATTATCTTGTATACTAACAAAAATTAATACACAAGAAAAAATTGAATCTTGTCTTATTGCCTCTCACCAAAATTAGAGTTGATTATAGTCAAGTGCACAGATTGACCTATATTTGCTCTTGGGCCCTGTCGTGTGAGGTTTTCAAAGATGTATAAAGAGATAGCTATTTAGCCCAGACACAGAGGGCCCCAACAAAGCAAAGGATTCCATTCCAGTTTAGCATGGTGAACCAATGAGTCTGTTGAGGTTACTCACAGAAGCGTGGGTGACTAACAGGGAGATATACCACTAGGAAGTCCCCTGTGTGACTTATGGGCAGATACACCATGAGGGGTCCCACTGCTGTTCACCTCTTATGTATTGGGGATTGGACTCTTGGGGAAGAGAGAGTCCAAGAGGCTCTTATGAAGGCCTCATGTCAGACTCATCACCCTCCCTCTTCCCTCTGTGGAAGCAATGCTAGTCAGTGGACCCAGTGCCGTGACGTCCTGACCTGGGTCTTCATAGCTATTTGGTTCTAGGTGGGGATGGTCGTGTCCAGCCTGGGGGAAGTGGCTACACTACAGACTGCTCCTTCGGAGTGTCTTAGAAGGGGCTGGTGTGAATCCTGTGTTATTTACATTAAAAAAACCCCACAAACACGGTATAGCTAGATATCCACAGAAATATCTATGACTTTCTCTATCATAGATGCACAGGCACAAGAGACATTTAGTTTTATTTATTTTTATGTTTTTAAAAATTTTATTTATTTTATTTATATGGGCACACCATCGCTATCTTCTGACACACCAGAAGAGGGCATTGGATCCCATTACAGATGGTTGGGAGCCACCATGTAGTTGCTGGGAATTGAACTCAAGACCTCTAGAAGTATAGACAGTGCTCTTAACCACTGAGCCATCTCGCCAGCCCTATTTTTACATCTTGAAGTTAATCATTTTATGTATGTATTTGTGTATGGGATATGTGCATGTTCCCGTGGGTGTGTGAACGGGTAGATGGGTGAGTTTATGTATCTGCATATACCTATGGAGTTTAGAGGTCAATGCTCAGTGTCTTCTTTAATTAAGCTTTACCTTTGAAATTTAATTTAATTGTCTTTAAAAGACAGGGTCTCATGGATCTCAGGCTAGCTTGGAAGTAACTATGTAGCCAGTGATGAACTTGAACTCCTGATCCTCCTGCCTCCGACACCTCCTGGCGTGTTGGGATTATAGCTGGGTGGCACTATGTCTGCTTTTCCATCTTCTTGTAGGTAGGTCTCTCATGGATCATCACCTCAGCTGTGCTGGCTGGACAGTGGACTCCATGGGTCTGTCTTCCCACTACCATCACCCCAGCTGTGTCTCACCACACTTGGCTTTTTTCTTCTTCTTTGTGTGGGTGCTGGGTATCTGAACTCAACTCATGATTACACAGTAGGCATCCCACCGACTGGGCCACCATCGCAGCCCTTAGCCAAGTTTTATACTTATTTCATCAAACCCCTCACTACACACTACAATCTCACATCCAGAAGCAAAAGGCAGTAGCTCTTAACTGCACTTTTCTCTGATTGCAGCGGTACGCAGCATGCAAATAGCAATTCTGCTTCCTCAGATTCGAGCTGAAGTTCTGAGGACTGTTTTGGTCTGTCTTCTTTCTAAGAACTCATTCAAATCGATTCAGATCTACTTCCTGTAAACAAATTATATCTTGATGATAAGATCTGCAGGCACCCCAACGAAGTATCCATTATTCAATGGCAAGCAATTTAATAGCAGCTGTCCCAAGCCCAGCAGAGACCTCTGAAGTGTCCAGTACTACACTCCAAGAGTTTGCGGTGGTTTCCTGGAGAATGTCAAGGAATCAAACCAGCTACATGCTCCTACATTCTATTTTCAAGAAGACAGTAGAGTGGTGCTATTTCTCTGAGCTGGGGGAAGAAAAAGAAACCCAAAGAATCAATAGGACGATGCTCTTGGTTTTGCTCAAGCACAGGGTTTTGATAGCCTGGCCCAGCCCTTGCTGTCACTGCCTACTATGTGCATTTAGTCCTGTGTCTGTGAACTTGGTTATCCTGAGAACTTAGAGGAATCTTCACTCACATCTCCTCCTGTCCTTTCAGGAGACTAAAGCTTTGCAGCCGGAGAGCCGAGGGTGAGGGAAAGAAAGTGTTTGCCCTGGGTATCAGTTATTTTTCTCACCTTTGGGGAAAATATGCAATGGAATAACTTTGGTAGGGGGAGATAAATTTCCTTTATACTGTCATGTCAGGGACGCCGTGGCAGCTGGGGCCTCACTAGCTGTTGGTGTGACCTGCAATATCCCAAAAGCGAAGGACCTTCTTCTTTTTCACATGGTGGTTCACAACCATCTGTAATGAGAACTGACGCACTCTTATGGGGTGTCTGAAGACAGCTATAGTGTACTTACATTAAATAAATAAACTTTAAAAAAAGAAGAAACTAGGGATGCTATATATTGCCCCCTGAGACCAGAAGAGTGTGTCAGAACCCCTGGGGCCAGAGTTACAAGCAGTTGTGAGGCCAACTGGGATCTAAACTCAGGCCCTCTGCAAGAGCAGTATAACTCTCTTAACCTCAGCCATCTGCCCAGTCCACTATTTCCTTCTTTTATCTCCTTGAAGGAGGAATCTGTCCCATTAGATGCTAATATAATAAAACTTGGTTAAATTTATTCCTGGTTGGTCTTGGACACATCACAAGTGCTACGTCTTCTTCAGTAAGCAGGGAGGCAAGCAGAGAATTGGAGATTTTACTTCTAAAGTTATTTAAAGAAAGTTAATGACTGTCATTGATATTTTTACATTTAAAGTCAATCTTTGCACTGAAAACCATATCATAATTAATATGAATGCCTAGATAGTGATTTAGAAGTTTACTTTTTTTTTCAACAAAAATAGGTGGCCAACATTTTCTGGCTCTCTGTTGGCTCATGGTTTGAGGGGATATAGTTCATCATGACAGGAAGGGGCTGGAGGTTTAAATGTAAAACTGTTCACCTTACCCACACATCTAACCATCTAGACACACACAGAAGTGGTGTCCTCTTGCTTCTGGTGACCTACTTCCTCCAGCAACACCACAACTGTAAAAGCTTCATGACCTCTCAAAACAGAGCCACCAGCTGGAGACCAAGTATTCAAACCCATGAGCCTGCAGGGCTCACTCTGCATTCAGACTAGAACGTGAGCTGTAGTCTCTTCCTCAAACGAGGTCACTAACTCCATGCTGAGGGCCCCAGCTTCATCTAAGCCTAATAGTTCCCAATATCATCTTACTGACAGTACAGCTTCAAAACGCCGATGCTGGGACACACAGACATGTGGTTCTTTGCAATTCTTTCACATACAAGGTGTTGGAAGAATGCGGGGAAACAAACTGTGGATTATTATTAACTCGAGGTAGGACAGAAGGTATATTTCCTTTGGCCCACTTGTGTTTTGTTTTCAAAGGAAAATGTTCTTTGATGTTAGAGAACACACGGCACTAAACAAAGGCAGCTCACAAGGCTGGATAATTGCTTCCAAATGTGTGAGGTATGAGACCTTCTCTGTGAATTCCAGGACAAAGAGTTTACCAAACACAGCATCCTTTAAAGCAGAAGAAACACTGGCATTTCAACCGCACCGGGTGCTGCCTCTGGCCTTTGTGGGAATTGCGAATCAACCAAGCTGAGCTTTCAGTGCAGGCAAGAGAAGTTTCTTTTATACACACAGAATGTAATTATCAAATGGCCAGGCCATCCATCACCCCAAGTTCATTCTAGGTCAAAGCATTGATCATCTTCTCTCCCATTAAAGGACAAGCAGAAAGGGCCACTGGGAATTAACAATTAAGAGAGGCATGAATCAAATCTTTGCTCCAACAGTTTCTCCGTTACTCTTCTCTCTGCTTTTTCTTAATTCCATCATTTTTAAAAATTAAATTCAGTTCTGGCGTGATGCTCTATATTTCCTTTATAAATGTAATAAACTTAAAGAAATAAAAGCTATAGAGTAACTGGATATGGTACAAAGCATCCAGAATCCTAGCACTTGGGAGGCTGAGGCATGCTGTGAGTTTAAAGTCAGTTTGAGCAACACTGTGCGTTCAGATACAGCCTAGGTATTAGTGTGGTTCTGTCTAAAAAAAAAAGCAGAAGTTTAAAAGAAACTCTATAGAGTTAGGGAAGTTGCACTGAAGTCTATAGGAGCCTAAAGAAAGAGAAGCAACTTGGAAATTTGCATGGAGAGCAGTTAAGAACAATGAACTAGGGGGTGAACATATTGCCCATGGGGTGGCCATCTATGGTGTGACTGACATTGCCAAGCATAACAGAGGCTGCACATTCTCCTAGACACTAAAGCACATGAACTCAGCACAGAAAGTGACAGTCTAACTTATCAATGGTCAAAGATAAAGATATAAATCCCTGGATGATGTAACCCAGCTCTGTGGACCAAACTGAATCTAATCACTGCTGGAGTCTCAGCCTCTTATATCTTGTGGAAAGGAATTCTGTATCAGAACTTGGCTCCCACGCTTTCTGGATGGGAATCAAAGGCGTTTTCCTAGGAGGATCGTCTACATGTTATGGCAGATACTGAAGGCCCCAATGACAACCCAGTTCTTCTGGCTGGAACACCAAAAAGAGTGGAAGGCCATGCCCACTCCTCAGTCAGCATCTTGGGAACAGGTTTGTGTGAAACTTGGTTTCCTGACACGAAGAGTCCTACTGAAGAAGAGCTGGAGTCCACAGACTCTGCCTCTGTGGAAGTAGGTCTTGCAGAAAGGATCAGTACATCTACTCATGGGTTCCTGTGTGTTGCAGAAGCTGGGTCCATTCACCTTTTTTTTCCCCTTTATTCTGATGCTTGGCTGTTTTACAGCTCGGGTTTCCTCTGCTCCGAAGCTGTGCCTGTGGTTCTATGGACCCTTTCTCTCCACACCCTTCAAATTCTCTAAGCTATGTAGAGAATACTTGTCCACAGGCCTTCCTACCAACATTCTCCTCACCTTCAGAGTCCAAGACGTGTCTCATCTTCCTCTCAACACTATGTGCTCCGTTGCTGTGATCTAATCTCTACCTTGCCCATTTTATTTCTAACTGTGACTTGTGACAGGTCACAACAGGAGGATCATTCTTCTGAAAACCATTCTTTTGTACTTCACTGGCTTATTACTAAGAAACCCTCCCTACGCTCCAGTTGTGTGCTCAAAGGCGGATGCACAGATGAAGGAGATAAATCCTTCCCTTTCGGGGAGCTTAACCTCTAACTGAGAGGCACGGCAGAGTAAAAACAAGCCATTGATGGGGTGATGAAGATGGCCACGAGGAGACATGACAGAATGACATTTTGACATTTGGATATTGTGTCAAGACTTCCCAGGGGTTCAGTTCAAGACATCCCATTTGAGTTTTATTTGCGAACGTTCTAGGACTAGTAAGAAACTAGTCATTTTGTAAAGAATATAATCCACATAGAGATTAACACAAGAGTATCCATGCAACTACCACTGAGGACAAGCACTTGACTAGTGACCCAAATGTCCTTCTACATTGTACTAGAGTATTTCATAGAAAGAGAGTTTATGGGACATCCCTTCCCTTCACATCTGAGAGTAAAGGAGGAAGGGTGAAAAAAAGGGAGAGAGAGAGAGAGAGAGAGAGAGAGAGAGAGAGAGAGAGAAAAAGAGAGCCCACTTTCTCTTTACACAATGATGATGCAATGGTACCCAAACCATCACAGTTCCCTGTAATAGCTCATTTTTAGTGTGGCTTACTATCTGTGAACTTTGACCTACACTAATGGACCTGACAAGAAACTTGTGTTACTGTGGTTTAACTGCTTTGTTGGAGGCAGAAGAGTCTTTGGCTACCACGGCTTAAAGGGAAATGGGTACAAATCGGCATTCATGTCTCTCTGTAGGAGTGGCCCCCGACTCCTAGGGTGTAGATTAAGGGTTTTGTTGCTTTCCAATCTAGCTTCTCATGTGTATCTGTGAGCAATCTGCAAGACAGTCAGTGTCCCCAGCACTCAGTGAATGTCACCTGACTTTCTAGACCTTCTTCCTGCCTGGTACAAAGTAACAGTTTGTGGAATTCTGGCTCTGCATTTCCCTGAACATGGATGTCTCCCTACGTTCACCAGTTCTGGGTATGCTCATCTCTCTACAAGAGAGGACTCATACTCAGAGAGATCACTTCCCTAGTCTGAGGTCATGTGAACATCTTGAGTTATCCAGGGCTTCAGTCTCAAGTCTTAGTGAATAAAACCATTTTTTTTCTTTCTATTATAGGCTCCTTCTTCCTGGGGACTTGAGCATTAAAGAAAATTAAACACACCAGGAATCACCAACCCAAACATGCCACGTACTTCTTTGTAGGGCTTCATCTAGATAGTTCTTTATTCCAAAGCTGAGGTTGCTTTTGACCACTTGGCAATTGACCCACACAGTTATTACTCTTTACAAGTCTCATTCTTATGACAAAAAAAATAGTCATATTCAATTTTCTTGGTTTTTGGGGTTCTAAATGCAAATTCCAGATTGTTTATTCATGTTACAAATCAGACCTACTCCAAGAGATAGCAGCATGTTTCCAGAAATGAAACCTACTCTCAAAATCTGAACACCAAAATGTTGAAGGCCGTGTGAGCCACGGGCTCTTCTGAGCTGTTTCCCACCTGTGTTCCACACATCTCTAGGCTCTGTGATGAGATCCAAGGGTCCCCAGGGAGGAGCAGAGGACCCTATTAAAACTGCACATTCTGTTTCATACATTGGTCTTGCATGCCATATTTATTTTGTAGGAAACAGTTACTAAAGCTCAATTTGTAAGATGCCTCCTCCGGATCACTCAGCTTTCTGGGCACTTCCCATCTTCTGATTGCTCTATGCCTCTTAGTCTTACACATTAACACTTCATTTTCACAGACACGTATGAACTCTCTACCTCGAAGCATGGAAGTTCCTCCAAGGGCACTTTATCACAGACTCACATGGAGAAGACAGAAACCCTCAACGAAAGACCAAGCAGCCAAGTGGCCTGTGCTGTGGCAAGGGCGGATTGGGTCCCCCCTGTACCTGGGTTCCATCTCTGTCCACTGGTCACTAATGAAGAGGGAAGGAGTTGGCCAGGGCATATTTCATGGGGAGCTGTTTAACTCGTCTCTGCCATTGACCCCCTAAATTATGCACTCTGTGGAAGGTCAGAGACTAAACCCAGTGGGAGCACATTTTGTGGACTGGATTTTCTGTGTGCCTCATCTATTCCAAGTAGCAGAGAGCCATGTCCTGGACACAAAAATTGATTTCACTTCAGCTTCACAGAATCACATCAGACAAAAGCTTTGTAGACATGGAAATTGATCCTGTTGCTGAATTTATCGGCTCCTCTCCAGCTGCAAGTTAGGGATAGAAATTCAGCCAGCACCGTAGCAGAGAACATTCAGGGCCAAAGGCAGCCAGCACACCTTGAATTGTAGTAAACAAGGAGTCTAGATAGGTATCTTCTCTTTATTGAATCAGTCAACAGAAGACGTTTCACTCTGGGACTTGTGTGGTCCCACCCCAGCAACAGTGACAGGTAACTCCTGTAGGTTCATCTAGAGGACACACCAACCCCAATGGAGGCTGAAGGGCATCGAAGGGGTCATTTGTCTGTTTCAGTGACAGAGGGTAAGAAGATTACAAGAAGAGAATGTGCTGCCATAAAGGAAGAGCGTGGGACTCAAAGTTTGAGTGGATAACAAAGCAGTTACAGATGCAGCAGCTTCAACTAAAAAAAGGGACAATGGGAGGGAGGAAGGGAGGGGTCCTAAGAGGAAGAGTAAGCATGAAGGCAGAAAGGAGGATACTGGGAGGGGGGGCGGGATGAAGGGGACCAGCAAGAGGTGTCCGAAGAATGGGGAAGATCAAGACACAGGAGAAAGAATGGAGTACATTGTTACATATGAACAGAACAGACTCTCTGTTTCATTGTTGAAGTTAAAAAGTAATTAAAGCAATGCAGTGGGCCCTGCAGGCAGTGACCTGCTGGGTGGGCACACTGGGGTGGGACTCCTGCCCTAACCTTTGGGTTGAGGAGGAGGAAGAAACCCAACAGCAGGAGAGGGAGGACAGCCTGGCACACGTTCCCATAGACTCCTGGAACAACTGAAACTGAGCGGTGGTGAAGCTCTGATTGAACAGGGCTTCAAAGTTTGTTCTATGGCAGATGTGATCACTGAGTTCTAGGAAAATGCCAGGGACCATGCTCTCTGTCTCTCTGTCTCTCTGTCTCTCTCTGTCTCTGTCTGTCTGTCTGTCTGTCTGTCTGTCTGTCTGTCTGTCTCTCTCTCTTTCTCTCTCTCTCTCTCTCTCTCTGTGTGTGTGTGTGTGTGTGTGTGTGTGTGTGTGTGTGTGTGTGTGTGATATGGCTGCTATAAAGAAAGGTGTGTCTCAGATCGGAAGCATGTTAAGAAGGGCCATGAGCCTCACCAGTTTTTCTAGTCTTAGAAATGTCCAGAAAAGGGGGGTTTTGTTATTTTTAAAGCAGTATAACTTAGTGATAAGAAGTAGCCTCTTGTGTGACATCATGTATGCAAGTTTTGAAATGACAAAAATGGAAAAAACATGGCTAGGAGTTAAGGAAGAGGCAGAGGAGAGAGGTAAGAGATGATGCTAGTGTTTTTCTGCACCTTGGGCAGATCAGTATTAACATTCTGCCTGTAACATTGTATCAGTTTCTCAAGATTTTACCGAAATTGCTGGAATGACATAGAAAAGTTAATGGCTCAGCAGGCAAAGGCACTTGTAACCAAGCTTGATGATCTGAACCAGTTCCTGTGAGCTGTTACACATATACCATGTCAGGTATACCCATGCCCACCCACCCACGTACATATATACACACATACACTAAACACACACACACACACACACATATGCACACATATACACACACTTATATACACATACACAGATATACACATACACACTCATACACGGATATATACATACAAAGTCATACACACACTCATATATATATATATATATATATATATATATATATATACACACACACACATACACATATACACACTCACATTTATATACACATTTACACACATACACATACTCCATAAAAAGTTTTTTTTTCTAAAAAAAGAAAGAAAGATTCATTAGTTCAGAACTCACCAGAGAAACAGAAAGAGAGAAGAGAGAAGAGAGAAAGAAAGAGGCTGTGTGTGGTTATTTTCTTCAGGAAATTAGTTCATCCAACTCTCTGAAGGCTGAGGATCTCAAGACTTGCCTTGGCAGGTCTGTTCACACCAGTTCTAGCTGGAGGCTGCAGGCTCTAGACCCGTAGACAGGAAGACGCTGAGGTTTCAGCCTGAGGTCACACAGGAAAGAGAAGCTTCTGTCAGTGGGTGTTTTGTCAGTTTAGGTCTTCAGCTGGTTGGGTGACCCCTTGGGCACTCTGTGGACAAGTCAAATTGATACATAATGCTGACCCTTGAAGGTTCTGTTCATCTCTACCTCTTCTCTCTTTTTAAGGTAGGTTTGTTGAACAGTTCATTTAACTCATCTCCAATGCGTGATAGTTGTCTTGCTTCCAACTCCCGAGTACTGTGACTAAAACCATGAGCTATGAGACCAGGAAGTCCTCCCATGCCTTTAAAACAATGGGTGTTTGTTAGCTTTTAATCATCTATAGTGGTGGTGGTCCCACAGTGAATTTGGAAACATAGGGTCCTGGTCTATTCTGTGCCTCTTGGGACTACTTCTAGGTTCCTGACTGGGATGTGGTGACAGAAACCACAGTCTCTAAGGAAGTCGTTTGGAGAAGACAATCACAAAACTAGTCCCTTGCCCAAGCTGTGGCAGGTGTGTCCTGACTGACAAGCTGCCTCTGGGAACTGGACAGTGAGCTGCTGACAAAACAGCTTTTTATGTAGAACAAACATTACTGACTCTTGCTCTTGACCTTCACTGCACTCCGGAAACCTTGGGGGAACTTGGAAAAAATACAGATACCTTGTATCTACCCAGAAATTATCAATTGATTAGTTTGGATATGACTTAGGGTCAGGGGTTTAAAGTAAAGTATATCATCATACATCCCTCCTCCTCTTCTTCCTCTTCCTCCTCCTCTCCCTTCTCCTCTACTTCTTCTTCCTCATCCTCTTCCTCCTCTTCTCCCTCTTCCTCCTCTCCCTCCTCCTTTCCCTCCTCCTCTCCCTCCTCCTCTTCTTTCTCCTCTCCCTCCTCCTCTCCCTCCTCCTCTCCCCCTTTCTTGGTCTTCTTCTTTACATGTATGCCACTGTACTTTGTTCGTCTTTGCTCTCCTCGTGTTACTTTTCCTGTTCCCTTTTCTTGCCGGTCTTTTTCTCTCCCACAATTAATCCCCCTTCTACTTTTGCCGCCTTCCATGCCATGTGGTGCTATTCCACTCGATACACCATCCATCATTACCATACCACATCAACCATGTTACACACACACACACACACACACACACACACACACACACCATCAGGATTCTGCATAAGAGACCCACGCAAGGTCTGTTTTTCTCCCTTGATATTGCTCTCTCTCATTCCTTCCCCACCTCTCTCATTCCCTCTCCCCTCTAGATTCTCATGATACCCATCACAGACAGGATTCGGAAGAATTCCAATACCCCAGACACTTCTTTGGTGTTGACCATTGGAGTCATTATGGTTAATACCTCAGCAGACATGAGCACTGCTGTCTTCTCAAGTGAACGAGGAGAGACATTGAATAGCAATACAAGGACATTTCAAAAGGAGATCCAGAGAGGTTCCAGTGTGGAAACTCAAGGATAAGTCATCTTTTAAGAAAGCGCGTGCTGAGAACTGTTGAGAAGCCATCCAGATAGAAGATATCCTAAAATGGGATTGTTCTAAGAGCTTCAAAACAGGGAACAAGACTTTCTTGGCAAAACAGAACATCCGATGACACATGAGAGCTTCTAATGGCCATACTTGAGGCTTTGCGCACAGGGAGGAAATAAGACACCATTCATTCAGTGCAAATGAGTGAAATGATTATTGCCAGATGTCCCCAGGCAGAAGCAAGGCTGCAGGCAGAGAAGCCTCTTGTATTGGGTAGTCATTGCTGAACTAGGACTGCCCTGATGCTGAGGTGCTGAGTAAGGTAGCCAGGAGCCAGGTCACCATAGGGGAGCCTCAGAAAGCCCCAAGGACAAACCCTGAGGGTCTTTACAGCATTCCTTTGTGTTGGAGGATTTGGGGAGATTTGTCTGGAAAGTGCCAGCCCTAGCCTTATCTTCTTTATGAGCTGCCTTCTAAGGCAGGATTGTTCTCATGTGTCCCCTCTTCATCTTCTTAATGAACATTCCCTTCTTGCTGTCCTACTCCTCCCACCAGGGAGAACACTGAGACCTGGTGGAGAGTGACTGTGCTGCAGGCCCCAGAATGAGTCTATATCCACTGGCCGGGAATGCTGCTCTGGGGATAGAAGTCCCAAAATACATCACTGTCCACAGGGCCATGAATGAGCTGTGGGGATGAAGGCCCCAGAGTGCATCCATATCTGCAAGCCATGAATGTAACTGTGGGGATGGAAGTCCCAGAATACATCCCTGTCCACAGGACCATGAACAAGCTGGGGGGATGGAGGCCCCAGAACACATCCACATGTCATGGACACAGATGGGGGCTCCAGAATATATACACATCTACAAGCTCTGAATGTAACTGTGGGGTTGAAGGTCCCAGAGTGCATCCACACCCACAGGCTATGAACAGAGCTCTGGGGTTGAGCTTTACAGTAGTGCTCTCTGATGGAAGCAGGAGCTGGCCTTCACAAGTGATTCCAGGGGGCCAGGAAAGGGACAGTTAAACTCCAGTATATAATTTAACTGCCTCTTTCCAGTTTGTTGAATACATTTGGAAATTTAGTTATGCTATTGTCCTGGGCTCACTTAAAAATAGCCTAGCTGCAGACCTGAGGATGCAGAAGTATCTCTCGTGCCCTAGAGATGCTAGCTTATGATTGGGAGTGAGCACTGTCCCACTAAAAAAATGGGAGTAATATTTTGGTTTCCAGGACTCTACAATGGTTTAACTTCCTGTCTTGAGGCTCTTTATTTGGGATCAAAGTGGGCTGCTTCACTAAGAAACCAAATTTCTTTTTCCTTCTTTCCTTCCTTCCTTCCTTCCTTCCTTCCTTCCTTCCTTCCTTCCTCTCTCTCTTTCTCTCTTTCTCTCTTTCCCTTTCTTTTCTTTCCTTTCTTTCTTTCCCTTTCTCTCTCTCTCTCTTTCTCTTTCTTTCTTTCTTTCTTTCTTTCTTTCTCTCATTCCTTTCTTCTTCCTTCCTTCTTTTCTCTCTTTCCCTTTCTTTCTTTGTGTGTCTCTTCTGGACAGAAGCTGAGACTTTTCACTTTTCATCATAGACAAGCAGTGGACACTGGATTGATAATTAGAAGCTGGAATCAACAGGATTGGTTTTGCAGGGGCCAGGCACATGGTTTAGCCAAGTCAGAAGCCTTCTCTGTGGCTCAGCTTCCAATTATTCTAGTTGCAGAATAACTGGTTAGTTGCAGGCTCAGTTCAGCAGCCTGCCCATTGGTGTTTCTGATGTTTGTTGGAGTCTGAGTTCAAGCATATGAAGAAGCAGGAGCTGTTACAGCCCTGTATGCCTGTGGGTGGCAGTGGCTTAGGACCCAGAAAACACCAGAGCAGGAAAGAAGAGATCTGATATTCTGGACAAGATTTGGAACTAAATTAGTTTACCATCTCTCTCTCTCTCTCTCTCTCTCTCTCTCCCTCTTTTACTCTATCTCTATCTCTCCTTTCATGCTTGCAGGTGAATGTGGACCCATGTGTATGCATTTGTGTGGAGGCCTGAGGCTAAACACAGGCGTCATTCCTTTGAGTTGACTGTGTTGTCTAGTCTGGCTGACTAGGGAGCTCCAGTAATCCTGCTGTCTCTCTGTCCCCAGAGCTGGAATTACAAACAGATACCACCATGATTTTTTTCTCCCTAAGTAGGTGGTGGGGATTGAACTCTGGTCCTCATACTTGATCATGTGGGAATGAATACATTCTTGCACACTCTCTCACACACACACACATGCTCAGTTAGAACCATAGAGCACATGTTTGAAACACTAAAGTGACGAACAGGAAGACCTTTGGGCATGTTCAGCCTACACCATGAAGTTTTATTTGAAGGTAAAGGAAAAGAAACTTTGAAGGCACAGTGATATGAATGTGTTCCTGAAGTTGCCTGCCTTGCTGAGTGGCTAGTAAGACCTCCTTCTTAATGTCCATCTCAGATTAATGGTTCCTTATTTTGTAATTTAATATTTTTACCTAATTCTATAAGGACAAGGTCATAATTCTTTCTTTTAAAAAGGTTTATTTTATTTTTGAAAGTTGTGCATGTGCAGTGCCCATGGAGGCTAGAAGAGAGCATAGGAACCCCCCTCCACAGCTGGAGTTACAGCTAGTTGTGAATTGCCCAGTGTGGGTGCAAAGAGTGGAACTCAGGTCCTCTGGATGAGCAGCAGGTGTTCGTAAGTATGTACGTATATATGTATGTATGTATGAATGTATGTATGAATATATGTGTGAATGTATGCATTTACTTTATATCTCAATTGCTGCTCCCCCTCCAGACCCTCCTCACACAGTCCCTCCTCCCACTACCTCCCTCTCCTCTGAGAGGGTGGAGGTACCCCTGGGCATCTTCCCACACTAGTATATGAAGTCTCTGCAGGGTTAGGCACATCCTCTCCCACTGAGGCCAGGCAAGGCAGCCCAGTTAGGGGAAAGCATTCCATAGACAGGCAAGAGTTTTAGGGATAACCCTCTGCTCCAGTTGTCTGGGGACCCACATGAAAATCAAGCTGCATATCTGCTACATCTGTGTTTACAGGGGTGCTAGGTCCATCCCTTGTATGTTCTTCAGTTGGTGGTTTGGTCTCTGAGAGCCCCCCAATAGCTGACCTATTGGTCTTCCTGTGGAGTTCCTGTCCCCTTCAAGATCTTCAATCCTTCCTCCAACTCTTCTATAAGAGTTCCTGAGCTCTGTCCAATGTTCGGCTGTGGGTATCTGCATCTGTTTCTGTCAGCTGCTGGGTGGAGCCTCTCGGTTACAGCAAGTGCTCTTAACGACTGATTCATCATTTCAGCCTGGTAATTCTTTTGGTTGTTATGTGTACTTGAGCTAAATTGCTTTAGAGAAAAAGTCATATCATACTTTTTAAAAATTCCTCTTTACAGGGACTATTCGTTGTATTTTACTATCCAGTAACTGGATCAATTCCCTTCTTACTTTGGGGAAAACTCCATTATATGAGTGTTGGACGAGGACATGACCTCCCTAAAGGAAGAGAAAAACCTTAGGACCCAGTCTCCTTGTCTTCAAGCCTTACAGATACAGTCATAATCTAAGTTTAGTCATCCCGGAACACTGAATTTGCAGAGTGAGCCCACACACTGTTCAGGGGGATTGTTGTTCAGTTGCTGTGATGGCAATAGAGGAATCAGATGTAGAGGAATTTTAACCCAACAACATGACTGCTCTGGCAAGGGATTGCATCAAAAGACCTGGGTGGCTGTCTAGAATGCAGGCATGCCCTGGATTACAGTATGATGTGGTTGGAGTACAGACATACCCTCAGTACACACCTTTAATCCCAAACAATGTAGACAAAATTAGTTTGTAGAAGAAGGCAGCCATTTTTAAAAGTGATTGAGGGACAGACAACGTGACAAATGAGAGAAAGATCTGACAGACTGAGTCAGAGGTATGATACATCCAACCTTCACAAATCAGGAACGAGAGGCTACTTAGGAGCAGCACAGGGAGAGAGTCAGTTCAGTTGAGTGGAGTTTGGTGCAGTTCTGTTGAGTGACTTCTGTGCAGTGGAGTTGAGTCAGTTGGAGTCAGTGCAGTGAGGGCAGCGGAGCTGAGTTCATTCATGAGTTTACACAGCTCAGTGCAGGTCAGCAGAGGCAGTTGGAGCCAGGGAGTAAGAAGGAGACAGAAATTTAGATAAATTGCCAGAGTTAGTTTGAAGTTAGTTTGAAGCTAAGCAGAGCAATTCAGTAAGAAGCCAAGAGAAGCTGGGTTGAATCAGTCAGTTTGGAGAGGTATTTGAGCCAGAACATCTGAGTTGAACCAGCCAGCCAGAGTTGAGAAAGAACTAGAAAGGTTATTCAACAATAAGGCTCTGAGACAACCATTATGTCTGGCGAATAAAAGTTTCTTTTACAAATAAATCTGGAAATGGTGCTCTCATTTGATAGATGTGAAGTGACTTCAGCTGTGTTCCTTCCAGGGTCTATTTGACAGACCCTTCTACCATCTTTCACATTCTTGGCAGTTTTGGGAGCTTGCTGATATACTCTTAATACATTTCCAGTTAGCAAGGTGTGACTTCTGTTGCCTCAAGCAAAAAACCTTCTCAGTTGCATTTCACTCTGTCTGGTACACGCTCAGCTCAATTAAGACATGTTGACTGTCCTTGGATCCACAGTGAATGGTCAGCTCACCACTGTGATCTTGGGCGAACAGCCAGATCAACGGTCTGAACCAGTACACAGCAACCATGTTAACAGTGAAGACCAAACCAATGAACGTGCTCAAAGTTTCTGTACAGCTGAGGTGCTGTTCTTTTGAGGTTGACAGCAGTCTAGACCTGTTCAGGTGTGTGCTGTGTGTGAGCTTCCCTGCCAGACTCTTCATTATAAGAGAAGTGGGAGATCAGCAGGGAGATGACTGCTTAGCTTCAGCAGTTTTCATTGTATGTTTATCTGTCACAAACAGATTTGGAGGGCTCGCATGGTTTGGAGCTTCGAGCTGTCCAAGGTCAAGTGTAGGATTTCATTTATGACCTTCTCTGTAAGCTAAGAGGCTGGTCTGTTATTATTTCATGGAACCTAGCCTGGGATGTTTTGAAGCATGTGTGTCTCACGGAATTTGGCAGAAGAGAGAAGAATACTGAGTTAGAGACTGTCCTGATTATGTCTGTTAACTCCACACTGCTTCAAATCATCTGAGAGGGAAGCCTCAGTTGAGAAACTGTTCAGAGCAAATTGGCCTGTGGGCATCCATGTCTATGAGAGATTCTGTTGATTGGTGGTTGATGTAGGCGAGCCCAGCCTACCATGGGAAGTGGTATCCCTAGGCAGGTGGTCCTGAAGTACATGAGAAAGATAGCTGAGTACCAGAGAGCCTACAAGCTGGCCAGAGGGCAGCATCCTCTATGGTTCCTGCTGTGAAGTGAGCTCCTTGGATGTAATAATGTGTAGTCGAGCAAGTGGGGCTGCCTTCAATCCCTGCTTCAAGTGTCCTGTCCCGATGTCCCTCAGTGGGGACTATCACCTGGAATGCTAAGCTGAACAAACTCTTTTCTCCCATCTGATGCTTTTGATCAGTGATTTAGTTTTTTTTTTTTTTTAATCACAGGCACAGAAGTGAAGAAGTGAAGTTAGACCAGAAACAGAGGGTGCTGTGGCACTTTGTATATACTTCAATGATGAGCTACTTTTCTTACGAGGCTGTGCATTTTTGTAAGTGACTTTGGTAACACTGGAAAATTTCTGCACTGCATTCTGCAGGAACCTTAACATATTTGTGTTCGTTTTTAATCAGGGCCGAGTGTGAAGTAAGCTTGACAAGATTTAGAGTCGGCTGCAGAAACAAACCTCTGGGCACGTCCAAGGGAAAGGTTTTAGATTGTGTTGAGGTAGAAAGAGGTACACCAGATTCGTGTGTCACCATGCCATAGACTGGGGTCTTGGAGTAAATAGTAAATAGGAAAAGTGCATCTTAGGTAAAAGACACAAGGTGTTTATTCTTCATCCAAATATTACCAAGAAAGCACTTTTGCAGAAGCTGGGATTTGACTGGTATCACAAAAGATGAGGAAACTGCAGAAAAAATATTCTAAGGGAAGACATGGGAGATCACACTTCAGTGGCAGGCTGTTGAACATTCCAGTAGGGGTATTGACTCAATGTAGGGGGGAAAAAGAAGGAAGGCTTAAAGATTCAAATGTGGCTGAGGTCAGATTGATGATGGGACACACACACACACACACACACACACACACACACACACACACACACA
>JANHMN010000001.1:210216578-210256077 GCA_030674055.1 Rhabdomys pumilio | reverse complement strand
ACACACACACACACACACACACACACACACACACACACACACACACACAACCAGGCTAAAGAGCCGGCAATGATTCTTAGAGTCTGCATGTTGGTTCTGGAGCATTGCTTTTCAAATACTTGGGAAGAATTAACTCCATGTGCTTTAGGGTTTGCCTGTGAAGTGTCCCTCATGGGATCATATGTTTGAACAGCTGATCCCAACTGGTAGTGTTGCTTAGAGGAGATTATGGGACCTCACAGGTAAAGGAAGATCATTGGAGGTGGGGCTTTCAGGGTACAGCCTCTCCCCACTTTTAGTCTTGTCTCCACTTCCTGATTCACCGAGACGCAAGGAGTCTCATGTTCCTGTCACCCAGGCACCCAACATCTCCACAGTGATTGGAGATGGTGGATTGAAGCTTTGCCTAAAGTAAGTCCTCCTGCCTCAAGTGGCTTTTCTCAGGCATTTCATCACAGGGATGGGAAAGATGAATCAAACACAGAGGAGAGTAGGCTTATAGGTATTTCTCCTTCAGAGATGCACTCAGCACTTCAGAATATGACCACATTTAGAAGAAAAGACTTTGTGGTTGTTAAGGTTTTAAATGGAGCTTGTCCTAAATTAGAATGGGCCTCGAGTCTAATAACATGTGTAAGTAAACATGTAAATAAAATAAGACACAAACAGAAACAGAGTCAAGCCTTACAGACAGAAACAATACCAGCATGGTACAGCTAAAAGCCAAGGAATACAAGGATTGCTGGCAGTGGGCAGAATACAGTAGGGGTCTCAGAAGGGACTTCCCTTCAGGGATCCTCCCCTATCCACCATGAAAAGCTGGCAGCTCAATCTTGCACAGGTGGTATTCAGGCCGTTACATCTGCCGGGAGTTCACAAGTGCTACTCTGGTCACACCTTAATCTCGGACATCAGGTCTTCAAAATCATGACAGCATACATGTCCATTGCTTTAAGCTGTCACATTTGTGGTATTTTCTCACTGAAGTCTCAGGAAGCTAGCATATTGGGGCATATAGTTAGATTATGTAGTGCAAGGAGTCTGGAGATGGGGCAGCTGGCTCCTTATGGGAGGTTTTGATAACCCAAGTTATTTCTTTCCCCACCGTTACTCTTTTGAGTTGTCCTTTATCAAACGAGGACTGTAGCATTTCCCTGTGCTGATTTTTGCAAGAGCTCCATCTACAAGATATGGATGCTTGCTAGTGTTTCAATGTCCATCAAGGCTTATGCTGAGGTTTAATTCCCATTGTGAGACGCTCAGAAGAGAAACTTAACCTTCGATGGGATAGATGTGTCACCCCCTCTTCCATGCTCAAGTTGCAGGAAAGGGGGTGGCACTAATGTAAGAGTGAGGGGCTAAGAGGGGTGCTGTGAGACACTGCCTTTGAGCCATGGCGTGACCACTGCACTCACAAACTCACAGTAGGCGTGGTTACCTGCACAAGATCTGGCCCATCAGTATGCCAGCCTGGATGGGGAGCTGCCCACTCGGAGCAAGGAAGGAATGCCCTACCCACATGCTTGCAAAAAACCTAATTAAACTTAATGTGTCATTTAAAAAGATATGAAAACTGGGAAGGGGAGCATGTGTTAGGACAAAGAAGGGGTTCAGTGGGAGTGAGATAGGGAATCAGGGGAGACTATGGTCCAAGTTCACTATATACCTGCGTATACTAGGTACCTATGTGGAATTCTCAAAGAATAAATAAAACATTACTTAAGAAGTGAGACCTTTAGAAGTAATTAGGTCATGAGACAGAGCCCTTATTAATAAGTTAATCCCTTCAGAGTCTGATGGGCTAATGATTATTTCATTGTCTGGATAGTGCATGATACAAAAAAAAAAAACGGTTTGATTTTGTCATTCGCTTTTATCCATCTCAGCACTTCATTCCCTGTGTCACCAACAAAAAAGCTACCATTAGGCACAGGCTCTTGACCTTGTATCTCCCAATCCGTTGAACCATGAGCTGACTAAACCTTTATTCTTTATAAGGCATCCAGACTCTGGTAAATGAATACAGCAACAAAAATGGACTATGATGAACATTACTGGTTGAAAAAATGTTTTTTTCAATAGGTGAGAATTTTAAGCATCATGACTTCTGAATCCCAGTGGAAAAGTTTAAACATTAAAAGAATAAATAAATTTAGTGAGGTTAAATTCACCCTTCTCAGATGAGACCCTAAGGACCTGCCCTATACACTAGGTATTCTGTTCTCTCCTTGCTTTTGGTGTGGCCTAACCTCTTGATCATTCTTGAAGAACTGACTGGGCTCCTAGGAGCTGAGAAGGATACTTTGTGGAGTAAGGTAGAGAATCTGACCGTACAATAGAAGGTGACCCAGGCCAGTGTTGATGACAGCTACAACAACTTTTCACAACAACGTTTTAGAGGTCTAGGGATTTTTTTTTTTTTTTTTTTTTTTTTTTTTTGGTTTTCGAAGACAGGGTTTCTCTGTGTAGTCCTGGCTGTCCTGGAACTCACTCTGTAGACCAGGCTGGCCTCGAATTCAGAAATCTGCCTGCCTCTGCCTCCCAAGTGCTGGAATTAAAGGTGTGCGCCACCACTGCCTGGTGTGAGGTCTAGGGATTTTAAACATTCATAAACATCACTTTTTTTTAAAAAAAATAATTCCTAATGACCTTGTGAGGTATATTGTCACCCATGTATCCATAGTACAAAGAGAAACACCTAAGCTTTGGGAGGTTAAGAAACTGAGTGTGGTCTCACAGTTGGTAAAGGGATTTTCAGAATAGGAATCCAAGTTTGAATCTAAATCCTTAGCTAAATCTTGACACCTCATCCTCTTTCCCTACCAGGAATAACAACGTAGTCAAAATTGTGGTGTTTAATGTCAGAAATGCTACCACCAGTTTGGGTCAGTTTTGGCTGCACACAAGTTCACGCAGTATGGTCATAGCTGAGACCAAGATCCAGGGTATGTCAGTAAAGATTTTTTTCTAACACATTAGTTTTTTGCAAAAGAAAAGATGGGTCAGTACCGGGAGTGTCTAATAGCTTTCATTTTTCTCTTAAGAGCAAAGAGTTTTCTAGGAAAAGTAGCATTTCAAAGGTTGGGGCTGATTGCTCTGAAAAGAGACAAGAGAGCTTGATTTATTGGGAGAGGCACAGAACATGTGGTACCTGAATGATGGATGTGAAGCTAGGAGGCTTGCCGGACTGTGCACAGTGCTAATTTGTGTGAGCCTTGGCCAGGGATGACTGAAGGGAATTGAGTCACCCAGGAACAGTGAGATTGACATTTGAAAGACTAGACAAACACAGAACCAGGATGGGCAGGAAATTGTGAGCTCTTCCTTAGCATTAAAGCCCACTCAACTTATTTACACCATCAATGGATATTTTTGCTCTCTTGCTGTACACTAGGCTTTGTATTAGATGAGAAGACAAACAAATTTTAACAGACATGGTTCCCACTGGACCAAATGGAGCTCATGTTCTTTTGAGGCATGCTAACTAAATTTAGGCAGCCTTCAAAATCCATGAGTTCTATACGTGTAGTTCTGACCAACCATGGATCAGGCATATTCTGAGAAGGTCTGAGGAGATGGTTCGGAAGGTAGAGCACTCGCTCCACAAGCATAAGGATCTGAGTTCAGAACCCCAGGAGCTGTGTAAAATCCTGACACTGTGGGACGCCCCTGTAACCTCAGTGCAGATAGGGCAGAGGCAGGCAAATCCCAGAGGCTTGATGCAGGCTCACCTAGCCAACATGGTGAACTCCAGGCTGAGTGGGGGACCTCGCCTAACAGATAAGGCAGAGAGTGACAGAGGAAAGACATTTGACATGTACTTCTGATCTCTACAGGCACACACATGGGTGAGCGATCTCCCTCCCAACATGAACACATCCCATGTATATATACACATATGCACACACACATACTGAAAAATGGGGAAGCATTTATCAGTACTATACATGTATAGACCTTTTCTTGTCACTAGGCTTTATACAATACAGCAGCTGTTCTCAGTCTGTGGGGTGCTATCCTTTTGGGAGTTGAGTAACCCTGGTATCCTTTTCATAGGGTTATTCAACCCTGTGAAATTAGATATACTGCATATCAGATATTCACATTATGATTCATAATAGAAGTAAAATTACAGTTATGAAGTAGCAATGGAATAATTTTATGGTTGGGGGTCACTACAACACAAAGAACTGTAATAAATGGTTGAAGCTTTAGGAAGTGTTGGGTTTCAGACCGGGAAGGTGTCTATTTAACATATCAAAGCAGACCTGGCCTCCAGGTTCTCCCAGCATCCCTCAGTCCCTACCTGTTACAAGGTATGGCTGGCATACTCTGAATTTTCCAGGTCTGGGCTTCACCTCTCCCAGAGGCCCCTATATAATCTAGACATTTTGTTCTCATTTGTGCTCTCTCTCTCTCTCTCTCTCTCTCTCTCTCTCTCTCTCTCTTGCTCTCTCTTACTCTCTCTCCTCTCTCTTTTATCCTCTCTCAGTGTCTCTCTCTCCATTTCTCTTTCCCTGTGTGTACGGTGTACATGCTTCCCTCCCCCCTCTCCCGTCTCCCTGTTTGCATGTCTATTTCCCTGGCCCTGTTCATTGGGACCAGTGAACCTTCCTGAGAGCTGCCCCCAAATAAACCTGATTTTGACTCTCAATTCAGCTTGAATTGGTTTATTTCATCTGCGGTTGAGAACCATTGCAATAGGACATAACAATGACTTATGTTACATTGCATTGTGCTCCGTCTTTTAAGTAATGCAGAGATGATTTGGTGTATACAAGAAGATGTGCAGAGCTAATACACACATGGCATGCTCTTGTAGAGAAGGGACTTGAGCACATCTGGGTTTTTGTATATCCAAGATGGTCCATCCTGGAGTCAGGACCTCCCAGACACACACACACACACACACACACACACACACACACACACACACACATATATATATATATATATATATATATTATACAAATCACACTTTTACTTAACCATCTTGTAAGCACTGCAAGCAATTGGGGGCTGCTATTAGACTATGTACCCAGAAGATCTGACGAAGCCTTGGCATCTGGGAGGGGCAGATGTGGTTCACATGAGGCCTAAGGAAGAGTAGAAAGAGGTTAGAGAGATGGAAAAACTTTCCCAGCAAGCAGGCAGGAGGATAGTTGAAGAAGCAGAGTCAGCTATTGAAGATGGGAGAGGGAGTCCAGGTGAGGGCTTAGTGAAGAGGGGATTGTAGAGAAAATGGAGATGTCAGTTTTAAGCAGAGAGGAATATGAGTGACTCCACAGAAAAGCAGGGAGCGTTTTAGCCTGGTCCTCATTTGTCAGGATAATTTGTCACTTTCTCCGTTTTGTCCTTTTTGATTAAATGCCTTAGAGACCCTTTCAGAAGCATCTGTGGACAAAATAAAGAGCATGAAGTTTCTAGATGTTGGCCAACCCCCTTCTCCTGAAGCACAGTTGACACCCACACTGCTGGATGTAGAAAAGACGGAGCCAGAGTCTGTGCCAGGTGCTCCAGAGTTTATTTAGTTCTCACCAAGCCCACCAGTCACTGAACGCTTTAGTGTTTGGCAAATTCCCATCAGAAGAGACTAGGCGCTTGTGGCAGAAGACATTTTTAAAGGACAATCAGGTACCACTAGAGGTGAGCCATCAATTTGATGACCTGATCGGTGTCAGCCAAATGGCTTATCTGTATGTATTGTCCCCAGAGAAGCAGGCAGAGCTGGTTCCAAATGGAAGAAAAAGCCAATTCAAGGGCTCCACCAGATGTGACTCAGATAAAAAGCCTGGTAGCATTTATCACTGTCTCTTTATTCTCTTTTAATCCGCCTCCTTAACCTAGCCTACAGATGGCACTCCAGAAGAATACAGTTAAGTGGCCTGAGGTTTTATCTCGAATGTTATCTTGATTGAATTGAGAGATGCCTTGGGAGATTTGTAAAGCACACTCCCAGTCTGCCTGTGAGTGCTTGCTAAATATGATTAGATCTTGGGGTGCTCACATAACTTTTGGTTTTTGGACTTCTGGTAGCTAGTAAAATGTGAAAAGTAGTGTTGAGTTGGAAGAAGAGCACGATTGCTAGTGTGTGTGTGAGTGTGAGTGTGTGTGAGTGTGTGAGAGTGTGAGTGTGTGTGTGAGTGTGAGAGTGTGTGTGTGTGTGAGTAAGTGTGTGCATGGGTGAGTGTGAGTGTGTGTATGTGAGTGTGTGTGAGTAAGTGTGTGCATGGGTGAGCGTGAGTATGTGTATGTGAGTGTGAGTGTGTGTGAGTGTGTGTGAGTGTGTGTGTGTGTGTGTGTCTTAAAAGGGTGGATCTTGGTCTTAACTCTTTCCTGCTATTTCTTTCTGCTTCTTGGCTGCCACGAAGCAAGCAGTCTCTGCCACATACTCCTACCACCATCATGTTCAGCCTCACCTCAGGCTGAGCAACAGATTCAGATGACAGTGAACTGAAGCCATGAGCCCAAACAAGTCTTTCTTTTCTGTAATTTACATTCTCAGGTATTTATCACAATGGTGATGAATCTAGCACATGTGGATATTGCTTTGAAAAGGAAATTAAAAACCACCCTAGAGATGCTCCCTGTTTCCACTATGCATATGGAGGTACTAGACAAATGTCAGGAGTGGTTCCTATCCATTCACTGTGACTCAGCAATAGAACTCAGATCATCTCAAACACCAGCCCTGGAGAATCCTTCTTAGGACTGACACATGGAGTTTGTGTTATTAAAATGTATTCTGGAGGTGACTTTGAGGTACTAGTGACATGGGGGTCAAGAGGAAGGTGAAGATTGAAATTGGTGTTTGAAAGTCTTTTGTTATTTAGAAGAATAAAGCATCGTCACAAATGGCCCACAAACTAGGAGAACTACCGTTTACATCACTGCCAGTCATAAGTACCTGCGACTTTTTTTTTTTTTTTTTACAATGTCTCTTTTTGAGAGACTCATTAGTTTCTCTAGCTGGTAGATTCCTGTAGGGAGAGAGTGAAGTTCAGAATGGATATGTATTGCTTGAAATGAGCTGGCCGTGTCAAACACCAAGGCTTTAGATGCGTCGGACACACTCACATGTCCTTCAGATCAGGCTTGTAAAGGCAAAGCCTCCCTTTGGTCCAAGTGTGAGTGTTTATAAATGATTGGCCAGTGTGCATGCAAACTAGCAATGGCAGCTTCCTTCTCAGGATGTATACAGCCCGACACTGCTCACCTACAGATACCTCTTAGTCCTCTGAGCAAGACTTACCACAGCCCCTCCCCCAGCCCTGTATTTAATGAATGCTCTAGTGTTCCATGCTGTTACACTGTTGGTACCACACCATCAAGGCGTGCACAGCCCACCTCACCCCAGCTACTCTGTATGTGTGTCTGTCCTTTCTTTATTCCTGAAATTTCCTTTACAAACTCTGGGGCCAGAGGGAGCATGGAAGTTTGGATAAGTGTGACCTGTGGTGAGCTAGATCTAGTGGGGTCTTATTTCAGAGGTTCAGTCTTAGTGTATAATAGCCTGGCTCTGGAGAATGCAGGCTTCAGAGGCAGGCACCTGGAGTGTCTTCTGTAGGAGGAATCTTGGCACATCAAGGAACTTGGAGACATTGGGACCCACGAATTAGTTTTCTATTGCTGTGTTAAAACACCATGACCAAGGCAATTTATACAAAGAGAAAGGTTTATTTTGGGCTTATGGTACTAGAAGGATAAGAAGAGGCCGTCACCACTAGAGTAGGAAAGGTCCTTGTGCACACAGGTAAGCTCTGGGAATCTGGAATATTAAATACACAAGAGTTAAAAACACAGAGTTCAAATGAGGAGATGCCTAGCCTGTAATCTACCCAGCAGGCTGGGAGGAGATGTGGTTAATAGCCTGATCTTTACTTAACTTACATTGCTCCTCAAGAAGATTTATGTGTGCTTTCTTGTGCACAGGGAACTGAGCTATCCATAGGAAAGTTTCCACCAAATTGTGCTGTGCTTAAATATGCCTAAAATAAGATAATCAGAGTCAGATCTGAAAGTTTGAACCAACACTGGCTACTTAGGCATGTTGAGTTGAAGTATCTTCTTGACTCCCATGAATCCTGACTCTGCCGACCACAGTAGCTGTGGGGAGCCTGGCAGCATACAGGTATGGCATCAGGGAGAGTAGAGAGTTCTCAGTCTCAAACCATATGCAGCATGGGTTTGGAAACATTAAAGTCTGTCCCCAGTTATACACCAGTTATGCAGTTCCTCTAGCAGGTCACAACTCTTCATTTCTAAGCCTCACCAGACAGCACCATCAATTGGAGATCGGGTGTTCAAAATCCTGAGAATCAGGATGGGTGTGTGGGGTACACAACATTTCATCCAATCCGCCACACAGTATGATGTGTATTAGGCTCTCTGGAGAATAGCTTTGTAGACCTCAGTTTCCCTATGAGATGAGGAGAGCCTTGCACTGTTGGAAAGGTGAGCTTCAGATATGAAATTTGGGGACACAGCAGCAATAGCTAGTGGATAAGGGGCCTGCTATGCAGTCATACATACCTGAGTTAGGATGCTCAGCCTTCCTGTAGATGCTGGCATGGAGATGCACACCCACCATCCCAGAACTAGGGGATGGAGATAGGCAGGGCCTGGAGGCTCACCCAGTGTGGCTCAGATGGGGAGCTCCAGGATCACCAAGGGACTCTGTCTTGAAAAATAAAATGAAAACGGATAGAGGAAGACACCCAGTGTCCATCTCTAGCCTCGCCATGTACGCAGACTGGGAATATCCTTACACATACACACATATGGCCATTGGCCCCCTCTCCAACTAAACAAACTCATGAAATTTCATGTGACAAGGAGCTAGTTTATATTTGGAAAGCTGAGTTCATTTATCTGTTGTATGTAGATGGATGAGTCAACTGAGTATAATCAGAAATGGGAAATAAATGAAGTGTCTTCACTTGGTATTTATGGTGACATTGAAATAGATTTAATTTAAGGATCTCTGTAGGGAATGGAAAAGGCATTTGCAAAAGTTATGTAGACAGAATGCCTATGTCATTTACTCCATATGGATTTATAGAAGGGTGAGGCAAGGATGTTGCTGGCTGAATTTGCTGGAATAATCAGATGTTGACTGTAGAAGGAAACAGGGCTTTAATCTTGCAACATATACTAAAGTGAACTCCAGGTTGAAAGTAAAGAGCACACATCCAGCCCGAGTTGAGCATTAGTCACTGGTCTTGTATCTTCTGTATCAGTCACTCGTCTGATGCTGTGATAAAAGTTTCTTGATGGAAGCAACTTAATGGAGAAAGGGGTTATTTTGGCTCACAGTTCAAAGATACAGTCCATCATGATGGAGAAATAATAGTGGCAAGAGCATGAGGTTGGCTGGTCATATTGTATCCAGTTAAAAGCCATGAAAGCTGATGTTCAGGTAATTTTCTCCTTCAAAATACTAAATCATCATCATCATCATCATCATCATCATCAAATGTGTATGTGTGGATACTAGTGTGTGTGTGTGTGTGTGTGTGTGTGTGTGTGTGTAGACCAGAGGACAACCTTCAGTGTCATTCTCATAAAGGCTGCAGTGCTACAGATCTCCTTTGAGGCAGGGTCTCTCACTGGCCCTGACCGCACTGAGTTGACTAGACAGGCCAGCAAACAAACCCCAGGAATCTTCCTTTCCCTGCCTCCCCAGTGCTGGGATTACAGGCTTGTAATGCCACCACCGGCATTTTTGCAGGAGTGCTGGGAATCAAACTCAGTTCCGGATGCTTGTAAGGAACTGAGTCATCTCCCCAGCGACTTAATCTCAAGCTGACCGCAAAACATGGCTTGTCCAGCAGGGTAACTTTTATCCCTCAAGAACTGAGTATTTCTCAGAACATTTCAGTCCAGAGGCAGGCATAGGAACCTTGCCCATGAGCCACGAAGCCCTTGCTTGCCTTGCTCTGTCCTAAAGCCCTCTCCTGTGCCTCATAACCATAGGGACACTGTGAAGATATGACGACCTGTGTGCTAAGTACAGATGGGAGTCTTTCTCACACCTCCATACCCCTAACTGTCCACAGAATATGGAGCCTGGTAAGAATAGTCCCTCTCTTCTCATATTAAATATTTATTGTAGCCTGACGGGATCCCAAGCATGCTTTGTATGGGGTGCAAGAGCAGATTAAAGATGTCTCCAGCCAGCAGCCTGGAGTGGCATCAGAGGTATTAACTCTGGTGCTCATTTTGTAGTAATTAAAGAGTGTTACTGGGCTGAGTTCTGGGAAGAGAGGGTTTTTTTTTCTTCCTGGAAGCAATATTTACTAAGTGGAGTTCCAATGCTGAGTCCCCAAACAGTCTTCTGGCTGGAATTCTGGGGGTAGCTGCAAAAGCCTGGACACTGGGCTGAGTGTCTCCTTGGCTTTCTCCTGAGATAGTGAGAAAGTCAGCTGGAATCAGCTCACTCCTGGGACCATGGCAGGTCATTTGGAAGCTTCTTAATATAGCTGGATGTAGGAGAGCATTTTGCTGATGTTGCTTTCTTGGGAACTGGGGACTAGCACAGTGATGGCAGTCATGTGTCCAGGGATACCCCAGTTCTAAACATCCTCTCTGTTCTAAAACTGTACACCCCAATTTTGGATACTGTCCAGTGTGGGAAACGGCAGCAGTTCAGACAGAAATCACACTGAACATTTCACTAAGAACTTTGTTATACACCATGGAGAATTCAAGACGTTGTGGGGTTTCGTCATTATCATCTCAGCAAGTTTCTTTTCCTCTTTGCTAAAAAAGTTAGGCTACATGACAAGGAGAGGAGATATACAACACTGGGAAGTGATGATTGCTGGGAACACATCTCAGTCTCCTCATCTGAGAAAGGAACGAAATGTAGATTTTAAAAGCTGGCTGAGAAGAGATTAGACAGAGGCTAGTGTGGGTGTGAAATGTTCTTCCAAGGAACGTCCGATAAAGGTAGGCCTCAGTGGAAAAGGTGAGGAGGGGAGAGTGAGATAGCTTAGCAGGGAGATAGCTGTCTCCGAGTCTAACGACCTAAGTTTGAGCCCTGAGACTCACGTGGTGAAAGCAGAGACTGACTCCCTCAAACTTTCCTCTGACCCCCACCCACATGCCATGGCTTATGTGATCCTCTCTCCAACAGATGTCAATAAGTCAATAAATAAAATTATAATAATGGTAATAATATTAGTAATAAGAGAAACGGGACTAGTTGGAGAGTTGGAGGAAACGAGGCCATTGAGGACTGGCTTTTGAATTGGACAGAAGGAGTCCAGTCCCTGGTTTCTCTTTAATTTCTCATTTCCATACAGTGAGCAGTGTCTCAAAAGCTTCCACTGTGGTGCTTGCACCATGACAAGCCCAAAGCAACCTGGATGAATGCCCAGGTGCTTGAGCCCAAATAAACCTTTCTCCTTTCTTGTTGGTCACCTCAGGTCTTTTGTCACAGTAACAGAAGGCTGACTCACACAGGCAGTGTGGGCCAAGGGCCAAGGGGCCTGGTACATAAAAGTGGTTACAACCTCTTTCCAATCGTCTGGTCTGGGGTTAAGCTTGCCAAAAGAATCGACTCAGCTCCTTACAATCGCGAGGAACTGAATTTGGATCCCCAACGCTTAGGTAAAAATGCCAAATCTGCCAGCCCTTGCCTTTTTTTTTTTCCTTATTTTTTGGCCACTGCCTCCATCTCAGCTGTCACTTGGCTCTAGGTTGTAGCAATTCAGCCTCTCCATTGTGCTATCATTGGTCTTGGTTACCATGTTGGATTTTCGTTGGCTCTCTCTGCCGCTTTGGCTTGTCCTCACCTCCTGTGTATCCATGTTGGAAGGCATGGTGCTTCCTACCCTTTATCTTTTCCTTCCATCTCTTTCATGTAGGAACACTTGGATCTGATTGGTGAATCTGGAAAAACAATAATCTGGTAAACTCAGCTCCAAGGCTTCAGCTTTCCTCCTCTGGAGCAGAGCTTCCCCGAGTAGCTCTCAGCTCTGTCCCTCCTAGGCAGACCCCCTCGCCTCTCCCACTTCCTATACCCTAGATACCCAGGGTTTGTAGGGAAGAACCTCACAAAGCTCGTTTGCCCACAGATGTAAGTCACGTTCTTCAACTTGAGTACTGAGATAACACTAAGTCTAATTCCCAGCAGTTATAGTTAAAAATTCGGTTTCCTCGGATGTTGAGTAGGTGGGTTAGTGGGAGAAGTACTTGCTGCACAAACTCAAGGACCCGAGTTCAGATGAATCCACGTAAAAATGAGTAAGAGAGTGTGTGCTTGTCTAACTCCAGGGAGATGGGGACAGGACTATCTGTCCTGGGGCCATGCTGGCCAGCCAGTCTAGCCAAAACAGAGTTCTAGGTGCAGGGAGAGACCCTGTCTCAAAACATAAGGTAAAGGAATGGTTGAAGAGGACATTTCCATATATGGTCACATGGGTCATCATACTTGCACATGTATGTGCATGTGCACACACACACACACACACACATACACACACACACAATCCTTGAAATAAAAGTGACTAGACTCAGATCCCAGACAGGCCATGTGTTAGCCTGTCAATTTTCTAAACTACCAATCCTCACTGAGCTGCAGTTTCTCTTCTTTAAAAGGGGGAAAACAGCAGAACCCACTTCACATTCCTGTTGAGAGAATTCCATGAACTAACACATTGAAAGCATTTTAAGTAACACCTGCTCCAAGGCTGCAAATAGCAGCCACCCACTCTTCTTACCGTTCCTTCAGCCAGTGCCATGGGAAGGTGGATGACGGAGCCCAGCCTTTCACAACCCATTCTGGGCTCTGTTTCTCTGTGTCACTTTGTTCATGCAACTCCTTGAAATATTCTACCTGTCTCGTGGGTACTTCCCATGAACACGTGCTCAGGACATATGTGTTACTTGGCTAGTTTTAAAGTCATGTTTGTTAATTACATGTATGTATTTGTATGTGTACATATGTGCAGGTACTTGAGGAAGCCGGGACTGAATCCCCTTATGTGCTCATAACACCTGAGTTATTGGTTCAGCCCATACTCCAGCCCCAGGGCTACTTTCAAAATACAATGATTTCTTTGCTGAGGAAGAAGAGAACAGAAAAAATCCTGAGTGCTGTCACCTTCTTTGTCATCTGCTATTAATCCCTCATGTCCTGGGGGCTGTGAGTAGTCAGTCCCTCTGCTTCTTTCAAGTCTTCCTAACAGTCTCCAAAGAAGAATTCTTGCTGATGCTGGTTGTGTTTGGTAATCAACTTTGGTCTTTGTTTCTCCTTTTATCTCTAATAGACTTCAATAAAGCCAAATCGTTCAATGGTTAACACCAGTAGTCAGGCAGTCCCTCCCTCCTTTGGGAAACTCTCTGTGATTGCCAACCATGGGTAATGAGCCTATGGCAAAGCAAGATGGCTGCCACTCCAGAAGAGGATGAATTCTGCTCATTTTCAGCCTGCTACAGTGGCTCTTAGGAAGGAAGCAGAGATAGGATATGTGCATGGGTAACTGAGTAGCTGGGGTTTGCTCTCTTTTTCACAGCAGGCAATGCGTCCTCCATTTTCTTTGTTTTGCATAGTGGGCATCAGAGTGAGATTTTATCCAGTAAAACAATGGCACTGATTAAAAATGTTTGGAGGCTGGAGAAATGGCTCAGTTTGTAATCCCAGTGCAGGAGAGGCGGAGCCTGCAGAATCCTGGGGCTCTCTTCCTAATCTGCCTAGTATAATTGGAAGGTTCCAGGGCAATAAGAGACACTGTCTCAAAAATACAAAGAGAAGTGGTGCCTGAAGAATGACACTTTAAGCTAACTTATGGTACACACACACACACACACACACACACACACACACACACACACACACGGGAAAAAGCTAAGGAAAAAAAAGACAAATCTGTGTAAAGCATTGACCCAATTTTTCCCAGTGAATTTATTCAGAACAGCTTTTTATAGTGATTTGACCTCTGTGACTTGCATCTGGTTAACAGGATGACAGAGTCATCTGGCCAATACATTGGCAATGGCTACTTGTGGACTCCAACAGCGAAGGCCCTGGAAGCTTCCCCTTGCCCAGAAGGCTCACACTTCTCATTTGAGAAAGAACGTTTGTGGCCAAGGCTAGTATTATCTGCGGTCAAAAGTAAATAACTGACTTTCAGGGGGCAGCACCACAAATGAATTGGCTCCAAAGGCAATCTCAGAAGAGTTCCAGAAATATTTTGGGCAGTGGCAACACTGTTGAAACAAGTTTATGGCCCTTCAAAATTCTAGAAACTCTAAAATAAGCTCCGAGAGTCCGTTTTGTGGGACTCTCAATATTAAACTGTTGTTTTCCAAAGGGCAGGAGACTGGACTTGGCTTTAACTTGGTGGTGTGTTTGTGAAGGCAGAGACACAAGATCTAAGATAATCAAGAATCTCCATTTATTCAGTTGCTGGCCTATAAAGCACATTGAGGGCAACCAATCAGGAGATCCAACTCACTCTGCTTTTATAAGGTGATTAAAAAGAGCTATGGATTTGCATGTGCGTAGACCAGTTCTGAAGATGTAGACATGGAAGCACCCTGGTCCACATCTTTCCCCCACTACACTATTCTTTAATGAATGTCTCGATGATGTCAGTCTGGTATATAGGGGAAATGTGTTGAATGAGTCAGTTAATAAGAACAGTGGTTGACTCCTGAGGGTCAGAAGGCTGATAGGATGGGGTCTTCTCAATTTAAATCCTCAGACAGATTTTACATGGAGAGAGTGGGAAGGATGGGATCTTAGCCAGGGTTTCTATTCCTGCACAAAACATCATGACCAAGAAGCAAGTTGGGGAGGAAAGGGTTTATTCAGCTTACACTTCCACATTGCTGTTCATAATAAAAGGAAGTCAGGACTGGAACTCAAGCAGGTCAGGAAGCAGGAGCTGATGCAGAGGCCATGGAGGGATATTACTTACTGGTTTGCTTCCCCTGGTTTGGTCAGCTTGCTTTCTTATAGAACCCAAGACTACCAATCCAAGGATGGCACCATCCACAATGGGCTAGGCCCTCCTTGATCACTAATTGAGAAGATGACTTACAGCTGTATCTCATGGAGGTATTTTCTCAAGGGAGGCTCCTTTCTCTGTGATAACTCCAGCTTGTGCCAAGTTGACACACAAAACCAGCCAGTGCAGATGCTTCCTCCCTCCATGTATCTAAACCTTCATGCATAGAGAGTAAGGACCTTAGATCCTTGTCTTTCCTTCCACTCTTGGCCCTTTTTGACTTTCCCATGCCCCTATACCAAGGAGGAAGGTATGGTCTGGCTTTTCTTTAAACAACAAATTCTTAGCATATGAATGCCACCCTTCCTTGTTCACATGCCCTCTCAGTTACTCCGTGGTCAGGGCCATGCTTGTAGAGTAGGCATGACTGTGACTTGCTTCTCATTGTCGTGCACGTGGACTGGACGGATGAGGACATTGGGGTGTTCTTTTGCCAGTCTGGGTTGTTAAATTTTAAAAAGTATAAATTGGTGGCTTCTACTCAATAAAAAAATTGTAGGGGTTGAGTTACCCAGAAGCACATTGTCAGGGGCCTGCTCTCTGTGTAGTAGATGGTCTTCTGGACGTACTTCCATAAGGCAGAAGTGGTGAGGCAGTTTTCTGAGGTCATTGATTTTGTGTGTGTGGGTTACTCTTACCACTCCCTTTATTCTTTATTATGATTATTCAGACACTTTAACTGCATTAGTTACCTTATATGTGGATGGGACAAAATACTTGATTCACAGAACTTAAGGAAAGGAAGATTTATTTTGCCTCATGGCTCAAGGGTACAGTCCATGAAGGTGAGAATGTCATGACAGAGGCAGGGGACAGCTGGTCACACTGCAATCATAGTGAGGGAGTAGAGAGAGATGACCTCCAGCCCATGGAATGGTACCACCACACTAAGTGTAACTCATCCCATCTCAATCAACCTAACCACTATTGGTATAGGTAAGCCCAGAGGTTTGTGCTTGTGGTCTAAATCTCATCAAGTTGGCCATCAAAATAATGTTGTATAAGTTAATAAACATCTCCGGGGCATTTCCACTCGTGCACATCATGCTTTGATGGCGTTTACCCACTCTTCAATGCCCTCTAACTCTCCTCTATCTTTGGTTTTCCGTAGGCCATAGTTCCCACGAAAGAGGGCTCTCCCCTCATGACTTAATCACCTTCCAAATGCTTCATTCATCCTCAAACACATACATACTGGAAATTAGATTTCTGCCCAGGGATTTTGGAAGGATCTGAACACGCGGTCTACAGTATTCTGCAACCCTGAAAATTTCAGATTCAAGCAAGTCAGATAAGGAAAACCTGAAAGAGTCCGAGGGGCTCAGTAGTGACACCCAAGATGTGAGACACAGTTCTCCTGGGGAATCAATAATAACTGAATGTCACTGATTAGAGTCTGTCTGTGTTTGATTCTCGCAGAAGGAAGAGTTCAGACCCCAGTGTGCATCTCAACCCTAACATGATAATGCATTTAATTGGTTAGCTTTCCATGTGCATGAATTCTGCTTTAAGTAAGTGTTGGCATCAGCAGAATAATGAGGGCGGTGAGTACAGAGAGTGGTGCTCCCCCACCCCCATCTACACAATAGTGATTCTTTGTCTGTAAATTCTGTTAGAGGCAATTTACATTTGCAAACAGGAGTGATGATAACTGGACGACAGAGTGACATAGCATTTGCTCTCTGTCTGGGAAAACTGGTTCATAGAGTCACTCAATGTGTTGGCTAACATCAGAATGGAAAGGGATAGAATTATCACTTGACATTTTATAACAAATTCAGTGTGGGTGGGAGTAAGGAACCTGTGTTGTATAATGCCTGAGACATATATCTCTGAGGAAGTATTCCTTAAGAGTTGAGTGTAGCCGGCCGGTGGTGGCGCACGCCTTTAGTCCCAGCACTTGGGAGGCAGAGGCAGGCGGATCTCTGAGTTTGAGGCCAGCCTGGTTTACAGAGTGAGTTCCAGGATAGCCAGGGCTATACAGAAAAACCCTGTCTCGAAAAACGAAAAAAAAAAAAAAAAGAAAGAAAGAAAGAAAAAGAGTTGAGTGTAAAAAAAAAAAAGACTTGCTCTTCTTTGGATTTTTTTTTATTGGTGAGTGTAATTCATAAAGAATCCTTTCAAGTAGAATATGCGCTTTGACCATATTTAACTCCGTAGCTTTCACTTCCCTTTCTTCCCCTTCCTCCCTGTTCTGACAGTCTCTTCTTCCCCCCGCCCCCCGCTCCCTCTGCTTTTGTGTCCTACGTATGTAAGTGAACTTACGTATCTCTATAGAATCTAGGATCTATAACCGAGAGAAAGGATGTGATATTTGTTTCCTTGAACGCGGCTTATTTTGCTTAATGTGATGATCTCAGGTTAAACCCATTCCCTGGCAAATAACATAATTCCTTTCTTCGTGGTTGACTAGCACTGCATTATATATGCATGTGCATATGTATATTTCTGGTGCTTCCTTTGAACATTGTTGATGGATACTTCGACTGACTCCTGACTTGGCTGAGTGTTGCAGTGAGCAAGGCTGCTCAAGTGTGTCTGTGATACGATGACTAAACATCCTTCCTACTCCGGAGTGGTACAGCAGAGCCAGATGGTAGTTCTGCCTTTTGCCTTTTGACGAACCTCCATGTTGTTTTCCACCATGGCTTGACTAACTTGCACTGCCATTATCAGCACATCTGGGCCAGTACTTGCCGTTCCAGTGGCAGCTGTTCTGACCAGGGAGGGAACCTCAGTGTGGCTTTGAGTTTCCATAATCGCTAAGGATGTTGAACATTTTTTTTTCGTATTTTTAAAATAGATTTATTTTATAAGTATAGGTGTTTTACTTGCATGTATGTCTGTGCACCTCATGTGTGCAGTATCCACAGAAACCAAAGGAGGACTTTGAATCCCTTGGGACTGGAGCTACAGTCAGTTGTAGGCTGCTATGTAGGTGCTGGAAACAGAAGCCCGGTCCGTTAGAAGAACAGTCAGTGCTCTTACCCGCTGAACCACCTGTCCAGCATCCACCACAGCAAGCTTCTTGGTTATTTGTATGTCATCTTCTGAGGTCTGTTCCTTAGCTCATGTGTTGATTCGCTTCTTTGTTTTTCTTGGTACTCAGCCTTTTGGGTTCTTTACACACTAGATGTTAATGTTGTGTTTGTGGTATTGTTAATAAAGATTTTCTCTCATTCTGTAGTTCGTCTCTTTACTTAATAACGTTTCCCCTGTTGGAAAGTCTTGAATTTCATGGAATCCCACATAATTTCATGTTCTTCCCTACATCTGTTTGTGGAAATGTTTCCTAACAGTTTGAGAAGTCTAGGTCTTAGATACATCTGGAATCTATGTTGTGCAGGATAACGGATAGAAATCTAGCTTGTTTTTCCTCATGCAGACATTCAGTTTATCAGAACTACTGGTCGGAGGGACCGTCTTTCAATAAATGTATGTTTTAGCATCTTTGTAACCAGTCGGGTGGCTATACTTGGGTGAGCTTAGTGCTGGATCCTCTATTTTGCTGATTTATGTGTCTGCTTTTGTCCTAGCACCATGCTGGTTTTGTAAACACGGTTCTGAAAATATGACTGTGAAAAATCTGGGTCTTCTCAAGACTGCATGTTTCTCAAGGGTGTGTATGTTAGAATATGTGTGACTATATTTTGAATATTATTACAAGTGTAATATTTTGAAGTTATCATATAGGAAAGCTGCTGGGTTCAGTATGCTGAATTTATATCCTGATATTTTACTGACTTTCTCATACCTAAGAGTTTTCTGGTGGGATCTTTAGGTCTCTGTATGGGATCGTATCATCTGCCTATAGTAGTATTTGGCTTCTTTATTTCCCATTTGTGGTCCTTTTATTTGTTTCTCTTATGTTATTTCTCTAGTAAGACTTCAGATACGCTACAGAATGAGAACAGAGAAGATGGACACCCTGCCCTTGTTTCTAACTTAGTAGTTTTCCCCACTTAATATTCTGTTGGCTGTAGGTCTGGCATATAAAGCCTTTGTCATATTGAGGTAAATCCCTTCCATTCATTGCTTTTTGTTTTTCTAAGTTCTTTGAGGTTTTTAATCATGAAGGGATTTTAGACTTCCTCAAAGACCTTTCTGCATCTGTTGAGATGATCGTGTGATTTCTGCCCTTGTGTGCCTTACTCTGATGTAGCTCATGTATTGATTTGTGCGTGTTGAACCATCTCTGTATCACTGGACCAAGCTCACTTGGTCATGGTGAATGATCCTTTAGAGGGAATAGGGCTCAAGTGTAACCCTAGGCTTCCAAAAGTTCTTACATTGTGGTCAGAAAATAATCTCTATTGGAGACTTCTCCTTAGACTGAATTGTGCATATCTTTTTCTGATCGCTGGCCCCTCAATCTGCCCAGAACACATTTAATAACCTCCAGATCTGTCTTCTATGACTTCCTTCTCTTGATACCTTCCTCTAAGTCTGATGACCTGGACATATGGTCTGTGCCTTGAATGTGTCATCATGCACACTGCATGTCCATTCTCCTGTATGCTTCCCTTGCCTCAGATTCCCACTCCATTTATCAGCAGCCATGTTAGCACAGCACAACTGAATAATGAGGGCATTGTGTATTTAGAGAAAGAGGTTTAAAATATTTTATTAAGGGAACACTCATCAATATTGAACAAAGCTTAAATACATGGCATCAATATGTCTAACGGCCATATAAATTTTCATCATTGTGACAGACACATTATGAAACAAATAAAATAGATTTATTTTCAACAGTGGGCACGATCCATAAAGTCTATATTTTAATAATTTATTCATTTTCTTAGTAGTATGTACATTTATTTTCTTGAAAAACAAGAACAACATAAACCCAACACAATTATCTACCATGTCACATCATAAACAAATGGACCTGTAAAAATGCAGTGTAAAAAAAATTCATACACGCTTACATAGCACATGCCAAGGGCATGGAGTCCATTTAAATGGAATCATATGCTTCAAAGCCATTGTAGACATCTGGGTGTGGCCTATATGAATTAATATACAACGGTGCACCCAATTCAAGTACAACAATGCACACACATGGATACATTATTTTCACAGGGGAGAGAATTCTCCCTTATAGAGCATAGAGCACATACCGGACTCTTAGCATGATTTACACTAATTTAAGGAAACATGATCATCAACTTCACCGACCAAAGACCAAACCTGGAGCTGGCGGGCATAGCTCTCAGTCGCTGGGCAGTTAGGAACTGTACCTCCTGGGGATGTTACATTTCACATTCGCCAAAGTTATGGGAGAATAATGGCAGCTAAAACCAGCCAGGCAGCCCACATCTACATCTCTGGCAGCATGGAAGTCTTGTGTTTGTATATTCAGCAGCTCTGAGGAAGAGACAGGCAGAAAAGCTGCATCAGGCCAGCGAATGTCAGGGTTGACGCCGGAATAGCAGCAGCTTTAATTTATTTACTGAGACACACTTTTCCCCAGACTAAGTAAGTAAAGTTGGTAAGCGCTGGCAGGCTGTAAAAGTGTAGTCCAAGTCCTTCGATTTATCTGCTCTTTCCTCTGCTTCCTGGGCTGTGTTTAGTTTGTAATAATCACCAAACACCATTGGCTAAACACTTGTCCTGGCAGAACTGGACACTCCCCCTTCCTCTCTGGCATGGACGGCAACCAGTAGGGCATTATAGTGATGCATGCAGTTCACGGCTGTGTTTGTATTTCTTTTCAAGATGAAACTCCCTTTTCCCTAAACATATTGCACAATATTTCCTTGCTAAAACAGTTTCTCTACTTTAACAGTACAGAATTGCCTTCCCTCCAATTTCCTTACTAAGCCTTCTCAAGCCTTTGGCTATTCTTTGGGATTAAACACCTCATGTTTGAGAAAATGTACGATGAGAAAGAAATTAGATTTTTTTTCTGTACAGCCATCTCACCATAATGTTATAGAAAGCTTTGAGAACAAATACAGCCTACTAGATAACTAATGCTTTCCGATTTTCAGCAAACCTGGTGGTCCTAACTGAAAAAGAGCCCCTACATTCTCTATGAACTGGTTTGTCCAGTGAGATTTCCACTGGGAGAGAGAGAGAGAGAGAGAGAGAGAGAGAGAGAGAGAGAGAGAGAGAGAGAGAGAGAGAGAGGAGTCCTTTAGGAGTGGCTTGTCTAGACCCAGGGAATGAGGTTTGCTGAGTCAAGGGGCTGCCATAGTTATTTGCCTGACACTCTAAAGGAGGGACAACCCTGCCCATACTTGGGATGAACTAGCCATAGGTCCTTTGAATGGGTGTTCTTCTTCCTTTCTGGGTACAACTTCCTTCATTACCCACTGTCTCTTTTTCTCTCAGGATCCAGAAAGGTTAACATTTTTGAGAAGGCTGACTTTGATTCATGGGCACTTCCCTCCATACTCCCACACTGGATCCTTCATAACTGTTCGACTCACATTTATGGACCGTAGATGCTCTGAAGGTGAAGACTGTCTCTGTCACTGTGGTTTTCTACACCTCAGGTCCTAGACAGCCCATACCACATCCTAGATCAGTGATGGTGCCCACAGCTGGATGCAGAGGGAGCTTCCTCAGGAAGAAGGTGGGGATGGATTTTGTGTGCTGGCTTGCTTCCCTCTAGTTCTATGGATATGCTAGGGTTTGAGGGACACTAAAGGGACTTCAGTGTTTAGCTGGTTTGTGTGTGTGTGTGTGTGTGTGTGTGTGTGTGTGTGTGTGTGTGTGGTGCTGGAGATCAACTCTAGACCATATTCACGTCAGGCCACTGAGCCACACCTTCCGCCTTGGGTGTTTAACTTGTAAGAATCCAATGACATGACTGGGAGATTTGTGTCCCTGTGGGATGATGCTTAGACAAGGGACATGTCCACGTGTCAGGCAGGACTTAGCATCTCCTGGGGTGATCCCAGAAGGACAGAGGATAATTTGGGGAGCTTAGATCTCAGTCACAGATAGGAATCTGGCTTCCTGTAATAGGCATACGTTTCAATAAAAAGCAGGATAGGTGAACCTTTAGGGGACCATATTATGATTTTATTTTACATGGGCGTTCTTTGTTTGTTTTACATTTATTTATTTATTTTACATGTGTGATGCAGCACATGTGTGGAGGTCAGAGAACAACTGGAGGAGTTTGTTCTCTCCTACCATGTGGATCCCAGGGACTGAACTTAGATCTTCAGGCTTGGTGGCAAGTGTTTAGCCATCTTGCTGCCCCCAACCCCTCCACCCCCGAATTCTGCTTTTAGACTTCCAGGTATCGATGCAAAAAAAAAAATGCTCTCTTTTCACAGAGTAGTAATTTTTACTCCAAACCCCAACATCCATTTTTAGAGAGTCAGAACTTGGCAAAGAGGGTTCCCAGAATTGAGACACATGTCCCCCGTCTGTGGAACAGCCCCGTGATGTCCTCTTGACCTCCGAGGGGTCATGCTCCAGCTTTCTCTCTCCCAGCAGCCAGAGAAACAGCCACTTGAGTCAAGGCTCTTCCCTTGGCTCTTTCCATAACCTCACAGCTGCTCCCTAAAATCCAGAACTGAAATAGCCATGGGCTGTGTTTATCTGAAGCACAGTTGGGCCAAGAACCTCAGTTCAGAAACTGACTTTTCCCTTCTGCTTAGAGCAAATTTGAGATTTGGAGTCATGAGAGACTGTTGGCAGAGAGATGGTGGCCAATCTCTGCCAGAGCCAGCCTCTCAAATGTGCCAGTCATGCTCAGCCATGCTTGTGGTGTGAACCTTCCCATTAAGTCACCTGTCCACTGGTTCCCAGAGGTCCTTTGAAGGGCTCAGGGTAATATCTAAGGAGAACATGTGACCTACAGCTCACATGAGAGGCACTCAATTCCATGCCAACTCCAACTGCCCCTGCTAGTAATTGGGAATGGCTGTTTGTCTTGTAAACATTTACTTCTGACAGTTGCCAGGCATTGCTTAGCCCTGATTCCTCAGACAAATTTAAACTGAAGCCCTGTGTCGAGTCCTGTCCCTTGTCCCGCAGTCAGAAGACCTTTTCTTCCTTGTGGCATCAGTTTTACAAACCCATGTGCATCATGCATGTAGTGACTTTCACAGGACAGCTGTGGCAATATAAAACACTTCCAAGTACCCTGTTGGTAGCTGGGAAAAGCAAAAGTACCACCCTGCCTAGACAGTCCTGGCCTGGTGGAAATCTTCAAAGTAGGTTAGGGAGTTTGACTTAAAAATTATTAAAGTGGAATTTCCAGGTAAAGGCATCTCTAATCCAAAGAAAATAGCACAGTGGGGGAAGGCTACAGATAACCGAGTCCGAGTCTGAGTTTCGGAGTGCAGTGCTTGGCATGGTACAGCGCATTTCTGATTTCTTTCTAATCATACAGAAGTCATCTGTGGATGCTGGCGACCCCGCAGTTAGCCTGAGGAGGGATAAAGGGTAAAGGAAAAACTTACTCTCTCAGTTGTGTATGTGGAGTGTTCAGGCTTTGCAGGTCCTTAATAACACTCGTCCCATGTACGAAAGAGCTGGGAGGGGAAATGATACAAACAGAGAGTGCCCTGGTGTGTCGCAGAAGCCCACTATGATTGGGTTGGTTTGATCATCTCATGAGGCATCAGACCTCCACCCTCATTTCAGATGAAGACATGGGGCCAGAGAAGTCAAAGAATTTGCTCAGAGTCACCGTGAGACAGGAGACACACTGAAGCGCAGGACTGATGGTCCTGTCTATAATTCTTTTCATACCAGTCTTGACATCTGTGCTGGGGTCTGGGTGGAGCAGAGCAGGTCAAGGTTCAGCATGCTGAGTCTGATTCAGGTTCACACAAGAGTCTCAGAGCAATACGTGGGTCAAGTCTAAGGCTTCAATTTCTCAAACTGTTTCCCTGCAGACCTTCCCCTCTCTCCAGATGCCCAAATCTTTGTGCCAGCTTTCTGTGAAAATCTTTCATTTACAATGTGACTAGAAAATCTCTCCCCTTAGTACGTCATCTTTTCAAAGTGTGTCAAAGGGCTTAGCTTGGAGCATGTGTTCTAAAAATGTGGCTAAGCGTGTGTATGTGTGTAGGCAAGAGAACAACCTCAGGAAATGTCTCTCAGGAGCTGACCACCTTGTCTTTCAGGTACAGTCTCTCACATTTACCTGGAATTCAGTGATTTGACTAGGCCTGACAGCCAGCAAGCACCAGGGGTCCATCTGTCTACTCCCCAGTGCTGTGAGCTGTGATCCCTTCCTTTCCTTTAGTTCTTCTTTCCTTCCTGTCAGTTTTTCCTTCATTTTTTCTTTCATGGCTTTTGGGAATTTCTTGATGCTTGCAAGGCAAAAACATTACCATTTGGTCTATCCACACAGACCTAAAAATCTACTTTTTATGACTTAAGCCTTGCTTCTGTACTATCCACCATTCACAGGAAGGAGTGAGATGATCTTGGTGTCTGTAAGCTTGGGTTAAGTCGCTATAGTTGTAACTGAAAGGATGCTGTTTGTAACTTATCAGTTCCAGAGAAGAGAATACATTTTTCCCCTTCACATCTGATGAGGAAAGCATGCATTTTGACTTGGACTTTTGAAGCTGAGACATGATGGCTGTAGCAGACTGCCTGCTCTCACTAGTTAGGGATGAGAATTGGGTGCAATACTCAGCCTAGGTTGGCAGGTGTCAGGCTGCCTGCCAGAAATGGAGGTGAGAGCAAGCAAGGGCTTTATGTTTTAATTCAATTACTCCCCAGTATGCATTTCACTCTTAAAAAAAAGTTCATAGAAAACTGGCAATAAATGGTTACTAAGTATCTAATGTACTTGCAGGTGATCCTTTTTAATCGTCTTATTTTATCACTGATTTCTGAGTACCTCTTCTGTAATAGAAAGTTGCTGCTCATGGACTTACTGTTTGCTAATATGGCCCATGCCTCTGCTTTTTATAACCACTGTCACTTCTGGTATAACACAGGAACCAAGAAGGGGAGACATTACATGGGGAGAAGTCATTATCCCATACTCAAATTTTGATCAGAGAGAAGAAAAGAGCAGCAGCAGCAGCAACAACAACAACGACAACAACAACAACAGAGACCTTTAGTGGATCCATCAAGACAGAGACCCACACATTCAGACCTGTTTTGGGGTGACTTCTGGCTCTGAATTCTTCTGTAGGTTTCGATTCCATAATACATTTTTGTTTCCTCGTTTCTAGATTGGATTAATGCTAAATATGTCATGACACTCTAGACAAGGCACTGCACTGTGATAGCACTAGTGACCAGAGATGTTTCCCACCTGAGAGGCTCTGGGGTACGGATAAGGACAGGAAACTAAAGCATGGATCAGTGCAAGGAAAGCAGAGTGGAGGAAAGGACTGTGGGTAAGCAGAGGCTTCCTAAGGAGGATGGATGGTTTTCCGCTTGACAGGAGGCAGGGCAGAGGAGAAGACATCGCTCTATGCTTGTCACAGTGAGACTGCGAGGACAGTAAATCTGTCTACCATAAGGGCTGGGGTGGATGATGAAGCAGAATGAGGTGCTCAATGGCCCTAAGGAAGGGCAAAACACATCACTATGGTCCTGGGAGGTGTGGGAAGTAATGAAGAGACGGAATCCTCAGAGTCCTTAATTGAGATTTCTTTCACCAGCAGTGGCCATCACGACCTTTGGTCTGATATTTTGATAGATGGGACCTGGGGTGATTACATTGTTTCTACAGGGCCCTACTCAGGGCTGAGACTGCCATTGGTCTTTAATCCTACCTCTGCCTCACTCCAAATGTATAGTCAAGGGTCTAACCCACTTGGTGCTGGGGTTCTGCTTTCTTGGGTGCTGATGTTTTTCATGGAGATCAAATGCCCACCCAACCCAGGACCATGTGCCAGCTTGGAATTTTTCACAGCTGGTGCATAAATTTATTAAATTTCTAGAAACTCCAGGTCTCCTAGTCCTTCCAAGTTCTTGTTGATTGGTTCTCCCAGCCATTTCTTCTCTTCTTCCTCCCTGCCTGACTGGGGATGGAGGGGCTTTCCTCCCTCAGGGGTGAAGTGTTGCTGTGGGTGTACTGAGTGACTGTCCTTGTCCTTCAGAGATTCTGTCAAAACCCACTTAAGATCAATGTTTATGAGGTACCTCTCAAAATACTCTTAAATATTAAGAGTTTTAAGAGGCACCAGGAAGGATACAAGCAAGTGCATAATTACTTGCTAAATACATTTTCAGACAATTGGCATAAAACTTGCTGGCGTGGAGGATAAACAGAAAGGGCTGAGTTTGAACTTCCTATCCTGGTAAAGGATTATGGATTTAAATTTTTTTTTTTTTGGCACGAGAACAAAAGAGTGTATGGGATCTTGTGAGTTGTGGATGCCTCCTAAATTTCCACTTCACTGTGAACTCATGTTTCCTCACAATGTGACTGTATTTGGAGATAGTCTTTAAAGAGGTAATTTAAGTGCAGTGAGGTCATGGGGGACAGATGTTAATGCAATGTGACCAGTGTCCTTGTAAGACGTAGACATTCCCACAGGGACTTGTATATACATAGAGAAAAGACCACACGAAAACTCAGGGGGAAGCCAAGGTACACTGAAGAAGAAACAGCCACCCAACGCCTTGACTTTGGACTTCTAGCATCCAGGATGGTAAGGAGACCAGTGAATGCTGTGGAAGCCAGACAAGCCTGCAGATGTGTGTTGGGAGGAACAAGGAACAGAGCCTTGGAGAAAACAGCATCCCTATAGATCATTAGCCTGGGATTTGCCTCCTGATGGATTAGTCATCACTCAAGGTAAAGCAGGAACTGAGTTTGATTTACCAAGGCCTTGACAGGTTTCAAGGAACTCTTAAAAGGGAGTTTATACGGGGGAGAAAAAAAGGACAAAAGCAAGAGACACAAGATGATGATGGAGAATCAAAATTGACTTAGAGAACAGGAGAAAGATGTTCAGAGCGTGAGAGGTTGAGCAGAACTTCTTCAGAAACCATTCCAAGCAGCAGCTCAAGGGTAAGGGTAGGATCAGGGTCAGGGTCAGGGTTGGGGCCCGGGTTTGGATTGGAGTTAGGTTTAGGGGTTAGGGCTGGGGTTGAGGTTGGGGTTAGTGTTAGGTTTGGATAGATGTCATGGGGGCAATTACCTACTAAGCCTGGAAGATTCCTGGCCTCACTGTGCCTTCTGCTGATCTGCCTATGCCACAGGCTCAATGGGGAAGTGGCAAGTGCTTCCCTCTGCTATCACTACCTGCTGGGCAATCATGAAGATATGAACTCGCTGTTTCTGAAACAACTCACACAGGTTGGGAACGTTGATTTAGTCCAGTGGATATGCTAGTGACCTACTGTTAAAAGCGTGCTGATCACTTACAGCCATAGTTCAGTAGTATTGGCTCTGTAACATAAACTGGTGGTGGTTTGGATTAGGGATGAAAGATTGTGGCCCATGGAATAAACCTGGAACACACCTTGCTGTCTTTTGAGCTAATGATGGGTCTATATTTTTAAAGGATTGTCCATGGCCTCCTGCCAAAGACTCAAAACAGAGACCACACAGTTCATCACGTCTAAAATGTCTACCACCTAACCATTTACCGAAACGGCTGGCCACCTCCTGGTATACATGAAACAGGTGTTTATCTACTTTTGGTTTCTCTAAGGTCTGCCCCCCACCCCCATTTGTAACAATGTCTCTTGGGAAAACACATTCTTGACTTCTGAACAGACGAACTCAGAACCCTGCCAGCTCATACACTGGGGACTGTTGTCACCTCTTTGGTTTCATATCAGGGTGGTGCAGTGAAGAGGGGCCATCTGGGGCTTCTGGTCAGAGTGTGCCCAATGGCCCACAAGTTCCCTTGGAAGCCTTTGTGTTCCTAAGGACCTTGGGGTGACAGTCACAGCTGGCTTTGTTCTTACGTGTCACCCTATTGAGCAAATCAACTATTACCCCGACTATTCCCCTCGTTTTTTTTAGCAGCTTATCTATGGAGAAAGAACAAAGTGACACACGCCTGTCTATTAGCCAAGAACGGGTGGCCATGGACTACAAGTTCGTCCCAATTGTTGGCCAGGATAAGAGGGGAGGAGGTCTAGACAGAGCTGGAGTTGAGAGCTGGAACTAAAGATGTTTACTATGAAAGTCAGTGAGTCAAAATACTGGTGGGGGGACATGGAAGCATCACTGGTACAGATTAAATATGAGGGTGTCCAAAGAAGTCCTTGACTTATAACTTCTACTTCTTCACATTAAATGAAATTCCTATTGGAATTTCGGTCTTAGCTGCTTCCCCATGACTTTCACATTCACTTATTCTATTCAGCCTGCATAGACCAGGATGCTCATTGTACTCTTTTCTCTAAATCCAGTGCTGAGTTGCACTAAGGTTTTTTTCCACCTAAGTCTGTATTTTCATGGCTTAACAAATCATCACCTCCAGCTCATAGTGAGATGGCTCCGAGTGTCCTGCAGGGACAGTATGGTAAGGACTCCCAAGCCACATGAAAGAAAAGGCCATTATTTTGCCCTTTGAAATGAATAAACCTCCAGTTTCAGGGCAGTTCCTTGCTTATCAGTCTCAGGAAAGCATGACTAAACCTCCCTGCTTTGAGCCACAGCTGCAGTCAATCTTCCCCTCAATGCTCCCTGCCACTCCCATGGCCTCTGTAGGTTCAGCAGTGGTGGTTGGAACCATGACATTTTCTTGCAGAGAGCAAGTAAGCATCTTTCTCAGCTCAGTCGGATGCCATAGGGGCTGGGAAACATGAAGGAGATCCTGCCAATGGCACTTTTGCCCAAGGGGTTGGCATTGTATGTTGAAATCCTAGCTTGCTTCTCAGCCCGGGCCCCCAACAGTCATGTTCACTCCTTCATCCTGCAGGGACCTTGGAAGGCAAGAAGCCGCTGTTGCCATGGCTTTTGGAAGATGTGACCTCAGCCCAGTTCTTCAGCATTAGTTTGGAGGCCCAGAGAGGGTGAGGTGTTCCAACAGGGCTCTGTCTGTCGAACAGGTGGTTTCATGCATAAAAGCCCTGAGAGTGTAAAAAAGAGACCATAGTGGTAGTGAGTATATCTGATGCCTGCGTGTCTGCTACCTCTGTCTTCTCTTGTCTCCCTGGTTTTCGCTTGCCTTTCATCTGCTTGTTTGAACATTCACTTGTTCACTCTTCCCTTTGCTGATGAGCCAGTCTCTTCCCTAATTAACTCAGCAGGCATTCGTCGTAGAGGCAGCCTCATATTTTGACAAGAGGATGGGGACAGAGCTCTCCCCAGAAGCAATTAGGAATGTTTGTTAGCGGTGATTATGGAATGGTGATTAACACATGAACAATTACCTGCTCAAGAAAATAGTTCTTAAAATAGTTTCACTCCCAGGCTTTCACCCCAAAACCTGCTGGTCTAGGAGGTCTTCATGATGGCTCATATAAAAAAGGAAGCAAGCTAAGATGTACAGCTTCCTATCAATGGTCTGTCTTCAAAAATGGTCACGGTCTCTGGTTACCTGGAGACCAGTACTCTGAGCCTTCCTCTCTGAGTGGCATCCATGAAAATTAACGTGCCTAGAACATGCCTTGCGATCCCTGGTGGGATGCCTTCAGCCTCTTTTGTTCTTGCTAAGTTGTAAATAAAAGTTGGAATGTAGGTGAGTGAGAATGAATGTTATATCTGTTTGTATATGTTTTTGAAGAGGCATTCTTCCTAAGTGTTCATATAAACCACGATTGGCAATCCAGGAGGAGAGTCATACTGGGCAAGTGTATGACAGAGAAGCACTCCACCAACTGAGCAACATCTCTGGTGCCCCGGAGAAACTTTCTGAGCAAAGAGATCTGAGGTTCCTCTTCATACAAATGGTCTGAATCTAAGATGAGATTCAAAATTTGCTACCGTAATGTCGGATGGATGTTGTGTCATAGAGCCAATCCGAAAGCAATCGCTTTGTAGAACACACAAGAGGACATTTTAACTGGGGTTACTCTGGGTAAATTCCTCAAACTCCAAATAGAAGCAGTAAACACGTGAATATAAATATGACAATCATTTGTTTGGCTGCAACCACTTTGGTTTTTGGCACACTCAGACGGCGCAGACATTTCTGGTGGATGATTAAAAACGCAAGTTCACTTTTAAGTTGTTTACCCCATGTTTCACGCTATGTTTTGGTGACATTATCAATTTCTTATAAAGTTGCTGTGTTTCTATCCAGTGTCCTGCTGTGGGAGTGGAAAAAGCTGCTAGGCACTGGGCTCATTAGAGGGAGGGGTGCCAGCAGAGTGTGTAGGCAACTGTTTGTGGAGAACTTTACAAGGTATGACTGTCAAAGTTTTATCTGATGACTCACTTTCTAGTTGTTGTTGTTGTTTTTTTCTGAATAGAAATGGCACCAATGGTGGTTTTTTAGTGTGCCCAAGCTTTCTCACTTTAAATATTTACATTTTATTATCAAGGGTTTTAAAGATGATGAATAACATGGGATGGTACCTGCTGAAGAAAAGCTAAGATCCCTCTTCCTGTAAGGATGTTCTTCCGTGAGAGGGTGACATGGTCAAGGGTGGGTTTTAGAGTTCAGATTTAGAAGGATGATATTCTGAACAATGAAGCCTATAGAGAAGATGAGCCAGGTTTGCCTTCTGGAGTTCTCTCCAGATGTCAACACACCCACATCTGTTAGAGCTGTTAGGAGCTGTGCAGAGAGTCCAAGAGCCTAGAATCCCAGCCAACTTCTCAGTGACAGAAGCCAAGTTCAGAACACAAGGCTGAGTAAAGGCCTAGCTGGCCAATAAGAAGACGGGATCCAGGACAAGGTAGAGGAAGCAGGTCATGTCAAAATTCCAAGACAACCAACCATAATACCCAGAGCTACATGCACACAGCTCCTCCACTGCAAAGTGGGTAGAGATTTGCCCTTAGAAAGGCCAATAGAAAAGAGTTCTGTTTGATGTAATGGAGGAAAGGAAAAGTGCACAGGCCAGGAGCCTCACTGTGAAGATTTCATGGTATCTTCAACCTGCTCTGAAGCTCTTAGGAGAAATTAGGTGAGTGGGGGAAGAAGTTAGAAAAAGTCTTGGTAGTTGTGATTCTTGTTAGGGTTGGTGCCACAGATATAAACCTTACCTTAAAATCTTATGGTAGAATAGTAGACATGTTTTAGGTTTTACATATGATTACCATAGGGACCACTTGTAATAATCTGGATTACTAAGAATGCATGGATTTGGTATATGTAAAGCAAAAATAAAATAAAATAAAATAAAATAAAATACAATAAATAACACATCTTCCCAGGTTTTGCAAAAAGCAGGAATCAATTTGGATAGCTGTTTGGCAATAAAAAGTGTTTTAGGGTAGGCAACAATATGTTTGAAAGCTCAGGCGGGGGTGCACCTGGACCCCAAGACTGCACACCACAAGTGAACTCCATTCACTATGCAGCGGCAAAGCAAGTGGAAGAAAACAGAAGCCAGCATTCTGCCATGCCTGGACTTCCATTATGGAGCTCTGGAAAAGGCAAGTAACTTGTCACATCAAAGAGGCTTCAGAATAAGCAGGGCATTATTTTGGTGTTCCAGCCTCTTGCTTTTTAAGGAGATAAAAGAAGGAGCCTTCCTTCACCAGGTCTGGGAGCTACTGCCCTAGGCACACCTTATTCTCTTGATAAAAGCATGCTGTCCTTGGTTAGTCCCAGTCACACTCCTCAGAGCCAAGAGTGGAAAATGCACCCCAATTTCAAAAGGGACCAATCAGAGAGCAACCACTGGGAAGCCCCCTTTCCAGGTTCACCCAAGATGAGAACACGTTAGTGTTTCCAAACTTGCTCTAAAAGCATGTTGGCCATTACCTTACACCTCTTTCTGTCTAGGTCCCCTCTCCATAAATGTCAAATGTAGTCGCCAGTAGGTTCAGCCTGAAAATAAAATCCCCTCCCTTCCATCAAGAAATAGCTCCAAACTTAGAGTGTGTGCTCAAAATATTCACAATGAAATCATCATCCTGTATTTATAGTCTTTTGGATTGTGTATGAGATTTTCTTTCCCATGGTATTTCTTGTTGAAAGGGTCAGTCGTGGAAAGCAGGATCAGAGAACGACTGTGGGTTTGCGCTGAAGGGAAATGGGCCTCACATCATTTAGAAGCAGTTAGTTACCCTACATCTTGCCTCTTCCCCTGTGCCCTACCCACTCGCCTGATAAACTGGTACCCTCCCACTCCCCTTTCCCTTGAATGGTCCTGGCCTTCCCAGTAGGAAAATCAGCAGTACCTAGTGTCATCCCTTTTCCTGTGACCTTTCCCATCCTCTAGACTTCCTCCCCGTTTTCACCGAGGGAGATGGTGTGGATCTTAATGGTTGGAACTTGGTGATTTTCTTCAGGACGGGGGGTTGAGGACCCCACACAACAGCAGACCTGCAAAAAGCTTTTACTTCTCACCCGGGCTGTGGTACAGGCAGATTGGTCCTTCGGCACGGTAATCCTGGCCGATCTCTGGGGCATGGAAGAGAAAAACTTCCATTCACAGACTCCATCTGTCTTGGAGATCTTATAGAAAGTCTCTCCCGAGCCCACCGGGATACGCACCATGTCTCTGTGCTGTCCCTCTAGGGCCTGGCTGGGTGGGTGCAGGGTGTAGCCCAGGGCATGCTTGGAAGACTGCCTTCTGCGAAGACACTGGATTCGCAGGACATTCTGAAAAGCTTTCTTGAACTCCTGGCTGGAGCATGGGTATATAATAGGGTTGATGCAACTATTTAGGTACCCAAGCCAAAATACTATTTTGAAAATGGTGTCCGGAGGCTTGAAATTCGGGAAGAAGGACCCTGAAAGAGAACACAGAGTTACACATATGATTGGCAAGTCAAGAGGCCAATTGATTAGAATCATAAACCAACATATAATTTTTTTTTATATTTTTAAAAAGTTTCAAAAATGTCCAGATGCAAATGAATGTCTCACATAGGCTGGTTACTCCTTTGCTAGGTTTTCAAAGACCATTTCACACAGGTAGGTTTGTACCGGCTCCCTCTCTCAGTGGCAAGGAATCATCTATAGGTTTCTTCGGAGCTTCACAGAGTGCGGCATCACGTTTTGGTAGAGTCTAAACACAGTTTTGCCTGAGTGATAAATAAGGTGGGGGTACACTCAAACCCACATATATTAAAATCTGATGACCCTAGCCAAGTGTGGTAGTGCATGCCTTTAATCCTAGCACTCTGAAGGCGGAGTTTGAGGGTCCAGCCTGGTCTACAGAAGGAGTCCCAAGATTTCCTTCCCTCCAGCTCTTCCCATATTCTCACCACTTTCCCCTCTCATCCTCATGTATTCTTCCTATAACTTATGGAACACACTTAGCACTGAATGTACACTGGAGCAGGGGCAGCCTATCAGGGGCTGCATTCCCGAAGAAGGCCAATACTCTTGTCTCTTCCAACAGCTGTCAGTTGCTGATGTGTCCTCAACTAAGAGTGGGATTTCATGGGCCACCTTCCCTATCCATGCTTGGAAGACTACGATCTTTATTTTATTACTTTCTCTTCCATTCTAAGTTGTAGACTCATAAGAGTCAGGATTCTTAACAAGCATGCTGGATACTCTTACACATGACTCCAGTTAACATTATCTGGGTTCAATCAGAGGTAAAACTTACATGCCATGGAAGTCAAAACACACAGCGTGGTGGGGCAGTTGGTGGGGACATTTATCACTGAAGCACAGTTCTTGTCAAGTTCAATGTGTCTCAAAAAGTCACATACACATACACATACACACATACACATACACACATACACATACACACACATACACATACACACACACACATACACATGCACATGCACACACAAACACATACACATACACACACACATACACATACACATGCACATGCACACATAAACACATACACACACATACACATGCACACACACACACACATACACATGCACACACACACATACACATGCACACACAAACACATGATCACTCACGTACGTAGACACACACATACACATGCACATACACATGCACATACATATACACATGCACACACACACATACACACACATACACATCCACACACACATCCACACACACATCCACACACACATCCACACACACACACATACACATGCACATGCACATACATATATTAAAATATATATACATATACATATACACATACACATACACATACACATGCACACACAAACACATGATCACTCATGTACATAGACACACACTCACATACACATAGGAATTGACAGATGTTTACTCTGAAAAACCATGCAGCTGAGGAAGTTTTATACTTTCGGTTCAAGTTTTTAGTGCTGTCTAATCATTAAAACAAAGGTTAGAGCCACCAATTCTGTCTTAAGTTAGGCAGTGTGATTAACTTTTTGCATATAATTTAACTATCATTAATAATAGTGTGAGTTACATGACTTCTGGACTGGGGAGAGAGCTCAATCAGTAAAGTGCTTGCCTGGCAAGCCTGAAGACCTGACTTTGGTCACCAGAACACAGATGAAAAAAAATGACAGATGTAGTGTCACATGGTCATTCCAGCACTGAGGAGGTAGAGACAGGTAGACCCTTGAAGCTTTCTGGTCAACCAGCTGTGCCTTCTTAGTGTGTTCTAGGTCAGTGAGAGAACTTGTTTCCCAGCCCTCTGCAAAGTGGGTAGTGCCTCAGGAACAAGACCTGAAGTTGTCCTCTGATCGTCACATTCGTATGCAGCTACACACACGTGCACCTTCACAGAAGCACACGCCCACATAACTAATTACAGGCTTAATACGGACATTTCTGTTGTAGCAAAAACCAAAACAAAACAGATAGCAAACCTAAACACCCTGTCACTTAATTAGGTTGAGTAACTCAACCAGGGTCATTTCCCAAAGTGTCTGTGTTTGTTATCCAATCTATTATTCAAGCTAAACTATGTCTAATAATGTAAATAAAAAGAGGGGATAATGGTTCAGTGGTACAGAATGTCTATCTGTCTGTCTGTCTGTCTGTCTGTCTGTCTGTCTGTCTGTCTCTGTGTGTGTGTGTGTATGTCAGGTAGTCTCTGGTAGGGCTGGGACTTGACATTTCAAGTCTAATTTTATGGATTCTTGGGATCTCTTAGATTAACATGTTTCTTGGAAAGAGAATCCATATATGATCAGTGAGATGAGAGGTCAGGGAAAAGCTGAATTAAACTCAAGCTTTTCAGGCTTCATCTGAGAGCAGAGAAAGTGGTCTATGCTAACATGATGAGTGGCTTTGTGCAAATATGGTCAATTCTTGGGGAAAATTCACTTTGCATTCCAATGCCTATATATTGGCCAATATTTCTCTCTCATGGTGACAGCAATGCAATTAAGGCGACTCATTTTTACAAAGCTCTGCCTTTCCCTGGGCTTAATGACTGAGGGAGGCAGAGATGAACCGGGTATGGCAAAATCCACCTCATCTGGAGACTTCATTACAAATAAATCAGCTGGACAGGGGGAGGTAGTTTCCTTATTTGAAGAATTTTTAGCGAACAGCAGCAACAACACAGCCCATATGCCCTCGGAACATGAAGCTATCAAAGTGGTTTGAGAAATTCCTTCAAGGATCCTGTTTCTGCTGAGAGTTCAGGTTGGCATTCATAAATCTCACCCTGCCCTTCCACTCCTCAATTTCTGAGCCCCCCTCTTCTCCCCAACCTTACTTCCTTAATCTTGTGTCTAGCTGATCCATGGCTAATTTCAAGTGCTCTCTTCCTGTGGTCTCCATGCTGTGTCCACCCTGTCAGCAGGAGAGATGCAGGTATTCTGTTTTGACACCTACCATTCAAAACATCCCACTTGTTTTTCCTGTAGCTAAGGTATAGGGTAAGAAAAGGAGCTAGTTTAAAAAAAAAAGAAACATATTAAGATTTGGATGTAAGATAGTCTCCAGCTTCAATTCTTTAGGGAGATTATTTTTTTTTAAATCCAAGAACATCTCTGAATATTGGCCGTTCAGACAGTGAGTGGGGGATACTTCCAGACCAAAGACTTTTCCATAAACAGCCCCATTTGTAGCCAGTTCAGATATGGAAGGAGATGGGGGAGAAGTACAGACGGTCAGGAATTTGAAAGAAAGAGAGTAGCAGTGGAGGAGGGGGAACTGAGGGTAGCCACTAGAAAGTCCCATATGCCAGGGACCCAAGTGGTTCCCAGGACACAACAGGGAGGACATTAGCCGAAATACCCAACAAAGTGGAGATAGAACCTGTAGAGACCATATCCAGTGGATAGGCACGGCTCCCGGTTGAGGGGTGGGCTACCCACTCACCTCAAAAATATTAATCCAGAATTCCTTCTGTCAAAAGGAAGTACAGGGACAAAGAGTGGAGCAAAGACTGAAGGGAAGGCCATCCAGAGACAGCCCCACCTAGGGATCCATCTCATATACAGACACCAAACCTAGACACTATTGCTGATGCCAAGAAGTGCTTGCTGACAGGAGCCTGGTATAGCTGTCTCCCGAGAGGCTCTGCAGAGTCTGACCAATACAGATGCAGATGCTTGCAGCCAATCATTGGACTGAGCACAGAGACCCCAATGGAGGAGTTAGAGGAAGGACTGAAGGAGCTGAAGGGGTTTGCAGTTCCATAGGAAGAACAACAATATCAACCAAACAGACCCCCACAAAGCTCTTAGGGACTAAACCACCAACCAAAGAGTACACAGCTCTAGCTTCATATGTAGCAGAGAATTGCTTTATTGGGCATCACTGGGAGGGGAGCCCCTTGGTCCTGTGGAGGCTTGATGCCCCAGAGTAGGGGAATGCTAGGGTGCTGAGGCAGGAGTGGGTGGGCAGGTCGGGGAGTTCCCTCCTAGATGCAGGGTATGGGGAGAGGATAGGGGTTTTGTGGAGAGGGGAAACTGGGAAGGGGGTAACATTTGAAATGTCAATAAATAAAATAACCAATAAAAAAGAAAGAAACAGTCCCATTTGGTTTATTCTAGTTAGGTTGTGACAGTACTCGGTTGTGTCTCAGCCTAGTACGGACTTGCCCACTCTCATCCGATGATTTCCCTAGAGGCAGGTGGCTGGATCTCCTCCCTAGCATAGAGCATAGTTCTCACTTTAGAAGGGACACATGTGATTCTCTCTGGGGAGCTTCTGAGGGGCTGTGCTTAGGGGAGGATTCAGAATAGATTTCAACCAGTGATTTCCCAGTGGGTGGGGAAAGATAGTGAGGGGTTGTGCTCTCCTTTGAATATTAGCTGTGTCCTCAGCTCTCTTTCTTCACTTCCTTTTTCTGTCTTAGGAAGAGTGCTTGGAGTGGGCAGAAGGCTAGTTCCCATCAAAGTTCCTCAGTCCACTGTCTCCTTCCTTGACCAAACCTTCCCACACGGACTCAGTCTTGTTTGGACTCCCCAAACGTATTCTTCCAAACTCAGTTTTAGTATCAGATCCGTCTCTCCCAGGTTACTGGTGATGCTTTTGAAAGTGTGAGAACAGCTGGAAAAGGTTATCCTTGGGCTTCCATCTATCAGAGCACCAGGGTGGAACCAGTCATGCTAAGGATGGGTGATGGGTGATGGTTGATTTGACTGTCAACCTGACAGGTCCTAGAATCCCCTAGAAGAGAAATCTCTGGTCACGTCTGTGAGAAATTTATAACATGGGTGGCACCATTTCATGGATTGGGGTCTTGGGCTGGATCAAAAGGATGAAGGGAACAGAGCACCAATCTTCATCCTTCTCTGCTTCCTGGCTGTGGATGCACTGTAACTCGGGGCCTCACACTCCTGCCATCCTGATCTACCCACCACGACAGATTGTACCTTCTAAAACCATGAGTTAAAACAAATGCTCTCTTCTTTAAACTGCTACTGTCTCTTACTCTGTCACAGTGACAGAAAAGTAATGAATACAAACTACAGTTCTCTGACCCAGACAGTAGGGTGTGAGCTCCACTCAATCAGGACCTTGCTTTTGTTCACTCCCAGAGTTCTAGAGCCCAGCACAATGACCTGGGAGGTCAACTGCTATTCCCACTGAGTGGTTGACCTGGTTGAGGACAGCTGTAACTGGCTCATGGCTAAGCGTCTCTGCTTTTCCTGTGCTGGTGGCTACCCTGTACCATGCAGCTCTCTTTTCCAACCTCTGTAGCCCCTCTCTTCTCTCCTTGAGCTTTCTTCCTACTGTCTTCCCTCTTCTATGTACTTTCTTTCTGGTCTTTGGTTGTTATCTGTGTTGGCATTTCTCTCTCGTGCCTCTCCCATTCTGTAGCATTTGCCGTCAAACACCCCAACATTTCTTGTCCTGCTTCACAGGAAGAGTAAGGTTTCTGAAACCCCTATGTGTGAGGCGCCGGCCTCTTTTGTCACCATAGTTGTGATTCATCTCCCAGTGACCTCTGTCCTGACTTTGCCTCCAGGGATCCACCTGCAATCAGCTTAGTTCCTGGGACATCTTAGTTCCTGGGACACCTTTTACATGTAAATTTGTCTATTTTAATTCTTGGGATTTGGAAAATTTTCAATGCTTTGAAGCTTCTTCTTTTAAAAAATACTTATTTATTAATTTATTTCTCCATTCATGCTCAGAGTGGGCTCTCTCTCTCTCTCTCTCTCTCTCTCTCTCTCTCTCTCTCTCTCTTCCTCTGTGTGTTTGTGTTTTATGTGTGTTCAACATATTTGTGATGGTCGGAGGAAATGCTTTCCATGGAAGATTCTTTTCTTTCTCCTTGTTGAGGCAGGATGATGATGATGGTGATGATGGTGATGATGATGATGATGGTGGTGGTGATGGTGGTGATGGTGATGGTGGTGGTGGTGATGATGATGATGATGGTGATGGTGATGGTGATGGTGATGGTGATGATGATGCTCTGTTGTTTGTTCTGCCCTGTTCTATGTATCCTAAGCCAGCTAACCTGTTGATTTTGGATCTTGTCTCTGCCTCCCATCTCACTGTAGGAGTGCCAGGATTATAGATGAATACTACCACACACATCTGGCTAAAGGTGAGAGTCAGTGACTGAACTTGTTTGCCAGGGTCCGATATGAGGGCTTTTACCTACTGTGCCATCTCCTTGGTCTGGGACAATTTCCATACACTATTAGTTGCTGAAGGTTTTTGGACTCTTTTCTAACCTAAACCCTGTGACCACTTTAAAAAACAGCTGGCTAGAGGCAGGTGGAGCAGGTGCTCATGGCCGAAGGCCAGCACAAACAATCTTCTCACCTTTGGAGAGTTAGAATCCTCGCTTCCATTGTAGAAGCTTCTAGATTCCAAGGAGAATGCTTCCTCCCAAAGTCAGTGAGAGCAGAAATGGAGTGCTTCAGTTCCAACCCAACGCTGGTATTTAGAGGGCTCCCTTTTCTAGTTCAATGGTTCCTTCATGAATCAGGGGGACTGAGTATTGAAAATATGGAATCAGAAAGCTTTCAGCCTCCTGTCTGTGTGCTTTGCATTAGCTGTCTGAAAGCTTGAAGTCCTGATGACAACTTTAAGAGACCCTAGGTTGTGGTGAGTTCCAGATAAATGCAGTCATAGAATTTCTAGGCTTTG
>JANHMN010000001.1:210177292-210210110 GCA_030674055.1 Rhabdomys pumilio | reverse complement strand
TTCACTATTCATATCACTATTCACTATTCATATCACTATTCACTATCCATCACTATACACTATCTATATCACTATTTACTATCCATATCACTATTCACTATCCATCACTATTCACTATCCATCACTATTCACTATCTATATCACTATTCACTATCTATATCACTATTCACTATCTATTTCACTATCCATATCACTATTCACTATTCATATCACTGTCCATATCACTTTCCATAAACCTGTAATGCATGAAGAACCAAGCTGACTGGGCAACAAATAGGTGAGGATATGACCATCCAGGGAAGCAAGGACCAGACAAGATGCTCTGATTTTCAGATTCCTGGCTCATAATGCTTCCTGTTAACTAATGTGCTAAAACTTTCATTTGCAATGGTAGAAATTCCCTGGAAGTAGTTGGGATCTTTCAGGAATCCTACTTGAGAAAAATGGACACTTTTGAGATGAGTATCTGTAGGTGGCATTTAGCTATCAAGTGTGTGGCCGGGTTCTTAGTGCTTGAACTCACAACTTCATACACATTTCCCCTTCGATGTCTCCTAGGAGCATGTACAGTCCAAAGCGGCTCCTGTGGCTCTGCTTGTCTTCTGGGGCTTCCCACTTTATACGTGAAAGATAGCAATTGCTCTCTTGTCACAAAAAGTAGAGCATAGTGATGGCTGATTTTGGTCTTCGATTTGATTAGGTTTAGAAGCACCTGGGATATGGGGGGGGGGGCACATTTTCATGCCTCTGAGGATATTCCTACAGATGAGTCAACAAGGAAAGACCTGCTCTGAATGTGGGTGGTACAGCTATGGGCTGGGGGTCTGGGTGGAGTAAGAGAAGAGAAAGGAGAAGGCTACTTAGCCCTCCTTCTTGGATGCTGTGAGAGAACACTCTGCTTGTCTCTTCCTGGCATGATGGACTAACGCCTGTAAAACCAGGAGCCAGAGCAAGCTCTTCATTTATCTTGGGTGTTTGTCACAGTGAACGAAAAGCTGCAACAGAAATCACTTCTGACATCTTCTGGTCATCCCCAGTGGATGACATTCCTAATGTTGCCTAAGACCTTCCTGCCATTCATCGCCATTGTCCAAGCCGAATCACAAAACTTGTCACCTGCAATAGCATTCTCATAGGACTTCTGCATGTTTGCGTCACTGTCTGCAATTCCCATTTGGTGACATTTCTGCTAATGTGCCATAAACAGCTTCCTAGACTCTCAGATGAAATTTCGAATCCTTAACATGGTCCCCTAGGACGTATGATCTTGTGTTGCCTCTTGCTCTTTCCCCTGCTGCTCTGACCTTGCTCTGGATATCCTGATTCAAGAAATGCTTCTTTTTTCTTAGGACCTTATGTCAGGATCTGCTGCTTGTCTTACATGGGGTATTCTCTGTGTCTCCATCATCTTTGTGATATAAGCTCCCATTTGCTGCTTTGGTCTTAGCTTAAATTCCTCTTCTTTAGGAAAAGGCTATCTGGTCTGCCTGTACACATCCACATGTGCCAGATTCCAGTCTAGGAGGAGTTATCTCTTAAACATTGGAAAATCAGCATGGGCTTTCCCATCACAGCATTCAGTACATTTGCTCCTCTCTGACAGTAGAAGTCACATGTGATGACCTCTTGACTGTCTTTCTCTTTCTATGTTTTATTAAGAGATTGTGTTTGGCACATTATAGATGTTTAATAAATGTTTACTCATGAATAAAGCATGTATTGAGGTGAGCAGGTGTGTGCATGTACATATGTGTCTCTGTGTGTACATGCGTGTGTAAGTCAGAGGTAGGCATTGCTCATCTTTCTCTACTACAGTCTATTTTAATTTTTGAGCTAGGGTCTTGCATTAAAGAGGACTTCCCCCAGAGCAGTCAATGATCCGTGATCCATCTATCTTTGCTCCTATGCTGAGATTACAGATGTGTGCAATTAGACCCAATTTTCAGTTGGGTGTCGGGATTTGAACTCAGGTCCTCCTGCTTTCACAGAAAGTACCTTACTGACTGAGGCATCTTCCCAGACCTTCACTGGGACTTTTAATATGTGACAACATGTAAAGTATTTTGTAACTCTTATCCCATTTAATTCTACTGACAACCCCATGTAAACACACTGACAAATCTACTTTACAGGTGAGAAAATGGAGGCGTAGGAGTTTAACTTATAACTGGAATATCTGGTTGGGCTAAGATGCAAATCGAACTTAGAGTTTGACTATGTTTTACTTTCTAGATTATGTAATCTATGCAGTCTGCCTCTGCTTTTCTGACTTTCTGGTGAGTGTGTACACAGTGTTACAGCAGTGTGAGCTCAGAAGCAAGACAGTTATCCGAGAGGACAAGAACATTAATCACGTACCCCTTTGTACTATTTCTTTTCAGAAAGCAGAATTTTATACAATTCTGATCATTAAGAGTGAATAATAAGCATTGACTGTGGATAATTATGTGTTCAGGACAGACGTGTTTGGACATTGGGTCAACTGTGCACACTAGGTTCTGTAGAAAACCTCTTATAAAATTTTATTCGTAAAATGTACTTAAAAAGAAGCAGGAGTGAGTCAGAAAGGATGTTCTATCATTTTAAATAAAGCACTGGATGAAGTTCAAGATGATATTATACAAAGAAGTATATATTGTTTATTCATCTATATCTATCTATCATCTATCTTCCAACTATCTCTATATAATCATCTGTCTATTTACCATCTATTTATCACCTATCTCTATCATCTATCTATCCATCCAACTACTAGTATATCATCTACTTAGCTCTCTTTATCAATATATCATTTTTTATGTCTGCCTATCCATATGCCTATTATCTACTACTTTCTATCAGCCTATTGTCTGTCCATCAGTATTTAGCTCGATCAAGCCATCATATGTGTGCTCACTTTCATCTGTATATCTGTCTCCTTTTGAGGGTCACACTAGGTAGCTCAGACTGGACTTGACCTTGCAGTCTTTCTGCTTCAGTCTCCACGATGCTAGGATTACAGACATTACTTTGTGACACCTAGCATATTTATCATTTTCCTCCTCCTCTTCTTCCAGTTCCTTCTCCTCCTCCTTCTCTTCTTCTTTTTCTTCTTCTTCTTTTTTCTTTTTAGATGAAAAGGCTTTTAAGAGTTAGAAGTAAATTATTTTAAGTTTTTCAAAGTTTTCAAACACCTGTAGGAGTTCTTCATCATTTTGGGTCATGGTAGTATCTGCTGACAGCAACTGTGACAGTGTGATTCCTCAGGTGTTTTAACACATTTGTACTGGGCTCTTACTCTGTGTTACTTAATAAGCTGTCTCATCTCAACCCTAGAAGCTGCATATAGTTTATCCCCATTTTACAGATGAGGAATACAGAGGTATTCTGTAATCTTCCAAAGAACAAATAACCACTAAGAATGAACTGAGTTTAGGTGTATGCTGCTTGGCTTCAGCCCTGCTGTGTAGCCTCAACACTTGCTGAGGGTCTCTGTGTGCAGCCCACGCTTTCCTTGCTTTGTGGTATGAATGCCTGTGGATGAATCCAAGCAAACCTCAGGTCTTGACTTAGACCACAAAAGCAAAGCAAGTTGAGTCAATGATTAAGACACTTCTAGAAACTCCTCATATAGTAATGTACAGTGGCTTTCCTTTACGAATAAGGTTGCCTGTATCCAGGCACCAAAACCATCTGAAAGCACTTTTACTGTAGCTGTGCTTACAAATGGCTATGTTTGAGTTGCAAATGCCAAATATGTACAAGCGGTTAAATTAACTCATCATTGGTGTGTCCCCCACAGTGTGCCTATTTTATGCAATGGATTCTCACACACTCACATGTGTGAGTGTGTATGTGCAGACAGGCACATCACCAACTACAGTCAATCATGATGCTTTAGTCTAGAAATGTAGATGGAATGGGTCCTCCCCAGAGCTGTCCTTCACTTTCCTTCCTTTGGTCCTTCCACACCTTGGCTGCCTCTCCCCATCTCTTTTGCTAAGAATTTAAAATGCTAAGGAGGAGTCCCACCTTAGAGGGTTAAGGTGATCACAGTTAAATCTTTATTTACTTTTGCCCAGGACATCTGAAGATGTTTGAAATAGCCTGGGCTTTGGGTCTGTTAATGGACATAAGGTTTAACTTACAAAAAAGTGCAGAGTTTTTTAAAGAAGTAGAGAAACAACTGTGCCCCTTCCTTAAGAAAGAAGACCTCGAATACCACAGTAGTGCCTGCTTTCTATTTTCCTCCTGTGCCTCTGAGGTTTTGGGGTGGACCTGTAAGGTGACAGAGCATCTCAAGACATTACACCAGTCTTTGCTCTCCACACTCATCCCCAGAGCACTGGCCTTGTTGTGACATCCTGACTTTAATTCTGGTAACAAGAACATGTCATAAACACTTGGATAGTATTTCTAGCACATGCTTTTGTGACAAGCCTTTCTTCAATTAAAAACCACAGACATTCTATTTTATTTTTGTTTCAGAAAACAATTTTTTATTACATTATAGTGTTTCTCAAATGAGTAAACTGAAATTTATTTACTCTTGTTAGTATGTTTGCTTCTTTGCAAATTCTGTACATTATAAACAACCAAGAAATAAATGTTGTTTTTCCATTGTTGTTGTTGTTTGGTTTTTATTTTTGTGGCTGGATTTGGAAGGACATTTTTTGAATGTTTTCACAAGATACATTCTTAGAAAAGAGCTTATGAATCATATGACATACATTTTTCTAAGCGTTTGAGCCCACGTTTCCACATTTTTCTTTGGAGAAAGCATACCTATATCTACTTGCACCAGGAATGAGAAATAATTGCAGTCCCAGTGAGGGACAATGAGCAGGCACTCAGTGCAAGGCTCCTCAGTTTTCACACCAACAAATGGGCTTTCCAAATTGAGAAATGGTACACTTACTAAATATGGAGCTACAGTTGTCAAATTTTACACGCTAAATGATTGCAAGTGATGCATATATAACAAAAGATTTATTAGAAACAGTGAAATCTGTCCTCAAAAGTCACTGTCTAAAATATACATCAAATGAAATAGCTACTAATTTTTCTTCCAGCTGAAAAATAACAGTTGTAATGATATGGGCCAGACAAGATGGCTCAGTGGTACAGGGGCTTGCCACCAAGCCTGACGACCTGAGTTCAATCTCAGGACCCACATGGTGGAAGAAGAGAACTAACCCATGAAGGTTGTGCTTTTCCTTTATAGCCATACTGTGGCATGTGCACACCAACACACACATGCACACATACTCGCATGTACACACACACATACACACACTATACATACACATTTGGACTCACAAAAAGATCCTTTCAGTGAATCATTTAAAAATAAAACTGCAATGGCAGGCAACTTACAGACACCAACAATGATGGCCTTGTGTAAGAAGCCACAGTTGAATCCCATAGAATGTTAGATGCTCTGGGTATAGCCAGGGAAGACGCAATAGAGAGCAAACTGATCATTAGACTAAGCAGCCTTGAAGAGACCAAAAACTTAAAATACAGAAAGTAAAAAAAAAAAATCTGCAATTAGAAAGCGGAAAATTATTAGGCTTAATTAGCAAATTTACTTTGATTCACCGTCATGACCCCCAGATTGGAAAGTTCCATGAGACGCCTGGCTGAACACAGGAGAGCCCAGTTGCCTACCAATAGTGAGAAAAAATGTAGTTTTAAATGCTTAGAGGATTCAAGGCAACTTTGGGAGAAAACTGTAGCTAGTCTTAAGATCTGGCATAATTTTGTAGATAGTTGTACAGTTGTATTCAAGGAGAGGTAGAACATTTGAAGAACCGAAACGATCAGAATTTATCCTAGCAAGCACTGGGTCCACACTATTTATTTATACTGATGCCATATAAATATTTCTAAAGACCCCAAGTGTGTTCAAAGCTTCCCTGCTTATTTTGTTATTTGTAAAATTAAAAACTTTTGTTATTAAAAATGTTGCAACAAACAAAACAAGAACGAAAAACAGTCCGCATGGAAGTGAACAAGACTCACAGGCGACACCACTCAGTGAGCCTTTGCAGCGGTAGAACCGTCTCGTGCAGGGGAATCGGCGGAGCTCCCCGTCGGGCCTTACACTTTGACTGTTGCATGTATTTTGACGTACCTAGCCAGCACGTGATGGAGTTAGAACTAGAGACCAATGAACTTGATGTCCTCTTCCACAGTTCCTGCTCATTGCTTGCATTCAGTCTTTCCCCATCTCCTAAGATTCAGCCTTTCTTGGTCTCATGTTATTCTGTACCTATGTGTGTATCATTAGCTAGATTCTGCATACGATGCATATACATGCAGGGTGTTTTTCTTTCTGAGATTGTATAATATCATTTAATGTACATTCTAAGTCCATTCATTTCCTTGTAAATTTTGTGATTATATATTTCTTTAAAGCTGGAATGCATTCATATACATATATGAATTTTGTATGTTTTTCTCTATTTATATATACATACATATATATATATATACACACACAAAGTTATGTATACATACACACACACACACACACACACACACACACACACACACACAAAGTTTCATTGTCCATTCATCAGCTGATGAACAACTAGGTTGATCCCAATTCTTGGCAACAGTGAATAAAGCAAATTAAGAGCGATCACTTTTAAAGCCAGCAGGATTCTGATACCCAAAGTAAGAAAGATCCCCGAGTCAAGGCAAAGGAAATGAGAAATATCAATTATCCTTAACCACCAAAAGAAAAATACCCTAAAACCTTGTAGAATGGCATCAAGTAGAAGACAAGGTTATATAATATTATATTATAATTATAATTATATAATAAAATTTAATTCATTGAATGTATTTTTTTTTAACTGAAGCACAATAGGACCGAGTATGGCCAAATCTGGCAAATGTGTTTGTGTTAAGAGCCAGACAGTAACTATTTCCAGTTTTGCAGGCCTCGGATCTCTGATTGTCCAGCTCTGCCATTGCATTCGGAAAGCAACTGCAGGGATGCAAAAGAATGTGTGCGGCTGTGATCCAATAAAACTTTATCTGTAGACACTAACTTTGAACTTTGGACAAGATGTCATAAAATACATTATGTTAATTCTTTTCCCTACTCATTTAAAAATTCAAAAATTCTTCCCAACTCATGAGTCATGCACAAAGGGGCAGTGGACTAGTCCAGAACTGACCCAGAGGTCAACGATTCAACAGGAATTATTGTCAGGGAAATTCTTCTCCAGACCTGTTTCTTTCCTCTTCTTTTCTTTTTTCTTTTCTTGTTTTGTTTTTATTTGGAAAAACACAGTTTCTTTTCACAAAATTATATTCTTTATCTTATCATATATAGGCCTATCATTAGTGTTATAATTACTGCTGTTGGGTTTGTTTTGTTATTTTAAATGATTTGTACCTAAATATTTTCTCAGTTTTAATTACAAATACGATATACATTGTACGATCTAATCTACACAGACAAACCTCCTTGGGGTCCTGTGTGATCCTAGCAATGCGGTGGGGACCTGTTAATGGACAACAGGTCTGAAAACCCATTTGTTGAGAAGAACTTCATGATAAAAGAAGTCAAGACAGAAATAAATAAATAAATCTATTGGTTTTCCTTAAGCACTCCCTGGGCCTGGGCTCTTGGGGTTGAAGCAAGGGAGATAAAGATGTCTTCAAGTTATCAAGTTTGCTCTTTGATTCAAAATAACTTCTTTTTAAAATTAAAAATTTTCGGTCAGTGTACAAAATAGGGGTTTCGTCATGACTTTTTCATGCAAGTACTTTGCTCATATTCACTCCCACTATGCTCTCCTGTCTGCCCTCCTTCACTCAACCCCCCGACATCCATCTAGACAGTGGAACAATGACCCCAGTGTCCAGCCAGCCAGATGAGAAAGCTTTATTTTTAAATGATTTATATTTATGTATTTAGTTTGTGTGTGTGTGCGTGAGACATAGGGAGAGAGAGAGAGAGAGAGAGAGAGAGAGAGAGAGAGAGAGAGAGAGAGAATGGAGTTCAAATAACACGTAGAGGAAACGAAACTGTTTCTATCTGGCTTCTCGCCCGTGGGTCCCAGGGGTCAAACTCAGGTCATTAGGTTTGGTGGCAAGTACTGTTACCTACTGAGCCATGTCCTGGGGTCATTTTGGAAGATGATTGAACTTTTTACATTCAGAAAAAGCAGTTTTCTTCACCCAGGTGAAAAGAACACAGTGTGAAAGGGGCAGAGAACACAGTCAGCAGATTCGTCAAGAACGCACTCCGCGGATTCGCTGACAACGCGGTCGGCAGATGCGCATGTGTGTTTCCCTTTGCTCACTGAAGTCAAGAGTATCCATGGCTCTTGCCTGCCTCCTGCTCACTTTCATTTACTTTTTATTCCTAGGGCAGTTTTCGTTTCCAAATTATTTTCCCAGGCATAGATAACAATTTTGTTATCTTGACATGCCACTTAATGTCTGTGCGGTGAAAGCAGACTTGCTCGAGTTTCTGGAACCTAATGAAAAGTGGAGCTGCGATGATATCCAGAGAAAATACAATTTGTAAGATATATTAAAGTTTAAAAAAAGGATATTTTGGGGGATTATGTATGTCACATTCTTCATATGGGGAAAAACCATTTTGAAGCAACTTTCTAAAACATACATCAACCACGTTGATAACAACTGCACTGTCTGTGCCCTCAGAGGCACTTTGAACTTCCTATGTCGTGGGTATCAGCACTTGCCAGTGTACTGAGCCCCTTTCTGTGCCCCCTCCACATCCAGAGAGAGCCTTCCAAAAGACACTGTGACCATTGCTTCCCAACTGTTTCGTGCAGAGGATGTTTCTTTCCATGTACAAATTTTAATACTAGAGTTCTAAGTTACTTAGTCAGAAGTTTCTAAGAGTTGTCTTCATGATATAGACATTTGCTCAAAAACTTTGTGTTGGGATCCAGACATGGTACAGTGATGGGTTGTGACATACCTTCCTGGTATAAAAAATAACGATAAAATTAGGCAGTGCACAGTCTTGCTGTTTTCTGCTTTTGGAGTTTCGGGCTCCAGAGGAGAAAACACACAACTTGAGAGATGCTCAAAGCTTGTGATCTCTCTCCCTTTCTTTCCATCAGTATTTTGCATCTGACACTCAGGAAGGGAGGAACTTGTGCAGAAAGCATAACTTGGATGGAAGAAGCAGAGATTGTTATTCAGGGATGGAGAGGTGGATGGAATGAAAGGCAAGGTCTGGGGAGGAGACTGTGCAGTCCTCAGATGGGCACTCCTGAACTGGGCTACACATTGAGCTCTACAAGCAAGAGAACCAGGGAATTTGTTGAGATTCGATGTGAGGTTTCCCACTGCTCCTGAGTTCCTAAGAGATACTTTTCTACGGTCTCAACTAAGTCTAGGTTATGGGATGAATTTTCCACTCTGCTTTGTTTCACTGTTAATGTGTCCACATGTGTCCTCTTGAATTACTCTTTAAGGCACAGACAGTAAGTGAATATGTTTAATAATTTTCTAATAAATTCGATAAGGTAGATGAGCACATTCTTTGAAATAGGTAAGACTTCAAAGCTGACTTAAGAATAAAAAAGTCATCAATTGATTGATTTATATGGACATGCAGATGACCTAGGATTGCTAATGCAAGAGGAAAAACACTGACAAAATTAGACCAACTTCTTGACTTATGAAGAAGATATAGTGACCAAAGCTGTACTGTTAGCAAGAGGATAGGGAAATGGATGGTTGGAAGAGAACAGACTCAAGAAGCAGACTGCACAAATGCAGTTAAATTGGATTTTCAAAGGTATGAAAGCAATTTAGTGGGGGAGAAGAAGAGTGTTTTCAATGAGAAGGAAAGAGAAAATGGCTATCATAACAAAAAGATGATCATAAATTTGTTCTTTATATTATACAATAAACATTAAATTAATATGGACTTAGGAATGTAAAGGATTAGCCTTTACAGCTTTTTCTTTGTAAACATTTATTTTTAGTATAGGTATATGAGTGTTTCTCTTTATGTGTGTATGTGTACCATGTGCATGTCTGGTGTCCCCAGAGTCAGAGAAGATGTTAGATTTTCTGGAATCTGAATTACAGATGATTGTGAACTACCAAGTACACGGTAGAAACCTGACTTGGGTCCTCTGCAAGAGCAGCAAGTGCTCATAACTGCTGGGCCACCTCTCCAGCCCCCTGACTACACATTTGTTTATGAGAAGATAGGAAAATATTTTTGTGATTTTTGGTTAGGAGAATTTTTCATAGGACATAGAAACTGATAAAAACAGAAGTAGACCAACCATCTTGATAAAAGACCATTAAAAAGGAACAAATAAAATAAAACATAGCAGAGAAGGGAGGAATTATGAATATCTACAGGTGCTCGTGCTTAAAATGCACACAGGGAGGTGACTACTCAGGAATAAAAGTGCCAAACAGAAGAATAGAAAAGCAATGTGATTAGACACTCTGAATGGAAAGATACACAACTGACTTACAGGTACATGAAAATATACTTAGCATCTGTTAGTTAGCTTTCAGTCACTATAACAGAATATTGTACTACAGCAGAATATCTGAGTCACTATGCCATCAACTTAAAAAGAAAATAAATGTATTTTGGCTCATGGTTTTGGAAGTTTTGATATGTGAAATGGTTTGAATAAAAATGTTTCCCCATAGACTTAGGTGCACCACCAACTTGGTCCTGTAGGTGGTGCTGTTTGGGAAGGTTTAGGAGGTGGGGCCTTGTTGAAGGGAGTATTTCACAGGAAGTTGGCTTTGAAAGTTGAAAGAATCCAGCTCCTTCTAGTTGGCTGTCTCTGCTTCATGCTTATGATTCAAGATGTAATCTCTCAGCTTTCTGCTCATGTCATAAGATGCTCTTACTCACTAGAACTGTAAACCAAACAAACTCCTTTCTCCTTTAATTGCCTTGGCCATGGTATTTTATCACATCGACAGAAAAGTAGATAATAACAGTATGTAATAAACAGGCCTCATGGCTCCTGCTTCATAGTAACAGAGCATGTCACAGAGGGAGTGTGGGTAGGAGGAGGCCTGTTTACAACACAGTAAATGCTAGACAAGGGGAAAGAGGAAGAGGCCAGTGTCTCACAATTCCCTTAAAGAGCATGACCCCTGGTGACCTAAAATCTCATATCAGGCCCCAACTCTTAAAAATTTCTGCCAGATTCCTATAGCATCCTGAACTGGGCACCTTTAGTACATAGGCCTCAGGAGACTCAGTTCCACACAATAGTGGCATCCGTAGTCATCAGGGACATGGAAATTACAACCCAGTGATATTACTACATACTGCCATCACTTTGCAAGAGAATACAAATTTGATTTCATAGAAAGTTAAACACATGTCACATGCCTCTCACCTGATGCAGCTGTTTTTCTCCTTGACACTTAAGGGAAATACAAATATATAGCTATATAAAGGCTTGTACATGCATATTCAAACGTTTTTGTAAATGTGCCAAATGGGAAACACACACACATACACACACATTAAAAATTATTCTCTACACACACATAAAGATTTCCAGAATAAAGAAAGGACAAAGTTCATGCTTCACATGGATGCATCTCAATATTACTGTGGTAAGTGAATAAAAGAATAGAGGCATTTACTGTACAGCCCTTCTCATGTCCAACAGTAGAAATGGAAGGCTTATGTGATTATAGATGTGCTATGGTCTCTGCCCGTAGACTGAAATCCACATTGCTCTGGCTTGTGTGGGCATCTTGTTTTGTTTGAAATCATCTCGACACATATTCTTGTTTAATGAACAAGTGACCATATAAAGTAGAAATCTTTACATGAAAATTAGGGTCTATGTTCAGAATGACACAGAGCACCTTTATGTGTCTACTTGGCAGAACAGAGGATGGCTGTGGTAGAGTCCAAATGAAATGAGTTATGGAAATAATTACAATGATAAGGTCTGATAGAAATTTAATTTATTCTTATTGTTTGATATTAACAGCTTGAGAGAAGCCACAAAATTGGAATTTCATAGCTCATCAACAAGCACAGCCATGGCTTTGTGTTGAAATTGACTTTGAAGACACACACACACACACACACACACACACACACACACACACACCCCTAGGTCCCACAGATTCTGATTCTAACATCTGAGACAAGGCTGGACTTTTTTGTAATGCCATTGGTGATTCCAGTGAGCATTGCAGGTTACAAATCAGATCCTAAAAGATCAGGTAGGTGTCTGTTCATTATGGTCACTGACAAGGAGATCTCAGGCATGTCTAAACCAGTTTGTCCCCTCATTCTCTCTTCCTAGTTTTCCTTAGGCAGTCTCAATATATTCCCATCACCTTAGCATAATAACTAATTGACATGGTTGGCTTTGTCACCCTGACATATCCTAGAATCACCTAGGAAGAGAGTCTCAATGTGGGATTATCTCCATCAGGTTAGCCTCTGGTCATGTCTCGGAGGATTGTCTTAATTAAGTTAGCTGGCGTAGGAAGGAAGATCTAGCCCACTGTGAGTGACACCATTCCCTAGACAGGGGTCCTCGAACTCAGTAAGAATGCATAAGTCAAGCTTGAGCACAGCAGGCAAGCAAGTTAACAAGGCTGCATTAATTTCTCTCTGTTCTTGATTGTGGATGTGCTGTGACTAGTTGTTTGAAGTTCTTGACTTACCTTCCTCCCAGTGACCGACTATAAGTCAGAATTGTAAGCTGAAACAAACACTTTCCTAAGTGGCTTTTTGTCAGGATATTTCATCACATCAACAGAACACTAAGGATGGTTTGTTTCATTCTCTGTCTATGGTATCATGGCTGGATAATAAATTAACATGAGTAATGGATCTACAAGGTATAGTCTATATCTTCTTTAAAGCAGATCAGGCATGTACTGGACTATCACATTGTTATAAAAGAGACCATGACTCAAAGTGAAACAGGACCTAGTAGTGACTGTGTGTTCACTCTGCTCAGGACTTCTCAAATGCTATTACTATATCATCTCAGTTAACTTTTTTGAAGAAGTATATCAATAGCTTAGAATTTCAGAGTAGAAAAAGGCATGTGAGGCTAAATTATCTGCCCCAAACCATATAGGCAGGAGTGGGTCTGTACTCTGGCATCCTGGTGTTTTCTTCTACATTCTGTTCATACAACAAAGTGCTAGGTCCATCTCTGGTTTTCTTCCTTTGAAGAAAGAAAGAAAGCCCCTTCCATGGTCCCCTTTCTCCCATCTCTGTCCTCTCCTCTCTCTAAGCAATACCCCTGCAGTGGGCATTCCTACTGTTGAGTACCTAGGTTGCTTATTTTTCCTTGTTAAGTATAGCCATGGAGAGTTTGACATTGTGGGCCCTTGCATATTTGTTTTCTTTCCTTTTCGTGGTGACTTGGCTTTTCTCGGGACTCCACGGGTCACATCTATGGCAACGATGAAGCTTTCTTGCTCATGTTTGTCTCTCAGGCTGCTTCTGGATGGCCTTCTGATTTCACAGGGTTGGGAGCTCACAAACATCTCTCAGCTACCTCCAAATGCATGTTGGTTGCTCCTTTCATGTTTTTCTGCTATTGTCTCCTCCCAGTAAAAAGGCCACACCAGGATGCCACACTGGCTCTTCTCACTGGGCTGAGAAACTTTGCTTGTCTACATCAAACAGAGCAGTAAATTCAGTTTGTTTCTTCCATAGGTCTTTTCATTCTTGTTTGCTAATACCAACGAACTACCTGGTCTCACTGTGTATCCCTTGAAACTCACTGTGGAGACCTGGCTGGCTTACAGACTTGTAACAATCCCCCTGCCTCTTTGTCTGAGTGCTGGGACTGCAAGGGATACTACCATGTCTGGTTATACCTAGATATTCATCTAACAGTGAAGCTGCTGAGAAAGAAATCAGGAAGAGAATTGCAATCGTAAGCATCTCATAAAGAAAAAAATATTGCTTTGTCATAAGCTTAACCAAAGTGACAAAAACTTGTACACTGAAGATCATAAATCACTGAAGAGAAGACAGGATGAAAGGAAAGCTGATGTCCATGGGTTAGCAGATCAATACTATCAAAATGGGACTGCCACTGAAGACAGTCCACAGACCCAGTACAGTCCCCGTCAAAATAGTTACCTTTCTCACAGACCTAAAAAGAAAAAAAAAACTTAAAATTCCCTAATAGCCAAAACAACTGTGAGCAGAGCAAACAGCTGATTCAAACCATCACCACAAGATACAAAGCAAACACTAGAGAACCATTGGAGAACAGCTTAGTACTAAAAACTTAGTACTCAAAGATGGCCATCCACAGAGGGGTGCAGCAGGGAGTGAGCTTCCAGAAGCAAAGCAGCACAAACACAGCCTCTTGGTTCTCAGCAAGGTGCCGAACATCCCCAGGAGAAAAGTCAGCCTGTGAAGGGTGGTGCATCTGCATTAGAGCTCCATCTCTCACCATGTGCAGAAATCAACTCACAGTGGACCCAAGAGCTTAGTGAAGGGCTTAAAACTCCTGCAGGAGACTTTAAGACACGGACATAGGCATGATTTTTCTGAAAAAGACTCCAATAGCTCAGAAACTATATCCAAACCTGGCAAATGTGATTGTGTAAAATAAGAAAACTTTACAACAAAGAAAATGACTAACCAAGAGAAGAGACAAGTGTTCAGAATCAGAAAAATATCTTTGCTAGATGCATATTCAACAGGACTAATACCTAGAACATCCAGAGAATTAAAAACACCAACTACCAAGAGATTGAGATATTCAGTAGATGGACAAATATCGAAGCCGACAAATCTCAAAAGAAGACATGCAAATGGACAGCAAGTGCATGAGACAAAGCAAGCACACAACATCCTGAGACATGATTGAAATGCATATCAAAACCACACTGAGGTTCCATCTCAGCTTAGTCAGAATGGCTGTCACCCAGAAACCACAAAACCACACATGCTGGGAGGAGGGGTTGGGTTAGGGAAAATGAATCCTTCTGCATCCATGGTAGGAGAGTAAATTAGTCCAGCCACTGTGGAAATCAGTATAGAAAAACATTCTTCAAAGGACAGCAGCACTGTATGATCAAGCCATCCCATTCTCCAGATTCTTAAGGAATCTAATCAGCCCAGTACAACAATGGAGTCTGCTCACCACGTTTCTTGAGGCATCACTATAGTAAGATCCAAAACCAGCCTATGTCCCTGTCAATAGGTGAATGGGTAGTGAAGATGTATAAATATATGTTGTTAGCATAGGAAGATGAGTTGGATATGCATAATAGAGTATGATTTAGTTACAAGAGAGTATTATTTTTAGGACAATGGCTGTAACTGCAGGTCCCTGGGACATCTGAGTTAAGACAAATACAAGAAGACAGATATTACATATTTTCTCTCTGTGTGGAACTCAAGACAGAAATTGATGGGAAAGTAGACAAGGTGCCAGCAGAGATGAGTGGGCAGGGCAAGAAAGGTGGGTGACCATAAGAAGGGTAAATGTTTCTCAAAGTATGCCATGTGGTATATAAAAGTGTCACGAGGAAACTGTGTATTTTGTACAATTAATGCACAGTGTCCACAGAAAGCCAGAGCGCACCCTCAGAAGACAACACAGGAAGTCTCTTAAAGTAAAGGAATAAAGCAATATGCGTCAACCCAAAACCACTAATGAGTAACAACTGATTGTTTTAAGCCTTTCCCTATGTCTCTACTACAATTGTGTAAAAAGGTTTTGGGAAGAAAGTTCCCACCCTCTTAGTGGGCCATCGTCCCTCTTATTGGGAATGTAGCTCTTGCTGGTAATGAAGACAGTTGTACTGCTGTTTATGATGAGAGCCCAACGGTTCTTCTTGAGAATGATGAGCTCTGACAGACAGGGACCTGGCCCATTCACCATTGTCCCCTTAGAATCTTCCATGATGCAGAACTATATATGCACCTGCCCAGTATACATTTGCAGAGCTTGCCTCTACAGGGCAACTTTCTAGTCTCAACCGTCTGCCATACCCAGACTGAATTTAATCACAACCCATTTGAACTACTATCAAAAGATGCATCCTAGCTTGCATGGGTTGGACTATGTAATTTTCTCTGCTTAGAAGACTTTTCTTCTTGACTCTTATCTAAAACCTATCAGTTTCTAAGGCCCAGCATCTCTGAAAATAATACATAAGCACCCTAAACTCACCAAAGCCCACAAGAAAGCCTCTTCCTCAGCAGATGAATTTGAACCAGGGTCCTGCCATCTCAGCTTCCATGAGCCTGGTCTCAGACAGGGCACTACCATACTGCTTCCCAACAAGCCTGTCAGTTTGCCCTTGGAGGCTGAACTATGAGTGCTTTGTAACTTTATTGAGGAATGGCGATGCCGTGGAACAATCAATATAGTAACAGTTTATAAAATCACAAAGTCTTATATACTTCTGCCAAGCACATAGGGTATATGCATTCAATTAAAAGAAAGTATAGTAATTTTTATTTTTATACTGAGAAACATTCTATAAGTGGAAAGTTCTGTTGAAGAGAGAAACGGGGGGGGGAGGGAGAGAGGGAGAAAATGAATGAGTGAGAGAGGAAGAAGGAGGGAGGGAGACAAGGAAAGAGGCGAGAGAGGGTGGGAGAGAGGGAAGAATAGATTATGGCTACTAATTTAGTCTCTATGCATGCAGACTAATACCACCTACCCACAGGGCAACAGCAAGGTGTCAGTCCTAGATGCAGCTTATGGCTGCAATCTAGATGCTATAGATGGTTAATGGACATTCTCTTAGATGACTGCTCCATCTTCCGTTCCGACCTCCTGACTTGTCACAGCTGTGGAAGTTCTGAGAAGGTGCTCCTGTGACAAAAGCTGGCTGTTCTCTTACTTCCTGCCTTTCCCTGGACAGAGTTCCATGGGCTCCTACAAGTCTTTTTGTACAGCCAACTACTAGTACTTGAATATGTTCAGAGGTCATATCCATAATGCCAGGCTGTTGACCAAACGTGGTCGCCACCAAAGCAACTTTACAAAGGGGTCGCCGTGCGTGTTCTATTAATCCAGACAAACTTCGCTTCGGACTAATTTCATGCTGCATGTCTGAATTCCCACTGAGCCAATCAAGCTTGCAGGAATTTTGTTTTCCTTGCTCCATCTGAAGACTTGGTGACAGGAAACAAGGCTGAAGCAGCTGCTCTGCCTCACTGGGGAGAAAGGCTGCACGTGTTTCCTGAATGGAGTCATCTGCTGGAATCTTCCGACCATGGGCAAAAGGATGAAATAGTGAAGAGTGCTTTCAAGAAGCTCAATTAAAGGCAACAAATTACTCACATAATGTCCCGAAACACTCAAACAAGAGGGAACGCTTTGGGGCATTGAGGTGGCACAGAGGGTAAAGGCACTTGCTGCCAAGCCTCATGATCCATGTTGTTCCCTGAGACTCAAAGGTGGAGGAAGAGGACCAGCTCCCACAGGTCTTCCTCTGATCACCACTTGTTTACCATGACATGCCTCCTCCTCCCGATAAATAAGGTGAACGTAAAAAATTAAGGAAAGTCTTCATAACATACCAATATTCTATGGTACGGTGATGGTGTTCCAGGATGTGCCAGTTTATAGCATGCACTATGGTTTTGTACGTAGAAAACCAACTACCCATACATGAAATGGCACAGAAATTCTAGAGCAGTGGTTCTCAACATGTGGGTCGTGACCTCTTTGTGGAGGTCAAATGACCCTTTCACGATGGTTTCCTAAGATCATCAGGAAATACAGATATTTGCATTATAATTCATATCAGTAGCAAACATGCATTTATAACATAGAAATGAAAATAACTTTATGGTTGGGGGTCACCATAACATGAGGCACTGCATCAAAGGGTCACAGCATTAGGAAGGCTCAACAGGACGGCAGGAGTCACCTTTTGACGTTCATCCTCCTACCCTCGCATGCCCACCTCCATATAATCACATACGCTCTCATGACTTTGTTCCTTGATTGGCAGGTTCGGCAGCGGATTTATAACAAGCATGTGTCTTATCCTAGTGAGATGAAAAGAATTGCTCTGATTTTAAGTGCCATCGAGCCGTTCATTGAAAACCCCCGAAGTCCCCCACCCTTAAAGAAAACTCAAGATTTGCTTGGTGTGACATTTTAATGTTCCATCCTTTCTCATCAATGCATTCAGCCAGTGTTTAGGGCTAATTAGTACACAATCATGGAGTTAAAGGAATGCTTTCCACGGCAGATACTGAATTGATTGACAGGCTGGCTGTATCTATCTTTATTTTATGGACTCCTAGGAGAGAAACAATCATGCTGAAAGCTGGATCCTGCCTAGGTGAGCTCACTCTCCAGCCCTGTAAAGACACCTTCCTGACACTAGTTTTCCCTTATTTACAACGGGTACTAAGTACTATCCTTTTGGAGCCTACTCCTAAAACACTTCTCAGCCCTTTGGTGACTATAACTGGTGCTTGGAAATCAACATGGAAGAAGTTCTTTAAAAAGTTAGAAATAGAGCTATAAATACAATCTAGCTATGTCATCTCCAGTTATTTACCCAAAGGACTCTTTATCCTACCATAGAGACACTTGTGTGTGTGTGTGTGTGTGTGTGTGTGTGCTCATGGCTGCTTCATTGACAATAACTAGGAAATGGAAACAGTCTTGATGCCCTAGAACCAGCTGACAGATAATGAAAATGTGGTCCATAGATACAGTGAGATTTTGTTCGACTGTGAAGAGGAAAAAAATGAAAGGATGAAATAGATGGAACTGGAAAAAATCACCAGAAGTGAAACAACCTGGACCTGGAAACACAAACGCTGCACTTTCTCCCTAACATGTGGAGAAAAGCTTCAGTTCTTTAGGTTTGTGGTTTTTGAGCATCTCATTGGGGGATGGAGAAAGATGCAAAGTGGATTGGTCTTAAAAGGCTGACGTGGTGATCCTCAGGTGCCACAGATGTGTTTTGTTTGGCCAACACAAACATTTTGTGAATTTAATGTCTTACCTTCCTTTTCTTCTTTTTCATTTTTTTTTTTTGAGATAAGATTTCTCTGTGTAGCCCTGGCTGTCCTGAAACTCAATCTATAGACCAGGCTGGCCTTGAACTCAAAGATCCTCCTGAGTCCTGGGATTAAGGTGTGCACCACCATGCCCTGTACTTGTTGAATTTCAGAGTTAGGCCACTTTCCATAAAATTTGAAACAGGCTTATCCTAACAAGAGGGTATTGAATGATTCTTAATTTATTTTTTATTACAATACTCATAATGAGTGTGATTAGATGAGAGCTGAATAATTTGTGGACTTTATTCTTCAGATTTTAAGAAGAGTTTTAAAATCTGAATATCACAGTTGGGCAGCGTCATTCCTGAGTGTAAGTTCTTCTGCAGTCAGACCATTTGATATTTCAGAATGGCTCATTCTCCCCGTTTTTCATTGGGCAAGATCACTTAGACACATGAGCCAAAATGACAAAAATTATTCCATTATAAAATTTTCTCCAAGACATACTGGATTGAATCACATGGGAGAAGACATCTAAGACACTACAAGATCATATTTTAGGCTTCCAGTTTTGGAGAAAAAACAGTCTAGACATTTCAAAATTCTCCTGTGGCAGAGAAGTAGGTTGAGCTCTGGGTTTGATTGGGAGACTCTGTCTCCATGAGTAACGAGCCAAAGCAATCTAGGACAGTTCCTGACAGCAACATTGGGCCTCCACAGGCTAGTGTACACACATGTACACACCAGCACATACATGTACAACTATACATGTACATACATGCACATTCATATTCATGCACATACAACTCCTGCCCTCAATTTAAAGAAAATTAAAAAAAAAAAAGATTGCTTTTTTAGTCTCTACTAGGAGAATGGAAGGCAAGCTACAGGCTGGAAGAAACACACTTTTAAGTTATATGTCTAAAAAATGACTTGTATTCAGAATACACAAAACCCTTCAAATTTTCCAGTAAAGTAATGATTCAATAAAAAGAGTAGTAAAGGATTTTTAACTCTGAGTTCACCAGTAAACAGCAATAGCAAAGAAATAGCTGGCTCCACCAGTAGCTACTTGGAAAATGGAGATCAAAACAATGAAATACCATCATACATGCAGTAGAATGGTTAAAAACAACAAAACAGCTACTCCTCCTTGTCATGGTTTGAATATTTATATCAGGTGTTGAGGGCTTGGTCTACAGCTGGGTGATGTTAATTTGAGAGGTTCTGGAAACTTTATTTACATGGGCATAGCTGGAGGAAGTGTCACTATGGGTGTGTCCTTGGTCACACTCTTATCCTAGTCTTCTCTCTGTGTATCTCTCTGCTTTCCCACTGTGGAATGAACAGCCATTGCCACATGTGCCGCCATGATATGTTGCCTAAGAGCCCATGAAGGACCAAAGACTGACATATCCAAGACTATGACAAAACACCAGCTCCCTTCCTTCCTGTGCAGTACACCAGACATTACAGTGTCTGGCTAGCACATCCCTCCCACCAAAAACCTCCAGACAACTCTGAGTTGTTTATAATAATATAAACTGGCACAGTCACTTTGCAAAGCAGTTTGGCAGTGCTTTATGGCGTTAAATCTACAGCAATCAAAACAACCAAGCAATTAATTCATAGGTGTTAACTCAAATGAAATAAGAACTCGTGTTCATTCAAAGAACAGCAGCAGAACAAGTAAGAAACGAAAGCTGGGGATATCACAAATGCCCCCAGGCGGGAATGAAGAGTCGTGGCCTATCCACACAGTGGAATATGCCTCAGCTTTGTGTGAAGAGTCCTCCACACCACACTGACGGATTTTGAACGTGGATGTTAAGCAAGAGAAGGAAAATGTGGAACTCGGATGCCTCCATGACTGCTTTCCTGTGGCATTCTTAGAAAGATAGCATCACAAAGACAGGAAAGTCAGTGATTGCTGGGATGGGGTAGTTATTGAGAGGGGGGGAGGGAAGAATAGATGGAGGTCGAGTGGGCCAAGGGGGAGAGATAGCAAGGTGTGGGGGGTAAGATGGATGGAGGGAGGGAGGGAAGGAGGGAGGTAGAGGGAGAGAACACAAAACCTCTGTGGCTGTCTAAAAAGGAATGTGGAGAAAGTTTTGTGGGTGACAAAACATTTCTACTTCCTACTGTTTTGTTAAGGACTTTTGCATCATATTCATAAGAGACGATTAGATTGTTATTCTTGCTTTTGAAAAAAATGGCTGCTTGGATTTCCTATCAGAGAAATACAAGCATCATGAAAAATTGTAATGAATACTACCCTCTAATTCCTGGAAGAAAATGTCTATGATTGTTCTTAATTCTTCATTTTCGTTGAGTTCTTTAGTGAAGCCATCCAATGCTGGCTATTTCTTTTCTGGCAGTTTTAAAATTCAATTTTAAACTTGAGTTCAAGCTCTCACATAGTTAATTGCAGGTCTGGCAGGCTGTCTGTTTGAGGGAGTTATGATACTTTCAGACACCCGTCCACTTTGTCTATGACCTCAAGCTGGCATTAGCTCTGTACCTTTCGATATTTGCAGGGCTTGAGGGAATATCTCACCTCACTTCTGATATTTGAACAGTATGCCTTCATTCTTAGTTTCTTTCTCAGACGTGTCGAATGTCAATTTTATCGATCTTTCCAAAGAAGTAGAACTTTCTGTCAATGATTTTTTCTCTTTTCAATTTTAATGATTTCTGCTCTCACTTCTTCTTTTTTTAAAGTTAGTTCTAGTTTGTTCTTCATTTCCTACTCTCTCTTTTTAAATTATTCATTTTTATTTTGTTTGTGTATGAATGTTTGCCCCATGTGTGTATGAGTATGTGCACCATGTGTATGCAATACCTGTAGATGTCAGAAGAGGGCATGGGAGCCCCTGGGACTGGAACAAGGAACAGAAGTGATAAACTCAGGTGAGATACAGAGGAGTTGGGAAAGACTCAGTGAACTGAAGGACAGACCAATACCAATGATTCAACTGAACCGGAGGAAACAATCACTTTCATTTTAGGAGCAGAACTTAGCTTCAGGGACCAATATACAGACCAATAAAGGTCTGACATTGTGTCACTAGAACCCTGGAATGAGAAGAGAAATAAAACTAAGCCAAAAAAGAAAAGAAAAAGAAAAAACAAAACAATCCAGGGAAATAATGGCAGAAGTTTCTCCAAATTTAGCAAAAAGATAAAAAAAATACAGATTCGAGAAATTTGTAATGGGCTGGAGAGATGGCTCAATGGTTAAAGCACAATGTTTAAGTGTGAAGGCCTGGAAATGGAGACAGAGGTGGCCATGTGGGTGCTGGGAAATGAGCCTGTAAGAGCAGCCAAGCCAGAGATCTCTCTAGCCACCTAGTCTAGTTGTTGTTGTTTTGAGACAGTCTTATGGTATTGGTAGAGGATTGGTTTTCAGACTCAAATCCATTGGTTAGGAGGATACTAAAGTCTAGGAATGCTGGAATTCCTTATATAAAAAGGTCCAGTGTCTGTATATCTCCTGTGCACACTTTCTCATTTCTTTCACAGCATTTTTAGAGGATTTTCTAGTACATGATGTAAATGATGTTATTCCAGGGCTGGAGAGATAGCTTAGCAGTTAAGAGCACTTGCTGCTTTTTCAGAGGACCTGAGTTCAGTTCCCAGCACCCATGTGACAGCCCACAATCACTTGTAACTCCAGTGTCAGGGCCTTTCTGGCCTCTGAGGCACGAGACACTCATGGGGTGAACATATATACAGGCAGGCAAACACTCATATACATAACATGAAAAAATAGAAGTGGTTATATCATATTGCTTAAAGAATAATCGTGGGGCTAGAGAGATAGATGGCTTAGTGGTTAAGAGACCTTACTGCTTTTATAGAGAACCCTGAGTTCAGTTCTTAGCATCTATGCTGGACAGCTGGCAACCACTTGTAATATGAGCTCCCAGGGACTGGATGCCTCTGGTCTCCGAGGGCACCTATGCTCACATGTATGTACATCTCCACTTCCCTCATACACACTTAAAAATTAAAATAAATCTTAAAAAGTAGCCGTAAGAAAACATAGTAAGATATAACTCCGTACATGTCCATTAAGATGCAAACACAACACCCTAATCTAAAAACCCAGTACACGTCAGCAGCAACTCACCCTCCCTGACTGGGAGTGGAGAGGACTCCCTGATAGAAATGGGGTCTGATTTTCTCAGGTGTCTCCATTACGATCCTGATGCACACGGTTGCCAGTCAATGGAGGTGAAAATCCCACTCCCTAGACCAGGATCAAGCATCTCACCCAAGCCTGCCAAGGCTGGGAGTCTTGGCTCCGTACTTCACCTTTGTTGACTTGGGCGGGGCGGGGCTACATTTTTTTTTCCTTTGCTGTTTCCTTTAAGCAGAGAAATCATTGTGCAAAACTCTGTTCTGCTTCATTTGCTCCATGAAGAACATCTGGCTGCAGAAAGCAGCCTTGGCTCACAGTATTTTTTACTGAACCCCAGTTTCTTCATTGCTGGTTTCTTTGGCTCCAACAAAGTGATGGACGTACAAGAAAAAAAGGAATCTCAGGGATGTGACACCAGATCGCTTCTCCGGTCTCTAGGTCTCAAGGTCTATAGGTAGCCAGTTTACCTTTTGTACAGCTTTCAGATTCTTCTCACGTTTACAGTATGAATAATGCCTTGGGGTTTTCTGCCGTGCTTTCAGTGAAAGGAGCAGGTAAAAGATTGTATGCACACCTCCCAGAAGCAGAATTTGCCCAAAGCATTCAGTAAGCATCCTTGTGGCTATTTCTCCGTCCTGAGGACAGTGTGATATGATCCTTCAGAAAGGGGACTCAGGAGCCTAAATAGTCCAAGTGTTTTTTGTGTGCTCTTTACTCTAAATCTCAGAATCATCATCTATAAATCTGTACTTGCTTCTAGGACCATGTTGCTAAGTCTCATGAAGGCTCAACATAATTACACACATGCACTTACTATTTTATGCTGTTACTGAGAGCTTGAAATACGGCTGGTACGTGAAGAGATGAAGCTTTTCAGTTACTAAGCTTTGGAGTCATTTTAAGTTGAATAGTCATATCAGGCTGGTGGCTCTTCTACTGGGCAGACCCATTTACCTTGCTATAAAATAAGACTCCCATAATCTCTACAGGGCTGATGCAAAGCAGAAACAAAGATGTAAATGGACTTTGGAAAGATTGCCACCTACAAACTAAAGTGAGTTTACAGCCCATATAATAAATAAGGATGTTTTGAGCACAGGATGACCTTACCTCTAACTTTAAACTGAGATTCTTTGTTACAGGTGTCGATAGAAAAACCAGAAGTGAACAAGAGGGAAGGGTTGGGGAGATAAACAGTATGGCTGGTCACTCTTCAAAGTGTGCCTTTGCCTGTGATACACACGCATGGAACCACATACTGTAGAGCCTGCCTCCCACATTGTCAACTGCTGAGTTTTGCCTCATGTGGTAGCATCCGTGATGCAGGGCTGGGCACTGGTGATGGGATCTACTCACTCTAAGTCCATTGCAGACAATCAATTTTGGAGGCAGGTGACTAATAAGAATATGTTTGGGCATGATTCCCACAGTGATCCCTGTCTCTAGAACCTCTAAAGGAGCCAAGGGAAGTTAAGTTGGGGACAGGAACTCAAGGCAGGAACCTGGAGGCAGGAACTAATCAGAAGCCATGGAGGGGTGCTGCTTACTGGTCTATTCTTCTTGGCTTGCTTAGGTAGATTTTTACATAACCCAGGATCACCTGCCCAGGGGTGGCACTGCTCACAGTGGTCTTGACCCTTCCACATCATTAGTCAAGGGAATGCATCTCAGACTTGCTTATGGCAATCTGATAGAGGCACTTTGTCAATTGAAGACACTTCTCTCTAGGTGACTTGTGTCAAGTGGACAAAAGACATCTAAGCAGGATAATACCTCCTGTAGATCATAATTACAGCTGGAGAGATGACAAGGAGCTAGAGGTATGATAACGTGTCCAGTGAATGCTCCTCACAACAAAACAAACAAACAAACAAACAAACAAAACAAAAAGATGGCAAAGACACAAAAACAGAAAATTTACCTCTCCTTCCCATATTACTCTGAGCTCATTTAGAAGCAAGTATTGCCCATCTCTAGAAAACACTGTAATGAACAGAACTGCCTCTCTCTCTGTCTCTGTCTCTGTCTCTGTCTCTGTCTCTGTCTCTGTCTCTGTCTCTGTCTCTGTCTCTGTCTCTATCTCTATCTCTATCTCTATCTCTATCTCTCCCTCCCTCCATCTCTCCCTTCTTCACCCTCTGTATCTCTCACACCAGCTCTGGTTTGTATGTAAAGAGAAGAGTAACACAAAAGAGGGAGGAAGCAAGGAAGGGGAGATGCTTAATATCGCCCTCAGATAGAAAAGCACTCAGATGCTCAGCAGAGCCAGCATCAGCAGGACCACGAACAAAGCAAGCAAGGATGAGGAGGTAGAGTGGCAGGGTCCAGGAACTCCAGGTGCATTCAATAGGTTAAACAAGGATGGATGGACACAGCAAGGAGTCAAGGCCGGCTAGAACTCTGGCCAATCTCTCGTTGCTTCCCAGCTAGGAAACCTTGGTCAAGGCAGCCTCTCTGAACTTGTTTTGCTCATCAGTGCAAAGGAGGGCATGATGCCAGTGTTGCAGGGTGTGGGCTAAGGGAGATGAGTGGGTAGTGCAGCCATCCAAGGGAAGAGTGTAATAGGAGAGGAAGCTTATTAGTTTGGACGAGAACTCAGTCCGTTTCAAGCAATTCTTTTGACATTATAGCATGTTGTCTCTCCTCTTGCCTCCCACGCCCCCTCCCATGCCAACTGCTCCCTTAAGCCCTCTAATTAGCTAAATAAAGAGTGCAGACAGGACCTGTGTTAAAAAAAATGATTTCTGAGCCCAGTGAAATCCCCAGGGAAGCAAAGAAAAACCACATGGCCAATTACTGTGGCATCTTTTCATTTCCTCGGAGTGACTAATACCCAGAGACAGTCACTTAAACACTAATCACAGGAGAACAGGTAGAAATTATGTTAAATGAGCCCATCTTTATTCCTGAAAGAAAAATCAGCGATGCTCTCTGATCCATGAGCATGCTTACTTCTTAATCACGGACAGGAAGAGTGGAAGGCGGCTCCCATTTCTGATCAGATGTTGGAGCTCAGCTAAATCAGGAGGTTCTCTTAAGAACAGATTTAAATATCTACTCTTTGGGACCCAATCACTATTGTAATAATGAGGCAGCTCTATACTGTCCGCTCTTGTTTTTTTTTTTTTAATTCAAGAACTTTCTAAAACTAGGGTGTATACATGTTGCAAGGATGCTGCAGAAATCCACACATTCCACACCCACTTGGCTGTAATTTCAAGGCCTTGGTCCATGCATCTGTGTTGAGAGAGAGGTAGGAGAGAGTGCCATTTTCCTGGAATTCTCATGTGTATGCATGCATGCAAACACACACGTGTGTGTGTGTGTATATATATATACAAGTGGCCGCCAGAGGTCAACCTTACATGTTATGCCTCAATTACTGTCTATCCTGGTTTTTAGAGACAGAGTCTCTTACTGGAACCTGGGGCTCAATGGTTGGCTATGCTGTCTCTGACTTCTTGACATTATAAAATATGTATAACATACCTGGCTTTTGACTTTAGTTCTGGGTGCTCAACTCAGGAGTGAAACACTCCCCTGCCCCAAACCCCAAGCTATTTCTGGGTCCTGTATGGAATGTTTTGAAATGGATGACTTCTTTACTAATGGCTTCTGTGGGTCATCAATCCCTAACCTGCTTTCTTCTTTCTAACCCCCTGCAATTTTCTTCTCATTTCTGTTCATTATGTTTCAAATTTTCAAACTCCCTCAGAAGCCAATGGCCCAAAAGGTTGATTGCTCCAGAGAGATGGTGGAAAGTCTGGAAGGTGTGGCCTAACTAAAATTGGAGATCTTTGGAGTCATGTCCTTGAAAGGTGTCTTGAAGCTATGGTCCTTTCTCTCTTCATTACTTTCTGAAACTCATGAGGTAAGCAGTTTCTCCTACCATATGATCCATGTCACCCATGATGCATTGCTTTGCTCCAGTCCCAAAGGCAACCAGGCCATGTGGCCAGTGGACTGACACCTCTGATACTGAAGGACAAAACAGCCTTTTCCTCATTTTTAAGTTGCCTGGGAAGGATATTCCATGATGGAAAGGTACCTGTAGCTCGTCTCCCCTCAAACACAGGATTGGGTTGTTTTAAGAAATGGAAAGGGTGTGGAGAGAAGATGCACTTCATTTTTCTCACCTCAGAAGTGGTCATGGCCACTGTGTGTTGGTCATCCTGGGGGCTCTTGATCCCTAAGGCCATACTGACGTGTCAACCTGATAACCTAATTCCTCTGCCTAAGTCCATCTTCCTCCCATCACCTCTTAGATCTGATATTAGCTCATCACTTCATCCAAATTGCATCCATCATGTGTGCCAGTCCTGACGCGACCATCTCATGAGAACAGATCAGCCTTCTGTGGTAGTTACTTGTCTTCTTGCTATACTAAAATAGCTAACACGATCATCTTAAGGAAGGGAGGGTTTATTTTGGCTCACAGTTCATACCATCCATCATGGTGGGAAAAGCGTGACTGGAAGAGCTCAGGCAGCTCGTCGCATTGTATCTACAGAAACAGGGAGACAGAAGAAGGCTCATCTTTCTCCTTTTTATATAGCCTGGGACCCCAGCCCATGGGGTGATGTTGCCCACAATCAGGATGAGCCTTCCCATCTCATTTAGCCTAATCTAGAAAACTTCTCTCAGAGATTGGTTTCCTAGCTGGTTCTAGGTCCTGTGGAGTTGACAAGCAATATTGGGCGCCATACCTTCTAACCCTTCAGTGTTCTGCAAAGGCTGTGTAAGCATAGTACTGGGCAATGTGGATTGCCTATGGAACAGCTATTACGGCAGAAAGCTGGCTTCTAAGTGTGCCCACTGTATTTGCATGAGGGAGCAGACTCCATTTCTCGAATTCCTCCAGTGTTCCAGATATGGAGCTAGGCTCTGGCCATGCCAGAAGCACATTCTTCCCTGTGAGCACTGCCTTCCTCTCCTTGTGGTTGAGGCCACCACCCCTACAAGTTGACCTCATTCTCCTTGTGGAGACAGTGACCATGGGCTGCGCTCCAGCTGAGCTACCACTTTCTGCCTGTCATAGTTCAGAGCAGATCGGATTTCTTTCTGTGGCTTCCCTCAGAACTCGTAGCTCTAACACTCTTAATTTGTCAAGGAAAATAGCACGGGAAATGCTAAAGCAATTGGTGAAGGTCACAAATAATCTTTTGAATCTATGTTTGTGATTGACAGTTATGTGTACCATAGGAGGGCCCTAGACTCCTCCCACCTGTAGTTAGATCACTCCCTAATTGGCTTCAATGGATCAGCATGAAGGAGATCACAGGAGGATAGCATGTGACTTTGTGACTGCTCTAGTTCCTACTACCTTTGCCTTTATGGGACCCTTCTGCTACGTAGAATACTAACAATTATATTTTACAGCTCTTATTGGTACAAAGACGACTTTATTGTGCACCAGTATGCTTTATTTGATATAAGATTTATTTTTATTCTGATTTTAAAGAAATAGAGCATTTCTATAAGGCCTTCAAAGTGTGGTATAGAGTTAGGGAGATAGCTCAGCAGGTAAGAGCACTTGCTGCACAAGTGGGAATATCTGAATTTGGATCTTGTCACCCCAATTGGCTAAATATGCATCTGTAATGTCAACACTGAGGGATGGAGACAGGAGGATTGCCAGAGCTTACTGGCTGCCAGTTCAGTGCTAGGTTCAGTGACTCTGTCTTAGGTGTTCAAGTGAACAGGGTAGAGAGGATATAGAAGAACACCTTATATCATCTCCTGTATGCACATGAGTACACACACACACACACACACACACACACACACACATGAGAGAGAGAGGGGGGGGAGGAGGGATAGAGAGAGGGGGAGGTGGGGGAGAGAGAGGGAGAGAGAGAAAGAGAGCAACCTTGCTTTGCTGCTACCTTCGTGGACATTACTTGCCCTATACACACAGCAACCAGTAGGTCTCTTTCTTGATTTTCAGAACACTGTGCTATTTCTTGTCTAGAGCCAAGGTGCTGTTTGTATGGATGACACGGTCATGCATGATTGAACAAGTTTGTGACTCAGCGTCTCCATCTATAAAATGGAGTACAAGAACATAATCCTTTTTTTCATGGTAGCAGTAGCTGTGACCATGGGTACCCACGTGATTCAGCATAGTGACAACTTGTAATTATGGAGTACCTAGCCTTTCTAAGAACTGTCATAGAACAACAGACAGCAGGCTATAGATTTTGGGGCTCACTGTAGCTGATAGTTTTGGATAGAGGGTGTGGAGGTTTTGTAGAAGTGTTTTGGAGTAAGACAGACATTGATTGAGATGTCAGCTCTGTCACCCACCAGCAAGGTGGTGGGTGGGTCCCATATCATTTCTGTCTTGGTTCATTCAGGCATCTATTACAGAATAGCTTACATGGATTATAAGCAATAGAGATTCATGGTTCTAGAGGCTGGGAAGTCCAAGATCAAGGTGCTGGCAGATTCAATGTCTAATGAGCGTGTTTCCTGAGTCTTGTAGTTGTGTCCCCACAGGTTGGGGCAGTGATCTTGACCATCAGGGCTATGTCCTTATGACCTCATCACCATCTAAAGTTCTCAGCCCTTGCTGACACCACACTGGTGACAAGGTTTCTTCATAGAGATTTGGGGGTTCAAATATTCAGACCAAAGCACTGAGATACCTTACCTTCTTATCTGTGAAACTGTGTGAAACTAACATAGGACTTCACACAAGGATCAAAAACCTGTCCCAAGTGTCCCAGACACTCATTCATTCATTCTCTTTCTCATATTAAGGAATATTGCTGTCTAAACAAACCCTTCCTACTTAGCTGTGAAACTTAATTCCCAAGTCCCTCCCTGGGGACCAGATCTGTTGCTAAGCTCAGATGTGTTAGCTCTCTTTCCTTGTTCTCATCTCTTCCTGGAAGAGGTCATGTCCATGTCCTTTGTCAGGCAGTAACACTTTAACCCATAGGTGCTTCTCATTTCCAGAACAAGCTGGAGACTGACAGGTGAATTGAGGACATAGGCAGGGAAAAGGTTGGGGAGGGGAGGTGGGGATGTAAGCTTGGGACAGATGGGAAATTTGGTATGGGTATAAAAATAGGCTGGGGACAAGTAGGGATGTGCAGATGTAGGCTTGGTACAAAAGAATTGAGAAAGTGAGATCTGACTTGGTTTCTTTCTCTCTCTCTCTTCTCTCTCTCTCTCTCTCTCTCTCTCTCTCTCTCTCTCTCTCTCTCTTCAGTAACACTGACATTTCCATAGCATGACAGAATTGACTTATTTTCAGAGGCCTTCCTGACCTGAAGAACCTTTTTGAAGGTTCTTCAACCATGAAGCCATGGCTTGGTGTTCCAGTTCTTTCAAGCTCTTGTATTTCCTGAGCTGGTACCTAGTGGAGCTGAACAATGAAAGCAACATAACAAAGCAACGCCTATGGCCTTGTCAGGGGCATGTCATAATCAAACACAGAGCATTGTGGGTAGAAGGCCAGGGCCTGGCTCAAATTCTGCCTTTCTTGGATGCCAGCTCACTCTGCCTTAGGATTTCTGTGCCTCTTCCTTTACAGTGGGAACAATGGAGTGCCTACCTTAGGGGCTGCATGCTCAAGGTTGTGCTTCGCAGGTATCCTATGTCTGATATATATAACTTTGCAACAGTAACTTCAGAGCCACACTAGATTTTGATTTCTGGGATCTCAGACACACTACTAACAGTAGTGGCTTCAACCTGTCACTTGAGTTGGCGTTGGGCCATTATCCACAATGACTAATACAGCATAGGCAGCCTGCCTGTCTTAGCCACAGTTAACTCCAGAGTCTGGATAAATCTTGTTCCACACAAGATAGTGTGGAGAGGGGGTTGATGAAATTATGGCCACAGCCCAGGCAAATTCAACTGTGAGCTCACATTATCTATCACACAGAACTGCCCCAGCTCACTGACAGTCTTTCTGAAAATAGATAATAGAGATCTATGTACTCCTTCAACAGTATAGAAAACTGCAGGGGGAATGGTGCTGTGGGTCAAGCCATTGCTGCACAAGCACAGGAACCTGAGCTTGGACCCCCAGTACTCATGTAAAAGCTGGACGTTGTAGCCTATGTGTAACTCCAGTGCTGGGCATGGGTGGGGGTGGGACTGGAGAAGGAGCCAGGGACAGAAACATCACTGAGATTCCCTGGCCAGTCAGCCCAGCTATCTGAATTAGTGAGCTCTGGATTCATGGAGAAACCATGTCTAAAAGAATCATGGTTCAGACTGATACAAACATTCAATGTGGGCCATTGTCCCCCACTTGCACACAGACAGACAGACAGACAGATAGACACACACACACACACACACACACACACACACACACACACCCATACACATGAGTACCAGCATCTGCACACAATACTGCAACAGTTTCTGTGTGGTGGTGGGCTGTGAGAGGCAGCTGGGTACCTAGTTGAGCACAGGCCTTGAACCTCAGAGACCCTAAAGGGATGGTAGGTGTTTGGCCTTGCTCCTGGGCCCTGGTTTCTTTCACTTAGGACAGCCCTCTACAGCCCCTCCCAAAGAGAGGTTTGAACAGGTAGAGGGTGTGACTACAAGTGGCAGAGCCTCAAGAGATCTCCATATTAATGAAATACCTAAAGGCCAGAGGGCGTAGCCAATTAAGCATTCCTTCCCAGACCCTCCTCCTACTTGCAAAAGGTATTTAAACTCAGGCCTGCCCTAAGAACACGAGGTACAGCTTCATCCATTTTCTGCCATGACAATAAATGTTTTAAGATCATGGACTTCCTCTTGTCTTTGGGGCCCACCATGGGGGATTGTAGAGAAGGTCTTTCAACTAACGAGCTACCACCTAATCTCCTGTGGAGGACTTTTCTACGTTCCAGCCATTTCAGCCACGGAAACCCAGCCATGACCCAGCCAAGCGAGTCACCATGACCAAGAGTCTCATTTCCCCGCAGGGTGTCACTGGAGGTCATCTTCTCCCCTTCTGCCCCTTTTTGCTTCGGGTTGCTCTAGCCCGTACACTCTGTTTCAACTCTTCCATGGCCTCCCAGTGGAGTCTGGGAGCCCAAAGGTCTGAGACCAGTTGACCCTCACCTACCTTCTTGCCAGGAGTCCTCAACCCAAGAGCTCTGGCCCACGTGGGACCTCAGACTGGGATCTCCCCATGCCTGACGTGGAGCTCTGTGGCTTCCCATAGAGGGGCGTCCACCTGCCCATGGAGTAAACTCAGTCAAATTCCTGCGCTTCTGCCCACCAAGCCACAGTTCCAGCCACCTGGGGTGGCAGACACGAGGGACCCACAACTCAGCCCAACAGAACCCACACCTGAGCATGAGCCACAGCCCTACAAGTTTCCACTAATGTCTTATCATTAACAAACATGTAATTCGAGGGAAATATTTCTAGGTACAAATGGGAAAAGGAGAGAGCTATCAACAAACGAAAAACCAGCAATGTGATAAGATGCTCAACAAGACATTAAAGAGATACATCTAGATCACATGATTCCACTTCTGAAACCATGGTGTTCTTCTTATACTTGTGCTTATTACATAGATAAGTAGAGATAGAGTAATGGGATTCAGAGCAGCCTCACAGAAGAGAAAGACCTGGGAAAAGATGAAGACATGGCAAGCAGAAACTTACTCATTTGGGGGATTGTGGATCCTTATTTATAAATGCTGTGTGTGTGTGTGTGTGTGTGTGTGTGTGTGTGTGTGTGTGTGTGT